>JALGOQ010000007.1:1200000-1800000 GCA_023078705.1 Venturiaceae sp. KMAF11 | reverse complement strand
CTAGTTTTCGAATTGCCAGGATTTTTGATATTTCTTACTGCATTTGAGAAATTCACTTTAGGCTTTCTCATATCACGTTTTCTGGTCATTAACCGGTATGTGGTGGGTGATACGCATTCATTCTTATGGTGGACTTTCCCATTGCCTCTAGATTCCATGATTTAGCATAAATATTATCATAATAATACCACCATCCGTCTAGAGATACCCTATGCCACCAAACTCGCCCGCTAAACCAACCATAATACATAGCAAAAACGATTTGACCTCCCAAGCACTTCTTTCTAGAGAACTTTCCTTGTCTTCATCCAGACCTTGACAAATTCCTGCTTTTCCTTGACGCCCAAACCAACCCGCTTCACCCGGCCCAACCTTGCCAAATCTTCTCCTATCCGATCCAAGATCTTTCTTTCATCTTCATCCAAAGCACCTCCGTCACCATCGCTGACGAGCGTTTCGGCGCTACTTAGTGAATCGCCAAACTGCATATCATCAAAATAGTTTGTTTCGTATGAACTCGGCTTGCCTTTCTGCTGGCGCATTTCAGCAGCGGCGGTATTGTAAACAGCATCAGCGATTCGAACACGAATGCAATGCGTTGGTCGTGAGCATAGACTCCACAAAAACGAAAGGTATCCTCCTGGAACAGGAGTGGTGATATCAGCCGGTGCATATCGCAAACTGACAGGAAATATCTTCGTTTTTGGAGGGGCGGTAAGAAGACTTGGGCTGAATGGGAGAATGCCACGACCGTTTGAGGTCGTGCATTCCGGGAGCACTACGATGGAAGAATCCGGATTGTCCTTTATCAATCTGCTGAGAGCTACGAGCTTCGCGCCTGGCGCGGGTTTACCTTGTGGAGGGGCGAGGGCACGGAAGATGGCGGTGAAAAGGGAAATTTGTTCAACGAGACGGGTGGATGGGTATGAGGCAGTGAATATGGGATCGAAGATGGCGGCGAGGTAGAGGCAGTCGATGGGGGAGGTGAAGGAGGAGGCGATTAGAGTTCCTGGATGAGGCAGCCGTTCCTGATTCTTTGCCAAAGAGCTGTTCATATGTCAATATTGTGCGACACAACTTTGGCGTATATCCCTACCCTCTTTTGACACCATCAATCTGCAAGTCCACCCACCAGATACCTGGTATTCCTAGCATGGACCATAGTACCGTCTTCTTGATCAAAGAGTTCACGGGCAGCCATGAGAATAGCAGCAGATATTGGAGGCCCACAGCTATGAGGAGAGGTACTCTGCAAACGAATAGGAAGGCGTGGAAAGGTAGATATAGACCGGACGGCTGCACCGATACTGGAAAGAAAGGCGCAATGCCGGAGCCTGCATGTGGCGAGGATTAGCAGGATACATATAGGAAGGACACGGGGGTTTGTTTGTGTACCTCTATCACGAAACTGGCTGTATTTTTCCATTTCTCTGCGGTCATGGCATGAAGCTGTCCATGAAATTGAGTGTTTCTAGGGGTATGGTACAGGTATTATAGTTCCACGTGTGACTATAACAAAGAAAAGCAGAGCGATGACAGCACATGTCATTCATCGAGGAAGGGATCGGTGTTCAGCCAATAGGAAGTGCTCTGGGGGCTAGTGCTGTAATCAGTGTCAAGGATTCCCGTGCTGGGGCTGATGTTTGTGTTTATTCGGTATCGAATGTTTACATTTACATCGATTCAATACCCCGACAACTTCCCTCTTCACCACTGTCTGGACTGAGTTATAATCGAAGAGATGCCGCAGTAACGTTCCTTAATCCTCATCCAACAGCTTCTCCTCAGAACCATGGACACTTCAACTTTCGATTCCGGACGCGACACTAAATCAAACTTGCGACCACCCGCCAAATACCATCTCACCGAATTGACTGCCTCCGAACACAATTCTCGCCAGACCAGCATGCCTCCGCCCGCAGGAATACCCACATTGAAACACCGCCCTCAAAACTGTGAGACCGAGGATGGCAATACCCAATTGAGTGCCCTACTAATACCAGCTGCAGTACCAGAACCTCAGCCAAAACAACGCAAGACGCTGGCCGAATCCGCCGGTGAATATCCACGGAAACAATACGCCCCGCAAGCCTCATTCTCATCCTCAATTCGCCCTGTCTATCCAGTCGCAAAGTCTTCGATTCCACCTCCTCGTTCTATTTTGTCTGCTTCGACAAACCGCCCACCTACCTCATACCCACCCAAAACCTCAACCAATGGAGTTTCTCGACCAGGACATCAGCGCTCGCAATCAGCTATGGGACAGAACCCAAGAAGTCAATTGCAATCTGCCGCTAGGCCAGGCACTTCACATGGATCCCGTCCCTTGCCTTCAATTGCTCAGGCTAATCCGCCAAAACCTGCAGCGCCTTCCGGTACAGAGCCAATTTCATTATCTACAAACGTGTTCGCTCTCCCTCGTAGAAAATCTCGGGCTCTTGTGGTCAGCGGGCAGAGCAATATCACCTCAAGATCAAGCTCAAGCTGCTCCGGGACCACACTAGTACCATCTGTAGGAGGCTTCTCACGATCAAACTCTGTGGCAATGGTCAATCGCACGAACGGTAGGGTCTCTTCGTTGAATCTCAAATTCGAACAACTAGACCTGCGAGAAGACACGCCCGAGTTGGAAGAAGATCAGAGCCTTTCCCAGAGTGAGACGAATGGTGCAGCACAACTCAAGACACCTCGTCATCCCCAATCATCACAAATTCCTGTCTCTACACCCAAGAAGAATCTCGAGACTTTGCTGGTCAAGTTTCAGCCCCCTCCCACCCTTTCCAAACCACATTCTCATTCCTCCCCACAAAAATCTCCTTCTCGTCAAATTTTCTTGAGCAAAGACGCTAATCTGACTGCACCAATAGCTTGGGAAACTGAAGGAGCCATTGGTAAACGTCTCGAGAGCATGCAGAATATATTTGAAAGCATGAAATCTCAGATGGAGGGAACGACATTCGAAAGCAAAGGCATGAAAGAAATCATTGAGATGCTGAAGACAAGAGGTAAGTGGCATATCCAGCGTTGTATCGTGTATTTTACTGACATAGCCAGTGGTCGATTTGGAAGCCGAGCGAAATCGGTTGACCTCGCAACTTGATAACTATCGCGAAATGCTCAACGAGGCCAAGGAAGAAACGAAGACAACAACTTTCGCTGCTGAACAGGAGCGACGCGATTACGAGATCAATCTGGACGATCTAGAACGAAAGCACCGCCATGATTTGGAGAGCGCCTCGATCCAGCACGAGAAAGCAACACATCAATTGGAACGTGAAGCTGCGGCCGCTCTTGAAGAAATTCAAAGAGAGGCGCGAAAAGAGGTAGATATCCTGATCCGAGAGCACAACAACGCCTTGCAAGAACTCCAGAGCCGTCTCGGAGGCCAGCTCGAGAAAGAGAAGAGCCTAAGAGAGCAGGAAGTTGCAAAGGTCACGGCACAGCGGGAGGTTGAACTGAAAGCTGTGTCCATGGACATCGGTCAGAAAGAGCGCGAGGCTGCCAAGATTCGTGAGGAGCTCGATCGAAAGGCTGCGGAAGTGGAACGCGAGAGAGCACTCCGCGAAAGTGTTGAAAGCAAACTTGCTGAAATTCATGGCAATACGATGGCCTTGGAATCTGCCAATGGCGCCATGAAAGCGAAGATCGACTTCCTCTCATCCAGCAATGAGGCTCAATCGCAGCAATTCCAGGATCTGCATGCGAAAATGCAGGAAGCCATCCAAGCAGCCGCAGTTGCTAACGAGAAATTGCGTGCGGAGGAGAGCTTGCGAAGGAAGCTTCACAACCAGGTCCAGGAGCTCAAGGGTAACATTCGAGTCTTCTGCAGAGTCCGACCTGTGATTGGGGATGATGAGCAAACGCCAGCCGCAATCACCTTCCCCGACCAAGACGATGAAAGCAAGGAGATCGTTGTCAAAGGACACGAGACGAAGAGCGCTATGGGCAATGTCACGCAATCAAACAATGCCTTTTCGTTCGACCGAGTTTTCGATCCGACATCTGCAAATGCTGCCATTTTCGAGGAGATTAGCCAATTGGTCCAGAGCGCTCTCGATGGCTACAATGTCTGCATTTTCTGCTATGGACAAACCGGTTCTGGAAAGACTCACACAATGTCCTCCCCCGATGGCATGATTCCACGTGCGGTTGGTCAAATCTACGAGACCGCAAAGGCGCTGGAAGAGAAGGGATGGAAGTACAAGATGAGTGGTTCGTTTGTCGAAATCTACAACGAAACCATCAACGATCTCCTCGGCAAAGCGGAAGACCTCGACAAGAAGAAGCATCAAATCCTGCATGACAATAACAACAAAACCACCGTCACCGACACCGAGACTGTAGACCTTGATTCTCCCGAGCGAGTTCACGAGGTTTTGAAGAGGGCGGATAAGAACAGGACTGTTGCTGCTACTAAAGCAAACTCACGGTCTAGTCGCAGTCACTCTGTTTTCATCCTTTCCTTGATTGGCGAGAACAGCATCACAGGAGAGAAGAGCGAAGGCACTCTCAACCTCGTTGATCTTGCTGGAAGTGAGCGACTCTCCCATTCACAAGCTGAGGGAGACCGGTTGAAGGAGACGCAGAATATCAACAAGTCTCTTTCTTGTTTGGGAGATGTTATTGCGGCCTTGGGAAAGCCTATGCCGAAGGAGGCTCTCAAGGATCCATCTAGGAAAACGCATATTCCGTATCGGAATAGCAAGGTATGTTTCACAACTCCCCCCTCTAGTGTGGTTTGTTGAGTGGACTCACTAATTTGTGTGTTAGTTGACGTATCTCCTTCAACATTCCCTCGGTGGTAATTCGAAGACTCTCATGTTTGTTATGGTGTCGCCGCTGCAGGAACATCTTAATGAGACTTTGACGAGTTTGAAGTTTGCGACGATGGTGCATAATACGCATATTGGGACTGCGAAGCAGAAGAAGAGTCATTGATTTGTGGCAGCACTTGAGAATTGGAATCTGTTGGGAGGAGGAATTGGATTGTGCAGAGAGTCTTTGTTTGACGATTGCAAGGAAGACTAAGATCATGTTGGATCACCCTTTTGGGGTTCGGCGTTTTGGGTTCAGGGCGGTTCTTGTTGAAGAGTGAAAGCTACTTTTTGAATGGGCGTTTGCATGGTTATGGATAAGCGGTGAGCATGGTGCTCCTGCCGCAACCACCTGTAAGACGGATCTATATTTCTTGTATGAAAACCATGGGTTTGAGATGGGGATGGGATTCAATTGAAGCAATGCATGATCAGTGACCAACTGGAGGGTTTTTCTTGATCTTCTAAATTTCCTCCATTCCCCCTCGCCTCTTTTCTATTGTTGTGATCTCTCTTCGATTTAGAAACTAAGTTATCTTCCATCGCTTCGCGACCTCAATTCCTTCGGCTAAAGTGGACACCCTTGCATCGATGGCATAACCTTCTGCTTCTAGTTCCTCGCATTTTTTGTAGAGGTCTTTGAGGGGAACGGTGAAGTTCTCTATGAATTCGTTTTCTTCGAGCTGAGGCTGGGGATTCTGATTTTCAGCAAGGGAGAGATCGATTGTGACATGGATCATGCGGAGGTTTGTGTTGCAGAAACCTGGGTCTGTGGGATGGATTAGTAGGATACGGGTAAAAAAAAAAATGGTGAAAGAGAATGAGGTGAATAGGAATGGCAAAAATGAAATTTGATGGCAACAACCAACACAAGGATGGTTCTATCGAACATGAAAAGAAAAGGAAAAAAGACCAGATTACTTATTGAGAAACATAAATGGGAAAGAATGAAAAATGACATACCATTCCACATTACCCCCGTTCCCCCAAACCCCCCACCACAAATCTCCCCTGTGTACCCTGTTTCCTCTTTCAATTCTCTTAGAGCACATTCTTCTGCTGTTTCGCCTGAGTCCATGAGGCCGGCGGGGACTTCGATGCATATTTTGTTGATTGGGGGACGGAATTGCTTTTGTAACAGGATTAGGGGTGGGGAGCTTGCGGGTTCCAGGATGGCTACTATGCCTACGCCGTCGATGTCGCTGTTCTTTGGACGGGTGAGGCGTTGTGCGGATTCGTAAGTTGAGGTGCGGTCATCGGCGGTTTGGTAGGTGTGTCTTGTTTTGTTAAGCTGGCGAGATAGGAAAGAAAATGGTAGAAAGGAAGTTCAAGAAAGATTGGAAATTTGAGCAAGGGAAGTTTGGATGAAAAAGAATTGGTGTGGAGTATATATTTCAGTGAAATATTCGATGATTTCGATCTACCCCACGAAGAGGGGTGGAAATGATTGGGATTTTTCAAAACAGGGCATTGAGTGAGAGGAAATGGGTGCTTGGATGGTGAAGTCTTACTTCTTGAGAGTGACCCATTTTGAATCTTTGATATCCTAAATTTCAGATATCAGTGAGTCAAATCTCGAGATCACGAAGCTGTGGTGGAGCTCTGATCTAGTACTTACCAGCGGTTCCGTGGACAGAACTTTGGCATTTTGCAGCGACATTGTGGTGATATCCGGTGTTGATCTGATATTTGAGAAATTGCGAGGTTGAAGTTGAAGAGAGGAAGCTGAGAATCAAATTGGAGGTTGAGCATGCGTCATACATCGTCGCCCAATTTTATCACCCATTTCGGAAATTTGAACTTTGGCGGCATGTTTTCATAAGATCGGGCTCGTTAAATGATTGAGATGAGAGATCTAAAATAGTATTTACTACATGTTATAGAATTTCTACGATGGATATCCTTCCCTTCCTTTGGGCAGCATGGTTGATCACTTATACTTTCTGAGAATATCCCGTTAAACCCACGTTGCTATCCTAAAATTCCTTGCGATTTCAAGAATAGATCTGCCAAGAATTTATCGATGTCCATCTGGAATGGAGGATATCGTTTTCAGGTGCTAGTCAGTGAATATTAAGTTCGAATATATGAACTTGACTAGAATTCGTGATCCAAAGAATAACTTCAAAAACTGTATTGAGTATATGTGTGTAGCTAATACCGAATTGAAGGCAAATAAGTCGATAGGGTCATTCATAAACATAGAGCATCGTGTTCCCATCCATTTCCAGTCCTTCCTCTCCCAAAAACCCCATCCACCAACCTTCCTGGTACCCAATGCGCAACGACAGCAAGACAAAGTTTTGAACGTCGAGCGCCCTAGAAAGAAGTAAATCCAACCAAGAATCGTGTTCTCTGCCAATCATTCTCCTCGTATGCCATAACAAGCCATGCAAATGCCAGAGTATATCCAAAGCAAGTCCTCCCATGTCCAGTCTGAATGACACTGCTGATAAAAATAAGAACCAGAACCTTACCGACCCAAAGAAGCGAAGAAAGAACAAGGGCTGAGCCGGCCTGATCAATATCGATATCGATATCGCGTCTAACAGGGGTTAAGAATGGTGGGATATCATCTGGGGTATAAATGATAACAATAGTTGTTGATGCGCTTAGTGTCGTCCTGCCTACACTTCATCTCTTGATGAAATCTGAACGCAATTTCACTTCATCCGCTTCTTCTTGCCACCGCCTTCCTTGCTTTCATCATCATCGCCTTCACTGATGCTTGCGGCTGAGCGCTTCCGTGCCAGTGCCTTCTCGTTGCCTTTCTTCACTTGAATATTGCAGCCTTGCAATTTCAACGCTCTCGTCAAGGCGCTGCTAGGTCGCATTCCAGGAAAGTCTTTGGCTGTGTAAACAGTGAAGACGTCGCTGAGCACTTCGGTGAGAATTGGTGAGAAGCCGCCCACATGAAGATTGACTGGATCAATGCGCATGAGAATGAACCGCAATCGGTACCTTCCATTCGTCCTGCACGACAGGTCCGGAAAACAGAAAAAGCAGCCTTCAACATCGTGTTCGTCTTTGGCTACTGAAGGTGAGGCAACCAATTGTCCCATCAATCGTCTTGTTGTTCGCCGATCGGGCTGTACCAATGCTGTCTCCTCATGTGAGCCATCCGCGTTCCAAAGCGTGCAATGCACCACATTCAGCGAGTATCGGAGCTCATCAAGGTCAACCTGGCCGGTCTTTGGATCTGTCACCATGAGCTGGATGATTGGCGGCGGATCAATGACCCTCCTGTCACGCTCGCCAAAGCCACACGCCCGTGCAGCTATTGGTTGCTGTCTCACGCGGAGCTCATACTTCAAGCTGTCAAGATCGCTGGTCGAGTAGGGACTTGAGTACTGGCCTTGCTGAGAGGGCATGAACCGTCGGTCCGGAGGAGGTGCTTGTTGCGGAGCATGTTGTGGAGCAGGAGCTGATTGAGCGATTCTTGGTGGCGGTGGAACTGGGCCTGATTCAATGTAACCAGACGTGTACGATGGCGGGAGGTTTGGTGGAGGTGGTGGCACACCGCCTTGTCTGTACGAGGCATTGCTAGATGCGAATGAAGGTGCATAGCTAGGGGCGGGAGAAGGAAGTGTGCTGTAAGTCTGACGATGTGGATCTACAGGGGATGATGTTTGATACTGCGACTCATGATGTTGTCGTTGATCTTCGTAATACTTCTCATTCACACTTCGACTTGGCGGAGGAGGTGGCGGCCTTGTGTCTACAGCTGATCGCGGTGGTGACCTCGGAGAGTACGCCGCATCAGACCTTGGTGGGGTGAATGGATGTGGAGAGAGAAGTTTCTCGAGTGGTGCTCCGCCTCCTGAGTAAGAACGATGCGCAGGTCGCGGTCCGGGACCTGGCTGTGCCTGAATAGAAGGCAGTGGGTGGTTCTGTGCTGGACCATGGTGATATTCCGGTCTATGAACAGGATTTTGTGGGATAGTCAGGGGCGGTAGATGAATGGGCTGTGGAAGTCTGCGCGATGTAGGAGAAGAGTAATCATGATATTGAGGAGGAGGGAAATGGGGAAGAGTCTGAGTCTCAGTCATGGCTGGAGATGAAATTAATGAGGTTGGAGCGGTTGGATATTGAGGATATGTTGATGGCGGTGGTAGTGGTGGTGGAGCAGAAGGCCGTGACATGCGGACTGGACTACCTCTGAACTGCTGCAAATAATGCACGCAGCTACATCTGTCGTTGTATATTGCTGGTGAACTGTCGATTATTTTGTTTTCAACAAGCAGGGAGAGGGAGTATGGTTGATTTTTGCGACAAGACGGCAACGATATGCGGGTCCAGAAGCAGTTCTAATGCTTCAGGGCGGAGAGCAACGCTTATAGCCACGAGTTGTCCTAGTTCAAACGGTTTGGGTGGATCGGCAAGGCGTGGGATCTTCAGGCCATGGGTCGAGCGCTTGCTTCGTTACCCTAGTCTGCTCTCAATCTAAGAAGGTTGTTCCAGGATGAATTCCAGGATTGGGGGACACTCTCCCCGGGCATCTGTGGAAAGGTTTGCCGAGGCTTGGAATCGTTCGAGTCAAAAAATCGCCGACGGTCGATTGGGATGCCTCCGTATACCCAGGTTCGAATGGAATAGCGATTTCACGGGTACGTGGTTCAAGGGTGGTGGTTTGTTTGTCGAGTGTGCACAGCCGATGACCGTCAGGGCGGCTGAACGTTGAAAACGGTCAAAAAGACTCCGGGATGAGGGTCAGGGTTATGCTGGCTTTTATTCAAGCACGGCACACAAGGCTAATGCGCACCAAGCACCATGAAGAGGGAGAAGAAGCGGTTTTCGGTCGACCAGTACCATTTGTGCACCGATGCCTGAATGCTTTTGGCTGCTAGCGGTTCTCGTCTTACAAACACAGAAGATAATTCAATCCGTGAGGTTCCGCCAACTCAAATGGCGTGACTTAGGTCGGACGGCTCCCGAACGACTCGCAACCTGATATTGGGGAGAGGCCAATTACTGGCCCTGGAGCACATGTTGGTTTGGCCGATTCTGCATTAACGGAAGCGGTGCAACATCCGTCCAAGAGGAACCGATAGAGGGCAACCATCCGTGAGCACGGCACGAGACGAATGGGGTAGCATTCCAAGTGATAAAGGGCAGGATATTGATTGAGAGGAGAGAAGCCCTTGGCGTAGTAGGGGCAGTGGTGATTGGAAACCGTAATTCTGGGTAAGTATTATCGCAACTGGAATGGAGCCCTTGCTTCGTCGTAGACTTTGGGTTAGCCGTGACCACATCCATCGTGTTTGTGCATATTGCTGCATGATGGCATCCGCTTATGTGTCGGCCCGTACGTCTGGTCCTTGTCGTCCGATTGGCAGTGGCATCGCGCGAAACAATTGCGGCGACACGCACGGTGGTGCAGGGCTGGAAGGCCGCTTAAGACTGGTGGTTCTGTGATGCCTACTGCATCCACCAGGTCTTTCAGGTCTCGATTTGAGTGTGGCGGATCGCCGTGAGCGGACTCATCCTCCCATATTCCTGGTATTGATGAATGAACCTGCCACGCTTTTACTGGGCATGTTGAAAGACAAGGGACCAGCCAGTTAAAGTGTTTCGTCTGTCGTCTCAGCTTGCAGGCATCACCTTTCACACAACAGGGCACTCTACGTGACAACCCAATCAAAAGCCATTAAAAGGGCTGCGGCTGGGGCGCATGATGGAGGAGATGTCATTCTCGGTCATGGAGGAAGAGATGGAAGGAGGTTGGAAGTACTCAGCAAATCTTCGAGAAGGTTTAATCTCCTGTTACTACCCCAATGAGGGTTAACCCATCTGAAGACCGTTTTGCTGCAGCCCTAGCGTCATGAACACCACACCTTACTTTTCATCACCTCCTAACTCTAGCATCTCCAGCATTTCTCGTTGACGGATGTACCACCACCAAGTACGCGTCTCCTGCTTACACAGCCCTGTTGACAGTACAGCTATCCTTGAGAGGTGGATTGGCTTTTTCTCATGCAGCAGGCATCTTGGCCAGAGATTTTCCATCATCGCTCTCATCAGTTGGCTGACAACCCAAAAAGGAAGTGTGTCTGTAACCAAGCACCCCTCTCGGTGTAGGGTCAATCTTCAACTATATTAAATAAAGCGGGACCTCTTCCGCGGACAAGCAACTACACACGAGCGATGCAACCTCAATAAAGCCAATCTCTCCGTCAAACCCAGTCAGAGAATTCAAGATCGTTTGCCAGGTTCGTTATGGGACCGTCTTAGCCATCCTGGACAGCCAACCGCCCGGATTCTTCAAAGCTCTTCTGTTCATCCTGGCTTTTCGCGTCCAGATTTCTGGTTCGCCAATTTATTGACCTTGTTCATATGTCACTCCATTTAATGTCTGAAAACTAACACAGACTTCTTGAAAGAATAACACCCTTTCTTCTCCGATAATGGCGACAAATCTGGTGGCTGCCAATGTTTGCCCTTGTTTAAGGAACCCGATTGCGAGGAGTCAACCCTTCCACACGAGCACTTTGAGTATGCAGACGGAGTGACACTGGCTGTGGGAACTGCAGCAGATCCAGCAGCAGCTCGCATTATCGTAATCACTTACAGTGATGCACTCATCCCAGATTGCTCGAAGCAGCTATGATCTCCGAAGGCACTCAATTGCTGGATCTGAGATCGTATACCCAGCGATATTCGACCTCGTATCTTTCTTTAGATTTGCGATACGTGGCTCTCAACTTCAATTAAGTCCTCACTAACGTTCCAGAGCAGTGCTCCAGGCTTGCGGTTTTCCGTACCGATTGTCCTGATTAATGACATCAGAGCCTTTGAAGCACGGAGTGTCATGATCCACGCCCTCTCGGTGGACGCCTTGAATCATTGGGTTTCGACTGACAGATTGTAATGATTTAGACTTTTGACCCACTGCTTTCTTCTTCACCCATGCCTGCTGCGAAGTCTCACTCTTCGATAGCACTTTGATTGCTTAAACATAGGGTCCCTTGATCAGCCAGGGCCTACATGCAAAATAAGCTACGCGGGGTGAACAGTTGCACTATACGACCCCTGTTGACAGCAATAAACACTCCGGGCCGAAGTCATGCATGCACTAAAAGGAAGCCAGCTTCAGGATTCCAGAAAGCTTCTGGAAAGTTTTGTCCATATTAATGTTACATCTCCAGTGCGCACGGTCACTTGCTTCTTGAAAGAACAATATGACCAATGCTAATTTCCCCAGTTTCCAGGAACGTTGTCACCCAAGGATTTACAGTTCCATTCCGTTCAAGGCAGGTCAGAAAATGGTAATCTAAAAGCACGTGGCCACATTTCGAGAAGACTGCGATCTGTGGGCTGCTCGCACGCCTTTCCACGCATTTGACATGTTCGTTTGAATTCATCACATCGTGACTTGAGAATTGACAGAGAAATCATCCATGCGATCTTTTAGACCGTGAGTGGTTTCGTCTATTTGCACCGCCATGATCGAGACAGGATTTGCTGCTCCATCCACGTACATTGCTCGCATCGATTAGATCTTTGCTTGTTTATCGCTCTCTTATCCGCTCCTCATTCTCCTTATCAGTTCTTCTTCATTCCAAATGGTGAACATGCCAGGGTACCAGGCTATTTGATTCACCGTCCGGGGTGCTGGTCAGGCGCTGAATTTTTATTGCCGTACCGCATCGTTCGGCATCCTGGCTCCCACGCTTCTTTCATCACAGGAAGGAATCCAGCAACCATCCTGTATTTGTCTCCTGAAGTGCGCATATCGTTTTCAAGGCAGCAGCTTAAGTTTGTTCAACAGACCAGGCGATAGCCAGCTGACCCACTCCAATTTCGCATCGGAAGGATGTACGCCAGGAAGAATCACATACGGGACAGCCTTTGATGAAGCCCGGGGTATGCAACCATTACAATCGATCACCTTCTAAATCCCCGATTGGACTTCGTTCTTCATGGTATTGGCGCTCGACTCACCGCTTGATGATTAATGGAAATCCAGTCTTTAAGTGAGAGCATGTCTTTCTCTCTCCTGTTGTAGCAGTATTGTTCTGAACAATCACGCCACTTTTAGTGGGACAGCAGGTATGAGAAGCAAAGCCAGGGTTTCAGGACGTGAGGCATGGTTAAAGAGCAATATATGGAGCCGGGGAATCGCATATTGGTCCTAGCCCAAGATTGATTGGAGACGACGACAGCAGTATCTGGCCCTCGTAAAGGAACGAGAAGCGCACTAATAGCCCCTGGGCATCGATTTTCTCGTTATATCGCTCAACGGACAGCAAGTCGGTCAAATGTCAGGGTAAGTACAACACGATCTTGGACCGTTCTCGCAAGATGAAAATGTATGACACGATATGAAAGCCCTTGCCAATCTCAGTCCCGAAGTACAAGTCCACGCTGAGTCTTCGCCGCTTCAAATTGATGCATAGTATGAGATCACAGCGCAGTGGGCTACCCTCATGCTCTTACCAGTAACAAGACCAGGAATGGAGCGCAAGATCTCACTTTTCTGTGCGAAACAGCGAACGATCAACCACAGTGTCCAGATCTCAGCCATCGATCCGACGATGAACTGACATATCTCTGATCGTTGTGCAAAAACAGAACAACAGGTTTGCACAACGACACAAGCGTAATCGGTGAAGCCTTGGGCACTGATCGAAGACAATAACGTGTGCTCTGCACATGGCTATATTGCCTAAGATATGAGAGCCGCTTCGCTGCATTTCATGGCCATACCTTGTAATAGGAAAGGTATGAATACTTATCTTATCTTGATGGCAATGCGATCAAGGCCACACCGAACCACATCGCGTTCGGAAAATGTTCCACCAAGGACGCTTGGTGGAACACCGTTGTCGACTTGTCGTTGAGCATGCAGTCTTCCGGCCACGGTTCTCATGGACCACAAGACGTTAGACGAATCTGGCTAACGATGAGAACTGGTGATGTAGAATCAATATTGGATATCTTATTCTGGCAAGCAGGAACTAGACTCGATCTGAGGAGGTCCTCGTACCGCGATCTCGTCCAAGGAGATTGCAACCTCGGAGAATAACTCAGCTTGCCTGTTGCACCAAATCAGTCGGTCTCAATTCTCGACTGCATTCCAATATTATTGCCTTGCCAGAGAAAAGCCTTCACGTGGGTAGGGCGCTCGGACTCTCCGAATGCAGGGTCCCTCATTGGGATGGCTCAGCTCGAATCGAGACGCGATCGCCACCCGTTCGTCAGTCAGCTCCCGATATTCCATGCTTCCTCTAGCGGCGGCAAATGATGCATCAAAATTGCAATGATCGCGCATTCGTCCCTGGCCTTCGTACGACGTCTCCGAACAGTTCACTCTTGGTGTTTGTTATACGTTGGCACAGGACCACGACAGAGAGACGACGCCCTTCCTAGCCCTTCCTTGGCGGGTGAAGTTCCATTAGCCCCATTCCATCTCACACCAGGCTCGCTTGCGTAGTTCCTTTCGCGCACACACCCAACAAATCTCCCATCAACAACACTAAAACATTGACACGTATAGTTTGCATTACCAGTATTACATTACTGCACCATGCACATCCTTCAGCTTCCATGTGTACCGGTTCGCCTCTGGCCTCTTACCCATCCATGCCAGACCAGCCCAAAGCACGCAGAGGCCAATTATCACCTTCAGTCGGGGTCGATGTAGTGCTGTTGGGTGCAATCCTCCTGTCGGACCTATGTCTCAATCTCGACCGGGTTTCTCAGTTGTCGTCAGCAATTCTTCCACAAAACTTGGTAGTGGCGGCTTTATTCAGCCCAGTTGTGCATCCAGACTTGACATTAACCCCTTGTCTTCGGGAATGATCAGGCGATTGCAATACGAGGAGAATCACATATGAGTGATGGTTCTCCCTCCCTAGTAAATCCTAGTATAAACCCTTTGGTCATTCAATATTTCTCTTCCATCTCCATGCCCACTTACTGGATTCCTATCTAAGACTTTTTGCTAAGTATAGAGATATTTCAACGGTAAGCTCGCCCCTATTTGCAGGACTTAGTTCCGACACCCCACAACGCCAATCGGATAAACATACAAATCTTCCAAGAAAACTTTGTTCAGTGCGCCGGCACCGTGGGATTCGCTACTTACAGTCTCAATCCAGCTTTATACTCCCACGGAATCTGCCCCGCCAATACACAAATCCAAAATCCATTGGTAGCGTTCGAGCTCGAGGCTGATTCTAGCCGCTCCAGGCCGTCCCGCGCCATCGTCTACAACAGCCACCGTCCCCAGATCTCGGAAGCCCAATTGCGGTAACTGCCCTGCAGCAAGGCGTGTCCAATTTCCTAGACCCATATGAAGAGAGCGGGAGTCTTTCCTCGTAACACCCGATCTCCCGCTCCGCTGCAACACTGCGACAATGCCACCACCAGACAGGTCCTGCTTCCAGGCTTTGAACATCCCTTCGGACACAATTCCTGACTACATGGGATCGTTCTACTTGTCGGCTCCACCCAATACTGACTTGTGGCGCAAACCCCCATCACGAGACACCTCCACCGCTCCAATTCTATACACATCTCTACGGTATCCATTCGTGTCCGCAGAGGTAACAGTTTCTGCTGAATGGAAATACGAATGGGACCAAGCTGGGCTTTGTATATTTGCAGGAACACCACCCGGACGAACGCCGCCTGCCGCCGCCGCTGCTGTTACCACCATTTCCGCTGATGGGTCTTCAACAACAATACCTCCGCCCTACACACCTCCAGTAGCATCCAAGTGGGTCAAGGTCGGCCTGGAACTCTCCAACAATGCCTGCCACGCCGCCTCAGTAGTTGCAACGCAAGATGGCGCCGATTGGGCTGTCACTCCGCTACCTCCTTACCATGCTCAATGTCAAGATTTGAAGATCAAGTTTGAGCGCATTGGATGGGCATTATGGATTTACTACGAAGACAAGCTTACTGGGTGGAAGAAGCTTCGCGAAGTCACTTGGTTTTTTTTTGGCGTGGAAGATAAGTCAATACGCGTTGGCGTCTACGCATCGAGGCCTGCAAATTTCGCGTTGTCGCAGTACGACCGAGCAACGAATCTCCGGGTGGATTTCGACGATCTTCAGATCTACTGATCTGCGTCTGAGTGATGGAGTAAAAGCGGTTCGGGACTATGGGTGGGGGGGTTTTCAATTGCAGTACGATTTGTTTCTTCAGCGGGCGTTTGTACTTTGGGAAGCGATTTCTATGACTTTCTTCATTTTATCCACCGCATTTACACAATGGTTACTAGACCAATGCCTTCATGTTATCAAGAGGAGGAGAGTATATGGCTACTATGCCAACATGTAAGCAGCGCGGCCCACGGCAAACAACGGATACCCTATCTCTTATTTCATTCACATTGGGTTCGAGTCGCTTGTTTGGAAAAGCGATGTGAGTTTTGTTTTGGATTTCAACATCACCTTACTTCCTTTCGGCGCTTTTCAGCAGGCGATTGTACCAGTACTCGCAATTAGGGGTTGCTTTTCTCGGTCTATCATTGTTTTGAACCCGTAGGAGCTGGGCCTTTGGACAAAACGTCTGGGGTCTTTGCGCCACTCCAATCTCGGCATTATATTTCTTTAAGCTTGTCCCTCAGCCTCTAGCTCGTTGCTCTCCAGCCTTGCTCACTCCAGCATTTTCCACGATGCTAAAGGAACATTCTTACGTCACTTTTATATGCTGAACACATCGTCAACGACGTCTTCAACTACACCACACGCGGTCAACATCATCACATGGCTGTTGCCTTGGACATTGACTCACCCTTCGGCATTATTTGCTAAATATATTTCTTGCAATGTTAACTTCAAGCACTCCGCAATTAACTATCCCTCGTTTCGCTGCCAGAATTACTCGACAACGACCACGTCATGCTTGCCATACGCCTATTTCTGACGCTGCTGCTAGCTCTATTTAAACTGCTCTCTCCTGCTTCAGTGTTCGACAATGGACAACTGCCAAACCCGGCCACTGTTACTAATACGCTTTCATCGCCTACACCCCTCCCAGCATCCGTCACACCTGCACCAACTACCCCAGCGTCACCATTGGTACGTTGCTCTAGTTTCGTTCAATGCTTCAACTTCGCCATCTTTCTGTGTGCTCTGTAAGAGTGGTTCCACCTCCATCAACCACTTCGGCAGGCCACACCAAACCCCACTATCAACAAATCCAATGGAAGCCGCTCAACATCCCCCCGATCTTCATGAAGACCAAGCTAACATCATACCTAGCCCCGATCCACAACCTACCCCTGGAATGCCACCGCCATAGCCGACTGCCAAAAATCCACCCCCTGCACAAACCTCTTCAACCTCCTAAACGAGTGCTACTACGCCGACATCCCCATCAAAGACGCCAATGATCGGGCGCAGTCCTACGCCTACCAAAAATGCGCCTGCTCAAATTTCACCACATGGCACTACCTCGACCCACCCATCCGCAATGAACCAAACAACGTTACCAATTGTCTAAACTGTCTAAGTATAAACGGTACCGTGAATCCCGCAGATTTCACAACTCTCACGCACAATTTCTGTGAGACCAAGGAACCGAATGAGTGGCTTTATCTAAATTACACTATCCTCTGGATGTCGGAAATTGATCCTAGGAAAGTTTTGGATCCGAAGAGTACGCATGTTGATGCTGTGTTTGATGGCCCGATTACTTCTGTTCCTTTTCTGGAGTATTTTTCTCTGACGGATAGTTGTCCCGACGCCGTCACACCATGCGGGAACGTCACGAGTATTACTTCGATGATTACGGGACCGAATGGGGGGTGGGATGCAACAACCACGATGACCGTAGCTTCTACGGCTAATGCAGCCATCGAACGTATGGATAATCCTCTCGCGCGAGTTGCTGATGTGGTGAGGGGGCGGAGGAATGATAGTGTGTGGAAGTATTTTGGATGCCTGGTTTGGTTTGGAAGCTTTGTTTTTGTCATGATTGTACTTGGGTATATCTTCATATTCGTGGTCGAATATCCGGAGCGAAGGAGGAGTCAAGCAGAGTGGACGGCCGTGGGGCCGAGAGATTTTAATGAGCGAAGTAGGTAGATGGAGTCATGATGTTGGTCATTTTGGATTCTTGGAGGGGTTTTTATAACGAGCTTGGAATTTAGAGACGATATGGTTTGATACGTCGATATTTAAGTAGAACCCAAAATTCACGAGGCCCTAGGGAGTCTGGTGAAAGGAGTGCTTGCGATGCACACTTGGATGTCTACTCTAAAATATCAGTATAAATTTCCTACTTCACAACCTAAAACCTGGCAATCCTCGTCCCAACCCCCATAGCATCAGCCAACCTCACTAACTCAGCACCAACAACAACATCCATCAACCCCAACCCAACACTTTTGTAAATCACATTCCCCTTCTCCAACCAATCCCTCAGCCCGCCATCCTCAGCATCCCCAACATTATTCTTCTTCCCACCACTCAATCCCAATTCCACGCCTTCAGAGTCAAAACTGGTATCACTCTCCTTCCTCCTCCTCTCCGCATCCCTTTTCAACATAACCAGTTCACCTAGCTCAACCACTTCCCGACCACCAAGACCTGCTTGAATCAGCTCGCCGGCTTCTTTGAGACAGGCTTCCACGCTGTCAACGACGATGGCGCCACCTTGTTTTGCGTGTTTATGATGGTGGTGTTTGTGATTTGGTGCTACGGCTTGTTTAATGATGTCTGTGTGGATTTCAATCATGTGGGGTGCATAACTGCCAATAGCAGCTATATACCGTCCTTTTTTCCTTCCCTCTGTGCTCGTCAAGTATTCCGGAGGGAATAGCGGTTCCGTGCTCGGTGTTGTACAGAATATGACGCTGGAAGCTCGTATCGTAGACTTGAGATGCCTTTGATATTCCGTATGCATGGGAGTTATGATTGTAGTATTCGGGTGTTGGATCTCGACGGGCCATTTGATCTTGTAGAGATCGTGGAGGAGGGAGACTACATTTTCGAAGCTGCGATTTACGAAGTTTAGATGGTGAACTTCTGGGCCGCGTAGCAGGAGGGCGAGACGGGCATGCCAGTAAGCTTGTTTTCCACCTCCGAAAATCGTAACATCGTGGACATTTGATCGTTTCTGATTATCTTGTTAGTAATATGGTATCGTGTTAAGTGTGACTTAATAGCTCACCTTGAACAGCATAGTAGACGCTAGAGCTGTCCGGAAGGCTGTGATCTCAGCTGCATTGATCAGACCTCGAACGCTGCCATCATTGTTCAGCAGCGTGAGTGATCCAGTCGGACTTGTAGCCGCACCCTTCATCTCCCTCATCTCGGGCGTGATATCTGGCGGCACATCAAACGGTGTTGTCGATGAATGTCGAGAGGGCTTATGAGAAGGCTTATACGTGAAGGGCTCGTCCATAGACATGCTCGACATATCCAAGGAAGATCTGGGAGAAGATGCAGTACTGGAACCTCTCCGTGAGCTCGAACTCATGCTCAAAGCTTCTTTCATACTATTTGTGCTCGCACTTGCACTCCCTATTCTCGTGCTGCTGCTTGTCGTGCTGGGACTGACACTCTCAAGGCTGTTGATCCTGGGTGGTGGTTTGGCTGTATTTGCGCACACCTCTGATAGCGTTACGATTTTGACACCCATACCATCGTTGCTGTTCGCTGGCATGAACAGAGTTGTGCTGCCATCTTTACGCTTGAGATGAGTTCGTGTCGGCTGATACCCAGCGCTGCATCCATTATCTTCGTCTTCGATAGCCGTCGAATAGTAGTGCAGCGCGTCAGCTAGTGCTTGCTGGATCTCTAGTACATCTTTGCGCGTCAAAGAGTGTAGAAGAGTTCTGACATCTTCGTCAGAGAGAATTGTAAGCGGCATGTCGATGGAATATTCGAGGATGATTGCCTTGTACTGGAAGGCTATCTTGTCTTAAAGAAAGAGAGAACAATCTGCATGGACGTTATCTACAGATTGTCACACTACTATCGCCAAGTCTGTGTCGGAAGTGACGTCGAGTTCACAACTTCTCCATTGTTGTTGTTTAGAGAATTTGGCTTGGAGTTTGGAGGGGATTGAGGGGCTTTTTGGTGGCGTCGATGACACCAAGCCGCTAAACCATCACTAAGCACTTGGTATGGACAAGAGTCCGAGAATCATCCTGTTGATGACATTCTTATGAAGAAAGAAGACGACAGTAGGCAACAATAGCGCGGCTGAATGTCTCAATCAAGCCCAACGATGTTGGTTTGGTGAGTCGGACTCTCACATTCAAGCAAGCTCATTTTGAATACTATACCCTTCGATCACCCTCCACCTCTTCGTGCACTTCGGTAATAGAACTCAACAAGTAAGTGGCCTTCTCAACAATATTCCATGTAACATAGAAATGGTTCATCCTGGAAATTGCCACGCTTCCGTACCTTCATATCGGCATCTTTCTCGCTCCTCCCTCCAGGCCAACCACATCTCTGCGGCAACCTACCTACTTAGTACACGTTCGTTTGCGGTTGCGGTCGTGGTCGATGGCTTTTTCCAAACTCGGGTAAAGTCTCCAGCTGATTCTATAGTGGATTAGCACATATTCATAAAAAGACAGGAAGATAGGAAAGCAAGAACGTCAGGATCTCGATCTCCACCTCTATTGGTGGAGTTGTTGTCATAGTTGCTAGCTTCCCTGGTATTGGGCACATCGTTGAAATCTGCATCGTCGCTAGAACTGCAGCAATTGCCCATGGCTTCGGAAATTGGAAGAATCGATCAGATTGTTGGGCGAGATGATGAGGTAGTGAAGGTGAGTACTCTTGTTCTTCAAAGCAAAGCAGTTTATGAGATCTAACAAGCAGAGATAATCAATACCTTGATTAAAACCAGCCATGAGAATCCCGATCCAACGAGACGATATCCAAAAGCGTGGCCATTGACTGGCAACAAGAGGTTCTACACTCAATTCAACCTGCAGTGCGCTTAGGAGAAGTGAGATCAAACCAAAACTGAAGATCAAAGGCCCAGTGAACTGTGAGAAATAGGTTCCGTATTGCCCATGGACCTTGTGATACGTACTCCTCCCAAGCAACAACTTGACATGAAAGTTCAAGCGTGTCAGGCGGATCTCGCTGTAGTGCCACCGCATGGTCACATGGGAATCTTCGATTGATTTGACGTCCGAGTGGAAAGCATAACATCAATCTCTTCAGCGGCCCCGAAGCCGACAGTGACAAGGACTTCAGTAAAAAAGGGCCGATTGGATCACAACGTTTGTTTAACGAATACCTTCCACTTACCAGCCGAGGAAACATGCTCATTACAACAAGAGTCAGAAATGCCGCAACCGATCTAGTGGGAAACCGAGTTGTCAAGATTCCAAAAATGGATCCAATAGAAGCCTTCAATCTACTCCAGGTCAGAATATCCCAATCCATGAGAGGAAGTGAGCCAAATGAGTGTGCTCAATTGGTCCAAGATTTGGACTATTTACCTCTTGCTATCACGCAAGCTTCAGCATACATTGGTAACAATGAGCAGATAACGATCTCGGACTACTTGAATTTATTCAACGATCAGTCCAACCAAGGGAAGCTATTGAACAAGGAGGAGGGAGACATTCGGCGTGAGAGGGATGCGCCGAGCTGTGTTAGCAAGACGTGGCTCATTTCATTTGACCGCATCGCACGAGAAGAAGGAGCTGCAGGCAAGGCGGCCATCAGACTGCTGTATAAAATGGCATTTTTTGACCGAAACTCCATCCCGGTGCGGCTGCTGTCTGACAGTCCCAAAACTCTGGACTTTCAGGATGCAATCGGAAAACTTCTCGCCTATTGCTTGATTGCTGTTGAAGCACATATGTCATTCTATGGGATGCACAGGCTTGTCCAAATCGTCACAAGAAACAAAGTCGCAGCTGACAACGCAACGGACAACTTCAAAATAGAAGCGCTCTGTTCTTTAGACCGTGAATTTCCGTCGGGCAGAATGGACACACGGCAAGATTGTGAACAGCTCATGCCCCATTTCCAGGCAGTGAAAGGATACAAATTAGAGCAGGAGTCGTCTGAGGAAGTTCGAGCATCACTGATCTCCAGGAAGGCATATTACGACGAATGTAATGGCCTATAGGAAGCCATGCGTCTAGGCCACGAAGAAGAGCTTGCAATGCGTGTAGGTCTTGCGAGCCACGGACCTGAACATGTTAGCTCACTGAAAGCTTTGCATAAGCTAGGATGGGCGCACTACTTGCTAGGAAAAGTTGGGCTCGCTCAAGAACAAACTCAACGAGCTCTTGAAGCTAGGCGACGAGTCTTGGGGCATGAACATACCGATACCCTGCGAACGCTAAGCAACCTCGCTATCATTACCGAGGATGACACTCTTTCAGAGCAGGCTCTTGAAGGTTTCAGGAAAATATATGATACCCCTAATGAGCACACTGCAGAAAGTCTCTCAAACCACGCTGTTATCCTCAACTACAAAGGCAAAAACGATTTAGCTTTGTGGTTCAATGATGAAGCACTTGCTATGATAGAAAGTCTGTACCTGCCACAGCACCCAGATGTATTGCAATTCCGCATGGTGAGATTCACTATTCTTTGCGATATGGAGAGATTCGAGGAAGCGGAAAAGCTTGCAAGAGATGTCCTTGAGGTTCGAGAAATCGTTTTGGGTCCTTTCCATATCGACATCATAATGAACTTAGAAGACTGCGCGCACGCTTGCGGCTACGTCGAAAACTATGCAAACGCTGAGAAATATGCTGTTGGATGTCTGGAGGCAAGCCAAAAGCACCCCGAACTTGGTCCTGACCATCCCAAGACATTGGGCGTCATGAAACACTTGGGGTTCTGGCAGCGAATGCAGAACAAATTTGCAGATGCCCAGAAAACACTCGAGGCTGCAGTTTCTGGGGCACTAAAAGCGTTCGGAAAAGAGCATGAAGAGAACTGGCAGTATCATATCTGCTTGGGTTCACTACTTCTTGCGAGAGGAGACGACGATGCAGCTTTTGAGATCCTCAACTGTTGCATGGAAAAGGAGCCTAAAGCAGGAGGAATACGAGATGATTATCTTTTAGACGAGGTAGCTGTCCTTGCGAAGGATTTCCAGGAGCTCAAGAGATGGGAAGAGACAGAAATGGCTTGGAGGATTGTCGCTAACGGTTGCAAGAATTCAGCTACTAGAGGATCTGACCACTTCAGTACGGTGAAAGCAATCAACAACCTGGGTTCGGTGTTACGGACGAGGGGGAAATATGCAGAAGCAGAAACCTTGCTTCGGGTCGAATACAACTCGAGGAAAGAGATATGGGGTCCAGCGCATGAGAACTCGCTCTACGCCTGCAGAGCTTTGATCGAGGTTCTACACCGACAAGGGAAGCTTTCTGAAGCTGAGAACCTTCGTCAAGAGGAAGCATGGCTTTCTCACAGATCGAGAGTCGCAAGTCCAAAAGCTGCAGAACCTCCACAGCCTTGCAAGGAATCTATACGATGCCAGAAGGTATGAAGAAGCCGAAGACATTGCGCATGAAATTTTGGATAGCAGGTGGGACATGGCGGAACACGGGGGCGTACCGCATCAGGACTCTGTTATGGCGGAAACCCGACATTTGCTTGGCAAGATGCAATTGAACCAGGAGGAAGCTACTGAGGCACCCGGCAAAATCAGATGAAACAAAGTCAACAATTGATTAATATGAAGTGCAGCGAGCACTTGGTTAAAACCATAAATGCTTCGTGCACTCACCAATGTGTATGCATGGTGAAAGTACCATTGTGAGTCTTTGAGGATGGAGATCTTGTGTATGAAAATGTGTACGGTTATGGGATGGTTCATTGGTACATTTACCTAGCACTTGGCATAGAAATCAACCATTGGGCAGAAACGGGAAGACTCGAATGGGGTGATGAGGAACCGGTACTATTGATTTTTTGACCCATGGCCTGTTCAACTACGAGCCGCAGAAACTCTTTCCTGACCCACGCACGCCTGGTATCAACGCCGAGTAAATTGCCCACCGTCCGAACACCACAAAACGTCTGTAACTTAGATCTTGATGGCGTTCTCGAGGGCCTTTGCAGCCTTGCGGGTACGGGCATTGGCCTTAGCACCCATAACTCCTCCACCCCAGTGTCTCCTGCTCTCCTCATACTTGTCTGTGTAGCCGTCCTTGACGGCGGTGACGAGTTTGGAAAGCTCGGACTTGTCCTCAGAGCGGACCTCGGTGAGTGCGAGGACGGCAGCGGTCTTCTTGTGAACGACTGTTCCGAGACGAGCCTTGCCCTTGATGATGGCGTATGGGATGCCCATCTTGCGGCAGAGAGCTGGCAAGAAAACGACCAACTCGATTGGGTCAACATCGTTGGGGATGAGGACGAGGGATGCCTTCTTGTTCTCGATGAGGCCGACAACGTGGTTCAAACCGTATTTGACGACGTATGGCTTCTTGGAGATATCCTCACGCTTCTTGCCCTCAGCGATGCCGGTGGCCTCCTTAGTGAGACGCTCCTTCTTCTCTGCCTTTGTCTCTGGTCGGTATTTTCCGAGGAACTTGAAGACCTGGGCGGCCTGGTTGCGGTCGAGGACGTTCTGGAATTGGGCAATCGCTGGTGGGACCTTCAATCGCATGTTGAGGATCTTGCGTTGGCGTTGTAGTCGGACATACTCGGGCCACTTCACCATGCGGGAAACTGTGTGCTGTCAGTGGATATGATTTCGGTGTACAAGATGTAGGACATACGATTGCGGGAAGGTTGGATGTCCTGGCCGATGCCGAAGTTGCGGGAACGCTTCTCAATGAGAGGGTTCTAAATTGTGTTAGCACCATGACATCAAAACGTTAGTAAGTGAATCAACATACCTTTGCTGCCTTCTTGGAGGTCTTTGCGGCGCTGCCACCCGGGAAGGGGGCGGGGGCTGTCTTCTTTCCCTTTGGTGCCTATGAAGCTCATTACCATCATGTCCCACTGGCTGGTCATTGAGAGAAGGGGAATGAGCATGGATCGCTCCTCTTCATCTCTAAAGAGACTGCGAGACACATTGCTGCATCTCACAGCTCAAGCCATCTCTGACATCAAGGCCATACCGATGCGTTGGTGTTACCCATTGCAAAAGTTGAGTCTGCGAGCAGAACTCAGGCGCTGTGAATAGTCATAGTCTTTGCTCATGAAGAGAGCGATAGACACTCATTCGTCTTCAGTCGGAGGACTGCGCGCTGATTTTCTTACCATTTTGTTGTCGATGTGGAGGTTGTCGATGTCGAAGTCGAAGTTAGTATATTTTCGATTTTCGATTTTCGATGGTGCGCCAAGAAGATTCGGACCCTACTTTTAATACACGTGACCGAGCCTGAATGGAATTTCGATTCCCACGAACGATGCACGGATTACAGTCACCTGACATTGACAGGGGTCGATATCGATTGGTTTTCTGGACCGAACAACATTATCGAAATCTCTTACATACACCAAAATGTCTATTCAAGACGCTCTCATGAGTTGGTTTGAAGCGAGTGGAGGCTCGATTAACACTTCCATCGCCCTGGCCAAAGACGACGAAGGCGGACAGCATTATCGTGCTGTGGAAGATGTCTCCATACCATCGTCTGGTGGGCTTCAAGTCTGCTATTGTCCTTTTGGACTGACGCTGTCTCATCTCAATGTAATTGCTTCTCCACCAGCAGCGGTGAGAAACTGTTCTCAAGAAAGTGTTTGCGCAAAGTTGGTTGGAAAGACCCCGACAGCATCCATCAGCTATTTCTTTCTTGCAGAGCAACGGTTGAAGGGAGCAAAGAGTTTCTGGGCGCCGTACATCAATTCTTTACCCACGGAATCAGAAATGCAAACGCCACTCTGGTTCGACGAAGAAGATCTCAAATGGTTGAATGGAACCACCCTTCGTGCTCATGCTACAGACCCCAGCAGATCTGGTCTTGAAATGAGAAGAGGTATGTGGAAAGATCAGTGGCAACAAGGTCTTGAGGTTCTCAAAAGCGAGGGTGAGGATTTGGAAAGATTCACCTGGTCAGTTTACTCCCCCAATGTATCTGCGAGTCATCTTAGGCCCTATGTTTTTGAGCCCTTGGGGCATTTTGCCAAATGTAGGTAGATTATTTTTTATTTATAAAATGTACATTACCTATGTCTAGCACACAAGTACTAACTGTCCCAGGGAGCTCTATTTGTGGGCCGCTACAATTTTCACATCGCGAAGCTTCACTTCATCCATCATGATGCCTTCTGAGCCTGATAACTTTGCATTGCTCTACCCGCTAGTCGACTCCTTCAACCACCGTTTTGGGTCCAAAGTCTTATGGAACATGACTGGGGGTAATTTTGCTCTCAACATCACCCAGCCTGCGAAAAAGGGAGATGAAGTTTTCAACAATTACGCCCCCAAAGGCAACGAGGAACTGCTCACTGGCTATGGCTTCTGCACCGAAAACAACCCGTGCGATGTCGTAGCCATCCGCATTGGGAAGCCACCAGAACCAGTTCATGCGGCGTTGAGAGAACAATTCCCTACTCGCTTCTCGACACCCGATTGGAGCCCGGACGAAGCGACTTTCTTTCTCCGAGGAAGTAGTCACTACACCGGTGGGTATGAAGATTGCAGCATGCCGTGCTTGCGCGGACTCCCTCCTGAGATGTATGCGGCGATTCGTGCTATTTTGGCATTCGCTTATGCAACACATCTTGAACAGGGAGAAATGACCGAAGACGATTTGGACGAGGCATCGCTTCAGGCAATTCACGACAGATTATCGGACAAGAGAAGCTCTATCATCCAGTGGAACTCCCAACTTCCTCCTCAGCCGCAAAATCAACGGCAAGTACAGGCTAAGATATATCGGGATGGACAGCTGAGAATCCTAGAAGAGATCTTGTCCGAACTGGACACACGTCTTCAAGAACTGGCTCAGGATCAATCCTAAGTTCAAATATCGTTTAGATGAAATCTTGATGATGTGGTGCCTGGTTACACGACCTTAATTTCAGGAGTTCTTAATTGAAGCAACGACAAGCGTTCGCCAAGGAAGGTCTTCGTCGGACCACTTTGACCAGCTGCTGGGAACTCGTTATCGCCAAGATCTAGATCTCTCCGTTCGTGTGACCCTGTTCTATCCCATCTCATTTTTTCGTCGTTCAATCGTCATTTTGTGAAATATACGCTTCTTTCCCCCGAATTCACGCAGTTCAACTGCACCTCCTTTTCTTTGCCGTATCAAAGGAATTACCGTCCAAGGAGCCTGTCCCAGCCAGCCACAGGGTTTGCATGTTGTGCATAAGACTTGGTCCTTCTGCCACTCAACGAATTGTGCCTGGAATCACGTCGTCGCACCGAAGCACTTCGCAAACGAGGTTCTGTTCACTCTTTTCGCCATGCTTCAGCGCCTCTCCTTTCACGGTGCTAAGTGTTCAGCAAGCTGTGTTCCCTTCAGACTTGCTGTAGTAACAAGGACACGCGCCACAGTTATTCGTGGGACTGTAAATTGAAAACACGGCGAATTGCGTCTGTACTTATACCATGACTCTGCCTCGTGGATTTTCTCAATCAGATTCATCAACTTCACTCTCGCTCTATTGACCTCGTCCACTCGTTCAGATCTTGCATCCATTCCTTGCCATTCAGAATGATACTCCAAACCACTTTGGCAGTCTTTATGGCCGCTGTACCGTGAGTACTTTTCAGTCCCACAGATGGCATCAGTTTAACGAATTGTAGTTCTTTCGTCGTTGGTCATCCTCGAGCACCAGCCCACGCTGCAGCTGCTGTTGCCGTTGCAGCAACCGGAGTCATCGAGTCTTCATCACCCTCCATCTTTGATTC
Organism: Venturiaceae sp. KMAF11; assembly: GCA_023078705.1. Classification (NCBI taxonomy): domain Eukaryota; kingdom Fungi; phylum Ascomycota; class Dothideomycetes; order Venturiales; family Venturiaceae; species Venturiaceae sp. KMAF11. Next base: position 1,772,422 of record JALGOQ010000007.1, on the reverse strand, counting down.
TGTCGCCTCCCCCTCGACCTCGACAGTTCCACCTCCAATCAATCCATTCATCGCCTCTCCGTCCGCACACCCACTTGTTACTTTCCCAGCCTCGACCTGCACACCAGAATTTCATCCCACCCTCGCATCATCGGTCTATAATTCCAGCACTATCATTTACACTAGGGTCACCAGTTATTATCTGACGTCTGTTTTGGTTACTTCATGTCCGACATCTGTTTTGAGCTCGAGTGAGAATTCTGGTTGCGATGATGGGGGTGTTGATGGAGTTTGTTCTGCTGTTTGAATGGGAAGGATGAGCATAGATGTTGATGGAGGCATGGAAATGTGTAGTTGTGGTCGTTGTGTAAGATATTATTTAGTAGAAGAGAGATGGGATCCATGGTGTTTTGCAAGACTGGAGTTCGTCTTGTATACAAATTGTGAATTGCTACAATATTTAATGCTCGACTAAAATCATCCTCATATGAATCCTTCTCGTTGTTCGGGTTTTATGCAACGCTGCCTACTTTCAATAATTATGCTCGTGATTAGGCGTTTAGGTTGCCGAGTATGACATGGGTAGATCTTCAGTCTTGCGCATTCCAATTGAAAAACAACATCCGACTCCTTTCCTCGATATGTGTACTCTCTCTTCAGCGCCTTAAAGTCCATTCACTCTTTCACTTGAGCTACAACTTCGTCACGTCCATTAACATGGCCGGCAGCCGCCCCGACATCTCGTGGCCTCTCGAACGACCCTCGACGACTCCTGCAGCCGACGACACCAGGCTCGAGAACGAACTTCGCAATCGCGCTGCCGCTCCCAGCCCGTCTCCAGGCCCCGAAGTAGCGGCCATCTCGATCCCCTCCGAAGACCTTCTGCCGGGCCACAAACGCTCCCAGTCCGGCATTTCCCTCCGAGCCTTCCTCATAGGCCAAACCCTCGCCTTCTCCCTCCTTATTGCCTACCACGCGCGATTCGAGAAAGACTCCCGGCTATGGAGACCGCCTTTCTTCCTCTCCATCCTCGCCCTCTTCCATTTTCTCGAGTTCTGGACGACGGCAAGATACAACCTGCCTAATGCGAACGTGAGCGCTTTTCTGCTATTCGACAATGGGCTGGCGTATCAAGTTGCGCATGGGACTGCGATGATTGAGGCGACAATCACATCCATCTGGTTCCCAGAATGGCAGGCCAGGTTCTCGCCTGTGTGGTTACAAGGCGTCGGCTTCGCTCTCATAGTGGTTGGGCAGATCTTCAGGAGTCTGGCTATGGTTACTGCAGGAACGAATTTCAATCACAAGGTTCAGAGGAGAAGAGCTACTGGGCATCAGTTGGTTACAACAGGCATATATGCTATACTGAGACACCCGAGTTACTTTGGCTTCTTTTGGTGGGCTATTGGAACGCAGCTGCTTGTAGGCAATGTGTTTTGCTTGGCTGGGTACGCAATAGTACTTTGGAGGTTCTTTTCGAGGAGGATAAAAGGGGAGGAGCATTTTCTAGTGGGATTTTTTGGGGATGAATATGTGCAATTTAGAAAGAGGACGAGGGTAGGAATACCCTTCATATCTTGATACAATATGTGGAAGGAATCAATGCAATTGAAGTGCCAATCACAGCACTTTGGGTCCACCAAGGCTTGCCTCTTTGTCTTACTTCTCTATCCGACCATGTCGTGCCGCCCATTCTCATGGAAGCCACGATTATGGAGGGGCAAGCAGATTGACAGGACCTCCATGAAGGATCTGTTCTTCTTACCACCACCACAGCTTTAACTCCTTGTTGCCAACCAGAAAATGGAATCGATTCGCGGTGCTGTCTTGTTGTTATTAGCCGCCGGCTACGTTGCTTGCGTTGCAACATACCGCCTCCTTTCCCGCCCTCTCGCCCATATCCCCTGGTTACAAGGTCGAGATTTGGTCAGTATGATCACGGATTCAAATATCGGAGTATCCCAACCACGGCTTCACAGACGTAATATCTCCCACTCTCTCCACGTTTCCTTTGTTGCGTCGTTTCGTTTCGTTTCCTTCCGTTTCAGCCTCACCCACACCCATTGGTTCAACAACCCAACCCCATGTGACTCCCCAGATGCAGCCCTACCAAACGAACCTTTTAAATAAAACGACCTTCATGCAACCATCTAAACAACACCCAGATCTGCAGGAAACAAAATCGTCCAGAATCGAGAGTGGGAAACGTAATGTAAACATTTCTCTTTATTGACGTCTGCACCTAGTGTTTGGCATTAACAACGTGATTTCTGCTTCATTTATCTCCCAAATGTAAGCGCTTTAATTCGTACAACGCTAATAGTGAGTGCTCGAGGCGGACTCTCCAAGTCTACGCCTGACCGAACCAAACCAATCCCATTCCCAAAATTGTAGAACGCAGAGAAAAAGAAAAAAAATATGCCGATCCGCGGCTGCCAAAGCAAGAATTCCAAAATTCCCAAATATTCCAAACAAGAATAATGACAATGATGATGGCGATGACGATGATGAATGAGTGAAGAAGATCCCCTCAAATCAACTGACAACCTTCCTACTCTTCCAAACAAAGAACAACGATATGAACACCCCCAATGTAGAAAAGGCAATACCCAATTCCCATGCCGCCCTATACCCCTCCAACTCATGTTGCCCATCCCCATTGACATGCCGTTCAATACTTCCCGCAAACCCCAATCCACTTGCAATACTATAATTGACCACCGTAGAAACAAGACTAGCAGCTTTGCCCTGATGCTCGCGCGGCATCGCATTGCTCAATAATATCGTGCCGGCGGGGAAGGAAAGGTTCATACCACCGGGCATGACGAGCACGGAGAGGAAGGTGAGGGCCCAGTATGTTTGGTCTGCGGGAGCCCAGGCGAGGAGGAGCGTGCCGATGAGGAAGAAGAGCATAGCCAAAAGCATGACTTTTGATACGTGCCATTTCTTTACTAGGTAGTTTGTTGAGAGGGCAAAGCCAATTCCTAGGGGTACGACAGGTAGGAGTTGTAGTGTTGCTATTATAGCTTCTTTGCTCCGTATACGCATGGAGAAGAGGAAAAGGTAGTATAACCATATCCCGTGACTTGCCCATCCGGCTGCGATACAGGCCAGGGCGAGAAGTGCTTGTGGTTGTAATCCGCGCATGGGGAGGAGGGGTGATTTTGCCAAGAACAGTTCTATGAATATGAATGCTGTGGTCATGATTATGCCGATTACAAGAAGGAAGTAAACGTAGGAGGTTGACCAGCCTACGAGGGGTGCTTGGTTAAGAGCGAAGTTTATTAGGAGGAGTCCTGTTACGCCGGTTGCGCAGCCGAGGAAATCGAATTTGGGGATGCTTTGGCCTGGGGGTGCGGCGGGGGATGCCATGGCTTCGGGGATTACGCAGTAAGCTAGGAAGACGAGGAAGAGGGAGGCGATAGCTGTTGCCCAGAATGCCCAAGGCCACCCTTTTGCATGTGTTAGCAATATGTCAAGACCTTTTGGAAAGGGAGAACGTACAAACGTATTCGGCGAAAACGGCGGCGAATAGTGCGCCGAAGAAGAATCCAGAGGGGCCACAGGCACCGAAAATGGAGAAAATCATTGCTCGCTTGTCGCCCATTCCATAGGTCCTGCCGATGAGAGCCATTGCGTTTGGAACCAGTAAGGCCGGCCCTATGCCCTGAAATCCACGTGCGATGCTCAAGGCGATTGGGCCCCAACTGTAGCCAAAGCCGGCGAAAAAGGAGGCGATTGCTAACCAGAGCCAGCCGAGAATAAATATTTTCTTATGACCAAACATGTCACCAATGCGACCTAAGGACGTAGATTAGTATTGAGCCTTCAAAATTCATATTTTGGCATCACCTACCTGCTGGGATGATAAATGTTCCCAGCGTCATGCTGTATGCCGCCGTAAACCAGGCAAGCTGTCCAGGATTTTGAACATTGAGATCATTGCCTATTATGAGTAGAGGAGAAATTGTTTGCGCGAGAGATGCTAGCGACAAGAACTGTGCTGAGCATACTGTCGCAATGAAAAGCCATTCGTGGTATTTTGACCATGTTGGCGCTGGTGGTCCAGGTGGGGGGCCTGCCACAGGCGCTGGTGTTTGCACTTCCTCCTTCGACGATGCTGATTTTGCTCCTACGGTCGACCCTGGAAGTGAGATGTCTTCCGTGTTCGTCGGGCTTTCGGGATCCTTTTCAAATTCCGAATCTCGACGTTCAAAGGTATACGTTGGCGTAGGTGGTACTGACATTTCTTCTCGCACCAATAAGTTATTCCTCGATCCCCATGTGGTTTGCGTCAAACGGCGCCGGTCATTGGTTGGAGTTGCTGAACCAGAATCCCAGCCTGAGGAAGAGTCGATCGAAGAATGTCTGTACGTGTCCTGGAGTACGTTGTAAAAAGATCCCTGGCTCACGTTTCTGTACGGGTTGCCGGGTGAATATGGAGAATTTTGTCCTGTTAACGGCGAGTTGTATCCTTGGATATATTGCGATTGGTGGTGAAGAGAAATTCCAGGTACGACAAGGATTGGCGAGGGAGCCTGGGGATTTATTCGTAGTGGAACTGGGTGGATGGAATCTCGGGCTTCTTCTGCTTCTGCAATTCCATTGCGTACACTCGGCGACTTGTCACTTAGATTGATGGACGACTGCCGTGAGTGGTCCTTGTTTGTTTCAATATCCAACGATGCCTCTGCATTTGTTGCCATTTTGGCGGAAGGTATTGTCGAACGTGAGGTCGGTGCGGGTAATATGGATGAGAACAAGGTACAAAATTGTTTGGTTTACGAAGTAGTTTCAGCACAAAGTGAACATTATTGGTGCAAGGCTATCAAACAAATAGAAACAAGTGAGGGTACGAATATGAATATAGAATAGATTAAAAATGTAGGGGACGTAGACGGTGAGAATATTAGAAAGTAGCTGCAAAATGAGTGACGCAGACGAGAAGAGGGGAAGATAGCGAAGGGCTCCGACAACTGATGGACGGTCACACGAGAGATGGATGAGAGGAGGTGAGGTGAGAGATTACCACTGTGTAGCACCCTGAATTCGGTCAGGAAGCGCAGTTGGTAGTACGCGCTTCTGCAACATGGGGAGCAACCATAGCTCGGCATCCTCTCCGCCTGGCAAGGCTGCATCGTGTAAGCACTGTTCGGTGCTCGGCAGGTTCACTAGCAAATCACGCTCTCCTTTGATAGATGAAATGAGGACGATCCTGTAGCGGTCGTGCGGGTCGTTGATCGTGTTGAAGAGTATCGCCGTGCCGAGATGGCTTTTTAAGCCGCTTGTGGCATGAGTGACAGCAGTGGCTGAAACTAGTCAAAATGGATTCGATAGAACAACTGGGATCTTCATCGAGGAGAGCATGGGATTTTGACTTTCCCTCTTATCAGAAGATGATTAATATTTCTGGAGAAGCAAAAGGGGCGGCAGCCTTCCAGCCCGACCGTTTTTTGTCGCCATCACCTCCCGCTTCATCCTTGGAGTTAGAACATTACTTGAAGCCATCCCGCGGGTAGAGAGCCTTGAACCCTCAACGACATCCATCTCTCAAAGGCATTCCGACAACAGACCTGATCAGAAGTTTGGTAGATTACCACCGTGAAAGGCAAGATGTCTGGATTAGACGTTGGTTGTTTCCTGGAAATTCGTACGCGCGGGCTTCATCAAAGAACCTTGTTCACTTGGCTATTGATGATCGTCATCTGGACTTGTCACTTTATGGGGAACTGTCCTCTTCCTCTGAAGATCATACGAGGGGTTGTTTGACCCAATTCGGATTTGATAGTACGCGGAAATACTGCCTACCATATTTTATCCCTGTAAGCCATCCGAAGTCAATCGTTGCGTGTAAAGGGACGGTGATGCTGCAACAACGTTGGATATCTTTCCAATCGCAGCGTATCAGCGACACCTTTGATAAAAAGTAGTTACTATATTTAGTCCCTTAAGCAGAACGTAAGAATCACCTCGCAGGAGGTTCAGATAGCGGTTGAGTTGGATGCATCGGTGCGTCGATCTCCCGGTCTAATTCTTTGTCCAGCTCATATTAGGCATGGCTCGCTCGATCTCCAAGCAGTGCTAAGAAAAAAGCTTCAACAAAAATCCCTGGACGATCTAGCATATTTTCCTCAAGGGACTCCTATCACCTTTCACCCAACTATCGCGGCTCCACTTCAAAAGACGATAGAAGACCCTTTGCCACCAAATCGCACCGTTTTTCCAAGGTTGAGGACACCGGCGCCATATATCGTACTCGCAGGTCGGTATACTCTTTTCTCCGTTGTTGCATGTGAAGGACGGAGGGACGCATAAGCTGTTAGTCTAGAAATAACTACTCATTGAAAGACGGTCCAAAGGCTGATCTGGAGGCGAATAGGAGACCGATGTATTACAGTGACATTCTTGGCATTGATTACTGGATTAGGTGATGACGCATAAATGCGAGCAAAGTATCTCGAAATTTGCTTCATGCACCGTGTCTGAGGGGTCAAAAGGGTTCATGGGAAATTTCCAGTTCGTATTGCGTGGAGACTTCGCGTGCCTTGTTCCTATCTTTGGCATGTACCAAGACATAGTTTCATCATGACAACGAACTTTTAGCAGGACGTTGTCGTATCGGTCGTGAAGTCGGAGCTAACTCGGGCATTTGCCGAGTAGGAAAGGGGCTCGGAAATTGCTTCTCGTGAAGCGACGACTTCAGAACCTTCAAAACTTCGTTCAGACCCATCTTTTCGAGTGGGCCTTGCTATCGTGGCTTTGTTTGCTTCTTCGCAAGGGCGCAATGCGCACGAATTGAATTTCAATGACCTGATATATGCTTCATCGTAGGATTCAAATCCGTTACATTTGAACAGTGGACAGAAAACAACGCTTGCCTTGAAGAGATCTTGGAATCCCCAGACTACGCAATGGAAAGAAATACTCATATGAGTGGGTAATCTCATCGTATCTTTAACACTTTTTCTCGGTGCTTCGCTCGTTAGCACTACTCCCATAATACGACGAAATAGCTCACACCATACAAGAGGCCGAAGACACTGCACGTTGAGTTAAAACATGATTTAGTAAGCACACCGGTCCACTCAACCCTTAGACTGTTGCGATACGGATCCATGGACTTTCTGACCTTCCGCCCAAATGTCCATAATTTTGTTGTCACTTCTATGTTTTCCCACATTGTCATGGCGCATGCAACGAACTCAACGTTCTTGACTTACAAAATGAGAAAGCATGTCCCATGTGGACAAGAACAGATCAGTTGCAAGAGTCGATAAAATAACCCGAGATTCGTATGATCGAGAATGAGCGTCGATAAAAGACTCCGGGAATTGTACGATCTGGAATGAAAGAAGATGCGGGCCGTGAGCAGCGTTCGAGGTGACTAACTACTAAGACGCAGCTTAGTGTCACAATACGACACTACCAGATACTCATGAACGCGTCCACCATGATATGACGAACTTGGAGCGTTGGGATTTTCCAACATACTCTTTTGGTTTTCATAGTACGTGGACGTATTGAGGTTAACGAAATGTCTGGCGATTTGGAAAGATAAATTGCCAGAAACTTCGAGCTCTCCGTGCCAACCTAAAGGGTGCGCTTCTAGGTCGAATTGTTCAGATCTACCACGTCTCAATTCAATATCTGGTCCTTATGCATACTCTTTGCTTCAACTTTCCGTCTCATCATCGACTTCTGCCCTCTGGCGTCTGCTTAAAGCACGGGTGGGACAGAGTTCATAGAAGCACAGTAGGGCCCTCCATCCTGTCCCTTTTCTGACAGCAGCATGGCCGACGAGGTAGGCTTTTGAGGGCGCCTTCTCAATCTTTTAAAACAGTTTTAAAGTTTCTGGCGATTTCAAATGTCATCTTGCCTGGGATTCATCGATCTCAATCTCGAATTAAATGTACCATACTCGATTCGGTCATTTAGATGGGAGAAGAGAATTGATGGCCCAGCTCTGGAAACTTCGATCCGGCCTCCTGAAGAAAGAAGGTGCATGGTATTGCGTGTTCTCGAGAGCGCCATTCGATCGAAGATTAATCGCGTTATGAATCAAGCGACCTTACTGTACGTGTATCCTCAAAAGCCTGCTGGCGTGAAAAGGCTCCTGTGGGGGAAACGAGTACTAGTCGCATTCTAAGGTGTGTGCGTGCTGTATCAATTCCAAAGTGTTCAAGACAAGATCGATATTGCTAGATTTCTGGAAATTTTCCAAAATAAATTTCGAGGAATTTTGCGAGCTCGTTATCGAATTACAGAATGTCAACCGTGTTGAAATCGATGTTGACTACAGACACCTGCTCGACGACCACTTGTTCCTCCCTCGTGGTAACATCATAGAACCAGTAAACAATGCGTCATCTTTTGCCTACTTATATCTCTTCTCCTCTTTAATCTTTCAACCACAATCAACTTCACCTTCTGCAATACCAGCTACCATCAACAACCACACACACACCATGGACGACAACGACCAACCCAACGAGCGCCGCAAGATCTCTGACGGCAAGACTGATCGCGGTATATGGCGCCCCGAGGACGGCAATGGTGATGACAACATCAAAACTTACGAGGAGACCCAGTACGAAAGCAAGGGCCATCCTACATGGAAGTTGTACTGCGGTGACGCGCCAGAGAAGATCGAAGGCGTGCTCATTGAGCCTCCTAAGAACTGTTACCTGGATGACCGCGCTGCTTATAAGATTCTCAATTGGGATGGTTACACGAAGGCCGAACGTGGCCGGTTTTGGCGCAACGACTTCAGTAATAAGGGAGACATCCGTCCTCATCGCAAACATCGAGGTCGTCCTGCCTTCCTGTTTGGTGGCGAAATAGCTTCGCTACAGAGCAGTGCACGTGTCTATCGCTTTACTGGAGCGATACACCCTAAAGACATTGCCATCATCAATGAAGAATTGGCAGCCCAAAAGAAGAACAAAGCTCTCGCCCGATTGATGCCCAGCACAACCATACCCCGTGCTAAGTCACCGATTAGACAAGGCGCCGGAGCTTCCAAACAGCTCAAACGCGTTTCCAAGTCGCACTCACCATCCAACACTACCGAAGATTCCGCCGATTTCGATCGTGAGCCCTCCCCAACAACAGCAGAGTTGCAGGATCCCACATTCTTCAACCCAGCAAAGCGACCTCGTCTCGAATCCAGCATGCGCTCCATTCCCGGCAGAGCACCAGCTCCCAATCCCAACATCGTTGCAGACCTCAAGAACCAGAATCTCGCCCTCACCGAGAGAAACGAGACCATTAGCGCAAAAGCCCGACAAGTAGCCCGAGAAAACGGCTACCTAACAAGCGAACTCGCCAGCACAAAAACCCTTTGGAGCGCCACAAGCAAAGAACTATCAACCCTCCGTGCCCAATACCTTGAATCCCAAGAAGCCCTCAAACTCCAATCCACCGGCCAAATCAACGTAGCAAGTCTTCAAGCCGCAAAGAACGATATGATCATCTACCGCAACCTAGCCAAGCAACTCTTCGGAAAACTTCAAGATTCGGCCGATACGCTCGAGAAAGGTGTCGTGGTCGTTAATGGTGTGAAGAATTTGGCTCAGGAGCTTGGGGTTACGCCCAAGGATGAGTTTCCAATTGAAAATGAATCTGGCGCTATTCAACGTGATCTCAATAATATTCGCGCGAAGATGAAGGCGGTGCTGGGCGATGAGTGGGTGCAGTTTGAGAGGGAGGCTTTTGCTGAGAAGGACAATTGAATTTAGAGGGAGGAGGTGACGGATTGAATTGGTAAGTGTAATACGGATTGCGAGCACGGAAAATTTCTGGAGATTTGAAAAGGAGAATTGCCAGAAATCGAGGTGGTTGCTAATTGGCTTGAAAGCTTTGAGAACAACCGGATGGTACGAAAAATCCTGGAGATTCGAAAAAAAAAAATTGCCAGAAAGCGAGATAGTCTGGATTTGACATTGCTCGGTTCGGAAAGGAACGAGTAGTACGAAAATTCCTGGAGATTCGCAAAAGGAAAATTGTCAGAAACTGTGATTTTTGCTACTCCACTTACATAGATTGACGACGGCGAATCGAACGGATATGACAAAATCTCTTGGAACTCGAATGAGGCCTCAAATAGTACGTACACCATGGGAAATATACCTTAATTGCTCAAATCTATAATCTATCCCCTAAACTTCTTAAAGGCCTCACCAACCTCTCCCCCAGCCAAAACCATAGCCATAACATTCTCATCCGCCTCCACAAGCTTCGGCAACATTTCCAACACCTTCTCAACAGCGCGCCTCGGTATAACAACGACCCCACTCTCCGCAGGGTCAATCATGACTAAATCACCTGGTTCTATTGATACATTTCCCATATATACTTGTACATTTACTGCCCATGCTTTACTCTCGCCTGCTGCGCCTACAATGCTGGTTCCTCTCGTCCAGATGGGTACGTCGAGTCCCCGTAATGTATCTAAATCCCTCACTCGTCCGTCAACAACAATACCCTTGGCTCCAAGTTTGACCATTCGTGCAGCCATTATTCCACCGACGACAGCACAACTCTGGCCATGTGGTTGGGATATTAGGAGGATAGTATCGGGTGTGGTTAAATCTGCATATGGGGTTCCAGAAGGTATATTTGAGAATCCTGTTGAGAAAGATTGAGAGATAGCGGCTAGTGGTGGTACAGCTTCGGGAAAGGAATCGGAGTTTTTGGCTATAAAGAGGGCGGTTGATGCGCGTGCTATTATCTTTTTGGGTGCAGGGACGGTTGGGATTGTGCCGTCTGCTATTGTGGGTGGAGGGGAGGGTGAGGAGGGAATTGGTTCTGTCAAAATGTTAGTTGGTTGCCATCAGGGAGAGGAATTCATGGCATACTGATATCAGGGAGGAATCCAGCTCCTGGTACACCAAGCTTAAGGAGGGCATCTGCGACCTGTCGGATTCGACCTCAGTCGCAGTTCAGTTTAGGCTCGCGCAGCATACATACATCGCAAGCCGAATAAGCAGACAATGCTTCAATTTGTTCAGCAGTCATGGTCTCGTATTTTTAGGCTCAATTGAATGAGTTGGGGTATAATGTATGGCGCAGCGGAGCGTAGTGCAAGTGGGATGATAGAAGCTCCTCCGACCTCGCCCGACGCGGGGTCAAGCTAAGCATGTGATCGGATCTAGACAAGGCTGACAGCCGTTGCCACAACGTTGATCACAGGCCAGGCGCTTCCCAAGCCTCTCTTCTCAGTTTGAGTAAATTTGCTTGCTTGTGTGGTAGACAAAGCTCTGTTTGCTTGTAGAAGCCAACCTCTTGGCCATATTTGAGCAACCTAGAAAAACAATTAGCAATTGAAGCGTTAGATGGGCGCACGGATGGCCATACTTGTCATTGTCGACACGAGGCTCCATCACAACCACTTGCGTCCTCTCATCTGCCAGCCAGCAGTAATGGACCAAAGCGCTCAGCCAAATTTTGACACGATGAGGCCCCCGAAACTCTTCCTCGCCAACCAAACAATGGATGCCACGATCCCAATTCCCAACTTCACCAGGAATGTACTTGGCGATGTTGTCTTCCTTGACCCAGTATATCTCAAAATACCCAAAAGGCTTGCCGTCCCAGCAACCAATGGCTGGAAAGCTATGCTTGTTTCTCAAGCCTGTCTTCAGAAACTCTTCCTGGTGACTTTGTGGTCCCTCTTCGCCCCAGAACTTCGCTACACGTGGATTGTTCATCCATTTGTGGAGTAATTCTGTATCGCAGCATTCGAGAGCCATGTTCGCAATGGTCGGCAACACAGTGTCTGAGACAGAGGCCTTGACAGTGCCGACAAGCGGAGCGCTAGCTACTGGACCTTTGTGTAGTGAAGGTTTCATCGATGTAGATGCCACACGGAATGACAGGTATTGCCCAACGCTGGGTACGTAACGGGTGTAAAAAGTTTCTCCTTGCCTTGGTGGCTTGGGACGAATTGGATGTATTGCGCCATTCGACATAACGTATTGTGGTGGGGGCGGTGGATAGTAGGTTGGCAAATGACTTGCTGAGTGGAAAGGGCCAGGTGAAAGGTTTGGATTCAATGCCTGTGTCATGGCATTTGTTCCGGCCGGCATCTCATGGTGTCTATCATCACCAGCATTTTGCCTGCTTGGAGAACTGGGGCGAGAATGGTATGGTGTGCCTGACGGGAATGGAGAGCCAGTTGTTGGAGCCATTGTGAACAAGTAGATCCTCGCGTCAAGCTGCCAAAAGACCTTTCGACTGACAAACATCTTCTGCCATCCTTCGCCTGCTCTTTCGTCCTGATCAGCACCCACAGCAGACTCCTCTGTCGCTATCAGTCCCATTCTCTCCAATTTAGGAAGAATCACTTTGCTCTTGAAAACCCCTTCCCTGTTGATATTGATCCTCCATTGTCCTCGCGGTCTTCCTTCCTCGAGCGTTTTCGCGGATGTTGCATTGGTGATACGAACATCTGGTTCTGGCTGGTGAAAATACCACCACAAAGTAGCCCACAACATCATAGCAATTTGTCGCGTGGGCGAGCTCACAGGCTTGTAATCGTTGTTGTTTGGCTGCGATATGGACGAAATGAAGAGGTGATCATTGTGTAAGGTGGGCTTCTTGAAGCGATGAACCATATGTTTCTTCGCCAGTGGAACTGGTCTTGGAGTAGAAGATCTCGAGCCTGGCTCGGTAGGCGGAGCATAGTGCTCTGCCGTGTCATTGCGTGGGTTTTCGTCGTCATCGTCGTCTGCTGAATTGAGCACGACTGTCCAGCCAGGAGGAAAGGGCGCATGGTGTCCACTCAGTTCGTTTGATTTGAAGTAGAGACCACCGAATACAGGAGTGACAGTCAAGTTCTGGCCGTTTGGCAGATGCAGGATGTTTGGAGCCATTGTGGGGTAGCTGTGAAAAGAAAAGTAGGTGGAGAGAGATAACAGAAGGTGAAGAGATTGACTGCAGAACAAGAAGGCAGCTAAACATTGACTACACGTGCCTTATCATCATGCTATGGGGTGACAGTAGGTACTCTAGTGACTGGACAGGCTTTTCTTCATAGTGTAGTCTTCCCCGCTGCTTCGATTCGCTGGTGGCTTCATTGGTCGATACTCGATACCAACTAGGGGAGCTTCCCGAAGCGAGTTCGGATAGAACCGTGAGGATGATGTAATATTTGCGAAGACTGATATTTATTATTATCGACAAAACGTCAAACACCGACCCCTCACCACAATCACAATAACAACCAACCATGGCATCATCTCTCCTCCGCACTTCGGCTGCTCGCTCAGCTCTGCGTGCTACCAAGCAAGCCACCACTGCCCGAGCTGGTCTCGCTGGTGTGACTTTCACACGCGGCAAAGCTACGCTCCCAGATCTTCCATGTATGATGATTTCTTGATCATTTGTGGAGTCAATGTCTCCAATTGTGTAAACATGTACTCATCCGTGTCCGTCCAGATGACTATGGCGCGCTGGAACCCTCCATCTCCGGCAAGATCATGGAGCTCCATCACTCCAAACATCACCAAACCTACGTAACCTCCTTCAACAACTTCTCCGAACAGCTGCAAGCCGCAGAATCGAAGTCAGACATCGCCTCTCAGATCGCTCTCCAGCCAATGATCAACTTCCATGGTGGTGGACATGTGAACCACTCTCTGTTCTGGGAGAACCTTGCACCAAAGAACCAGGGCGGTGGAGAACCACCAAGTGGTGCTTTGTCCAAGGCCATTGATGAGACATATGGCAGCTTGGATGCATTCAAAGGAAAATTCAATGCTGCCTTGGCTGGTATTCAAGGATCTGGATGGGCATGGTTGGTGAAGGATACACAGACAGGCAACATTGCCATTCAGTCATACGCAAATCAGGACCCTGTTGTTGGCAGATTCAAGCCATTGCTAGGAATTGATGCATGGGAGCATGCGTACTAGTAAGTCCTTCTCATCCGAGGGAATCGCTACACTGGAATTCCACTGACACATGCTTGCAGCCTTCAATACGAGAACCGCAAGGCCGAATACTTCAACGCTGTCTGGGATGTAGTAAACTGGAAGGCGGCTGAGAAGCGTTTCACCTAGATGCAATGGTAGAACTTGAATGCAGAGACGAAATATGGGTCAGGACGATGGCAGATTGTACAGATAAATATCACAAAATACCACTTCCGCGACTGAGTTTCGATTAGATCATGCCAATGACTTGACATAAATCCATTGAGCGATTGGAGCACACCGGCCAGGACATAATGTTAAATAGGCTGAAGATTCGTGCTAGCATTGACACCAAATCAATTTACTCAAGGTTTGGAATAAAAAATAACCACCCAAGGCTGGAACGTTATGACCAATCGATATCGATGAAAATAACATTCTTACGAACACGAAGGAGGCTTTCTACATCACCCCAGCTTTAATAACATTCCCACTCTGCTTAATCCACGTGCATCGGCCAAGTGCAGTTAAGCCACGACGATGGACATCTACAAAAAGCCTCCATGCTGTCATCATCCCACTCTTCAACAACCTCCCCTCCGATCCCCGGCTTGCTCTCAACACCAAGACACTCCTTTGCTACGCTTTCCCAGCGGCCCGGTTAAGAGCACCCAAACAATGGAGGATCCCGCGTGGTTCGGCGATCTTTCCAATAAATGACTCCCTTCAATCGTCCTGTCTAGGCACTGAATCCAGGACACGAGATGATTACCCCGTTCTCCCGCGGCCATCGGTCGTCCCGGCCTGGTTTCCTTTGCCAAGTCGACAGCGTGCTAAGCTTACTGGCGATAACAATGGGAGTCGCATCGAACTGCATGAAAGAAACCTTCCCAACGCATGCCAAGGAGGAAGCTCCCCTCCATTTCGCCCTAGCTGGGAGCTCTTTGGAGCTATCTCCAAAATTTTGTCAGACCTGGAATCCAGAGGAATGCACGTTGCAGCAGCTTCAATCTTATTATTCGCTCGCCGTCATGCTACTTGCTGACTCCCATCTTTCTGTTCGCTCTTGTAGAATCGCGTTGCCAGGTACATGGCCAAGACAACGGGCTGAGGTCCATCACTATCGTCATGCTCCCAGTCCTTCCGCGAGCCTGGTTTAGCTTGAGCTCAGGTCATGGATTGCAACCACGCATGAGGGACAATTATGCCCACACGTGGTTAGACATCAAGAGCGTGGAACGGAAATGATATCCGCCTTACAAGTTCACGACTTCTAGCATTGAATGGCTAGCTTCTGGCATGGTACATATGGTGCCTGCCCTGACTTTCACTGATCTGATCCAAGGACTTTTTTTGCTCCCCCATTATCCTCTCTGTCTCTAATTAGACCCCTCATTTCAAAATGCGCGGTACTCTCACTGACCTTGCCCTCGCGGCATTGCTAGCTCGTGGTGCCTCAGCCGCGCCAACTGGCTCTGACTACTCCCCTCACACCAGCATTGAGCCCCAGACTCCAGCGACACCATACTACGTCAGCTTGGGACCTCGCCCATACTACATCATCAATAACATGACGGATGGTCCTCTCAAGAAAAAGCTTCAAAGCTGTGAGAATGGACCGTTCAGTATCACGACGTGGAGTATTGGACATCGCGGTGGTGGGACTCTTCAATTCCCCGAGGAGACTGTCGAGTCAACAATGGCCGGTGCACGAATGGGTGCCGGCATTCTTGAATGCGACGTAGCTTTCACCTCAGACAGGGGATTGGTCTGTAGACATTCTCAATGCGATCTTCACACCACCACGAACATCCTGTTGCATCCAGATCTGGCCAAGAAGTGCACGGTTCCTTTCACACCAGCGAATGGTACTGCGAGCGCAAATGCTCTTTGTTGCACAAGCGACATCACGATCGCCGAATACAAGACTCTCTGCGGAAAGCAGGACGGTTTCAACGCATCTGCCAAGAACGTCGCCGACTACCAGTACGGAACTCCAAGATGGAGAACAGAGCTATACGACCAATGTGGCACTGTCCAGACCCTTGACAGTTACATCACCCTCGTCGACTCTCTCCCAGGCTACCGCAACTTCACACCCGAGCTCAAGACTCCACCAGCCCAAGTCCCGATGCCATTTAATGGCTACACTCAAGAACAGTATGCTCGCGACTTTATCAACACATTCATCAAACACGGTATTAACCCCGAGCGCGTCTGGGCACAATCCTTCAATCCGCCAGATATCTACCAGTGGCTTAAGGAATTCCACGCTTTCGGAAAGCAAGCCGTCTTCCTCGACGAGGATGGTGATACTCCCAGCACCCTCGTCACAGCCATTGCCCGTCTCCCCTCCCTCAAAGCCAAGGGTGTCAACATCATTTCTCCTCCCCTCCCCTACATCATCGAAATGGGAGGACCGAACAACGATACTATTGTTGAAGCTGCATATTCCAAAGCTGCCAGAGCTGCTGGTCTCGATATCATTGCTTGGACATTCGAACGCTCGCCCCCTCTTGCGCAGGACCATGCTGTTCAGGATTATTATTATAGTTCTATTCAGAACCTTACGCACTTGAATGATGGGCGGTTGTTTGAGGTCTTGGACGTGTTGGCACAACAGGTCAAGGTCAAGGGATTGTTCTCGGATTGGTCGAGTGCAGTCACTTACTACGCCAATTGCTTCGATGTCAAGGGCGCTGTTGCTAGTAGTTATGTTTAGGTCCTAGCTTGCTAGAAAACTATTTGCGAGGAGCACAAAAAGTGACGATATGAGGATTAGATACCTATTTAATGTATATTCTGAATGTTGAACACGAACATTATACCTTCAAATTTTCTCTCTACGTCCACATGTCAACTCAATTGAGCGCAAAGACGAGAGCTCGAAACTTTCTCGCGCAGAGCAGATGGGCGACGCGCCGGACCCCTCCATCGAGCTCATCCATTCTTGAACGTGGGGCAGCTTCTTGATCGACAGGGTACATAGCTCATCTTTATGCATGCAGAATGCTTAGGTGGTGTTGGCGTGCATTACTTCCTTGGCGGCCTCAAGAGCGCGGGATCGGATGGAACAGCCATTTGGGGATGGTGCTCCGATGTCTTTCCCCCATTTTGCATTTGATACTCCAGGACCAGAGATGTCAAAGGAGGAAAAGTCTGGCATTGACGTTTGGATCAGTTTCTGGGAGTATGTTTGAAGTGATGACACGATATACAATTTCTAACTTTCATCTTTTGATATCTTGAAGTAATTTTTTATCAAAGTCTGAGGTGGTAATTTTGAGAGATCTCGAAGATGTTGTCGGGAAGTCGTTGCGCTTGATATAAGGTTGAGAATGTTGTATTTCTTCTGGCACTTTGAGAATGAAAGAACCGGCAATGCTGCGAGAACTATAAAGGTCATAATCATATCATCAAAAAAAAGCTACTAATCACCAACCGGCCCATCAATGTCCCTCAAAACATAAATCTGCCCATAAACATCCGTAACATCAACGAAAAGCTCAATCGCATCCATCAACCTCCCGCCCTCTCTCCTCTTCCCAGTCAGCTCCCTCAATCGTGCCATTGCCATATTCAAACCCTTTCTCTCATAGTCCGCAATACGGAACAACTCATCTTTCAACTCTCGATCTGTATCTGTCTCTGTTCCGCGTAGAAACTCAGGAAAATTAACGGAGTTGAGATTTTTATCGTCCCGGTCGCGCTGCAAGCTGCCATAGTCGTTGTATTGGCGACACATGGTGGCGAGATGTCGACAGAGGTCTTCGGCTACATATTTCTCTTCTGCGCTCTTGAAACAATCCGTTCCGTTGCCTTTTGAGAGGAGACAAGAGACGAATGCGAAGGCGTGCGGACATGACGTATGATCTGCCGAAGTCGTTCTCACCCATTGATAATAGGACGTTGTTGGGGTGTCGAAAGCGACAGTCTTATTCAAAGGGATCTCTTGGGTACCGAAGCGTGAGTTATCGGAGACTTGTGTTGCGTGAGCGAGGAGGTAGACTTTCAGTTCGTATTTTACGCGGTTTCTGTCGAGGGCACTGGCCGACGTGACGGAGGGGTGGTGCCAGATGAAATGGACGAAGTCCGAGAGGACGCGGGTGACAGCGTCGAGTTCGTCGCAGATTGTCTTGCCGGCAGGTGAAACTGGGGGTGTAAGAGGGATGAACGTATTGACGGTGTTGCTGGTGAGACTGGAGAGCATTTGTCCAACTAGAAGATCAGGTGCACTCTCATCAAGGAGGGAGTCGCTGCGAGATTTGTTCTTGACTTGATTGGGGTCCCTAAAGCCATTGAGGCGTATGTCTTTTGTGCTTGATACTATTCCAAGACCCGCTGGGCTATTCGGCAGATGACCATTTTCGCAAGCGTCGAGTCTGGCAAAGCCATTGGTTGCGTTGACACCTGAGCAAGCCTCCAAAGTCTCGAAGATATCGTCGATCACAGCGAGGACTTCTGGAAGTCGATGCTCGAAGTCTTTCCCGCCAACAACAGTCTCCATGTACTCGTCAACTTGGTAGCCCAAGAATGACACAACCATCATATCAAACAAAAAATTCGAATTCATAAAAGCTCCAGCGCGGTTGTTTGCTCCCGTCCATGTGAAAGGAATATAATCAAAGTATTTGTCTTCGTCCATGTTGTCGCGAGGGAAAAGTGTGTGACGTATCTGCTTCAGGCGTGGTAGGAATAGGTAGCCTTCGATGAGAGAGGCGCGAAGAAGCCATTCAGGAGTAGAGGCGTAGATAGGAAGCATGGAGTAGAATTTGGCGAATTTGAAAACGTTTTTCCATGGTATGGAGGTGAGAGCTTTCACTTTGTCGCCGAATTGGTGGACTGGGGCTGTAACGTGTAGGGCTGCAAGTGTATAGGCTTTGTATAGTGATTTTGAGCCATATGTTACCTTTTCAATCCATAGATGTTCTGCTTGATGATCATCTCGGTGTGTTTTGAGGTATTGACGACCTGATTTGATGGCCTTGTGTACACTGTCGGCGATAGCGTCGATGAATGGAAGAGAGGCAAGATTTGCGAGGGTCAAGACCGCATAAGCAGTGACCTCAGTTGACTGCCTCCAGGAGCCATCGGACACCTGGGACTTCAAACAGCGCACTAGTGCTTGGAAGAGCGCTACAGGTATTCGATCTTGCAAGAGGTCTGAAGGTAATCCAAATAGCTCGGAGTTGTCGTAAAGACGAAGGAGTCGGGTCAAGGCCTGTACAATAAGCATAATGGGATACTCTTGTGCCAAATTCCATTTGTCACGAATGGTACCATCTGAGTCATACCATTCGTTGCAGATGAATCGTGTACACTTTTCAATCTGGCTCAGAAATCGTTCTGGCTTTGATTGGTGTAAGAGAGCGATGAGAACATTGCAGTTGGCACTGAGACTGGGATCACGCTCAGAAGCATAGGTTCTGAAGTGATGGCGCCCTTCATACTCAGTAATCAAGGCTTCGGGTGACGCATCTTTTCCAAGAAGTTGGAGAGTGAGCAGTGCCTTTGATGTGTCGTCGGCGTCGTGTCCGACCGAAGGTGCTAGGTTCTTGTCAGCAATCATACTATGATAGCATATAGCTCAGCTTACCGAATCCAATAAGACCATTTGCGTTGTCCAACACCTGCTGAAGATTATCAGCAATCACGTCGAGGTTAAATAACCCAAGGTTCTCTCTGGAAAACCCAGCCTCGAGCAACGTCGACATAACCTGGTGAGCATTAGCAAGACCGTTCACCAATGAATGATGTGGCAAAACATACCCATGTGGTCTCGAAGTAGTTTGAGGGAAATGCACTCGGCACACCACCAGAGAATTTGCCGTCTCCATTGTCGACAACGTAACGAAGGTATGCCTCAGACTCCAGATCCCAAAGGGAAGCCGACATTAAGTAAGCGGCTGTGGAAGATGGTGAGGCCATCATACTACCAAATGTTTTGTGGTGTTGGACTCGGTCGAAATCGATGTGGCCAATAAAAGCCTCCAGTGAGTGTAGAGCGGTGATCTTCTGTTCCCCATAAAGCATCTCAGGTCGAAAGCGAGACATCTTTTTATGGTTGATTTCCATAAGTCTGGCTCTTCCGGCGAAGTGAAAATGGATATCCTCTGCATCGAGCATCGTCAAAAGAGCCGGTACCAGGTATTCAAATCCAACATGCATGGTAGCTTCTATGTCCCAAGCACAGAGTTGTGGGGAAATGGCATCTATTGCTCTCTGGATTCTTGTTTCGATATCGCCAGGCAGTGCGTCTGCTGAGAGTTCTGGAAGGTTTTGGTGTCGCTTGAGGGCTAAGAGTGCGGCGAGAGAGTTCATAATTCCATCGACCTGGGCCCCATAGCTCTCCCAAGAACCATCTTCGCCTTGGCGATCAAGGATGTAGTTGAAGCTCTCAGGAAAAAGCCATGTCTTCTTTCCTGCAACGTCCTTCGCCACCATTGCAACCCATGCTGTATCATAAATGGCACAAGTCATGGTACCTAACCCATAAGTATCATCGTGGTGGTTTGCAAGGTGATGAATTAGTTCTGCAGCCTCATCGATGAGGCTACTTGACGGAATGATGAACGGGGTCATGGTGATAGTCAAGAAAAATCAAGCCGGCAACGTTGGACTCGAAAAGGTGAGATGGCGATAGACTTTTGTATCGTCCTTTTGCCAGCATGAATGCTCTCTCGCGCTGAATCAGGCTTAGTGCCATCAAGTGCCATTTACCGTTGCTACAAGATGCATTGTATTGCTCGTCATCATTCGGCCGGAGTCCTCAACCGGTGGAGTATGCTATCCGAACTGTATGTGAGAACATATGCATGGCATGAAGGCTAACATAACGATTTTGATGGAAATAGAGGCGTTGGTTAAACAATTTTTAGATGAGAAAGAAGAAGTTGCTGGATGTATGAAGCTAGAATCAAGTGAAACGGTGGAGCAAAGAAGCATATCAGTAAGATCTGTTGCTCAGACATGTTCGTCCCAAGCTCTTCTGTTTTTGAATTGGGTCGTCAACGATGTAGACCTTGCACTATGAGACAATTAATGAACGCGAGCTTTTGCTCTTCATCTTGCGTCAGTGGGTGGAAATGATTTGGGATTGAGGTGTTATGTCTTGACTTTCGATGGAGCTATGTGTGTTTCGGTTTGCAAGCCGCGACAACGCCTCTCCAGTCTTCATGAAAACCCATTACTCGGACGTGTTTGGTCACGAGGTATTAAAGAGTTTAGACACAAACTCTTTGATTCATCTTGGACGTCTTTAATCTTCTCTATCCTATTATGGATGAATCCGGAAGAATGCGAAAATTTGTTCCTGGCTGTTTGTTGCTGGTAGAGTTTATGTTGTAACCTCCTCAGCTCGCATTCTCGTCTCTGGAACCGACGAACCATCACCAGCACACAAACAATATAATTTCCATCCGTCCTTTTCCGATTGATTATTGCTGCAGATCTGACGTGAAGAGCACTTCAACATGACTTTCTTTGGGCTTATACTTCCCACTTCTACGGCACCAAGTCTTAACAACGCCACCTGTGTTTGGCCTATATGGTATAGACTGCGACCAACGCTGATAGGCAGACATACGGTGAAAGAGCACTTCGCATCCATCGGCCGTTAGGTATAACCTAGATTTCAATGTTCTACCCCAATTCTAGAGGCCATTTAGATTGCTATGGCTTAACTCTCATGGCCTGGGTTACACCTCCTGAAAGTGTCCCCGATCGCGTCCAGAGAACGATTGATTCCAGGTACCAAGAGACCAGGAATAAACACTGCAAAGCTCGATATGCCTTCCACCAAGGACTACCAGCGATCCTTCAACAAGAGAGCCGACTATTGGCAGCCAGCGGCACTAAAACCCAAATTTTTACTTACCGAGGATGGATATCCCACGCATGAGTTGGACGACAAACGGAAATCTGGTCAGGAGCTGTTCGAAATGAGCCCCTTTTCAACTCATACTTTGATTACCGGAGGACAGAAGGAACCATTCCACTCCCAAAGAGGGGCCATTGCAGCACAAAATGAAAAAGAAGAAGCCATCATGTACCCGGGGAAATTGAAGCTTGGATTCATCACTCTTGCTCTTTCTCTCGCCGTGTTTCTCGTTGGTCTGGACCAAACGATAATCGCCACAGCCTTTCCCAAAATCACAGACGAATTTAAAGCCTTAGACGACGTTGGCTGGTATGGAAGTGTCTACATGTTTACGCTTTGTGCATTTCAACTACTGTACGGGAAATTCTACACCTACTTTTGTTTGAAGAAAACATACTTGTGTGCAATTGGTAAAAACATCCCTCATTGCGTGCACATTCTATGCTAATAATAATCATGCAGCTCTATTTGAGGTTGGCTCGTTCATTTGTGGTGCCGCCCCGAATTCGTCGACTTTGATCGTTGGTCGGGCAATTGCTGGACTTGGGTGTTCTGGTATATTCTCAGGCTCTCTTATAATACTCGCCCATTCCGTTCCCGTTCGGCTGGTACCTATCTTCATTGCAATTGTCGCTGCCAATTTCGGCATCGCTGCCGTTGTTGGGCCATTGCTCGGCGGCGTGTTTACCGACAGTTCTTTAACATGGAGATGGTGAGTCGATCATTACACTTGACTCCATTCAAGACTAATATACAATTTGAAGGTGTTTTTACATAAATCTGCCCTGCGGAGCTGTCACAATTCTGATCATTATCTTCCTTTTCAAACCTCCGCATAGGAGAGAGCTGAGCAATCTTGATTGGCGCCAAAAATTGAAGAAATTCGATCTCCTTGGAACATCTGTTTTCATTCCCGCTGTGTTGAGTTTGCTCCTTTGCCTGCAATGGGGAGGTAGCAAGTATCCTTGGTCTGATAAGCGAATTTTGGGTTTGATTGCGATATGCGTGGTATTGAGCGTTATTTTCATTGCTATTCAGATCATCAAAAAGGAAGATGCAACATTGCCACCGAGAATAATCAGCCAGCGAAGCATTGCAGCCGGATCATTATTCTCACTGTGCCTCGGGGCAGTATTTTTTATGCTTGTCTTTTACGTAAGTCTCCATGCCATCTCAAATTGCACGGCTCATGAAGGTTATTGTAAGGCAATTGAGATTCCGGTCCTGTCCATACTAACATTGCGCAGCTGCCACTGTGGTACCAAGTCATTCGAGGCCAAACAGCCACTGCTTCTGGGGTAATGACGCTCCCACTCATTCTGGGTGTCATCATCATGTCCGGCGTGTCCGGCGTAATAATTGTATCGTGTGGTTACTATACGCCGCTCATGATCGTGGCCACGATATGCACCGCCGTTGGCGCCGGGCTTCTCACGACCTGGAAGACCACCACACCTACATCAGTCACTTTAGGTTACCAGGCCGTCGTAGGAATTGGTTTGGGCCTAGGTTTGGTCCAGCCGCTACTCGCCGCCCAGGTCGTATTACCGATGGAAGACATACCGACAGGGACAACAGCCATGATATTCTTCAAAAGTCTTGGAGGGGCTATCTTCATATCGGCGGCTCAGACTATCTTCAATCAACGGCTCATCTCCAATTTGAAGGAGATTCTTCCGGCAGGCGTCAATGTGGAGACCTTGATCAGGGCTGGCGCCAACAACTTGAAGGCCCTCGTTCCACCACCACTGGTGCCGAAAGTCCTCACAGCCTATAATGACGCCTTGACGCATATATTTTACATCCCGCTTACTTTGGCATGCATATCTATCATCGGGTCTCTTGCGATGGAGTGGCGTTCTATCAAAGGCGTCAAGTTGGATATGACAGCTTTGTGAAGCTATTTCTTGTTTTATCAGGTTGCTGCGAGGCTGAATGGATTTTGGGTGCAAAGGAGGGGTGGAATTGTATTTTCTTTTTACTACATATTTCATCCAGCTTTCAACTGTTAGAGTTCTCCGGAGCAACACTTAAAATCGCTGCTTGCCATTCGCTCAGGAAATATCCAGCCCCAAAAGTAAAAGGCTTTCATACAATTCCAATCGCAGTTAGACTGGGTGATAACGACCATTTGTCTCCAACCTATTGCAAACATCACCTTTGGAGACTGGTCCAATCATGAATAGGTTTTGTTTTGCCAAACTCGAACAACAATCGGGCCTTATGTCATCCGGTTTGACTTTTCCACGTTTCAGGACCTGCAAAGTAAGTTCAAACCACCAACCTGCAACTCTTAAATCCGTACGGAGTTCCTCGGAATCATCTCACTGATCAATGTAAGTTTACATTAAAACCAACTGCACGTTGCATTAATCGGCCTCATCGCATTCGTTCGTATTCACTACACTGATGCTCAGAATCTTTCATTGACTCCTTCCCCACAATACCAACATCTGGGAAACGAAGTATGTCAAAGTAGCTACAGGAGGTAATTGCTTTTGTCCACATTCTTGAATAAATCAAGTATCACATTTATAAGTCTACTTTCATGGTCACGTACCAAAAGAAATAAGTACAGAAAGCAATGTACGTTAACGTGCTTTCTAGCCGCAGAACTAGCTTTCTATTTCAGTCCCAGCATGCTCAGCACCTTCTCATCTATTGCCTCAGCTGTACTTTTCATCTCTCCAGCTCTGATACTTCTCCGAGCCGATTCTCGTTCATCATGGTTAACCAACTTCATCTTTCTCAGTGCGCTTCTACTCTTGCATTTGACAAAGTCCAAGGCCCATCCTTTGAAAGCGGATCCTCTCAGACGAAAACAAGTTTCGTTCGCTATGATGAAATGATGCCCACCCCTGAGCTACTTGGAGACGACAATTCATCTCTCCAGACGATAGACTCGCCACGCAGTTTTATTGCTTTGGACATTCCCTACGAGGACGAAAGAAAAGCCAAGCGCCCAAGAGTCGACAGCCTGCTAAGTCCCGTTAGTAATGCTGCGGATGAGGTGGCATTTGAAGAACCGACGACGAGTCCCGAGAATAACGGTCCTTCGTTCACAGGCATTCATCATGTGTGGACAACTGAAGAAGAAAAGGTTCATTATCTCATCCTATTGATGTGTCCTCTTCTGACTAGGTTCACTAGACAATCAACAGATCTTACGACTATATCATATCACATTCTGGGAAGGACATTCGAAAACAAGTCCTTGCGGCTTTCAATGTTTGGCTAGACATTGACCCTACATCACTCGATATCATTAACCGAGTCGTCGGCATGCTCCACAATGCATCTCTATTGTAAGTTTTCCAGATATATACCTCCTCATAACACGTGTTTAACAATAATCCAATAGAATCGACGACATTCAAGACAGCTCGATACTCCGTCGCGGCGCTCCATCCGCCCACATCGTCTTCGGCACCGCCCAAACCATCAACAGCGCAAATTATGTGTACTTTCAAGCCATGCAGGAACTGTACAAACTCGGGGCCCAAAGCGGCGCCGCATTGCAAATCTATTGCGAGGAAATGCTAAATTTGCACCGTGGTCAGGGGATGGACCTTTATTGGAGAGACACTCTTACTCTCCCGACTGAAGAAGCCTACATGAAAATGATCGCCAATAAGACAGGTGGTCTTTTCAGGTTGGCTGTTAGGTTGCTGGGGGCTGTTAGCGCTTGTACATTTGATTTTATGCCGTTGGTTGAGAAGATTGGGTTGATCTTTCAAATTCGAGATGATTACAAGAATCTTGTCAGTAATGAGGTAAATCACCGACAAGCACTTTAATGAATAAGGAGTTATACTAACCTACATTGTGTAGTACAACAAGGCGAAGGGCTATTGCGAAGATTTGACCGAGGGCAAATTCTCTTTTCCGATTATTCATGCTATCCAACAGAGCCCACCTGGAGATACTCAACTTCTCAACATCCTGGCGCAGAAAACGAAAGATGTCCAGCTCAAGGACTTCGTGGTGAATTACATGCGGAATGTGACCAAGACCTTTGAGTACACGCAGAGTGTCCTGGAAAGGTTAAACCATGAAGCGATGGCTGAGATTGCGGTTTTCGGGGTACCAAATCCTTTGCTGAAATCTCTGTTGGAAAAATTGGCGGCTTGAAGATTTGGCTCATCTGAGTATGCAAATCTAGAGTTTCATCGGGCGGATTCTTCCCTTGTCTGGGCTTCTGGTCGGGGAGTTCATGGAATTCATTTGTATGGGAAATGGCGTATAGTCTTGCAATGTATGGAATCTTGCGAATCGAGCCGCCAAAATTTCTGGCGAGTTTCACTTTTGAATCATCAAGCCAATTGAAATACTCATCTCGACTTAGAGGCTAACTATCAAGATTGGAGGTTGGGAAATCCCGCTTCATGTTCACTGTGTACGTACCCTGCGACCAACGCTGGTCAAAATTGGCGTGCTCGGAACGGCAACATCCCCAATCTAGCTCTCTAATATGACCCCAACCATCTCCAATATCCACGGTGGAGGCGATGTCGTATACATGTAGGCCGTACTTGTATACCGAAACTCCTGGATCAACCTCTTTTCACCGGCCAAGAACGCTCCGGGAAGCCCCAACGTCTGATGAAAAGATCCGTATATGAGGGTCTGTATCCTTTTATGAGTGGGCCAAACAGTACACTGTCGAGAATTGAAAATATAGCATGGCGAATGGATGAGAAGTGTGATGCCGGTTGCATCGGAAGTTTGTGATGAGATAGTTGCAAATAGTGGTGAAAGTATTGATTCTGGACTTTCGAGATCGGGAAGATGGATGCATATGGTCAAATGGGTCTGTTTGGCCGCAGATTTCTGAGAAAAAGATTTGACCAATTCCAAGAGATGCTTTTTGTCCATATACCGCAGTACTGTCGGTCGTCCTTTTATGGGTGCGATTCGCAGTCCATCAACGACACCACCTGGGACGCGTGTTCCGACAAGCATGTAATGCTTTTTGTACCCGATCAGGGGACGGGAGAGTGCGGCAATAGTAGATGCCAGACCAATGAATGAATCAGCATATGTCAGACACGATTCCATGCCAACAGCTCTGGCAATTGCAGACTCGACAGAGATATGGGATGTGAAAGTACCGTTGACCCAGCGGGCACTGCCTGAGCATAAGCCGTAAGTTTTTCGCGATGCGTGACCAGCTTTGATCACTGTAGAGGGGTGAAGCTTGCTATCTAGCTTGATATGCATGTTGAGAGGCCAATTTTCTGCAGCGATATGAATCAGGGTTTCAATCTTCTCGTAGGTCTCGGACATCTCTTTCCCTTCGCTCTCCAGCCGAGAGGGTATCGCAGGAGACTTGTACCACCGTCGCTCCGTTTTTGTTCTTTGGCAAATACCAATGCGTTGAGTGGCCTGAATGATCGCGTCGAGTAGTTTGTTGACATCTTCATCTTTGTGGCCCGCTGACAAGTTGACGCGTACCCGACTCTCCCAAACGTCAACGGCAGGAGCAGAGACAGGCGTTGCCAAAAGTCCGAGCCGGCGAAGAGCATATGAAAGCTTGCACGCGGTGCTTGGACGTCCTGCATAAATCGGCAATATGGGTGTGCCGGGCGTACCATAGACATAGACACCAAATCTGTTCAACTCAGAATGACAAAACCTTGAAATATCGGCTAAACGCCGGAGACGCCAGGAAGCAGTGGACGGTTGACCAAGGACCCAAAGTGTCTGAACCATTGCATAAGCTGGGAGTCTTTCAGAACCTTGAGCTTGCAGATCTCTCAACTTATTCTCAATTGCAGCCTTGAAGGTCACATTGCCGCAAATTAAGCCTCCAATCCCACCAATGGCTTTGGAAAGAGTCGCAGTCCGGATATCGATCAGATCTGTTGGAAGGGGCTTGTCAATGTGGTCGTCATTCCACTGTTCCAAACATCCTCGCCCTGTCTTTCCTATGGAGATGAAAGAATGTGCTTCGTCGCAAAAGAGCGTAAAATGAAATAGGTTCTTCAGTCGATGGAGAGAATTCAATGGAGGTGTGTCACCATCCATACTATGCAAAAACCATGTCAGTGTCCCAGTAAAAGGCCTTCGACCATAGCAACTTACCTGTACATTCCCTCGATAACGACAATGAGGCTCTCATGTTTTCCTTTCAACTCGTTGAGGATTGATTCCAAGTGATTGACATTGTTGTGAAAGAACTTCCGAATACAGGCGCTGTTTGAAAGATACGCTCCCGCGAAGAGAGAGTTGTGGCATTTGTCATCGATTATAACTGCAGAGGTTGGTTTGATGACCGCAGGAAGGGCTGCATAATTCGAACCGTAGCCCGTGCTGGTAGTGTAGCAGAAGTCGGCACTAAAGAAGTTGGCGATTGCATTATGTACCGTATCTTCCAATAATGGTAAATTTCCAGTGACTGGAAGCTTCTCCAGGCAGAGATGTTGGAGCGATTCAGACTCCTTTTGTGCCTGATAAAAACCAATGTAATCATGCGAGGTTCCGTTCACAATTGTAGCTTCTTTACCGTGAATGTTGATTCGGGGCAGACATGGACTCGAGAGAACACGCTGGTTTTTACCATACCAGTTGTACAGAGGCTCAACGACAATTTGTACGAATTGGCCTTGCCTCGTTAGAGGCTTATCATAATCGTGGCCTCTTTCAATGTTCAGTCGTATTTGATTTGAGACTAAACGAGACTTCTCGCACAATTTCTCAAAACCAGAAACTTGTGGAGCAACGTTTCGGACGGAGACCACAAAAGACGAGGATTGTAAAGAGTGTATGGACGAGGCGGCGTTGGCAGTGTGGATCTGTTCTGCCTTCGTGGAGAATTCTTCCACTTCGGAAATGAACTAGAAAACGTCAAAGGATGAAAGCATTAGGGGCTAGAAGTCAATACTTACAACAAGATCATAATCATCTACTTCAATACTTGCATCAGCATGTCCATGCGCTAAGCTCAGCTTGCTCCTGTTGAATGACACTGCATGGTCCCACATTAAGACCATTTGGGACTTTGGCATTTGAGTAACTCAGAAATAGTAACTCGGAGTGAAAGTTTCCAATGAGTAAGAATAAGGGATATAGATGTTACTGAGAGATGACAATAAATTGGCTACCTGAAGAAGCCTGCCTTTAAGGGAAAGTAGGACGTCGTTTTGCCCGTCTGGTTGGTGAGTTGGGTATCGCCATAGTCTATATATACTCACTCTCATACCTTAGCCCGCAGATGCAAATGTATCATAGCTGGATAGCGCTGTGCAAGATAACGGACATCATGGAGAGCCGTGGTGAATGATGCATAAATATCATTCCATCAAACATCTTGGTCTAGATAATCTAGTTAGTCCCATTTAGACATTTTTAGGCTTGGTCTGACGAGACAGCCAAGCCATGCTGTATGTTTTAGTGTAACATTATGCGCCACGATTTCTCAACCCGCCAGTGGAAAAGCTCTAGTGACAATTGTGAGATCGAAGTCCGGCCTTCACTAAGCGACTGTGAGTTAGGTTAGTAGAGTATGAAACGATAATCTAGAGGTGCGTTGAAGAAAGAAGAAGACTCCAAACGCGAAACAGTTGGGCAATCGGGTTGTGTGAGAAAGGAGAGAGGAGGCTAGCTAGGGGAGAATGTCTAATCATCCATTTGTCATCACGTGCAATTGTCTTCTAGCCTGATTCAGAGTGTTAATATTATCCTCAAGATAGCTTCTTGTATTCCTCTTCATTTTTGCTAATTCTGGGGTAATTCCATCCGCAACTTAGAAATCTCCAGGATCTCATCCATAGTGGGTTCACCATTCCATAATTTTACCACCTAAGACAATTGCGATAGCCTTTCCCTTCAAAAGGGTGATCGGTAAAATTCTGGCAAAATACTTTGTCAGATCGCCAGAAAATTATCCCCTCGATCCTCACTTGAAAGTAGCAAATTCGATTCGTACAGATAGTCACTTGTCCATAGCATAAAAATGACGATGTGGCTACAAGCTGTGCTGTAGCTTCTTGCAATAAAAAAATGTACCCTTTTCCATCGTTTGGCTCACCTTCCTGTGCATCATCAGGACTGCTGACCTCCGAATAGCTATATGCGAGCAAATAAATCACGATCAACCGACCAACCCTCCACGTCAAAAAGGTTCTCAGCCGTCTCCAATTGTATTTCCGCTCCTCTTCTCGCCTGGAAAAAAACCCCTATCGTGGGATCTGTGTCGTTGAGATTGATATGCTGTAAGACCTTTCTCGGATCTACCCCTGAGACAGAACAATGCATACTGGTA
Source organism: Venturiaceae sp. KMAF11 (assembly GCA_023078705.1). Taxonomy (NCBI): domain Eukaryota; kingdom Fungi; phylum Ascomycota; class Dothideomycetes; order Venturiales; family Venturiaceae; species Venturiaceae sp. KMAF11. Next base: position 1,742,388 of record JALGOQ010000007.1, on the reverse strand, counting down.
GTTATCTCGCGGCTTTTGACGATTTGGCATACTCCGAAACTGCTGTAAGGCTTGCGATCTTGTAGTCGATATCAACTTTTGCCTTGAAAGCATCCATGTTTTCTTTGGTGGATGTGCTGTGACATAGAACTACGACAAGGCTGACTTGACACTGATGTCCAGAGATAAAGTGAGATCCGTATATTTTGGCGAATTTCTTCGCTCTCCAGCGTCGTTGCCACTCGGCCACGGGCTTCAATGTGGGAGTTCCACAGCTCTTTGGTGGCAGAGAATTGATGGTGCACGAGACGATCGTCGTCACAGTGGTTGAGTTGCATTTGATCATGTGGGAAAGATCGGTAGAAGCTGAGAATGGTCCCGAGGGAAGCAACGCCGAGATAAGACAGGATAACTTGATATCCTCCTCCAATCGGTGTTCTGCATGGATGATGTGAGAATCGTAAATTGCACGCGGGGTTATCTTCTCGAGCCGCTCAATCTCAAGACTGTCATCGGCAGATGGACTTGGGCGGAACTGGTACGTGCTTGAATCGTATCCGGCACCAATTTCGAATATGTCCTCCCACGGAACGGTCCCTTGTTGTCCCATAACGTTCGATTGTTCTGAATGGGTGACAATTGTTTCCGGTTTGAGGCTGACGTGCCAGGCTGGTCCACGAGTTCAGTCCCGTCCTCGAGAAATTGATTTTACCTGACTCGACATTCCTTGCAAAACTGATTCTTAAATCCGTCAGAAAGTTTGCTACTGCACTGTAAGATTGAAAGTGCGTTATCTAAACAGCCTCTGTATTAGCCAATGCTCCCGAAGGGAAACCGAATTAATGAACTTGCTATGATGCTTTGGGGGAAATGGGAACAAAGTGGAAGTAATGGAGTCTATTTTGAGGTTCCGTAGGTCTTGTGCAGGACGTAATATATCAGGATGATTCATGGTGCATCACTTCACAGCCCTACGGTCAGTGCGACCGTTGCTTTGCTGTTCTTCATTGACGATGACCCGAAGCTTAGGTGATAGGCTGAGGGAGCGCTCGCTTCGTTGTAAAACCCGTCAATGGTGCATTGAGTGATTTTCCATTTGTTGCGAGGACATGAGCCGCGGTCTGCGGTGATTCGATCTGCGCCTCTCCAACACAGCCCAGAGTAGTAAAACAAGGTTGTTAGGCGGTACTTGACTTCGACAGCAGTCAGCTTCATTCCATGCCTTTTCCTCGATTATTAATGCTCAAACATTCTGAGGCCTCATGCACCACACGTAAAGCATTCGAGTTCGCAGACTGCGGCACTGAAGCGGTCCATTGTAACAAGGAAGCCTAAAAGGCTGAATCGACCCTGTCGTGTTTGTTAGCCCAACTATACCACATGGGTACAAATGAAAGGTTGGCAGAATAAAAGTGCTCTTCATTGAACTCAATATCCTGATTCGTGCCTTTGATGGTTAAAAAAATGCAGGCCCTCGCGCTCAGCCTCGTCGATTCTTCTTGCGATGCATGGTCGTGCCGAACTACCCAAATCAATTGAGAGAATTCTTGTGTCCAGTCAGTCCAGCTCAGAGGGTTCAAAATCTAGTCTAGGCATCAAGAGCTAAGTAAAAACATAATATGCCATTCACAGCTCTTCCAACTACTATGTTCCTTAAAATCCCTTCCGACTATATACACCGACTCCCCAAGCACCCCTCAACACTGCCAAACCCCACGCCATCCCCAACGAGTCCCACACAACATTCAATTTACTCCCCATAACCTCCTTCCAGCCCACTGGCACCTCCGCCATGGGTATTCCGGCGCTCTCGGTAAGCATCAACATTTCAATGTCAAAGATCCAGCCCTCGGAATGCATGTATGGTATTATGTCCGGCAGGGCGTGTCTCGAGAAAAGTTTGAAACCGCACTGTGTATCTTTTATGGAGGAGGTGGCGGGCGGTGTCATGAGGCGGATGAGGAGGTGGAAGGCATGCATGAGGAAATTGCGTAATTTGGAGCGCTGGAGAGGACTTTGTTAGTATGGTGTTTTACGTAGAGCTGGGAAAGCAGGAACATACCTTGACAACGGCCTCGCTGCCGACAAGATGAGCTCGCGAGCCAATGGCTACAGCGCGTCCATCTGGGTCCTCGCATTCCTGGCACATACGGACGAGGTGTTCCACATCTTCGAACCTGCTAGCTCCATCTGCGTCGGCGAAGACAGCGTATTTGCCTCGTACGTGACGCATGCCGTGTGTGACTGCTCCTCCCTTGCCTCTGTTCTCCTCGAGTGTAATAACGCGTATGGAGCCATGTGGGATATGCGTAGAGTTTTTGTTGTCAGCGCTCCAAGGTCCAGGCACAGCAACCGGATACTGTGATAGTTGGTGGTCTCTCGCGAACTTCAAAGCCGTCTCGACTGTTTTGTCTGTAGACCCGTCCGACACAATGAGAATCTCCCACCCCCGTGGTGATGCTTCTTTTGAAATCGCTGGCGCGTGTCCCTTTTCTCTCTTCTTCGTGGCAGCCACAGAGGGAGTCTTGGACTCAGCCTCTGGGCCATGAGCATCGCCATATGCCTTTTGTAGATAGTCCACTGCCTCTTCCAGCATACCGCCTAACCTGGCTTCTTCGTTGTATGCCGGAACAACCACAGACAGAAAGACTTCCGCATCCTCGGGCTTAATGAATCTGTTCACTTTGTCGCCGTTCTTCTTGGCCAGCTCTTTCGTCGCCCGCCATGTGTCCACCCAGCAGGGCAACTCTCTGGGCTCGCTTATCTGGCCATCTGGTAGTATAGTCTGGTATCTTCGCTCCGATTTTCTTGAGGGACGTGGTTCCGGTGCTACGAGGTATAGGAGGAAAAAGAACTACCGTGATTGTTAGTAATATAGCTGTACGCGCAGGTGTAGTGAACGTACTGAAACCGCAATCACCGCACAACCAGTCACTACGAAGAGTAGCAGTATCGACGTAGGTGTATGCTCGAATAGAAGTTGTAGCTTTCGAGCCTGCTCGCTCAATGCCTCTTCGAAGCTCATCTTGGGAAATATAGTCGTGCAAAGGTCGGGGAGAGAAGCTCTCTCATTGAAGCTTAAAACTGTCGTGTCAACGCGAGTGAGAGAGAATTAATCAAGGAATCATGAGCGAAAGACTGAATATGTGGTAGTACTGGCGACGACGCATATTCTTATTCAATGTGGATGGACGCGCATTGTTTCAATTGTCGCTGACGTGGAGCTTGCATCTTCCCTCCCCCGGTGTCCAAGCCACCTTTCCCGAAAAGGAATCTCGCCTCAGCCTTTTTTCGCGTTTCTATTTTTGAAGTCGTGGAGATGTCCGAAGGCTACATTTCAGGAAAAGTCTTAACAAGAACCCGGTCGGTTTATTCTTCCCAAGCAGGTAATGTTGTTCATCAAACTTTCAATTCGGTGCCACCACTCGACTTTGAGTGACAATATTTTCTACACCTACAAAAGGCATAATTGCTTACTCTTCATGCTAATTACAGTAACCCATTAAGTATAGCCTCAATGCGGGATAGTACTTTCAAGCCCACCCTCTAGTCTATCATACAATTCACTAATGACAAAAGAATATTGGGTGAATACCTTCAAATGCAAAATGCGCTCCGTTCCATGCTCCAAAACAGTATGTACATACATTAGAAATACAAATTTTGAAATTAAAATGCGTGGTTTCCATACAGACCACTAATCCGTCGAGAAGATTTCGCCGGCGGGTAAGGCGCCGCATAAAAGTGACTGGAAAGTGGTGTCGACATAGCATGAGGTGATAGTGAAGACATAGGTGTATCCCCAATTCTGTATTTTCGGGGCGGTGAAGGTGGTATTACCATGCTTTCGCGTCTGTATTCTGAAAGCGTTTGCTCAAATGAGAATGACGTCCGCGGCGAGATATCAGCGTCCGCGTGGAGATTCTCTCTCGACCGTACTGAGTTTTCTGACCTATTGTTGAGGTCGATCTTTGACGATGCCGGTGAGAGACGCAGTGGTGATCGCACGGGCAGTGTCAGTGTTAGAGTTAGAGGGCCTAACAATGTCAGCTCGAGATCACCACATGTGAAATGTCGGGATACGTACGAGAATAATCAAAGTATTCTTTACCACTTTCTTCCATTAATGGAGGTGTTATAGGGTAAGTTGCGTTTGAGGGGGGTGGTTCTTGTATACGTTCTTGTCTGAAGCCGTTGGATCCTGGGGTAGATGTATCAATAGCCGCATTTGTTGGAGCCACCGGAACTTGCGTGGCGGGAATGAATTCTGGCCAAGGTTGACGACCTATACTTTTTCTTTTCGATCCAACAGACGCCCGCACTGATTTTGGACGGTCAAAGTCGGGCACTACGAATGCTGAACTTCCAATGAAATCTGGGAGCAAAAGACGGGGTGTGTCGTTTTCGCCATCATACAAGGTAACCAGTTGAGTAGGAGCAGAGAGTCCTGCTTCGTGGAACTTAGTTTTGCTGATTGGGCCGGCAGCGCCGAGTGGTGGCTGGAGAGAACTCATCAAGCCTGGGTGATCTAAAGGTGCAGAAGAAACCTCGAAGCGCAAATCTATCGGCGGTTCAATAGGTGGACTGTGGCTGTGTCTTCCTGTCCTTTCGGCGGTGGAGGGACGCAGAGCAAGTTGGCGAACGTGCGCCATCGATGGGGCTGTTATTGGAGAAAAGGCAGGTGATATTGGTGAAGATTTTGTTGGAGAGGGCGATTTTCTCACACTGTGAGGACTTGAGGGATCTGTGGGAGATGAAAGTATCTTAGGATGGTTTTGCCGCGGGCTAGATGGATAATTTTCATAATCGTCACCTGCAGAGCTTCTTCCGTATTTGTTCAAGTCCAAAACACTGCTAGAAGTAGACCACATCGCTCGGCTGTATTGGGGACCAGAGAATGTTGGAGAAAGCTCCCCCAGTGAGCCGCGTGGTGTTAGGACAGGTGAATTGTTCGCAGACTGGGCGACTCCTCCGAAATACCCAGCTTCGATGGCACGAATTCCGAAGAGGTCTCCCGCATCCTTATCGCGCATGTTCAATTCCCTATGTGACTCTTTTGACAATCTGCCTTCTTCGTCTGCAAGTTTCATGTGCTGCTTTAACCTTTTTCAGAGTCAGTCAATATTTGTGAAAAGATATGCCAACAACCCTCACCTTCTCCTGTCAAAAAAGACTTTAATTAGACCGAGAATTAACACTGAACCTAGAAGCGAGCCAAATACGATGCTTCAAGTCTTGGCATTAGCACGAGAGACCGGAATTGGGGAGTACATGACCTACGCATATCGGTATGCCAAATCCAGAGATCCGAACCAACTCTTCTTCTCCGACATTATGATTTAGACACACATGTAGTACAAGCTGGGACGTACACGTCCGTGGACGTTCAACGCCACCGAACTGGAGACTGATTTTTCTTTGGTAAAAACGAAGTAACAACAAAGAGAAGGGATGCGAAAAGAGAAAGTATAATAGGCGCACGGCAGTACGGAAGCACGATATTGATTTGTTCCTGAGTCGTGACGAGGTGTGGTCCGATAGATTTGAGCTTGGAAGGGAATTAATATAGGTATATTGTTCACCCCACAATCATTGATTCCTGGTGCTTGGGTACGAGTAATGAAAATTGCGGAGAGTGGAGCTTCTAAAGGGGAGTGTGAGCTGAACACACAAATTGAATGGATGCTGTGAGGGAAAATGTCATAAACCACATGAAAATAATAAAATTATCCAACCAAAAGGGAAGGAGGCTGAGATGTAGAGATGTGCAGGGTTTGTGTAAGGTCATCTATGAGTTCGCCAGAGGCACCAATGGCATGCCTTGACGGAGCGGGTATCCAAGACTGCTGATGGCCAGTGCTGTTCATTCATCTAGAGTCTCCCTCTCTTATGTATTATTCCGGAGGATCGGTGCCCGGTCGATCAGAGGGCCGTATAGACGTTGCGGCTTGCAATGCAATACTCTGGATGAACATTTACCTTCACCTAGATTCGAATTACCACAGCGGTCTACGATCATGAAAGTTACGGGATCTTTAGTTTGAGATACAATCATCGACATTCTCATCTTGTGAAGATGTTGGTTGATTGCGTGAACTAGGGCACGCTCGCTAAACCCCACATGCCACATGCCACATGCAGGAACAGTCTGCCCAGCTGAGGATCCATGGCATCATTCAATTTGATGGCCTATTCATCCTCCCATCGTTCGTCGTCTGCTAGCGTGAGCTGGAGGGATGTTTGAATGAAAATTGAGTTTGCCCAAAAGTTAAGGTTGACGGTGAACCACGCTGCCTGCCGAACAACGCGTGTACATGCATCGCGTGGTTCATAATCCATTTCAAGACATATCGGATTAGATACGATACGAGGTTCCATCTCATTATCGTTCTAAATACCGTCTTCGAAGAATCGAGTTTGCCCAGTCTTGTGAAGATGTTGATTTCGGATGACAAGAGATGGCGCATGAGAATGAAATAGCCCAGGTTCACGTTTCTCGCAGATTCCGGTGTTGGAAGATTATGAGCGTCGATAATCGTTAGTCTCTTCAACGGAAAGTATATGACGATGTCTTCGGTGATGAACGTGGTTTGATTGTGATGCGAAGAGGATATCAAGTTGCTGAGGGAGAGGGCTGTGATGTCTAGAAGATGACTCAGGGGAAGCTAGCTACGTTGGTCACAACATCATAAAGACGGCCCGGTCTGCCGCTGCCATGTTTGTTCATTTGCTCATTGTTCCCTCGCGCTGATACTATCCCAGAACCTGTCTACCTTTCGATATACGCGCCCAAATCTTCTTCGATTCTTTGCCTTGCCACAACAACAACAATGTGCGCTCCATAAACCGAAGACGGTATTGTTTAACCAGCCCCGATCTGGAGCAGGCAATCATAGACAGGCCAACAGCAAATCTCAAGAAAAGAGCGCATTTTGATAGTCATGGCACTTTCAAGACGTTTTTGTTTCTGTCTACCAAACGATCATGGTTCTCTAGTAACAAGGAAGCACAATGCTTTGGGCTTAGGAGCCTTCATCCAGGAAAATTCGTCAGACCAAAAACCGAGATCCACCAGCTCTAACAATGAGCTTTCAATTCTCCATTTGGTGTTCGTTCGTTGAGCGCCAGGTTCCCACAGAATTTTGAAAGTGAGCGGACAGCGCAAGAATCTTTCACCAGGAGATTCTTCATATTCATATTCCGCGGCTTCATAACGCGTCGTTCCTAACATCCACCCAGCCACCAACGTTCCGATCTTACTGATGCTCATTAGCATGGTGAGGACAAACCCCTGACTAGACCAATCAAACAAGTTGAGAAACTGGCACATCAGAATGATATCGATTGTTGGTGGCAAAATATTTCATCATTTTCTCACGACTCCGACCCGATGCAGTAGAGTGCACAAATTCAGCTGGAGGATGTTTGGCGTCTCTGAAGAGCTCGAGCCCCAATCTCCACAACATCTTCTCGACGTCCATTGCGTACGTCTTTCCCTTCGCGCCGTCCTCTCTCAATCGTCGTAGCTCTTGCCCCATTCCGCAGGCTAAGTCTAGCAGCACTCCTCCCATCCTGTACTTGGTCCAGGATCTGAGCGTAATATGGCGAGGTCGCAAATATGCTTCGTAGGAACCAGAACCTCCCCATGCATGGATACGTGCCCAGTTGCCAAGCTCGTTCTCGAATATGGTCAATTCGATCGATCTATTCGCCCGTTTTGGTCTCAGGTTGGGCCTTTGTCGCTTCATGTAGTCTCTAAAAAGCTGGCTGTGGATCATATCGTTCCGTGATGCAGAAGAATACCAAGGAACACCTGTTCTTTTAGGAACTAAAAACAGTGTCAAGGAACGCGCGATCCTGACAGGAATAGTGCATTGATGGTCTGATCCGAAGCCAAATATTATGCCGTACTGTGGCTTTGGAATTTGGAATTCGAAATCATGTTTGAATCGTTGCCATACTCTTGCAGGATGTCGGCTTCGTAGGCGTGAAAGGGTGTATGGATTGTTTAGTGGCAACACATGGCCATTTCCAATAACAGGATTCATCATGCCGTGGTTCATTTGGCAGATGAATTAATGAGACGAGCAAGAGGAGTAGAAATGAGGTCGCATTGTCCAGTGCGATCCTGCATCCTGCATCTTACAGCCATGACCAATCACCGTCTCTGTCGTTTCAAATCCTTCAAATACTATACTCGTCTCGATGGGACAGCTGATACATTCCAGGCAAATATAACATTGTTTCCAGAATCCAATGATTCACACTGAATTATGAATGTCAAAACATTTTTCGCCTGAACTTGTCTTCCGTTTATGTTAGATAGTGCATCACAAGCATTTTCTTCTTTGCCCAAAGTTTATTATCGTCAGTGGCACCACATCCCGGAGGATATCATGCTCCATGACAGAAAGGAAGCGGTCAGGCCGCTGTATTGACAGATATCCTAGTGTCACTAATAATCAAACCACCCAGGGGTGGTGCAGTGACATTCTTTTGATTGTGAAGGGCCTGATTACTGATCTTTCAGCGGACTAGATACTCAATAACAACACAAGTAGAAGCCCTCCCAGCACCGTGTACATGCTCAAGTTTAGGGTAGCTAGCTGATTCTGTCAATTGGCCTTTTAACCGCTTCGTTTAGCTGCTTTAAGCTTTTCTTTAGCTCGAGTGACTTCGCCGACTAGATCGATAGAATCGGCGTTTAAACTTTTACTGGCGCGCACCTCTGCCTTGCCCTTTAGCAAACAGCGGGGTCAAGTATAGACTAAAGAACTATATCGCGCGAGATTTGGAGAGATGTGTTTGAGGTATTTAAATTGACTTGAATAATTCCTAAGGAGGATTGGCGACATCTTTTTTACCAGCAATTCGTATCAAACAACCACGAGCTGTGGTTCTATAATTCGTGATCGGCGGACTGATTTCGGCAAATCTTAGCTTGTAACCTCCCGCTTTAGGGACGATTTCCTTCGTCTCTCGTTTTTGTCGTCCCGTCCCTGCATGTATGTGAACTAGGTCGTAAAATACGAATTCGTAGTGCCCTACATCGACGGCTTGTGGCGTATTTCGATAGTTGCAGACCGAGATTAGAACAAAATGAATGAACAAAATAGCAGATACAGTTGTGTAAGCAGACGCAGACGTGGCAGACGAAGTTGGGAGTGACTTAGGACCAGCTCTTCGTCAATAGGGATGCCAAATCATGAGAGGTGTAGACCGAGAACAATGTAGAAGAATCTGGGGCAGGGACATATAGAGTTCACGTGCAGGGGAAATGGCCGCGGTCTAGACCACAATGACATTGATCATATCCCTGATAGGACAAGGCCATGGTTGCATAGCTAGCGGATTTGCTCGTTGTTGGATGAAATATCTTTCAACCTCCAAGGTGCTGAAGCCTGTGATGCTGTATAGGAACCGAAAAAAGCATATTGAGTATTGTTCATGGCGCTCATGACTTACTTGCACGACCTCGTCAGCAATCCAGCATCTTATTCGGCTGATACTTTCGCAGATGATTAGTGAAGATTCTTGTGATGCTTTACAGATGACCAAGTGAGCAGGCTCGCAAGTGGTATAATTGTGGCATAGGACATACAAAGAACGGGTGAAAGTGTCCATATTCAACAAAATCATATACCGTTTAAGGACTCTATGCGGCTAAACGCGAGTCTTAGTGAATAATTTGTGCTGTAGATGTGATGTCTATGTATGTTCTTCAAATATCATCTCTCGATGTTACAATCAAGTCCCACGGTACAGAAATGAGGAACCAAGTGAGACAAGGTGAGGGGGAGTTTGTATAGAGGCTCATGGGAACGCCTAATTCTTACTATGAGAGATGAGGTGAGTGATAATAACGTTGCTGATATCCAAGAGAGCTCATGGCTGTGTAGTGAGGTTGCAATCAGATAATAGCTTTGTTGAAAGAGGCAGTGATCGCCACAACCATTTTCTACCTCACCAATAGGCCGCAACATCAACACCTTTGAGAGAGGGTGGTAACCCAGACCAAAACCTGTGGTGGAGAAATACCACGACTGAGTGAGCTACCAATTTTCGACGTGTAGTCGTCCAACATCTTCAATATAAGCGCGGTGGCGGCGTGGACATTGTTGAAACGTTTTGGTAAGAGCTAGGACCCTCATACAAAGCGCAGATTGTACACTACCAAATCTTTGTCCGCCATTGTGAACAACCTGCGGTAGCTCATCATCTAGAGCCACAAATACTAGCCAGAATTATAGCAGAGCGGGACGCAGGACCTAGGGACCCGTTTCAAGGACATAACAATTGCTTGTCGGCCTGGATGCCAGGAATGACCCTTTTCGGAAGCAAGGCCAAATTCTTTGCCAGTAGAAAAGCCTCGAATTCAGTATCAATTTGGCCGATCTACTCTATACCTTTGCGGACCCCGAATTCTTTCGCCTGAGCTCCGTAGAAGTCATCGTTATACAAATGTGGAATTAAAATCTGTACCAGCCTGGAACATCTGACGAAATCGTGGCGGACGGCAACAGAGTAGAATCGACGATTTTGAAGCCCAACCACGATTCCTGTTTACCTTACAAGCCACATAATTATTTGTTGTCATGAGAAAGAAAGTTTCGAGATAGGCGATCGCTGTCAAGAGATGACTTACTTACATCTTTCGAAGAGGGGTCTCGCGGTAACATCCTAGGTATTCCGTCTCATTTACACCTAGGTATCGATAATGGTAGAACTGTTGGTGTGAGACATAAACTGCAGACCGATCGCGCAGAGACCAGCTGAGTGTTTCGGTGCCCGGGACCCTTCCCGACTTGCTTCCACTTCTGCATCCTCCACGAGTTCGGTATCAAATCATCAGCGTAATAAAGATAAGGTGAAGTGGCGGATCTCGATGGTGAAGGCCCGGAGGGAGAAGTGAATTTTAGTGGCCGATATCGTTCGCGGATGAGCGCCTCAAGAGGAAGTTGGGGTTCATTTGCAGGATGGGAGCAGTTGTGTCATCGAAGTCCTTGGCTGCTCAGTGTACGAGCCAGGGATAATATCACAATTGCCTGTTGGGTTTCCAGGCGACTGGGGCATGGCAGATATTTAGGGGGAGGGCGGTCTAAGCCCAGTGGAACACTTCTTCTATGGAACTAGGTCACACCGGGTCAGAACGCCAATGCATGGGCAGAGGAGAGGAGAGTAGGATCGCGATCTTTGGAATCCCCATGCCACAGTCGGCTCGACAATTCATGTCCCTGTCTCTTGGGCCACGAAGCTTGGTAGACTTTGAACTAACTGTTCAACTCGATATCGATATCGATAAATTTCTAGGAATTAACAAAGGAATCTTGCCAGAAATTTATCGATGTTGATATTGAGTTGGACGTGTTGTGTTTGATTTGGTATATCGAAGAGAGGCATGAAATTGACAAACCCACTGTGGCAAGATGGTACTCCAAGATATGTTAGCGTCGAAAGGCCATGACCATGACTCGTGGAGCCAAAAATCGGCGATTCGATTTTTGTTTTCCCGAACATGAGCTTCGTCACATCACACTTCAATTGACAAAAAAAACGAAGTTTTGAGCACCACAACAAACCCTGGTAAGCCCCTTCAAGCGTTTGACGGGTGCAGAAGGGAGGGTGGCGTCTGGCTGACGAACAGTTCTCGCGAGCAAGTTGCACTGTGGGGAAGAAAGCAGCCGTACCCAGATTTTCTAGAAAGTCGTACTTTATTCAAAGAAGATAAGAAGGGCGATTCTCGACTTGACCGCTACTGCAACCATTTAAAATCCATTCGGAGATTCTTCCGTGGGGATGAGCGTTGGCTACACCCCAAGCCTAGCCTAGATTTTGATTCGACAGCTGGGGAGGGAATGGGGCTTTTCGAGACATCAGACCACGTTTACTCACGGCTGAACAATGCTATCCTAGGCAAAGTCTAACAATCAACCTGTCTCTTCCAGGCAGCGTGCAAAATCCCTTCGTTTGAATCAAAATTTGAAGGCAGGTTTTCCATCTGCTTTGGCATTGACACACTCTTACAGGCTTGCTATGCCCAGGCCCATCGAATACTCTGCATTTCGCTGGGCTGCATATGGGCTGTTTTCTACCTTACGAATCACCTGGTACCAAGCTTTATTATTCCTGCAACCTCAAATTCGACTTCGACTCAACATACACCTTAGAGTAGTTGCATTGGCGAGTGCGAATTGTCCTTTCCTGTTGCGACTTCTTATCCTGCCTACCTTTGAAATAGTGCCTTCCCTGCGTTGAACTGTCGCGCAAGCCGAAAACTCTCAGCAGCCTTCAGTTTCTCGGGCTGATCGGCAACGGAGTCACCCCCGGATCGACATTGCGCTATCACCTCCGCTTGTTGAACATCAGATCAGGTCGTGATATGTCTGACTAAATCCTCCGACCTCCATATACCAGAACAGCATGCATCGCAACATGTTTCGCGCCAGCTCCACTATGGCACCGATTGTGCCTGAGTTTCCTTCCAAGCTGGATCCTAGCGAACGAGTTTACCCTATTCGCTTTACCATGGACAGGCCAAACTCAAAAGAATCAGGCGAAAGTCGCGGACGCGGACGCGGAGGTAAGCAAGCGCTCGTGTTATAGTACTCGACAAATTCATCTGCTCGCTATTCTTGAGTTTGACATTCTGTAGTGATGTCCCAGCCCAGTCTTGGCACTCCACCAGCCACCACAACCATTGATTTTGTCGTGTCAACCAACGAAGCTATTCCGGGACCAACCAATGATGATTCTGAAACAACCCCTGGAGCCCCACTTGTTACTGAGAAGCATGAGTACGCTGTGGTAGGGGATGGGGAGCATGGCGTTCTGTATGGAACAAGGCGAGAGTTCAAGCGATGCGAAGACGAACCAATCCATATCCCAGGCGCCATTCAATCCTTTGGTATCCTTATCGCCATCAACTTTGTCGATCAGGGCAAGCTTCAGGTCCGAATTGCCAGCGAAAATTGCCAGTCCTTCTGCCAGTACTCTCCTCTTGATTTGTTCGGATTGGACAATTTCTTGGACATATTCCCAGATCACTACAGAGCGTCGTTCAGTTCCAAGGCCTGGTATATCCAGGAGCAATATCTACGCACCCAGCTCGACTCGGAACCAGTCGTTTTCTCTACCATTATACAAACCCCCTTGGGAGCTCTTCTGCCCTTGAGCTGTGCGATTCACTTTGTCGGAAAGGGCCGAGACCTTCTGGTGTGCGAATTTGAGTTACAGAACAGTTTAGAACCATCGGCAGCAGGATCGGATCCGGATATGCCGAGCAAGCCAGTGGCGACTCTTGGTTTACAGCCAACAATCATCAGCCAGGCAGCCCAAATGAACAAGGCACGGCCGCTCCAATTGCACCGCCTTGTCCACTCTCTCCATCCTGATGAGAGAAGTACAACGGAGACGGTCAGCATTATGGCGCAAATTCAGCAGGAATTGAGTGCTTGCCAAGGCTTTGAAGAGCTCCTAGATACCGTCGCGAGCGTGGTTCAGCAATTGACTAGGTTCCATCGGGTGATGGTTTACCGATTCGACAAGTCATACAATGGGCAGGTCGTCGCCGAAACAATCATTCCAGAGGCTACCGGCGATCTCTATAAGGGTCTCCATTTTCCAGCCTCGGATATCCCACCGCAAGCAAGAAAACGTACTCTTCCGCGCCTGCTAACGATGATTTATACTAACGCGCTCATCAGTCTATCAGATCAACAAAGTCCGGCTCTTGTTCGATCGCGATATGCCCACGGCGCGACTTGTTTGCCGTAGTGCTGAAGACATGGATACACCTCTGGACCTCACTCATTCATACCTACGAGCGTGAGTACTTAGCCATGTTTCCCACATGTGTTCTAATCTCGTACAGCATGTCTCCCATACACATCAAATACCTTGGCAACATGGGCGTCAGATCAACAGCCTCCATTTCTCTCGAATTCAATGACAAACTATGGGGACTCATTTGCTGCCACTCCTACGGGCCAACGGCAACGCACGTTTCTTTTTCCGTGCGGGAGGTATGCTACTGGATAGGGCTTTGCGTTTCCAACTGTATAGCAAAACTTTCTTACAGCTCGAGACTGGGGGCGCGAAAGCTTCTTGAAACGATTCAAATCGACAAAGATCCACAAAGCTGTATCACGGCATCGTCAAATGACATCCTTCGACTGTTCGATTCGAACTCTGGATTCATGGTTATACAAGGGGAAGCACGGACTATTGGGAAGCACGAGTCATACCTGGAAGCAATTCTCGTGCTCCGATATGTCCATCTTCGAGCCTTCACCACCGTTGTTTCTACTCACAACATCACAGAAGACCATCCGAACTTTCCCCGACCAACCTCCCTGGAAACCATTGCAGGCTTTCTATTCATCCCTCTCTCCCACGAGTCGGACTACTTGCTATTTTTTCGAACCCATCAATTGAATGAAGTACACTGGGCCGGCAATCCGCATGCGAAAGAAATGGTCTCAATCAATAACACACTTCTTGAGCCGCGTGCTAGCTTTAAGAGATGGACAGAAATCGTCTCGGGCGCTTGCAAAGAGTGGACTCAAGAAGAGTACCAGGAGTAGTAGGTTGGATCTACCAATGAGCAAGCATCCTGAAAGCTAACTATCATTCCTTCAGCGCAACTACGGTAAAGCTCGTGTATGGAAAATTCATAGAGGTGTGGCGAGCCAACGAAAAATCTGTACTCAACACCAAGATGAAGCGTATTCTGCTTCTGAATGCGTCCCATGAAGGTGCGCTTAGTGGACCATTGTTACCGTTCTTAGCTAACACTATGGCCAGCGCGAACGCCTCTCAATGCTATTATTAATTACCTCGAAGTCGCAATGGAGAATCGATTGGACAATGACACGCGAGAGTTACTCCGCAAATCCCACTCCGCCTCGCAGTCTTTGGTATACATAATTGACGACCTGTTGAACCTTACTAGGGGCCAGGATGGAAGCTTTCCACTTCTAGAACTCGGATTTGATATGAGATCTGCCTTAGCGGAATCTCTAAAGCCTTTGGAGCATCATGCATATCGAAAGGGGCTACAATTCATCGTCCATGTTGATCAGGACTTTCCACAATTTGTCCGAGGTAAGGGCCGAAAACTTTGGCTTTGCTGTCTAAGCTAAATTCCCACTGTAGGAGACTTCCAGCGCTTTCAGCAAGCTATCGTCCATGTCGTCTCAAATGCGATACGATGCACATCCACTGGGTTTATCAAGCTTGAAGCCACGCTCGTGGGAAGAAATGATGGTCATTGTCTGATTCAGATCAAAGTCGAAGACACGGGATCAGGTATTGCTGAAGACCATTTGGATGAATTGTTTCAAGAACTTGAACAAATCCCTTCGGAGGACGCAGAAATGGCCAAACCAACAGTAATTGGCGGACTAAGTCGAGCTTCAACGCCAGTTGGGAAGCCGGCGTTAGGTCTGGGTCTGGCTACAGTCGCTCGATTCACCAGACTTCGCAATGGGTTACTCAAAATAAAGTCGACGAGAGGGAAGGGTACCACTGTTTCTTTGTTACTACCTTTTCCGCGGAGCTCTGAAGCCTTCCATCCCTTCCAGTTACCAACTCCGCCTGTGGATGAACATGCCACGCCTGCTTCCCAGAGTACTACCGTGGAACACTCAGTTAGTAAAGTGTCGGGTTCAGACTACGCACATGGCTTTTTTGATATGCCGCTTCAGACAATCCAAGTTCAATCCCCTCCAATGACACCATCATCGCTCCAAAAATCAACGGAAACGAGTCAGCAACCGATGCTGGTCATGGTGGCGGATGACAACACCATAAACCTGCATATACTGCAACGTCGACTAGAGAGGATGGGCCATCAGGTGGAGATTAGCTGTGATGGACAACAATGCTACGATATGTTCGTAGAGATGAGCGCTGTCACCCAGTTCATTTTGATGGATCTCGATGTGAGTTCGTTTTGTCTGCATGTGCTCAGAGGTATCTAACAATTTGGCCAGATGCCGTTAGTGGATGGTTATGTTGCGACTGAAATGATACGAGCATTTGAGAAAGCCCATCCACTACATCTCTCCCCCACCGCTCGGATGTATGGCCGAACCCCCATTTTCGCAGTTTCCGCTTCTCTGAGACCGGCTCATTTGCACAAGATATTGAAAACAGGCTTCGACGGGTGGGTTGTCAAACCAGTAAACTTCAAAAGACTCAACCTGTACCTTCTTGGTGCTTTCTCGGCCGAAGGAAGAAAGGCGGCCGCGTTCGATCCTGGTCAATTCTTGGCCGGCGGATGGTTCGACGTTGCTCTGAAGGATAGGTAGGTATACGGATGTTGTGCGAGGGCTCGAGTTGACAAGTTCTGGAATATTAAACACCGTCGTGTCTTTGAAGGGATGGTTTCCTATTTTGCAGAAACGATGGTGGAAACTCAGGATGGCGCGAGGGAGAAAGAAAGAAAGCAAACGTCAGCAACAGATCGAGAGCGCCGATTTCCATTCCCTTGATCACGGTGGTTGCCAAGAGATGCTACAGACGACATGAAGGAACGATTGCATATACAAAGGGGGCAGCGGCACTCTGAACAGAGGTTCCCTGATCAGCCCAGTCGAAGATTCAGGTCAAGATATGGCGAGGATAAAGAGCATATAGAGCGAACTCAACAGAATACCATAGCGGTTGATATAACACTTCAAAATAATGCGAGGCAATTCGGGGGAGTAGCTACCCCTCCTTGGGTATTCAATGGAGCACTCGTCAGGAAAAAGCTCCATCTCGTCTCTTTCTCGCACTCTTCTGCCAATTTTTCCAGGTCCCACATCTCACCGATTGGGCATCCCCATCCTGCCAATAGATAGTCGTGCATTTCTTGTTTACATGTTAGTGATCGTCCTGACTTCGGCAACCATCGTCGTATGCCAAAGAAATTACTTACTCCAAGGCTCTTTCGGTGGCCAGCACTCGAATCCAATAGAATCTGCGGCAACAGCCGCAAAATGGTTGTCCCACAACCATGCCAACGTTTCTTCGGAGCCCTCAACTCCAATCCAAGCATTGCCGTTGGTGATGTATTTGACGCGCTCTTCCGTAGTGTTCTCTTCATACCATTTCACCCAACCGGTCCGTACTAAGAGAATATCCCCATGGCGAGGAGTGATGTTGCATTCTTCGGCGATGGCTTTCAAGTCTGAGACTGTGATTGGATGGCGGGACATGGGATTGAAAGGGATCTTGTGTCGAGCGGCGTACGAGACGTAGTCGAACAAAATGCCACGACCAACGATTCCTCCTCTATCGTTCCAATCTTTGGATAATCTGGTTAAGCATGATCATCATAGCGCAATTCTATACTAACGGTTGATTCCAAGATGATCTCCCTTCAAGACATCGTCGTGGTGGAGGCCATTATAGTATAGACCTGTTGGCTGATGTCCCCAATGTCCTGAGAAGTTACTTCAAAGATTATCATCACAATTCGGGACAGTGTTTCTTACTCAGTCCATCCCACTGACTTCCTTCATGTGCATCAGCATCATACACACAATTAATGGTCAACGGCTCTTGACTTACCAGCCTGTGTATTAACAGTGATTTCATCATCATAAGAAAAGAAATCTGGTCCGCCGCTTTCTTTAGCCTTGACCCTCCAATCAACAAACTTATGCTGTAAGCTTGCTCTGTTGAAACCTGGTTGATGTTGTTTTTCCATGCCCCAGTTTAAAGAGACGCTTCTGCCAGTTTGGATTTCTGATTTCGCCTGTAGGACTACATCGGGTGTCAAGAGGTTGAGAGTGCCGACTTCGTCTTTTGTGCCGTCTGGCTTGTCAAAGAGGCCCCATGCTATTCCATGACTTGGTTATTGTTAAAAGGTGAGAGTCTTGGTTTTGGGCAAAAGAGGCTTACGGCATATCCTTAATTGGAGGCATGGCGGCCCATGTTGGTAGGTATGAGGCTTTCATTTTGTAACACTATGTTGAATACTTGATGAGTCAATACTAAATGATATGTATTTCGAAATGATACTAGAAGTTCTGGAAGTTTGCTCGCAAAAGTAGATTGAAGGTAGCCGGAAGACCTTTTCCTTTAGATAAATCCGTGGTTCCTTTAGACGGAACTCCGTTGATTTCCTTACTTCGAATTCGTAACCTTGGGAGTTATCAGGCTCGCGTTTACAAACCCGTGAGTAGAAGTGTGATGTAACGTAGGAACGATCTCATTCAATCTGTCGAACCCACGGGTCCAATTATTGACCTCTTCACAACTTGAACGAGCTGAGACTGCCATCCAAGAAGAAATACTGTATCTTTCATCGCATTCTGGCTCATTTCTGCTCACGAGCAGGGCCATGCATGCTGCATACACTCATCTGACTTGATCTGATCTTGAGTGCAAGAATAGACGCGTAACGCGTTGGACACGGACAGTTCATAAGGAACGGAGATATTCAGCGTGGTGGTGTAATGGAGACTAATTGCAATTTTAAGATAGTTGCGGTTATCTTCAAAACTCCTTCTGGTTTAATCGTGAGAGCTTGTGGATAGAGAGTTGAAAGTGGTGACAAAATTCGGAGATCCGCTCTCAGGTTACAACACGGGGGGCCGCCTATTCTGTTCCCCCGCGGACAACACGATCAAGGAGATAAGCCTTTGAAGGCACGCTCTCAATCTTCTAAAGCGGTCGCACAGTTTTCGGCGATTTTAAAGATAACATTACCAGGAATTTATCGATATCGATTTTAACTTGAGAATGATACACCAAAACCAGCATTTAAGCGGCTCTGAATTGACGGCCCCATTGTGATGGGTTCCTTTCCGCAAAACTAACTCCATCACTCAACAATCATTAATCATTCCAACTACTTTCATGCCGTCACTGATTTCCAGCGCCCCAGTCTACACCGCATCTCCTGAATTCTTCAAATTACTCGGCTCCTGCAAATCCGAATCTCAGTCACTCAATCAAGAGCTCCAAATTCCTACCGGATTTGTGTTTGGTCTGATGAGATCTTGTATTCCTCTATTGTGTTTGCGTTCTTACAAAAAAAATTGAAAGTACTTAATAGTTCCGCTCAATATACGTGGTCCCTTACCTGCCCTTTTTCCTCTCGACTATCGCTTCACCTCGGTCAGGAAGACACTCAGTGGAGGTTTCTGCCAAGTTGAGTATGCCTTGATGTTCTTCATGTCGCCCTCCGCATCCCATTCCGATGCATTGTCCGAATTAACCATATCAAACATGTAGACAAATTTGGCTAGGACGAGGCGCATCTCCATATACGACATACTGTAACCTGTTAATGCTTCAACATCTAGAATGAAAGAGGAGGCTTACTCTTTGCCGATGCAACCGCGAGGTCCCATGGAAAACGGACGACTGGCCAGCTTCTTGTCTCTTGCATATTCTGGATCATCCAGATATCGCTCCGGAATGAACGAATCTGGGTCCTTGAAGTTCGCCGCACTATGTGAAGCACACCACGTGCTGACCGAGACTGAGGTCTATTAGGGTGTCAGTTTGAACTGAATCTAGCTTACAGATCGCACTCACTCCTCCAGGAATGGCGTGACCATCAATAATATCTCCTCCTGGATTCACACTGCGCAAGAATCCAATCGGTGCGGGTGGAAAAATGCGCAAATTCTCCTCGATGCACGCAGTGAGGTAAGGCAGCTCCATACACTTCTCCAACCGAATCTCCTTCTCACTCTTGAAAGCCATTCGAATTTCTCGCTTCAGCTTGGCATATATATCTGGATATCGAAGAAGATTGTTGGCGAGGGATGCCAAACTGCTCGCCGTGGTCTCACTCCCAGCAACAATGAAGAGGGCGGCATTAACAATAATCTCATCTTCCGAAAGATCATAATGCTCGGATTGCTTCATGATATAGTGGGTAAAGTCTTTTCGGTCTGTCTTGGTGTTCATTCTTCTGAGAATGAATGTCAGTATTGATTATAATTTATGCCTACTGGTGTGTCTTACTTTGTCACTTTCTCCCGGCTGTAGGCAAGATGATCCTGACGCCCCTTTGCGAGATCTTTCGGAATCAAGCGCATTAGCCATCGTTGTGTCGACGAACCAGGCGTAGCGAATCGTCGCGTTGCTTGCTGAATGGCACCAGCTTTCACGGCATCAAAGATCATTGGAATCCACCAGTGATAATCACCACCATCGAGGCAGCCAAAATCTTCCCCAAAGGCAAGATCTCCAATGACATCGAATGTGATACTGCAAGATCTGTCAGCACATATTCGACTATATCCTGATTTCATGCTTACAAGTTGAACCACTTCACGATATCGAAAGGCACGGTTGGCTGCCTTGCAAATGTCCGGAAATTCCCCATCAACTTATCCACGTATTCCTGCATAATATCCTCTTGCTCCCATAAAGCTTTCTTGGAAAATCCATACGACAAGGCCTTGCGCTGGCGGGCATGTGTGTCATGATCAGCCATACTGATGGTAGAAACACCAGGCATCGGGTCCACAGCCCCAACATGGATAGGATCTTTCGCGTAGTCACGTCGACCTGTACGGTGCCCATATATATCATTCCAAGCCTGGACAGAGTTGAAGGCAAGCTCGTTTGGACTCAAACGAACGACGGAGCCATATTTATCGTGGAGTATTCTCGTGTTCATCGGCATTCGACCTTGTAAAGTCCATATTACACCTGGAATCTGCCAACACTATTAGTCCCGTTTTCAGTATGGGAGCAAACATCTTACATCTGAGACTGCGTTGATCCAAGGGCCGGGGAATTTCGCAAGCGGGTGGATGAACAAGCGGTATAAACACAGTCCTACAATATATAGAGCAGTTCCGATGCTCAACAGCCCGCTCACAATGAAAAGACGATCACCCAAACTACGAGTAACAACGATCTGGTCCATCTTTCAAGGATTGCTCCGATGAGGTCAAATAATTCAAGCGATACCTTTCAAGATCACTGCCAAAATCAAGACTATACATAGTAATGGACCAAAAAGTATTGGATGCAGCTAATTTTACGCCAGCTAAATATCTAGCCTTGTTCGCCTTGGCGCCTCCTGCGCAGCAGGCTGCAGCTCCCCCGCGTGTGGGGCAAGCCGATCTTCCGGTGCTATCTTCTTGTCGGATACGAACCGAGCATCCCCGAATTGAGGCAGTATGTCCTGTGACTCGTATTTGCGGTCTGTAACATCTCTAGATACACTTTGATCCGTTCGGTCCGTCTTCCACCAAACTCTCAATTCTGCTCCTTGCAAATCTACGTTCTTCCGGTCTCAAGTGATCATGGTCGCCAACAAATGCTCCGATAAATGATCGGCTTTTCAAAAGAGGAGAGAGTCCATGTTCGTAAGCAATTTGGGTTTGAATTTCCTCTATCTAGCAATTCCAACCACCATCAATGCTGTAGCAAGCTCCAGTAATAAAGCTCGCATCATCGCTCAGCAAAAACGCTACGAGACATGCAACCTCTTCCGGCTTTCCCATTCTCCCCAATGCGACGCCCGCTCCGCCTCCCTCCCGTGCAGTCTCCGCTGATGTAGAATCTCTCATGGCGGCAGCCAGCATTGGAGTTTCGACATAACCCGGGGCAATCGCATTCACACGAACCCCTTTCCTACCGGCCTCCTTCGCAGAAGATCTTGTCAATCCAATAACGCCGTGCTTGCTTGCAGAGTATGCGGCGCTTCCTGCAGCGCCTTGAATTCCAAGAATGCTGGCCGCGTTGACAATGCTGCTTCCAGATTTCATGTGTGGGAGTTCGGCACGGAGACAATGCATTACTCCCGTAAGATTGACACCCAGCATGAAGTCCCAATTCTTGTCATCCTCACTCTCCACTGTCCCATTGGTTGACGCTTTGAACACGCCTGCAAGGTTGGCTGCTCCGTCTAGACGTCCGAAGTGTTTAACCGTGGCATTGATCCAGTTCACAACGGACTCTGAATTTCTCACATCCACTTGGAATGTGATCACTTCTGCGACGGGGAATTCAGACTTGATGGAGGCTTGAACATCATTCAGAGCCTGTTCTTGAACATCGGCGATGGAAATTCGGGCGCCCCTGGAGATTAGGAGCTTCACTGTTGCGAGTCCAATTCCTGAAGCACCGCCTGTGATGGCCTGTGGAACTGTTAGTCTTGTCTGCGAAGAGCCAACGCATCAATTTGCCTACAATGACTTTACCCTCCATATTATACACTGAAGGCATGATGTATCAGCTATAAGAGATACATTTTGTTGGCGGAACAGCCATTGAGACTTATTTACTCACAATACAAGGCGGATAAACGTTCGGCGCGAGCCGTCTTTGCGGGGAATGTCGTCCGGAGAAGACCATGATGGCTCTCAGCAAGAGTCCCTTTCACTAGTCTCCGTTTCTAGGCCCTAATTCGAGCTCAGGTACCAAATGATAATACTGAAGCATGACTCCTGACAATGGTTGTGCATGGGACTGGTTGAATCGCGACTTCATCGGTTGTCGAACCGACATTACTCAAGCGACACTCTGTATCCCAATTGCAGTATCTGCCGTCCGATCCGTCGGAAAGGCATATTTCTGAAGACCGCTGCATGATGAAAAGTGTCACAGGAACGAATGAACAAAATGGGAGAGTCTTTGTTGGAGCTTGAAGAGCTTTTCCGAATTGAGAGTCTAAGCCTTGTTTTTCTTAGCGCGATTTCGAGCAGATCTCGACCCCAGCTTTTGCCAACCTCTCACCAAGCGTCACAGCGTGTCGGGGATGGTCGGTTCCCCATCCGAAGCATCAAAAGTAACGAGGGACTCAAAGATGTCCCTTTTTGATCGAGCTCCCCCGGATTCACGGCATGCAACCTCACTCGACGCGCATCCTTTGCGTGTCCCTGTCTTGGGCCGGAAATGTGATCGGAAATGTAGACCCGTAAGAAACTTGGCCTCCAGACCAAACCCCACATATCCACTACTGCTACTGTAATGGAATTATCGGTCTTAGGATTGTATTACAGAGGTATACATATACCGTGTAGGCATGGAGCATGGTCACTCTTCCACTCTTATTATCAACACCTCCCGTCATCCCAATTAATCTCATAATAATTCATCATGGCTCTAGGAGTACCTTCAAAACGACCGGTAGCTGTGGCAGGTGCTTCCGGCGGATTCTCAGACAGAATCCGAGCCATTGGCAGTCTTGCTAAAAATGAGGATGTCGACGTTATCGTTGGCGACTGGCTCTCCGAGATGACCATGACCATTCACGGCACTGGCAAAGTCCGAAATCAGGAGAAGTTCGCTGGACGAGATTTAACCTTTGACGAGCAAGTACAGAACGGAATGTACGCGGACAACTTCCTCGACTGCTTTATTCCTGCCATTGACGACATTGCCCGGAGGGGCATCAAAATTGCTGTCAATGCTGGAGGAAGTGACACTGAGATATTGGCAAAGCTTGTCCTGAAAAAAATTGAAGAGGCAGGCCACAACCTCAAAGTTGCTTGGGTCGAAGGTGACGATGTCACTGGTGCTGTCAAAGGCATGATGGTCCAGGGCGAAGAGTTCAGGTCTTTGATGCACAACAAATCAGTGAAGGAATGGGGTCTAGAGCCCGTTTGTGCTCAGTGCTATCTTGGTATGCGAATCTTTCCTGTTCTTCAGAATCACACTAACAGCTGCTAGGTGGTCTTGGTATTGCAAAGGCTCTCTCCGAGGGCGCCGACATTGTCATTTGCGGCCGCGTTTCCGACGCTTCACCAATCATTGGTGCCGCCGCTTGGTGGCATGGATGGACTGCGGATCAGTTCGACGAGTTGGCCGGTTCCTTGATCGTCGGACATCTTCTCGAGTGTGCTGCCTATGTTAGCGGAGGGTACTCTTCGGACTTCAAAGACCTCCTCAAGAAGGGAAAGCACATCAATCTTGGATTCCCAATTTGCGCCATTGACGAAAAGGGAGAAGGTGTGATGTATAAGGAGAAAAACACCGGAGGCTGCATGACCGTCAACTCAGTTACTTCTCAGCTCCTCTACGAGATCCAGGGACCGCAATATTACAACTGCGATGTCACAGCCCAGCTGGAAGGTATTAAATTTGAGCAAGTCGGCGAGGATCGAGTCAAGGTGTCCGGCGTCAAGGGAACCCCGCCTCCACCAACAACCAAAGTCGGCCTTACAGGCTTCGCGGGCTTCCAGGCAGAATATCACGTCTATCTCGTTGGTCTTGACATCGAGGAGAAGTGCAAGTGGACCGAAGAGCAGATCAGATATGAACTGGGTGAGGAGTACATCAAGCGCTTCGACCATCTCCACTTCATGCAAAATGGTACATCTATCGTCGATTCAAGGAATCAGGACGTGGCAACAGTAGATTTCCGAGTCTTTGCCCAAACAAAAGAGCGTGAACTCCTCAACATGAGGAATCCCAATGGCTTCTTCCGGAAGGCCATGGTCACCTTTTTGCAATCCTGCCCAGGTGCATCTCTCGGTAACGACATGCGTCAAGCTGAAGGCAAACCATACTACGAATATCATCCAACGCTTCTCCCTCAATCGGAATTCACTCAAAGAGTCCACTTTCTTTGGGACAGCGCCAAGCCAACCATTGACATGCCATTGGCACCAGAATTCCGCACCTACGACCGCCAACAACCCTCATATGAAACGAAGGATCCTGTTTCTCTCGAATCCTTTGGGGAGACTGTCCGTCTGCCACTCGGTAAAATTGTGCTCGGCCGATCCGGTGACAAATGCAGCGACGCCAACGTCGGTTTTTTCGTCCGCCACGACGACGAGTGGGACTGGTTGAGGAGTTTCCTTACCATCTCTAAGATCAAGGAGTTGCTTGGTCCAGAAGAGGGAGCTAAGGCGAGCAGCATTGATCGATTTGAGATGCCAAATATTCGTGCCGTGCACTTTTTATTGCATGACCATTTGGACCGTGGCTACGATGCTTGCTCTACGTATGATACCTTGGGGAAGAATGTCTGCGAGTATTTAAGGGCTATGACTGTGGATTTGCCTAAGAAGTTTGTTGACAGAGGAACTGTCTGAGTGCTGGGTGCAGATTTTTGTATTGGGAGCGATTTTATGCAAAATTAATATTGACCATCACTGAAAACCATGGCTTGGCTGCTCAACTGCACCAGTTCAAACAGCAGAATCTCTCGAGTGGAATGAACAAGAAAGCGGAAGTCCACACTCGACGGTTTAGATGTACCAGTAAACGTGACTAAGCCAACCCCTTACCTAAAATAGACCAGCCCATTTTTCCTCTCGTTCAATCTGAAACCACATCGTCAACAACCTTGCCCCTCCACGACGTCCAGATTGAACCCATCTAACTACGATGAGTCGCTTGGAGATCGGCTCTCCAGGTCTCGGTCGACGATATTGCTCTACCTATGCAAATTGAGCATCCATATTGATTTTCCACCGTAGATTTGGAGAGCGAAAGTCGTATAGTGCACAGTAAACTGGGTCTTTAACGATCCTCCTCCTTTTCATTCCGTTTCAAGTCCCACTTACATCTCCTATTTACATACACAGTCGCTACAATCTAGTTTCGCAGCCCTCTTTTGGCGCCTTCGTCTGTTCAACTTCACTCTCATTAACACTAATATTTGCTCCATTATGGCTCCTAACAGTAGTACCACGATGAGAAGTCTCGTCGTCTTAATACCAGCATTCTCACAGCTCGCTCATGCAGCAACACAGACAGTGCTAATGGTAAATCCCTTGGGCTCAAATGTTCCTCTGGTTGCCTCCATCGTCGCCGCCGTGCCATCAGCAACTACGTACGCTATGGGTCAGTACATGCACTTGATACTTCCAAAGCCATACCCTCAATCTAACATCACTAACAGCATGTGGACCTAACTTCCCGCCTACCGTCGCAGACTTCCCATCCTCCCAGATCTGTCCCTCCCTTGCCGCTATAACGATTACACAAGGTCCTTCTACAATCGCCTACACGGCCCTCCAGAATTGGGCCACCGAACTCTCAGCGCCGAGCACAAATGTCAAATTGGCACTCCACTGCGATCTCAAAGGCACAACAGCAGCCATCTGCACAAACTCGTTCGACGGGTTGGATAAGATCATAGTACCAACTCAGGGCCTCAGTCCATCAGAAATCAGCATGGGGCAAGCAAGTTTCGAGGCACTAAAAACACCAGAAACGATCACCTTAACCGGATCCGATTTCCCCGCCTTTGGAAAAGTCGTTGTCACAGCCGGTGTAGAGAAAATGGGACCGGCTTCCGTCGCTTCTGCTGCAGCGAGTGGAAGCCCAATAGGTGGGAAACAAGCCAGTATCACCACCTCCATGGCGGACTCGCCTACTGGCAGTGGTGTCATTGGGAACCCGGGAATCAACAGTATTAGCGTTACGACGAACCCAGTTGGAGGTGGTGCTGTTACCGAGGTGGCTAAGACGAGTTCTGGTGGTGAGTTTTCTCACTTGCTATGGAGATACGATGAGGCTAATGGATATGATAGCAGCCACGACATCAGGCACGGCGAAGTCAACAAATTCATTGACAGCAAAGCCTGCGACTGCAGCAACTGGAAAGTCTTCGGCTTCTATTCTCAGCATCGCCAATGGCTGCTCCATCCTAGCTGGAGCACTAGCTGTGATCCTCTTTTTGTGAGCAATTGAGGGATTGCAATGAGCGATCGCGGACGATCTAGTACGACACGACCGAATGAACTGAGTATGACGAAAAGACAAAACCGTTGAATTGAAAAAGAGGAGTGTAGGGAGAGGATGAAGATATACCCCGTGCGTAGATATTGTTTTCCAAGTATTAGGTAGTTGGTGATGCCATGGATATATTGTCCAACTGAAAGCCCCGAACCATTACCTTGTGCACTTTCCGAGGCTCAACTGACTATACGTTTTGGCCTTGAATCGTCGATAACAGTTGGCGTTCAGTACTAATCCATCCTAATGGTACAATCGACGACGACGTAGGGTTTTAACGAACATACTCTCAATCTCCTATTGATATCCCAGGGTTTCTGTAGATTCAATTATGTTATTGCCAGAAATTTATCGACGTTGGTATTCAAATCAGCCGTTTGTGTGAGGGTAAAGATTGGATGGAGCGGCTGTGATAGGTAGCCATGGGCAATGAATGCCAAGCATCATATGGAATTGGTATCGCGCCGTTCTGCATAGGTATCATATCCTAAGTATCCCGCCATCCGTGCACTCATGAAGAAGCATATAATATGCCCCGCCCCCAAAAAGAGTATATTCCACCGAAACGCCTGGAATCATTGGCCATATTCATGACTCCAAATGCACCTCCGCAAAATCCATTTTAGGTCCTCGTCACCTACTCCTCATCACTAATCTTCGGCCTCTTCGTCGCTCCACCTTCAGCAGGAGCTCCAGACTCCTCTTCATCGTCCTCGTCATCGCTCACCACTTTTCTCTTCTTCCTACCATTCAATTGCGACGCCTTGCTATCACTCTTCCCACCCATCTCACCAATCACACTGGCAACACACTTGCGCAACCCATTGTTGAGACGATTTTGGAAAGGTATCCATCGCTCTTCATACTCGAGTTGCACACCAACCACCGTTTCTTCCACCTTACCCACACGCTCATCCTCATCAACTTGGAGTAGCTGATCTTTGTTCTTGGTGAAGATTCGCTCTTTGGTTAGGAGACGCCAGAAATAATATCTTCGATCGTTGATATCTGCCGAAGCCGATTTTCTCGTGATTCGACTCGTGTTTCTGTTGCGTAAGGGGATTGTGGAGAGGAGATGCATTTCTGTGATGCGTTGGTACTGTCTTGGTGCGATCTTAGATGCTAAACGGATTTTGTGAAGCGTATCGTTGGGTGTAAGGAGGTCGAGTGGGACTTTTCGATCGGACGAGAATTCCTTGAGCGGGATTGAGTCTGGTAGTTCGAGGTTCTTGAAGTTGGGATGGCATTCGTAGAGGTATGCTAAGTCACAGTAGTCTCGCAGGGCATCGAAGTCCTCGTTTGGTTCCTCGACGGTGATTTCGTAGACCCATTTGTCTTTGCGGAAGACTGTTGTCATGGCTGTGTAGAGCCATGAGCCGTGTGATTGATGTTGATATGGAGGTAGGATTATGAATTGAGCGATTCGTTCTCGCGAGGGGAGAAGCAGAGGGGAAATTTGTTCTGGTAGCGAAGTCTGGTCGGGGTTGAAGTTTGGATGTATGTGGGAAGAGGATGTGGAGTCATCTAAGTCGCCCGATGTGGCAGCCAGGATTTCGGAGAAGGGAAAGACCCAGAGACGGTAGGATGTGCCGAAGCCTGCTAGGGTGTAGTTGGGAGTGGAGCTTGCCTCGGAGTCAATCTCATACCTGTCCAAAGTTAGTATTCTGTATCGGACTGCGAGAAGTGATGTCGTGGGCCCTACAAGAAAAAGACCTTCCACCGCTCAAGCGCCCACATTGGCTCATCTAGGAAGTCGACTGTGCCACCATCGATGAACATGGGAATGAATATGCGCATATTCGAGACGATGTCTTTCGCCCGGGCGTCTGCCAAAGTGGATTGCCAGATCTCGAACTTCTTCTTCTCGGCGGTGTAGGTGTGTAGTAGCTGGCCTGGTGGTGTCCATTTCTCCTGCAACCCACCATCTTCTTTCGGCTCACTATCGAATGCGCTCTCTGGTAGAAATTCGCCGAGCCTACCCTCCAGGTCCATCAGACTCTTCATGTCATCGTTGACTGGGGGTAGTTTCGAGTGGAATTTGATGGTGGCAGTGGGTCGAAGGTCATGGGCGCGAAACGAGAGGTTGATCTGGAGCTCTTTATATCCAGGAATGATCTCCTCCTCGCCGAAGATTGCGTAGGTGTGAGACGGCGGGAATGGCTCGAAGAGACTCCTGCCATTTCGGGTCACGGTTATGGATACAGCCTCACTAGAGGGTATAACGACTATAGATAAAGTCAGTCAGTAGATTCGCATCATGGTGGTTATCACCCACAGTCTTCCATAATTGTTGTGCGTGTGATAGTGAGTTCGGCGCAAAGAATTGAATGAAGTCGAGTTTGGCGCGACGACGCGAGGAAGTGAAAGTCGCGTCCTCGTCAAAGTGGCGCTAACAGCCGTGTATATTGCCAGAACAGAAATAATGTTACCCGGAGTGCATTGAGAGGAAAAAAGAACAGTGAGCTGGATAGATGGTAGTATATAGATATCTAGAGATACTCTGGCAATCGAAGTCGTTAACCCAAAATTCAGATGCCAGCCCTGTATCGGCTAAAAGTATATATAGATTGTAGATTAGACCTCCTCCTACGCAATCAATCAATCCGCTCCCTCCTTACTAAGTCAATTCCACGGTGCTGCAGCATGGATGGTCACTCCACAGCCATTTCAAACCCATCGGTAATCCTCCAACACCCTCAATTGTTCGAATAGGAAATCCATCGCACCATGTGGGACGGCTTCGGCATGCTGCTCGTCTTGAGCGGCATCATGGCTTTGGCGTATGCAATTGTCTCTCGTCGGGAGAAATGCCATGGCTAATCCAACTACAGCTCATTCCTGGCCGGCTCACTCCCGTTGTCCTTCTCCCTCTCCCACCGTCAAATGCGCCTGATCTCCGCAATGGGAACAGGTCTCCTCATCGGCACTGCCCTCATAGTCATTATTCCGGAAGGCGTTGAAACTCTCTACAGCACCTCGAGAGTGTCTGTTCAACATACAGCACACATCGCGCCTACAGTCGATGCGCCTATGAAAGGTGGAGGCGCCGCGCTGGCATTACATCAAATGCCCAAGCCGGACAGCAACGCAGGAGGCCATCGCATTCAATACGACACCCCAGAAGTCAAAGGAACAGACCGATTCCTACCGGGCGAAGAGGAACAAAAACCACCAAAGGGACCCGAACCAAAGAATTCTCGCACCCGCCGAGCAGAAGCCGGCCATGATCACCAAGAATCAACGCCACACGCTTGGATAGGCATTTCCCTGGTCTCAGGCTTCATACTCATGTACTTGATCGATATTGTCCCGTCAATCAAGTCTTCCTCTAGCGCCTCGTCAAATGGACATAGCCATCATATACCACTCTCAACAATAGATCCAGAATCTGCCTCTTCAGCCCACCACATATCAACACAACCTCCGCCCTCTCGACCAAACCCCACAACAATCGGCCTCCTAATCCACGCCCTGGCCGACGGTATAGCCTTAGGCGCCTCCTCCACTTCCTCCTCTTCAAGCTCGAAAAGCAGTCTCGGCATCGTAATCTTCATCGCCGTCCTCGTCCACAAAGCCCCCGCCGCCTTCGGTCTAACATCCATCCTCCTAAAAGAAGGCGTCTCGAAACGCTCCGCCCGAGGCCATCTCCTCCTATTCTCTCTCGCAGCGCCTCTCGGAGCACTGGTAACGTGGATGATAATCAACATCCTAGGCAAAGCCGGAAAGGGAGAAAATGGGAATATGAAATGGTGGACCGGCATCGCTCTTATGTTTTCTGGTGGAACGTTTCTTTATGTCGCTCTTCACGCTATGCAAGCGATTTCTAGCTCTTCTTCTTCGCACGGCGGACATGTACACGAGCATGTCAAAATCCCATCGACAGACGGGAGTGAAGAGTGGGAAACTCCCTATGCCGAAACGAACGGGCATACAGTCGTACAAGCATCGCAATCTCAGCAGAAAACGAGGGGAGAAGTTGGACTGGTGGTGACGGGAATGCTTCTGCCACTTCTAACGCAGATAGGACATGCGCATGCTCACGGCTGATGCGGCATATTATACGAAGACTGATGGAAAGCAATGATACCCAATATAGAAACTCACTTTTGCCTTGCACAGTGAATACACCAATTCATGTCCGCCCTCGCGTCGTGAGAGAAGATGGAATCGATATAACACGCCCAAATCCAGATTGGTCACGATACAATTCTGGTAACTCAAAAGAAAAGGACTTTCACCTGGAATGTAGTGATTTTTGCTTTTTTGATGTAGGGTGGTTATACTATGAAAGCTGGCTTTGTGGTTTCCTTGGGATGCTGGGAATGAATGAATGGATAACTCGATGATGGAAGTCGACTGCGGTGCCATCCTAACTCTGCTGTTCAATCACAAGACAAGACCAGGACAAGGGTAATCCCCATGAACAGTGGGTTCCGGACGAGACAGGAAGTGAAGGGCAATGAAAAGTCTTGAATTATGTATTCTCCCGTCAATAACTAAACACCATCGCTATGCTAAGTCCTGCCCAAATCCGAGAGAGCACTGCTCCCTTCCATACCCAAAACACCTCGGCTCCTTTGCAATGCTTGTATAATACATTTCCCACCTTGCCCACACACTCATCCCATCCTCAAAGGATCCAAATCCAACACCCTCTCCTCCGTTCCAAAAATCCGCAACTTATTCGCATACACACGCCAAAAATCAGATTTGAAAGGCGGCATCAAAGGCTCCACCTCCCTCGTCTTCCCCTCCTGTTTCTCCTGCACCTTCACTGCTGCGGCTTGTTGTTGTTGTTGTTGTTTAGGAATGAATGGTGCTCCAAAAGCCGGTGCATTGGGATTGAGCAATGACTTCTTCTTATGAAAAGGGTTGGCTGGGATTGGATGCAACGGTTTGTAGTATGCATTGAGTGTGTCGTTGTTGCTTTCAGTTGGACTTTGTTCAGCTGATGAATCGTCAATAAGGGCATCGAACATTGTCTTTGTGGCAAAGCGAGATGTTGCTTTTGCACCACCGCCACTGCTTGACTTCTTCTTTGGTTTGGCTGTGGGTTTTGATGCTCTTGGGATGTCCATGGCGAGTGTTGGGCCGTCGCCATCGGGGCCTTCGCCGATGGTGTCGTCGTCCAGCTCTTCGGGAGCCGTGTCGTATTCTTCGTCTGCGGAGAGGACCAACGGGCTTTCCAAGGGGGGTTGTGGGTTGAAATAGGTTCCTTCTGCCTCGAGCTTGGCTGAGAGAAGGATCATCACTCGTGCTGTCAGAAGACTGTCGTAACCTGCTTCGTGGAACGCTTCTTGGTTAACGTATTTGGTGTGTTCATAATGCGTCTGTATGTTAGGAATTGCCTGGGTGCGTAGCGCCTCCTCAATCTGTTCGAGAGAAGACATAGGATTGATGTTGCCACAGTTGTGAGTTGCCAGGTACTTGGTATCGACAATCATTGGGAACAGATCATGGATTCGAAGTCGGAACTCTGATACGGTATCTGGGAGTTGGCCAATGAAGGACTGATACAGGTAGACCAAATCTGTGAAGAGATTGTGACCGACCAAGACTGGCCGCCTCGTCTTCAGATGAGCAGTTGCGCGATTTAAACGAGCATTATAATCATGTTCGTCAAAGAAGATATCAGAGCCATCCACAGGGTCTTTCGCAAACCAGGCAATGTCAATTCCGTGCAGACTACCTCCTGTTAGGGCCTCAATGATCCATCGGAAGCCGCTCTGGCGAGCAATTTGAGCGCGTACTCTCTTTTTACGGTCTTTCTGATATCTAGCCTCCCGCTGCAGGTCGATTTCCTTGACAGTAACGCAATCACGACGACCCAGAGTCATCAGTTTATCCTTGTACTCGGCACGCACAAGCTGGTGGACTAATCGACGATCGAAAGCTGTAAGATCCGGAGTCGTAGCTTGCTCCCAGTAGAGAGTTCGTGACATCTACGAAAGAGAGGACATTAGTGCTCTCGATGGGGGACTCATTACTGCTAATTGAACTTACAATGGTTAATTCTTCCGAGTTGCCAGCCTTTTGCCATCCGGCAATTTCGTCTCGGACCTTCTCCAGGAAGCGATGAGTTTCATCGTCATCTTCTTGGAGTTCAATGTCATCGAATCGGCTCTTGTCCTGCCTCTCTTTGGCCTTTTGCTTCGCCATCTTCTCCTCGTCACGGGAGAGGTAAGGCACACCACGAGTGAAGGGCTCCGAGAGATTAAAGTTGTTCTTAAGCAAGAACTCCACGGCACCACTTTGGAACGAGAAGACGCGTTCAAGGTTCAGTTCACGTTCCTCTTCGAATATGGGGTTCAATGGAAAGTTTGTTGTTTTCACCACGTATGCTTGATGGCCAGGTTCATCATTCTGAACCACGCAGGTGAGGCCTACCTGTAGAATTCGGTACTTCTCTGCTGCTTCTTTGACCTCTGCATATCTTTCTTGAAGAGTTTGCCTCCGCTTCGCTCCTCCTGGCTGCTTGCTTGAAATGCCGGATAATTCAAAGTCGATAGATACGAAGTGAGCATCTGATAAATCTTGGAGGATCTGAAGTAGCCGCGGGTAGAAGGCGACCTTGTCGACGTCCATGATGTTGAGGTGTGACGGGCAGACAAGAAAGAGGGCTGATGTGTTGTGCGTCGTTGCCGAAGCTGAAGCAAGGGAAGAGCGAGCGATGCTTATGTAAAGTGAGACGACGTTCTTTCCTTGTGTAGCCTAACGCGGATGTTGTGTTATGGCAGTGCTTCACAAGTGTTCCCGAACGGCAGACGACGGTTGTCGATGGGTCAAATGCGCCTCGAAGAATATTTCAGAAGACGAATTCTAGAAAATGTTATTGATGGCATTCCTGAAGCAACATGAGGAATTTTATTCGTTGGAATGTTGATGCATACCTGCAGGTAGCTTCCCTGCCGCTCTATGAAGGTGAGGCTTCAGAGTTATGCAAGTCGAATCTATGACGAATTGGGACTGTAAGGTAGTGCGTGAAAAGTGCTTCTATCGAATCTTGCAACCTCGTTATGATGGTGATGAAAGATGAAAGAAGAAAACTTGGATGGGAATTCGAAGAATGTTGTGTTTTGTTATAGATGATATCTGAAGGTGGAATATAACTTGAAAGAACTTTGGTTCGACCTGCACTGTCACGTAGTAGCGGCTCGGGTGTTTGCTGCAGGAACAATTAGGTTCAGAAATTGTGCATTTACACTTGCCGTGAAAATCTGTATCGCCGCTCATTTGTATAGTCGGGTAGTTTGGAATGCGGCCTCGGATTTTTGCTTATTATTTAGGAGTAGGATATAGTATGGAAGGGAGGATGGTGTGTACCGGAATGAGTTTGCATGACCATTCTCTTCCTGCCCGTCACGACGGACACAGTTCTACAAGCGATACGTCTAGTATCAATTGAGTCTTCTATGAAGAGATGGGAGTTGATCTGGAGTGCTGAAAAGCTTCCCATGTGATTCTGGTTTGACGCGACTTTGACCCCCAGCCAGCCACTCGTTCAAATGGAAAAGCCTCATCAACAGCAACAAGAATCACGAACCTGAAGAATCCCAAGACATCCTCAATAGCCAGACTTCCTGAATACTCCATCATGTCTTCCAAGTAAACATTCATCTTCATTGTTGATGCGTGGCTGGTCTGCGGCTCTTTTGCAAACGCGGAAAAGGTAGCCGAGGTCGAATAAGGACGAGAG
The DNA here is from genome assembly GCA_023078705.1 of Venturiaceae sp. KMAF11. Lineage (NCBI taxonomy): Eukaryota > Fungi > Ascomycota > Dothideomycetes > Venturiales > Venturiaceae > Venturiaceae sp. KMAF11. The sequence goes on along the minus strand of JALGOQ010000007.1, from coordinate 1,708,058 downwards.
ACTCCAATTCCAATTCAATTCTAAACCACGGACGAGACCGAATGCTACACATGTCCTGAGTGAACACCGAACATGTCCACTGCGACCACCACCATGCCTAGCTTCCACGAAGACCACCTGAATGGCTCCGCTTTGCTCGCAAACTCCACGGCTTCTCTATCCACCGCCCGCCATCAAACATCGCATATCGCAAAGACATATCGCCAAGCAGCACAGCTGTTTTTGACACGCCGTCTCCCTGAAGCATTGTCTACCATTGAACCCGTCATCACACCCGAGCCTGTGAAAGATGGAGAGCAGAATGGTCACACACCCGTTGCGCCCATCGCGACGGCATCTCGCGGTACCAGGATCAAAGTCTGGAGCTTCTACCTCACTTTCATAAACGCTGTCGTGGAATTGGGCGCTGAGGAGGGCAAGCATGCCTTTGGGAGCACAAGGTGGAAGCAGTTGGTCAACAAGGCCCGCGACGGAACCATTTGGGAAGACATCGTTCGCGACGGATATGGCGGAAACGAAGGCAGTGTGGACGCGGACGTGGTCATTAATTTGTGCGTTCCTCTTTCGGTCCTTGAACTGAGCCTGTGCTAATGTGTCAACTACAGAGCCACCCTCATCCTAACCCATTGTCCCTCTCAGAAGCTAAATCAGCAACGCCTTGAAACCTATCTGAGCGCCATATCACACCCCTCTTTCGACATAACAACCACCCACCTGACATCTCCACGGCTTCGTCGTACCGCTAGCTCAGCCTCGGGGACAAATACACCCCGGGACCTCAACGCCTCGCTGAAGCTCCTAGAGCTATACACCCTCCATGTCCTCCCTCGGAATCAGGAATGGGATTACGCTCGCGAGTTCATAATGATGTCCGAAGTCCTGGACGACGAACGAAAGGAAGCCTTCCTCCAAGCCCTCCACGGTCTAAAAGAAGAACAAGAAGAAGCCAAGATTCGCGAGAAGGAACTACAGAAACAGCAGCAAATACAGCTTGAGCAGCAACGAAGAGAGGAGGAGAAAAGGCGGATCGAAGAAGAGCGAAGACGAGAGGAGGAGATCTTGCGGAGAGAAGAAGCAAGACGGACACAACGACCTCCAGATTCTGGCGTTGGTTCTTCGAATCTAAAGCCAAAACCAACGACGAATCATGGAAGAGCGGATAGTCTGGGCAGCCCCCCTTCAAGGAGGAAGAAAGAGGTTACACGACGACCTCCTCCTGCTTCTCTGTATAACCGGGCCACATCCTTCTTCGCCGCCTTTCAAACCATGATTCAGCAAACGGCCGAGAGTTTGAGCCAAAACCCAATGGCTATGATGCGAGCTGTCCTGTTCTTACTCATGTTTGCGCTAGCCTTTGGACGACGAGACTTGAGAGAAAGAGTAAAGAGAATGGTTCAGAGAGCATGGGAGAAAGTCCGCGGGACTGTGGGAATGGGCGTCAAGGTTTCCTACATCTAGGTCTTTACTGGAGATCTTCATCGCCGATTTTGTTTTCCCACATGAATTGCTGCATTTTATTGTATGATTACCCACCGCTGCTCTAGTATCGTGTATGATGAAATGTGTGAGCATGGAATAGGCGCGGCTCTCTGCGAGTATGATGCTTTTTGGTTATCATCTTTATTTGGGATGGACAGATCTGATTTTGAAATTCATTAATATAGGCTTCTTTTGTATTGATACAAAGGCCAATCTGGCTGATACTCATACTTTCCATGTTCAAACGAAGTTCTGTTTGCTACCTAGATTCTGTGCCAAAATATCCATGATGTGCTCTATCACAAGGCGACGTTGTCTAGGAAGTCTACGAATCAAGGCTCGTTGTTGCACTTTGGACTCACCGGCTTATGTCTCCTGCCGACGTACGCATCATATGTCCCGATCTAGCAAGGACATACTCTCAGTCCAATAGAGCAGCTAGCTAGAGAGATTCTAAAAAGACTCTAGGATAAGATCGCTAGGAGTTTGTCGCCCTCGAATTCATGTTAGACCTTATACATCGAATCCGATTATCTTGTTGAAGGCCATAATTGGCGACTGTGGTGCAGAAATTGGGATATAACATTCAAAATCAGAGAGAGGGTGATCAAATCGTGGCAATTTTTCAAAATGTTTTGCGAACGTTTCTGGGAGCCTCAAAGGAATATCGACTTTCCAGTAAAATCAAAACGGCTCCATTGACCTCGATGTGGATTATAATCATCTAATGCATTTCCGTGATATCATTGTGAAAACACACACAAACGCCTTGGCTATGCTTGCTAAGAACTCCTTCCTTCCTGTGATCATATCATCCTGACATAGATCGACCTGATCTCCTATAGCATTCATCTCCCAAAGCTCCAGCCTGAAATCCCATTAGCACACCTGTTTACGCAAAGTTCATTGGCATATCAACCAGAGCACTTCTCTCCAAGTCGCTAGCTCCAGCACTGATGAAGTCGCCTAGGCCACCTTGTCCACCGCGGCCCTTGCGTGGCTCGGCCATGTTCCATTTGCGACCTAGTTCTTTGGCGTCCTGGACGCCGCGGGTCAAGGATGAGAGGAGGGAGATGAGTTCGACGTCTGAGCTTGTCTGCTGGGTCTCGCGTGTGAAGGATTCGGTGTCGGGCGGGGTGAGGAGGGGTAGACGGGCAAGGAGGGCGGAGATGGAGCGGAGAATCGGTTGGTTGAGGTCTGTGTTTGTGGGATCGACTGGGAGGGAGGCGTCTGTGAGGTATGATGGGGGAAGGGTTCCGAGGAATGTGGAGAGGAGGTTGAGTCGGGTTTGGAGCATCTTGATGGCGTTGGCTTTGGCGGTGAGTGAGGTTATTACTATGTTGGCCGTTAGTAGCTGTGTTGTCAATTCTGAAGTCTTGATGGTGAACTCACGCTCGTCCTCCTCAGCAGACAGGTAAGATAGCTCTGCAGCTGCCACACCATTCGACTTGCCATCAGTCTCCTTAGCCTTTCCTTTGCCCTTTTTCGTATCAGCCTTCACGGTCTTTGCCTCGACAGCTGTGGCATTGCCTCCACCGCGTGCAACAAAGTCCACACTGATCATTTCAGCTTCTCCAGTCTCGACGGAATAACGAAGCTCGCGGAACTTCAGCGACTGGTTGCGCTCGCCTGCATCGACATCCATAGACGAGCTGTCACTTGTCCATGTAGTCTCGTACAGGGTGAGCGGGAGCTTGCCAGCTGCACCACTGGACTCGGCGACCATTTCAGGGTGGAAGAGCAACAGTATGGCTGATTCAAGGTTGTACTTTGTCTGCAGCTGCATTTGGATTGGAAGATGTCGGGGCTCTGGGCCAGACGTGGATCCAATTGTGTACCATCCAACAAGGTCAAGCTGTGGTGCTTTGAAGCACTCTTTGTACATTTCCAAACGGTCCTCAAAGAAAGCCTGGTCTAGATGTACCGAGCCATCTTGTTCGATGACCAGTTTGCAGTCGAAAGCAACCTCCATAGTGATCTCGCGCCCATTCTGCTGACCTAGAACAGCTCCGGCGATGGGGCCTTTAAGTTCGCGCAGGGTATGGCGCGTGACGTAGTCGGATATGTTGAGGAGAACGAGCGGGTGGAGCTGTGGGGTAGTATCTGAGGGCGACGATGCCACGAGAGGATTCGACGTGGCCATGGTTCTGTCGGATGCGTGTGAATGTTTTTTGAGATTGGGAAGAAATTAACTAAAACCTTCTTCTTGAATTATGCAGCTGTTGTTGCAATGTGGATATTTGGTTAGATCGGTGGATGTTGAATGCGGTGCAGCCTACGGGCTTCCAAATGCGGTCATGGTGTTGACAAAATATGTATGTGGCGTTGCTTCATTAAACAACACATCTCAGGCTCTATTTCTTTGGTCACCCTCCTTGTCATCCCCCAGCACCCTTCTCATTCTCCATCATTCATCTCCGTCTAAGTCTTCATTTTCGATTTCTATCAACACTAGCAACGTCGTCGCTGGCATTCTACATTCCTGCTTCATCACAAAGCTGTTCAAACAACACATGTACACCGGACTTGTAGTAAATTGAAGTGAAAGGCTTGCTATATTCCATGCTTGAATATGCTCTAGTATGTCTCCAAATGCGCTGTCTCATGGCCATGGCCTTGGAATGCGGTAAAATCAAACACCCAAACTCCCATCTAGGTATCTTTCTAAAATGAAACCTCAACCATGACATGCTAAGAGAAACCTTCTTGTTGCCCGCCTTCAATTCTCGATCAGAACTTTGAGAACAAGGTTTCCTTCTCGATCAACTGTTTTACTGGCCAGTTCGAACGCATCCCGAACTTGATCCAGTCCCCTGAATCGATGTGTAATCATGTTGTCCAGACTTGGGAGCGCTCCCGATGCCAGCAATTTGATTCCGGTCGGGTAAGTATTCGCGTATCGAAAGATGCCAATAATGTCCACTTCCTTGAGATGTGCCGCTGACATTTGCAAAGTTTGGATAGGAGTACCCATGCCGACCATGATGAGTTGCCCACCCGGTCTCGTTGCCTAGGCTTCTATCAGCTGGATACTCTTGATTTTTTCAACATCAATTACTCACATAGAGACCAGCCTGCATGCATATTTCTTTTCCTGTGCAGTCGAAGGTAACATCTGCACCCTCAAAGTCCGTCTCACCGGCACACGCCCTATCTACAACATCAGAGGCAAGCGTCTTGGCCTCTTCAAACCTATCATTTGTCTTTTCAATATGTCCGTTGTGTCCAGAGTGTGGTACAACATAACCTCGGGTGGCAAAGTTGTTATCCAGGGCATATTTCACCCGTCCTGCGTTGATGTCCGCGATCATCACAGTAGTTGCTCCAGACAGCTTGGCCATAGCGGCTACAAGCAAACCAACTGTGCCTGCGCCAAAGACGATTACTGTGTCACCTTGCTCTATACTTGCTCGGCGTGTGGAATGAATGGCGACCGAGAGCGGCTCAAGCAACGCGGCGGCCTCGAGACTAACGCTTTCTGGAATCCTACCTCATGTCAACACTTGTCAGTGGCTTTTGAGGGCGCCACACTTACTTGTAACACCATTTCGCAGGGTGGTTGATCCTTTCCTGAAGCGTACCCTGGAAATGTGGAATAGATTTGGCGCTACTCCTGAACCGCATTTTTGGGCAAAGATTGTATCGTCCTCTTTGACAGGCCCTGCAGTTGTCGCATGGTACTCCGACCTCAAGGGCAACTCGGTCACCGATACAGAACCCGCTCACACCATCACCAATTGCCTCCACCACCCCCGAAGATTCGTGGCCGAGGGTAAGCGGAGCGACGGCCTGCAAATCACCATTGCGGAACTTTTTGTAATAGGACAAATCTGAGCCACATATGCCGGTGGCCAGAACAGAAACCTGTAACTCCCCAGGTGCAGGATCTGTGAGATGCCTGTATTCCTATTCGACGGTTAGTCTTGGATCGAAGCCTAACTTCCCCAGCTAATTCTACGTTCGGACAGGGTCCATAGCGTGCCGAAGAGGAAATCATACCAGATGCAATTGCTTTGGCCCCGTGAGGACAGAAGCTTGTACCGTTGCTTGCTTTGGAATGTGTTCCCGAACCGGCATTGGTCCGGGATACCACTCAACAACCGCAGCAGGGGCCATATCGAATATTGCACAATGAGTGGGTAGTAAATAAGATCTAAAGAGGAAGGAAAGTAATAGCTTCGTGGGGGCTTGATATCAATCCGCTCAAAATGCTGCCGCGGGGGAACTTATAATACTCCTTCAGACGACCGATTCACCAGAACTAAAAGGCTGCGCTTTGACGGCCCGTGAAGATTGCGCTTGCAAGTAGAGATAATGCTGTTTCGCGTGCAAGTAAACTAGATATCAACGTCTTACAACGAATAGGACTGGCCGACGGGCATGCAACAAGTATCCAGGTATCAACTTAGCGTTTGATATGCGGACTAGACCAGCAACGTCCCTACTCAATTGGAACTCGCATCGTCGCATTTGATTTGAATTGTTGGCCACTTCGGTTGCCACTCAGTCTATCAGTGGTATCTGCGAAACAATAGATAAGGCACGGTGAGCACCTTGCATTTGTCCATTGTGGTTGTTAGACCGTTGACCTGGATCCATTATCCTTGCTCCCTGCAGATCGACCTTCCCTGGGACGCGCCAAGGAGGACCGATTTGGTGGAAATACAAGTTGTGCGCAAGAATCACCATTTGAGTGGCCCATCGCACAAAGACGGGCGAGCATATGCAATTATGCGTCGACTCTGACCTTGAGAGCTGCCTGGACCCTTACGAATGCCTCTCCGAACCCGCAACTGTTTAGTTAGCGCCAAAGAGTTCATATCTACTATAGCTACTCCTTCTACCCTTCTCTTTGCCGATTGGTGAACCATACAGCTGGGTCTCCATGTTCACGCATCCGAACCCTGCAATCTGGGTTCCCAGCCTGGCCTTGCCAATTCACATCAAGCTTCCTGCACCATGATGATATTTAGGAACGAGAATTCATCAGGCTTGCGACACCGACTCTCTCATTCCTCAGTTCTATCGGCCCGGCACGTTGCCTTGTTTACCTCCAGGTTCTTCAACATCAATATGACAATTTGAGCGCACGAAAACCCTTTGCCGATCAGGCTGTGTACCTTCTGCCATAATCCAACCACGATCTCGAAAGTCGACAGCGCGCCTCATGCCAACTGTTCATGCAGGCTTGTACTTCTAAGAGTCGAGCGTCGCTCTATCTGCTATTGCATCGTGCTGGAGCTGACGCAGATCTCAGACGCACACCTAAGCAAGTTGAGGCCGGAACTTTATGAGACATTGCAGCCAAGGCGTAATTGTGGTTCTGGCTCGGGAAGGGAGGGGAACCATTCCGATTGTCCAGTGCTACTTGGGAATCATCCAGGTACGAACAAGACTGGTTGGAATTCGTTTTCGCCAAACGCAGACCTGCACTTTTATCATGCAGCTACTGATTTAGGACCGCCGCTCTACCATCTCGAACTGACTCGGCCATAACGCGTCGAAATCTCACGTTGTGCGACCTTGGACATGAGCTCGATCAGAATTCAAAATGACCGACCAGATGTTGAGTTCCGCCGATTCATTGCTTCCGACACACAATGAGCCCGTTTGCGATTTTCTCGTGAGTCATTCCTACGAACTGATTTGGGTTCTTCGCGATCATGTCGTTGTCAATGTTCGATTGGCCCAAGCTTCAACAAGACCTGATGGTGGGGCGAAGACGCGCCCGCACCGAACATCCAACCCTCGGCAAAGATTCAAGAATAATCAGGTACATCAAGAAGCTCTGGCTTGTCTCACTGGACGCGCTCAGAACTATTGCAGGAAAATACGGTGAAGAAATTCAAGGGCTTCCCAGTCATTCTGATTCAACCTTTGGTCGAGATCGGCAAGTCTAAACCCGCACGGCATACTCCTTTCGCAACATGTTCCGCGCGCCAGTGAGAAGGCATCAAAAAGAGGCAACAAGGGTAAAATCGGAGCATCAAAGCTGGGCAGTCCTGATGCCGGTCTTTTAGTGGATATCAAAAACGCCTTGCAGCTCTCCGCTCGTGGACTTCCTTCAACGTTGACATGAGAGTGGCTGGTCGTCACACCATGTGCAGGGTGCGCCTCAATATTTTTCCGACGATTTGGTTCACGCCTTTTTACCCGGCATCTCAGGGACCTAGTAAACGTGGACTTGGACAGAGATTCCTTCAAGCCCACCCAAATGAGATAAATATGTGGCGACTCTGACGTAGGAGAAGACACCACGTTCTAGACATTTGACAGGATTCTTTGACTCCATTATTATGAACCAATACCAATTGCAGGGCGTTATCTCTGCTCCCTAGGCCTAACATGCCGACTAGGGCACCTCGATCTCCTACAACTTGGTCTTCCTTCCGAAAACGCATTTCAAGAACCATTCCCTGACGAACCCATTCACCTCACGTGGTTGTTCCCACATTGCCTGTCACTTGTCAATTTAAAATTCAGGCAACGGAGTGGCAGTACACAGATGACATACCCAATGGGCTGCTTTGACTGATCTTCTAGAAAGGTCGGTCACATATCGTTCCATGCCACGAGACATCTCTGGTTTGAGAACAGTATCGTTTGATGCCTCTATGAACAGTGTAGGGATGTCAATTGTGGTCTTGCTAAGTCTAGAAGTTGTTAGAATGTTATTCGACGCCGGCATCTTGTCGCTCAGGAAATTACTTCAACTCGTCCTCCCAATTCGCCTTGCGCGTTCGATACCAGTTCACTAGACCCAAAGTCAGTCACTTTCAGTCTCCAGTACTCTGCCACAGAACGTACATGGGCCATGCAGGCCATTGCGGGAATACTCCTGGACATACCAGTCCATTTCCTGTTTCGAGGCGTCAGCGTACGAGAAAATAACTTCTTCTTGGAGGTGACCTGGCATAGATACGTACTCTGTCTGACATCAATCTCGTTTTGCCAACTTTGGGAAGGTTATCGAAAAGAATTCCTTTGTTAGGGGAAAACATCACCTCGCCCTTTGGACCACGAGCGCCGTACATTCCATTCAGAAATTGGCGTATCCCATGCTCATCATTGATGCGCGGCTCGACTTCACCACTTGCGAGGTGAAGTTGGTATCCAAATTGTGGCACAGGCCCATTTACCATGTCCTCAGTCGAGATAAAGTTCTTCGTTGGTGCTGCATACGGCGTACAAATGGCGAAGAGGTGCGAGACCAAATCAGGATACCACCCTGCACAACGCCAGACAACCATTCCTCCCCTTCGCAGAATCAGGATCTGGAGCGCTCCACATGCTCGTATTGAAGGCAGACTTACCAATCATGGCCTCCCAAAATAATCGACTTGGCACCAAGTTGTTTCGCCAGCTCAGCAATGTCGTCTGATGCGCGCTTGAATGTGTACATATTTATAGATGCAGGAGGGACTTTGGGCGCATCCTACAGTAAGACCAGTCAATTAGAACTGGGCACGGAGCTGAGTGGGAAAACGGATGCATGCTTACAGTGCCACCATACCCCATCATATCTGGCACAACCACTCTGCAACCTAGTTCTAGAAGCACTGGGATCTGGTATCTCCATCCTGCAGATATATCTGGCCAACCGTGGATCTAAAACAAATGGTAAGCTTTGCGACGAAACTTCTGGATGTATGACGTAGCCAGCATGGCAATCGTCAACTGCACTTCTTCTCTTCATCCAACCCAAACCCTTGAAAAGGCGTACTAACATACCAAAAATACAGTCGCCCTAAACTCTCCTCCCTTAGGTATACCAAGCAAATAACTATACGTCTGCCCATTCACGCGCGCAGTCTTCTTCTCAACCCGAGAATCGGCCCACACATCGATTGGATTTAGCTTTTCAAACATCTTTGCGAAAATCAGCGAGCACTTCTATCGCTATGCCAACACACAAAAAGAGATCAAGTAGATGGAAAAAGAGACACGTTCAGCTTATGTTGTACGGGATTAGACTGAGGAGTTACACAGACCCCCCCTCAGCCGAGGTAAGGGGATTACATACTCAAGGGTTTACGCGATCCGCAGCTTTCATGGAAAAACAGCACACTTCGCGCTTTGAAACTGCCTTTCGTCGCTGTAGATCTGAAGCTTTGATTTTTTTTCTTGTTTCGAATCTTCTTCTGCTAATTTTATGTGATTGTGCTGTGTGAGTGATTAGGCTGGCATGTGAAATTACACGAGTGTGCCACGACGTGGCCAACGCATATGCACGGCAGTCTTGTTGCGATGGGGACGGTGGGTCCTATCGTATAAGCATTGGAACGACAACGGCAAGGCAGTTGGCTGCATCTGCAAGGAAGCTAGCCTGTTTATCGGATCGTCTGTTACAAGGCATAGGGTGTGCTGCAGCAGCTGTTGAAGACAAGAACTCGAGGTGCCAAAGGATTCGGAGTGCAAAAATGCGTGGCGAATATTTTGCTAAGTTGTTCTGACAATCTCTATGTATACAAGTACTGCCTATCAAGGCCTAAATGCCACGGTTTTGACCCTCTTCCTTACTCCCAGCTGCCCGCCTTGATATTACTCGCTTTTTCAATAATCTTACATGGTGCGAGGACCAAAAATATTACCTAGTATATCACAGTATCTTCCTCAGCTTCTACAACCATCTCTCCGTGGTGCTCGTCACTAAGCTCTGCTTCTGCTTCTGCCTCCTCTTCGGCTGTAAGTTTTATTTCCTCTTCGACTTTTATGTCCACCTCCGCTCCTGCGGTTGCTAATTGTTCTTCCATGGGTTCGTCATGTTGAGGCTGAGGCGCAGGTTCTTCAATGGCTTGGTGTGGCTGCTCAGTCGTTAGTCCACTTACATAGGTTTCATCATCTTTCTTTTCAGCATGCTCCCCTTGATGTTGTAGCGGCGCTGTGGTTGGCGCATCCTCCATGTTCTCGTCCTCCTTTTTGGCTGGCGCAGGCGTTTCCAGTGATTCATCTTCGCCGCGTGGTTTGGGCTCGAGTTCGTCGAGTTCGTCGTCGATGATTGCTTGTGCTTCTAGGATTTGACGCGTGATCTGATCCTTGTGCTCGGGAAGGAGTTCCCATGGTTTGTAGTACTATCAACCTGTTAGCGTTGGGACGTGGAGTAAAGGCTGGTCTTTTACTCACTATCTTTGGTTCCGCTGTGGTTTGGAGGAAACCGGCCATGTTCAACAGATTCGAGTGTCGCAGTCGCATCTGAGAGTAGTCAATATCGCGCTCAATGGAAGGGAGCCTAGAATAACATACCGACTGCTCATCAAACTTGACTTGCTGGCGCCTTCGTGCAGCCTTGACCTCTTCCAATCTCTCCAGTCGTCGCTGTGAATCCTCCTCGGCCTGTTGCTTTAGCTTTGCCTGTTGACGCTTCTCGATGTCTGCCCTCCTCTTCGCTGCCGAAGAAGAAGAGGAAGGCTGTGAGAGTGTGCCTAGCAATGCACCAAAAAGTCTCTGGCCTCGTTTCCGTTCCTCAACTTGGCCGCTCTTGCGCCGAGCTTCTCGACGCTCATCATCAACTTTCACTGGTGCCGGTGATTCGGTGCTGCCATCTCTACTGAGCCGGGGACGTTTGGAGTCGTTCTCCGAAGTGGAGGACTGCCTACGCTTAAGAGATGCTCCGAGTCCTGGGGATTGGGCTTCGGGGGTGGGTTCGATAGCTTCGGGGACGACGAGAGCGGACGCAATCATGCTGCGGGGATTATTAGCTTTGGCCTGTTTGATAAAGGTTGAGACGCTCACGGTTCAGCCTCAGCCATGTTGAACAAGATTCTCTTGAGATTGGTGATCTTTTGGTGAGTTGCTTCGCGATTGTTCTCCGCATCAAAAGTCGATGACTAAGCTCACTTTTTATATCTCGACTTCGACCTCATACTTGGACTTTCTTCTCCCCACAACTCAAACAACTAAACATAACAACTTCTTCGATAATCAAACCACAGATTCATAGTCGCCAACATGTCTCGCCATCATCCGTAAGTTCTTCTTCTCCGACTTGGAGAAATCACCTACTAACCCTCACAGCGATCTCGTAATGTGCCGCAAGCAATCAGGCATCGCCATCGGCCGTCTCTGCGACAAATGCGATGGCAAATGTCCAGTATGCGACTCCTATGTTCGACCAACCACTCTCGTACGAATCTGCGACGAATGCTCCTTCGGCAACTACCAGAACAAGTGTGTCGTGTGCGGCGGCGAGGTATGTCAAATTCCGTGCTATCTGCTCATCTGAAATACTTACTAACCTGTGTGCCAGGGAATCTCTGACGCCTTCTACTGCTTCGAATGTACACGACTTGAGAAGGATCGCGACGGGTGTCCCAAGATCATCAATCTGGGTAGTTCGAGGACCGATCTGTTCTACCAGAAGAAGAATTTCAGGAATCATTGAGAAGGCTTTGGATTGGAGTACACAGCAACTTCTCGTCCACCGTATCGCCAATTCGCTTGCCTCCAAAAGGATACCCTCTTCTAGCAAGGTCAATCCACCCTCCAACCCAACACCAAAAACATATTATCCTTTGCGAACGGTGGATAGAAGAAATTACGGCAGCCAAACAGGGAGAGTGCGATGGTGGCATGAAATCGGGTTACCAAATTCTGGACCGGGATCACGCTAGATGTTCACAAGATGCGTCTTGTCCTGGATGGAAACGACGTGCACGGCGGCATTTCAGGTTTATTCAGCGCTAGGATAGCCAGGCGATCAGGAATATGAAGATGAAGATTTCATGAAAAGATGTGAACATGATAGGATATCAAGATAGCAACCAGGTCTGTCTCCAAAATTACTATCGCTATATGCTGTGACATGAACTGACATAACCAAAAGGCTCGCATCATTTGTAAATTCTCTTAAGATTTCAACTAAAGCATTCTCGTTGAGCAGGTCAGAAAGTTGAGCCCTTGGATGAGCCCTCGATGGTCCAATTCTGAAAATTAAATCATAAAGTCTAAAGGGTACAACAGGTATCGAAAAGTACCTCATACAGCAAAATCGCGTCGAGCATCAAATCTCACGCCAACAGCGAAGAATCAAGCTCTCTACGATTAATCTAGGTATCTTGTGCTCTTTTCGTATAGTAGCCGAATTCCTGGCAAAAAGAATTGAAAATTGCCCGGAATTTATCCCCCCTCGCTATTGATTCGGGGATATGACATACTTGACAGCACATTCTGTGCACACGAGATGTTGTTCTCCTCGAAATGCTGGAACAGGCCGATACTCAATTTCCCTGCTTGCAGTAGATCTCGAAGCGGCCAAAAAAAATGAATTGTATCTAGGTTTCCTATGGACTCTACCAGATATGAGCACGATGAACATCATACCAAAGCCTTGGGCCAAAAGCTCACAACACAGGAAAACAAAATCTCAATAGAGAAGTATGAACTCAATCCCTCAAAGTGAGTCACAAAAGAAACTGCGCAACAACAAATTCGAACACCACCCGAACCCAAGACCTGAGCCACTACGAGACAGGATCGAACACTCGAGATTCCAAAAATTGGCAAAAACTATAGCGCTCCTCGCATTCAATGAGGGCGTACCGTGGGGCTTTCAGAGCTATAGAAACGCCCTGCCTCGTATTTGCTGAGGCGCTTGGTGTGTTTTTTGTGACGCTAATCAAAATACTAATGAGCCATATTGATTCGGTTGGGGGAAGTTATGGGTGATGTTGGCTATTAAATGGGGGGTTCGCTGTGGTAATGTGGGAGTGAGCTGGATTGGTAGGGGTGGTTGTTGGGCGTGGATATAGAGTCGTGAGGGTATATGCGGATTTATATTCTGTCCTGCTATATCTTCAGTATCATTTATGAGGATTCTAGGACATCAATATTAACATGCGAACCACGATTATATGCTGTGCTGTATGAGCACGCTCCCTAGCAACGTAGATCATTAGCGCTGACAAATGCAAGTTCCTAGGTCCAGACCGCTTCACTTAGAGTCCCATTGCAAGAGGCATGGCTTTTACAGTTATAGGGCAGGGGTAATCGTCGTAGTATAGCGCTGATCATCATCGCTTCCAATCTCGGTTCCCGAGATTCAAGTTCTTTTCTTCCAAAGCGGAGACTGCATCAGCGTCAATCCAAAATTGACTTTCTCGCTTCAAGACCACATCGCATATTGTGAATGTAGGCTATTTGAGTGATTGATCGACCAAAATATGCTTTAACGTCGACAATGAAATTGACTTGACACTTCCTACGCAATATTGATATCAATACATTCCTGGCGAGGTTTATTTTTCTAATACCCGGGAATTTAACGACATTGATGTCGAGTCGAATATCTAGTTCTTATTTAGACGCTATATAACGTAGCTTCGCGATTCGGCTGGCGGGCATAAACTGATGGACCGACTGTGACGGCAGGTAACAGTTGGGTTGTAAAAGCAGGTGATGAGTACCACTTTTATGTTGTCTATTTCGTCAATTCTTACTAGGGCGAACCAAAAGATTGTGGCCCGGAGAACCGCTGTTAACATTAAAGCTCAGAAGGAGAACTTGTTAGCATGTGCTGCTCAAGAGTAAAACGGCGAAATTTGGCCGGCAACGTGTGACAGGTAATGTATCGAACGACGCTGAATTTGATGTGATGAATATCAAGGATACAGACAATGATGATGACGACGATGGTCTTCACTCCCAATTTCATTACTCAGGAGAAGACCAAGAACGATTTCTGCGGCCTCAGAGAGACCCACATTCACCAAGACTTTGAAATGACTGTATTCCAGTAAGTCCCATAAGGGCTGAGCTCACCAGAAATATCATTGAAAAGCGAAACAGATACCTACCAACAAGTTATTTATAGACGATGTTTTCACGGCACCAAGACCTTCAAAAATAGCCTCACCTTCTCCGCTTATTTCTGTTCTGCATCATTAATTACTGATGTGTACAGACTCTCCTGGATACTCTTGGGTCCGACATTCTCTTGCCTGCAGTCTTGCGATTATTTCTTATGTGGTCCTCTTTGAACGACAGCTGGTGGTTTAAATTCCGATACAATCCAAAGATGTCAAGAATACGTTGACCTACAATGTAACTAACGAGTTCTATCTCTTGGAAAGGGTTTTTCATCGGGGCATATTCGTTCGCTCGTACCTCGCTCCCTTCGATTCCCTGGGACAGTTAGTGATATCGTATTGATTAGACGTCCTGAACTTCCATAGCATGAAACCTTGTGGATAACAGATCGAAGAAAGAAGACGACACGAAAACAATTTGATAGTTTTGATCGCGCTCAAGCACTGCTCGCAGACAGAAGTCGTATTATTATCATCTTTTTAGACCTCCTAACTCGCGGTTAAACCACTAGTTGTTTCATTGCGTGATGTGCTGGGATCTCTTAGTTTGCATTGCTAGAAATTGAAAAAAATGTGTCTGTATAATGATAATGATACTGGTCACCTTGGCTGTAAACACAAAAGCCCTGAAAAGTGGCCAAGCGTGTTCATAGTCTATGCAAGTTATGAGATTGGGAGAGGATAGCCTCCGAAATTTACGATTTCTCAAAATCGTTCAGCTTGAGGCCACTGATGAGAGGACAGACCACCAGCTTCCGATCAGCTTCCAATCTCGCATTGAACTGCCGCTTTCAAATGTCGCGGCCTCCAAGGGCGCCATGTCGGTTAAGATGTCGTGGACACCGAAAGGCCTTTTGAAATCTAGAGCTATCCTTGCCCCACGGAGGATGAACACTGATGTTATTTGGAAGAGGCAATTGCCTCTCCAGCTTGCGCATGTCTCATCCGCAGACAAAGACAGGGTGGACTAGAATCGCGAAGCGGAAGGGTGGACAGCCAATGTCCTCATGCTCTGGGCCCAGACCCCTGGATCGAATTTTGGAAATTTTCTGTTTCAAAATTGACCAATCAGCCAGGTCATACTGAGCCACCGCTAGGGACGGTCCGCAATCTTCATGACTCGACATATCTCCTATCCGGAGCAAGTTCGGGCCCATGCTTACGATTGCCGGCTTTAATCTAATCGAACATTCTGCTATTTCTACGGTTTTTTGCCGGGCGGTTGTAGATGAGTGTATCAACACAAGGGTCGCAAAGCCTAGGAATCAAGACGGATTCCAAATGATTGTTGATGACTCGGTTCGGTAGAGTTATTCGTACTTGCCTTCCTAAACTTGAAAATCGTATCAGATTGTGGCTGTTTGCACACTTTTCGCTACACCTTGTACTGCATCTGCATCTTTCTCTGCGGGGATGTCATGTCTGCGACCTTATCATAATAATGATATCCTTTCGCCACAAAGGGAAAACTGTGTCTCAAGCACACTGCCACGAAATATTTGACAATGTGTCAATATCGAATGCGACGCGGTAGAAGCCATTGAAACTTTGAAGTCTTGTGTATGCTGAATCAAACATCTGAAGAAAACCGGGGATGACTCCGTCGTCGTAGCATCATACGGGCATGAGGAGAAGTTTGTTCAATTCAACCCGATGAGGCCGCACCAGGTCGGAGTCGCTCCGAAAAGAGGCGTTGCGCATCTGAAGCACGATCGACGAGATGACCATTGCGATATCGAGGTCCAATGTATATTCGATCATCATCACCATCATCGTGGAAATGCGCTTGACACCATTGATCAGATGCCAGACCCTGTAGTCTCTCCTCACGCACGCACGTTCGGTTGTGGTAGGATTCTTCGCAAGAGGCTCCGAAGAAATGATCGCATTTCACTCGTTGTCGATGGATGTGGGAGTGGAGAAGTGCGCGCCTCGAGCCATGGCATCGCCGATTGTCATCTAAAAGTAATCTTGCAGATAAGTGGAAAGAAAGTCAGACGACTTTTGCTGGCAGGGATATAGGGCATGACAGCAAACGGCTTCAACGAGGTGATACTCGTCTCCTGTGGAAGGTTGACTTGATATCTACGGTGCCAAAGACGTAACAACCCAGCACGAGTGAAAGAATGGCTTGAAGGCCTTCGGGGAAAAGGTTAGTTTCAGGTCACTGATGTGCATTGGTTGGCTAGTGCCTGGTGCAGTCCAGAACGCAAAAGACTCCGCCTTCTTCAACCAGCCTTTTTCAAAGGCCAAATATGCGGGAACATTGGGAGTCATGAATCATTTCCGACCAGTCGGAAATAGCAAAGCCACCAGATAGGAGCAGTGACTGCGCTGGAAGGGCACGACAAGTTTGGAGGGGAGCAGATGATGGGGAGGGCAGGTCTGGGGAGAAAAGCAAGAGGTGAAGATAGCGGGTGGAACGGGTAGTAGCAGTATTTTATACCGGAGTAAAATCCGCGGAACGCAGCTCGACTCCGACGTCTCTTTGCCTGCATGATTCGGGCTGATCTGTATGAATTCCTCAACGACATCTCTCGATCTGTGAGCGGGTTTGCCTATTCGCTGCCATCGAGCGGCCGCCGAGCGAACCAAAAGGCCCCTAATACTCGGAGGCACGGCCACACTATTTGTCAGGCAGAAAAGACACTTTAAATATGCCATCCCGACTTCAAGACGATATTCAATTGGCTGCCGTCGCTGCTCAGCACGCGTGTCTGTACATGGGATTTCATGGGAATGTGGTGTTTCCCATCATATCCTGCATTCTGCTGAAAGCGCTTCGCAACAATCTGGTTTAGCCTACCGGAATCATCTCCGTTGGCCAATCCAAAGTCTCTGTAAATCCTTGACTGAGGGGAGATGATGGAGGACTAGAAATTGTGTGTCCACACGATCAGAAAACCCGTCGCCATCATCCCAATCTGGAGCACAACCTCCTGCTAGCAGCCCGGCTCTGCCAGAGAAGCTGTCATCAAGTAAGTTGCCCGATTCGTCGGGCTGCCATTCCCTCGTTGTATAGGGTCCACAACTTGTCCAGACATTTGCCTGTACACCTATATATACTGATGGCTCTCCTCCCAGCTCGGCCACGAGCCCGTTTCCCCAATTTGATCTGACTGCCGTACGCGAAATTCTAACCGCTTTCGCCTCTGCCAGTCCCCACCACGTTACCTGTCCCATCAACCTATTCGGATCCCGCCGCTGGTCCTTACAACGCGCTATTCCGGAAGTCGTCTCCAAATTGTCACTTTTTGTGTAGCCTTCTCCCAAACGTGCACGAACTGTTCATGCCCACCTTCCTCGAAGTGGTCCATGGATGAGACCATGAGCTCGTATGAATCGCCCGACCCAAAAGGCAAGAGACCCACTCCAGGCGGCGATGGAGAAGGATCCCAGAAGCGACGGGAGCGCGCTGTCATTGCTGCTCAAGCTTGCGAGACCTGTAGATCACGAAAATCGAAATGTGATGAGAGACGACCCAAGTGCAGTCTTTGCACGCGCTTGAACGTAGAGTGTCGCTACAGAGAACCTCAACCCACCAAGTAGGTTCAAATTATATTACTCCTCTCCATGCTGTCGTGGCCTTTCACTGCATTTTTCTTATTGGTTGCTAATGGCTAGCAGAAAGGACAAAAGCATCCAACAGATGATGGATCAGCTGTCTAGAATGGAAAACAAAATCAATGTTATTGGTTTGACAGTGAACCCTGCAAGCAGCGCCTTCGACCCTGCAGATATTTACGGGAGCCCCTCCGGACACACACCCATTAGCCCCCATTCTCCGCGCTCTTCACGGGCCGAAAACTTTGCGAGTTTCCAGCAGGAGCAAAGATTGCCGAATGAGGTATCGACTAGTTATCGACACCTTACTGCACCGCATAAGATCCTGTTGTGGCCAGCGGTCTACTCCTTCCTGCAGAAGGCCGGCGCGGATTCTCAGGAAATGCTGAAGGTCTTGAGTCAGGAGGGAACACCATGGCTACTGCATCTTGAGCTCGAGAAACACAAAGATTGTCTTCCGTCCGATACTATCCTGTCCAGTCAACGAGTCGCTAGCCTAATGAGTGGGCCATCTCGCGTCAAATTCGACGTCCTGGATGCCGAGCTGATGCTAAAATGTATGGACTCGTACTTCAACACATATAATGTGCTCTATCCCTTGTTGGTTCGAGAAGAATTCGAAAAGCAAATCTTACCCGACGTTCTCGATCACGGGTTTGGATATGGCGATTTCAACTCTGTCATCGCACTGCTGGTTTTTGCCCTTGGAAAAATGGCATACGATGGAGTCTGGGGCGATCCTATCGACGACACGAATGGCAGGGCCAGTGGCATTCGGGGAGGCTCAGCTTCGCGACCACCTGGTCTAGATCTCTTCAACGAAGCTCGAAAACGCCTCGGGTTTGTCGCTACTCAGACCAGTCTCGAGAACATCCAGGTTTTACAATTGACGGCGTAAGCATAGCTTGCCCGCAACTTAATTGACCCATGCTCATGAAAAGTGTAGTGTATATTACGAGGCCTGTTCGCGACATCTGGTACGCGTACTACGCGGTTGAATCGATTTCGCTTTGCTAATTTGCTAGTAGGACTTCTGGCGTGCTTCTGTTTCTGCTTCCATGGCGTTCCAGGTTCTCATCAAGTGGTAAGCGAGATCCGTCTCTCAGTGCGTGCCATGGATATTAACATCTATAAAGCGAGTCCGTTGACTGGGACTCTCCGCGAGGGCATTTGATCAAAAGAGTGTACTGGACATGCAATCTACTAGAAAAGTAAGTCTCCTTGTCAGCGTCGATCAAATGGGTGAAGTTCCAGCCTTGCGATATCGTACGTCATGGCTGTGGGCTGAATTTCAATATCGGATCACTCTCCCAGAAAGTGTGGGTTGTTCCTCGGTTGCCTAACGTATCACAGCTGGTACCATATCGATCTCGATCTTCCCAAAACGGGCATTGCAGACCATGCTGATTCCGTTCCTCTCCCGGGCGGACAGGTCCACGGCAAGGACGAGGGGCCACAGATGCAATTTCTGGCGATGATCAGTCTCCTCCGGCTGATTATCCGTACCCACGATACCATATTTGAAGGTATGTTCTCCTCTTTTTGATCCAGCAGCGGGCAAGGCACGTATAAGGATGAGATGTCGGGCTGTCCACGGCTGGAAGTGTCGAAACGGGTCTGAAAATGACCGCAAAACGCAAAGCTGTAGACCTGCGGTATTGAGGAGGGCACCAGTCTTCAATAATCACGCTCATGCGGGTTTCTGCTTGGTGGCGACGATATCTTGTTCTCATTCGTGCACCCTTGCATCTCTCGCGTCGGAGGAAACGGCCGGGGCCCCGCTAACTATAATTCCGCTAGCGGTGCAGAATGCTGAATCCCCAAAAGACTACTCCGGGCCTCCCATACATGTAATCCGAGAGCTTCTGCGTCAGCTCGATCACTGGCGCACTTTGTTACCTGCCGCTCTGCAGTGGGACGACAAGCAGCGCTTCGAGTACCCCGATGCCTCTGCTGCAATGGCAGCCGGCTCATCGGGGCCCATGTTCAGCTTCGAGAGCACTCCAGCGACGGCACATGAACTGGGAGGTTCACTAGCTATGGCTTCTGCACAGTTGCGCTCTCGCTACTACTACACGCGGTTCATGATTCTACGCCCATTCGTTTTCAAGGCTCTTCATTTCCCACAACAAATGACACAAGAAGACAACGACTGCACCGGTCAGTGTTTGCAGGCATGTCTTCTCTGGCCCATCGCAATGAACCCTCCCAGGGATAGGAAGCGTCTGATACCCTATCTCTTCGCCTGGACGCAGAACTTCTTCGGTGTCCTTCTCATCCTCCGTATGGTGGAAGAAAACCCCGCAATCAGAAGAATCGCCGAGACATATCTTGATTACGAGGAAATGCAGCAAACGGTCCATTTGCTCCTCGATTGGTTCCGAGACATGAGACAGATTGACGGCATTGCAGCCTGGGCCTGGAGCGTACTCTCCCACCTGTACGCCGACTACCTCCGCAATCCTCGATACTGAAAACACGACGCGCACGATCAACTTGTTTACATACGAACATATACGACACCAATCCTTCATGATATTGTGTTGGTGCTTTGCTTTAGAATGGACAAAGGAACGTACGGGTAACGAGCATGGATGGTGTTCCATGTCCTTATGATTTGAAGAGACGAAACGCGAAAATATCCCCTGGTTCAGTTTCTTGCGGACAATTACTTTCTCGCAGGACTTCATACTCAGATGATGTCAGCATTGCCATCAATTACTATATTAGCGTTAAGGGGCGGGACTTTTGATGGCTACAGAAAATTTCATTCTCAGCGAGCGGGAAGAGGGGCCTAAAATGCATCATGCAAGTCTCCTATGTAGTTCCATGAATAGGGAATTGTAGTCGCAATCTGTGACATCTATTTCTTTTCGTCTTACGAAACTCTCGGTAGCACAGCTATTACTATGGCGTACAACAAGCTAGCATTCAGCTCACTCCCTTTAAAATTTCCTTCACTGTTCACTTCAAACGCCCACCGCGCTTTTTCTACCCCCTTTCCCCCCCTATACTTCGTCACTTTACCTCTTCAGTTCACATCTGCATTTGCTACTTTGCTTGTCTAGCTGATCTCAATTGTAACCTTACCTGGCTCCCAATATACTCAGTGTATTGGGAGCCAGGGTAAAATGATCTGATATCTCCATGTGGTCTTGGCTGTCAAAGGGTCACTTCCTCGACATCTCCCTGTTGTAATGGGAAGCCACTTGTGACCACCGCACATCCACGACTTTGGGACGTCGCTGCTATGATATGAAAGAACGCCGGTCGACACCCGTATCTTCCTATCCCTTGCTAATTTTCTCCACTCCTACTATCACACACCTGTCTCACCCCTCAGCTACCATTGTTTCCCCTTCAATGACCGTCTCTATCCATCTTTAGCCGTATCGACACCAGGATCGGATGTTGTTGAGCTGTGGTCGAGTCTTTTCTCGTTCGCATTTTTAAGAAGCTGAGAATTTACCAATTCGTCTCGATTATCTAGCTCACCACCGTATTTACTTCTTTGAACTATCTTCCTAATTACGAAGCTTCAACTTCTTTCTTTCTTGCCTCTTCTAGCTCACTTCTCAGATCTTCTCTTCTCTATCTATGTTTCCCAAGAGTTTCGAGTTTTCTTGCATGGTTCGAATTGTCCAAATTATCCCGATCCGCCACTTGAGGAGCGCAATAGCCTAGTGCATTTCCATCCACCCAAACACGCCATCCATTTCCAAAACCTGATCCGCAAGAAAACATGAATGGCAGCCTCATGTGGTAGTTATGATGAAGTGTGCCTTCAACTATTAAAAAAAAAACCGCTCTCAGCTCACGCCAGCTCACTGGTTGAGGGTCTCAAAATCATGTTGTGGCAGTGTTGGAGAAGTCTTCAAAGTTCAAGATATGTTAAAATGGAGAAGTATTCAAATGATAATCATCGTTCACTCAATCGTTGACATCTTCTTGTGCCATGAGGAATGAGAAGTCAAAGTGAGAGGTCAAAGTGAGCGCCGTAAATAGTAGTTGGGGGTTAAGTAGTCAAGTGCAATGGACATGATCATTAAGAATACTAACCACGGAGCCGAGCAGAGGTGATCATCACTCTTTCATTCCACGAGAGATAAGTACAATCGATTAATGCCTTTTTGCCACTAAAATTCCACCTATCTTAGTCACCTTACATCTTCATGCTCGTGAAGTTGGCGCAAGCAATTCTCTTGTTATCGCCCGTGTGGATGACGATACTCTTGTCACCAATAAAAGTCTTGCTGCCGGGTGTGAGGGAGGAGAACATATCGACGTAGCTGTTGTCATATTGTATTAGTCACGACGATCGTGTGCCAAGCTAGGGTATGAGTGAGGACTCACGTTGCCTTGAATTCACCACCAGCAGTAACATTACCAGCCTTTCCACTCACGTCACCAATCTGGCAGAAATCTTTCTTCGCTTTATCGCACATGCAATCTGCCGAGATGGCGTAGGGATCGAAGTGAGCAGCTGTGCCGGTGCAGTTTCCATCCTGAGATCGAGTGTTAGCATTGAGTAAACACCAACGAGGAAGAGAAGTGTGGACGTACAGCTGGGACAGGCTTGGCGTGAATGTGGTACATGAATGGTCCGCCCTCCTTGGGTAGGTTGAGCACAATCTCCATCTTGACACCCATATCCGCGCTCGAAAGCGTGACGCTCCCCGTTGCCTTGCCATCCTTGGGCAGAGCAGCAGAGTACATGGCACTAGGCGGGTTCGCAGTAACCATTGGCGCGGCAGCGGCAGATGCCGCTCCCTCCTTGGGTGGAAGCGGGCACATCTTCTGCGCGCTAGCGAGAGCCGCACAAAATAGAAGGATGGAAGAACGCATTGTGATTGAACGAGTGTGGGATTGTGATTAAACGAGTGAGTCGATTATGAGGTGATTTTTGAGCAGAATTGCGGGAATTGAAGCAAGAGGGAATGGTATATCTATATGGCCTCGCTGATCAACTCTTTTTCTCTTTGCCGTCGACCTGGGAGCACTGTTAGACGTAAAATATGCTTTGATTGTATTTGGTCACTTATGGCACGGCCTTCGCTGGGGTGTCTGGAGCGCTGATGGCGTCGCTAGGGGACTCGTAAATGGCATATCTATGGCCGGTGGGAGGGAGCCAATGCTTGATTTTGTTAGTGAGTGGTGGTCCTTTGCGGAAGATGAGGAATAAAGTAACAGGACAATGAAGCAGATATTGCGCGACATCATAACTGCATGGTTGCTGGGGTCAGGGGATCTGAACGTGTCCAATATATGACGCACGACTCTTTCAACCAGCGATCTAAGGATATACAAATCGTTTGCAGGGCTTGACAATAGATTTCGCGAATATGAAGTCCTCTGATGGGCGAACAGGGCTGCTGGCGAGTGCAGGGTGTGGCCAATTGAGGTTTAACTTGTCCAGATTTCTCCGATGCGTTGAAGTATCAAGAGTCTAGAAAATCTCAGAGAAAGGTTCTAGACATGGAAGATTGCATGGAAGATTGAAGTGCCATGTGGCTCGAGATTCGCCCTGTTTCAACACCTTTCCAATAAGATTGAATCCACGGACAAGGTACAACGGCCGAGACGAGACGTTCCTAGATAATGCAATTTGTATGTTTCCTAGATTGGCAATAGCGGAGTACTTATAGTAGTAATTTTGCCTCGATATGTATTGGTGTAAGTCAGTGACCCTTGTTCTGATGACAGCTACGGGCTCATCAAACCTAGTATTTCTCTGTGTTAGTCAGGCAAAGCACTTACCCGACTGAGATCGGGCTTTTTCGTGAAAGTTTATGATCGTGGTTATGTGTGCAATGGCAATGGCTAATGGTAAATTGGTGGAAATCGTTTTGAGTTTTCATTGAAGCCTTCAATTTAGTCAACCCACAACCTCATCCATGAGCGTGAAGACTTAGTAGCAATAATTGGCTTGTAATGACACGAGAGCGAACCTGTTAAAGCCCAGCGGGAGGCTGCAGAGCCTGATCGGGAGTTGGCACGAGTTTGCTCAATGTCCTACCCGTCCCAGGAGAAGAGCAACATCTGATATGAGAGTGATGATGTCGATGATTCTCATTCTCAGGTGAGATTACGAGCTTGTACGATAGCAAGAGGATTGGATGTTGTTGGACAGCGAGCAGCAGTGGGCGGTGAAAAGGAGAAATGGCTGACTGAGCCACAAATGACGAATTCTAGCCCAGGCCCCAAAAAATCGCGAATCATTGAGAGCATGGGTCAAATGCCGAGTAAATATCTAGATGAGCAATGGCACTTCATGACAGTAAATACTCTTCTGCAGACTCTTCGGTATCATGACCACAATCAATGGAGAGAGCCTGACTCTCACTACTTCTGAATACATGAAACCCAGCACGAAAGAATCGGACATAAAACATGGTCGGTTATCCTCCCTCTTGTCTTGATGCTGGTGAAATGACTAACACTTTACAGAACAAGTCTTTTCTCAGCCTGAAAACCCCTTTACACATCTCATACCGGATCAATCGCTAGCCATAGTACCGTCCTTTACCTTAGAATCCGGTGTCGTCCTCCACAATGTACCAGTCGCATACAAGACCTACGGCAAGCTCACGCCTAGAGGAGACAATGCTATGGTCATTTGCCATGCTCTCACTGGCAGCGCAGACGTAGGCGACTGGTGGGGTCCTTTGCTAGGCGGAACGGGCAAGGCATTCGATCTGAGCAGGTTCTTTGTTGTTTGCATGAACAGTCTAGGAAGTCCCTACGGCAGTGCCAGTCCAGTCAACTATGCTGATGGCATTTCAGAGAACGGGAACTACGGCCCAGAGTTCCCTCTCACCACCATAAGAGACGATGTCAATATATTCAAGGTGGTTTTGGACGATCTGGGCGTTAAGCAGATTGCCGTGGTCATTGGCGGGTCTATGGGCGGAATGCTGGTCCTTGAGTTTGCATATTTTGGGAAGGACTATGTGCGCAGCATTATTCCAATCGCAACATCAGCTCGATACAGTGCTTGGGGCATAAGTTGGGGCGAGGCACAGCGGCAAAGCATCTACAGTGATCCCAAGTACGACGATGGCTATTATGCCCATGATGATCCACCCTCTGCTGGGCTTGGAGCAGCGAGAATGTCGGCGCTTCTCACATACCGAAGTCGAGACTCATTTGAGGCACGATTTGGGAGGCAAATACCGGACCCGCGAAGGCGTCAAAATATAAATGGGAGCCAAAGGGTGGAACCGAAGTCAAACGATCACTGGGCAATACACAATGATGGAAACAGATATGCAAGGGCATCACGGCCGTCGAGAGGGAACAGCTCAGCCGCTGTCAATACACTGGCAGAGGAACATCCTGACTCCAGCCTTTCTTTAGACCCAGAATTTCACGGCACACCTCAAGCATCAACACCAACGGAGCTCACCCCACCTCTCACTGCAGAAACCAGCATTCATCGTACACCCACATACTTCTCGGCACAGTCATATCTTCGATATCAAGGCGAGAAATTCATAAAACGATTCGATGCGAATTGCTACATTGCTATAACTCGCAAGCTCGATACACACGATGTCAGTCGAGGTCGATTACCTCCCACGAGTCACTACCCAACTCCAGTGGAACAGGTCCACGCTGCATTAGCTCAAATCGAGCAGCCAACCCTGATTCTTGGAATCCAGAGCGATGGCCTCTTTACCTTTGCTGAGCAACAAGAATTGGCAGCCTGCATTCCAAATGCAGAGCTGAAGACGATTGAAAGTAGCGAGGGTCATGACGCATTTTTGCTTGAGTTCGAACAAGTAAATCAACATCTTGTATTGTTTTTACAGAAGACATTGCCGGACATTATGGGCAGGGAACCAAATCATGAAGTTGAAAAAGCGGGTGTGGAGGGTATGACTGCTACGAAAACGAGTACCTTTGGCGAGGCAGAGGTTGACGACATTACCGCTTGGTAACGATGCGGAATGATAGATGAGACAAATGCAAAGAGACCAAAACATGATCACGTGTGCTTTTGATAACGATAGAGTCGTGACTACTATGCTCACAAATCATACAGCACGCCATGCATCCTTACCATGCAGTCATCACTCAGCCATTGTTTATCTATAAAGTCGCGTCCCCTGCTGCCTCGCGCCCTGTCCCATCCCTAACACTGCTCGGATAAACAATATTCTCGACTCTCGTTCCTCGAACGAATAATTGGAAACGCGGACGACGTTCAGGAGGTCTTCGTCCTTGGGAATTGCCCCGCCGGGATTTGTAATGCGTCCGTTTCCGACGGTTAAAGACGTTCCGGTGGAATCGAGATGTGGCCTGCTGGAGACCTTCTTTCCTAAGTCTTGCTATTTCGCAGTATCATTAGTTATCATCAATTCATCAATCTCCACTCTCTCAACCAGCCCAATTGACCCTTTGTAATCGCTTTCGAAATGTCGCTCTCAATTACCATCCCAAAGGAGTACGGGTACGTTCTTGCACCACCATGCGAAAGGAGAGACAACAAATCGAAGAAGATGCAAGTAGCTAATAAACAATCTAGCTGGGTCCTCGCCACAGCAACAGGAACATTCATCCTTTCCACATGGCACGGAATGCGCGTAGGGCCCTTCCGCAAGGCAGCAAGTACGTATCTCCAACCACCCACCACCATCACCCTTTCCAACGCCCCCCAAATTCTGACAAAAAGCAACAGAGATCCCCTACCCCTCCCAATACGCCACCGACTCCATGATCGCCTCCGCCGACACCGAATCCCTCAAACAGTCAATGTACCTCTTCAACTGCGCCCAACGCGCCCACTACAATTTCCTCGAAAACTACGTCACCTTCCTCCCGGCCCTCCTCCTCGCCGGTCTTAAATTCCCCGTTGCATCGTCCGTGTTGGGCGCCGCTTGGATCGTGTTTAGGGCCATGTATGCTACGGGTTATACGCGGGCGGATAAGACGGGCGGAAAGGGGAGACTCATGGGGTCTGGGTTTTGGTTGGCGCAGTTTGCACTTTACGGGATTGTGGGAAAGCAGGCTTGGGATTTGTGTATGTAAAATAGTTTCTTTGGGTAAAGAGAATATAGGTGAAATGTGATTCTGTTACACGGCATAAATGAGTAAGAAAAAGAATGCAACATGCTCAAGTTCAAATTGAGGGCGACGTATTCCTGGCAATATCATTGTTAACACTGCCAGGGTTCTTGCGATTGCGTTATGAGATTTGATGATCTGAACAGAAGTTTTTACGCTGTTTGAGCCTCCGTCCATATACCTTTTAGCCTCCGCCAGGGGCTGTGGGTGTTCACGTCGTCCCGCTTAAGGAGCTTGATGTCCCAATGCATCTCCATCGGCCCATATGCGCATCTCTTCCAGTTGAGTGTCCAGAAAACGACATGGAAGGTAGTGTTGGTGCAGTGGGTAACAAGAGGACATCTTGAAATTCGGGGGCGAATGCGCGTTGAGAGAGACACAGTGTGAAGTAGTCGTTGAATTCATTGAGTGTCCATAACGAGGTGAAGGGAATTGTGGGTAATTGCGTCTTCGGAAAGGATGACGTTGCCTGTAATGGTGACTAACAACTCAGTAATAGCGGAGCTTGGAGTCTCCATGGTGGAAAATGGGCAGGAAATGTGCAAAAATGGCGAGAGAAGGCATGAGGCAAAGAATGGGTGTGGGTGAGTGCTGAACGGGTGGGGGATGGTCGATAAGGGTGACATTGGAAGAGAGTTGGAAGAATTGGGGAAGTTGTGGGTATGCTATGTCGTGGTGACCAGTCGAGATTCTTGAAGATGTAGGTATGTAGATGGTTACACTCGTGCCTTCCCATTACAGCAGCGAGCTAATATCAAAGATGAAGGGAAGCCCATTTGACGATACGCTAGATGAGGACTTGATAGAGAGGACGATATCAATCAGTACATGAGTTTGGGCCCGAACACCAGGGAAATGCCTCTCCATATGTGGTGTTGATTCTTCATGATCATGATCTTCTGCAATCAGATTTGGAAAGATGTAGGAAAGGGTTGCTGTGTGGATCCAGACATTGCAGCAGTGGCGTATTAAAATTGTGGGAACATGTAAGCGTAACAAGCGTGCCTTCCAATCACAGCATGCTCGTCCAAACTAGAAACAACTTCATCGAGATGGAGATTTAAAATTTAAAATTGATTCTTGATTTGGCAACTCTTTTGACAAGACTCCATTGATCAGAAGATTGCAATGGCGTTCGGAGGGCTACCGATTGAGCCTGGCACATTGAGGGGAATAGATGTGAGGAGAAAGGTCCATCGCTTGAGAGAAGCGCACTTCTCAGAAAGAGCTTTGAGATCCCAGAGTTCTCCAATGGGGAGACCGAAGAGTGCGAGGAAGTATTGATGGAGTACTAAGCCTTATTAGTTTCGACCTTACAAACACGATGCAAGCCAACATACCTAGATTGGCCACGGTACTCTCCTTTCCGTCCACAATTGGCGGGATGGCCTCGAAAGCAATGGCCTGGTAACTTTGTCAGTGGACATTCTCCTTCTTATCCAGAAAACGACTTACATCACCCGCGACAGCAGAGAAATGCTTGTTCCAGAACCATCGTGCTGAGTCTTCTGTCCCTTCAACACCGCAGGTTCTATGCGAGCCCATAGCCTCTGTTTGTTGTTCTGCGTTCATTTCGCCTAGTGCTTCGGTGAAGCCAGAGCGTACGATGATTATGTCTCCTTGTTTAAACTCAACACCTTGTTCCTTGGCCACGGTCTCGATCTCCTTGATCGTGATTCGGTGTGCGTCGAAGGGGTTGTATTTGATGCCCTGTCTGTCGGCCCAGGCTTTGTAATCGATGAGGACGCCTCGTCCGACAAGACCTCCACGTTCGTGCCAGTCTGTTTGTGGTATTAGTATTGAGGATCGTACATGATTCCCGAGACTCACGATTTAGGGTTGGCAATGACTTAGTCTTGTCTACGTTTCCAAATTCTTGGATCAGTTGGTCGACGGTTGGTTTGACGCCGTTGTACGCAGTTCCAGTTGGCTGATGGTTGAAATGCGCTGTAAGATAGTCAGACTTTCTATTCCCCGGCGCTTTCCAAAAGGTGTCGTACAAAGACTGTCCCATTGACTGCTACATTGAGTATTGAACTCGACCTAGAGATGCAGGTAAGTTATGAGGTTTGCAGCCCCCAGGCACCACTTCTCATACCTCATCGTCGAAACCATGACAATTGAGTGGTGAGTCTGCAAAACTCATGACCTTGTGGACTAATCCTTTGCGTCCGAAACCTGGTGTCTGGATTGCACCAATGGGCCAACTATTGGATTGATCAGTGGAGCTTTGCAATAAAGTAAAAGACTCATACTTCAGTGAAACAGATACGCCTTCTTTTACTTCTGATGCTGCCGCCTTGACAACATCTGGCGTCAGCAAATTCACAGTTCCAAGGACATCCTTCTTTCCATCTTTATCAAAGACACCCCAGGCGCAGCCCTGGGGCA
Organism: Venturiaceae sp. KMAF11; assembly: GCA_023078705.1. Classification (NCBI taxonomy): domain Eukaryota; kingdom Fungi; phylum Ascomycota; class Dothideomycetes; order Venturiales; family Venturiaceae; species Venturiaceae sp. KMAF11. The sequence continues at coordinate 1,678,755 of JALGOQ010000007.1, read as the reverse complement.
TGTCCTTCACTTTTGGGAGTGAATCAAAATCAGGGAGGTTCTTATAGCTAGCCATGGTGTGAATTTCGCTTCCGAAAGGGTAAAACAAAAATGTAGGACAATTGGCAAAAAAGTTAGAGCTATATGACGCGTGAAAACCCCATGGTTTTGTACCTAAAGATCTCCTCTTTGGATTTCGGAGTACATTGTCCTGGAGCTGTGAGGAGGCGGCAACAACAGCTTCAACCCCGCAAACATTGCCCCGCATCGTCAATTGTGGATCAACATGACGATAATGTAGCGATCGCCCTTCAGGCTTCAGGAGCATCGTAGGGCCAGAGTCAGTTAGCTCTCGTGCCTCAGTGGAGTGACATGCGGGCCGTGTCCGGAATTACGTTCTGGTTCCGTTCGGCCTGCCGTGGCCACTACAAAAGGTTCATATATCTGGACATAATAGTTTATGCTCAGCTCTTCTCAAAGTGTAAGACGAAACAGAAATACGAAAGCACGTGCAATCGATGAGACAGGAAGAGAAGTTCAAAAGGTTCGTGAGGATAGCGTATGATAGAAAATGAATGAAGAGACGTGCTCTCAGTGGTCTCTGATGAAGATGCTCCGCAATAGTAAGGCTTGGAGCAAGGAAATAGTTGAAAACCGTAAAGGAAGCTTCTGAAATGGTTGCATGTTGTTGTTGAGAGGCTCAATCTGTTGGTGCGGCGCAAGAACATGGAGACAGAGGTAAACGCAGACACGATAGAAGTCATCACAATCACGCGTACCTGCAGCATGATCTCAGCTAGATGTAGGCAAAAATGAGTCTTTCTCGTATATAATAGTAAGACAGTGTTGAGGCAGAGATGAAATGAGATGCGATATCAAGCACATGATAAAGGCGCCCATTGCAAACCCCCACCAAAACAAAGCCCCCGCCATCATCCAGGCTTCAGTATTCAGCATCAAACAACATACAAATCCATAACAACAGCGTCCTCTACACCATACCAACATGAATCTTCTACGTGGAACCATCGATCGTCTCCGCGACACGTACGCGCCTGTCACCCATACATCAACCTTCAGAGCTTCAGGTCAAATCACGCCGGAAGAGTTCCTCACAGCTGGCGACTTCCTCGTATACAAGTTCCCAACATGGTCGTGGTCTGATGCCTCACCCACATCAAAGCGCGTCAGTTATCTCCCAGAAGGAAAGCAGTTCCTCGTCACCCGCGGCGTCCCTTGTCGTCGTCGACTCAACGAACACTTTGCCGAACATGGAGCTCCTGAAGACCTGGTCAAAGATGCCCTAGGTGGCGAGGCCGGCGATGAGGATGATGGATGGCTAAGAACTGGTGGTATGGCTTCAAGTCAGGAGGGGAAGATTCAGAACGTCCAGACTCTCGATGCGAGCGGCAATGTGGGCGAGATAGAGGCTGACGAGGAGATCCCGGACATGGAGGACGAAGATGATGACGAGGAAGCCATCATACGAGATCCCGCAGGAACTGCATCGGGAGATACGTGAGTTGCTCTCCTCCGCTGTATGTTTACCTATCTAATGCCCACAGCTCAACACGATCATATACCCTATACATCACATACACTCCATACTACCGCACTCCTCGACTCTACCTATCAGGCTACCTCTCCGCTTCCGAACCGCTACCTCCTCAACTCATGATGGAAGATATCGCAGGCGATTACAAAGACAAGACCGTCACTCTGGAAGACTTTCCATTCGTCGACTCCGGGCTCAAAATGGCTTCAGTGCACCCATGCAAGCATGCTCATGTCATGAAAGTGCTGTTGGATCGTGCAGATGCTGCCCTGAAACTACGAATGAGTAAGATAAAAGAGGGCAAGGTCAAGCCAGGCGAGGATGTCGCTGGCATGGAGGGCTTGGTAGAAGACGTGGATAAGCTCAAGCTAACGAGTCCACCTGCAGAGACGAAGAAAGATGGTGAAGAGTGGGAGGTACTTCAAGAGCCTGGTCAGGGAGAGTCCGAGGATGATATCGCTATCCGGGTGGATCAGTACTTGGTCGTGTTCTTGAAGTTTATGGCCAGCGTGACGCCGACCATCGAGCACGACTTCACGACAAGCACATAAACGGCATTGTTTCGCTGTCAGTTGGGTATAGCAGGACAATATGAGTCAGCGCTTTTCGCAACATTTTTGGACGCAGTGATGATTGAATGGATATGATCATGATGATTAACCGGCGTCTAAGGCAGGCACATTAGAACACTTCAGCACGCTTGTTTTGAAATGAACCATGGTTTTGTATCAATCTTTATCTCATGTTTGCCGCCTTTTGATCTGACGCTACCAATCCCTGGACAACATCGTCTAAAGAACTCAGCAAGATATTTTGACTTGCTCTGAATTGCTCCGGAGTTTAGATCAAACATAGCTTCGATGCCAATACAACGACCGCATGAAGCATTTAGACTCCTTGTGTGCACAGCAAGTGGGCTAGCCAGGAAGTTGAATTCACTCATGATCACGGTGTTACCCAGCCCGGCTAAGCATCTTATCCTTACCACTAAGGTTGCGGTGCAATGATCAGACCACGTTCTTAGCACCATGTCACCAGCACATAGGTTGGTTATTAGACCATGCACGCACCACAATTATACCACTCGTAAGACCACTTCCTACTCTTCGACTGACTCTCTCTTCAAATGTCTATATAAGCCCCTTTCGTTTTCTGTATCATCCTTTTCTTCACCAATATCACTCCCCTCTCGCCCTACGAGTAGGGTGAAAACGATAGAAGAAGTGATCGATGGGCGCCCATTACTGTTCTTGGCCGCGGCTTGGACTTTGAAAGGTGCTTGGATTTCTTCGCTGAGTTTGATCATCGAATCTCCCACTAAAGTGATAGCGGAGGAGAAGATTGATATCCAACTTACACAACGCATTCCAATCAGCCCGCAGCCAACCAACGAGGTTCGTATGGAATGGCCTTGTCGTACAAACCACTTTACCCTTGCACGCGATGTCCATTCCTTGGTTTAAGGAGAAGCATTGAGAAAGCATCCCCATTCAGAATATCTCCAGTCTCAGCAAAAATCCCCGATTAAAACCCGTTTTAAAATCTTTGACAGGTCGCCATCTGCTTAAACGAAAAGAAATTGAAGCTAAAGTGGCTGAGGCAGAAGCACTCTCTCTCGCCTCTTAATTGGTCCAAGCACACGGCTCAGCCTAGAAGGATGTCGATCCCAGCACTATTGCAACCCAAAATCTAATTATAAATGTAACCCCTTCCCACATATAATTTTCTGACCGGAAGCAGGTACGATTTCTTTTCCCCTTCCCTTTTCTCCTCCATAATCCCTTTCTGTTCGCCATTTTCATCCTACTTCGTATATATATGCACCCTGACCATCGATTCCTTCGCGCACCCTCAAACCCCAAACAAATCATGGCAGAAGGCCTCGTCCTCCTTATCCTCGCCGTGGTCCTCTTTGTTGTTCTCGGACCCTTCAAAGTCAATAATGTCAGGGTGAATAACGCACATCGCTACGATCCAAATAATTACCGTTTCACAACCCCAGGACGCAACCAACGACAAAGGGATCTAGCTTCGAAACGAAAAGAAGAGAAAAATCCCGCTTTAGATCCGCAACCAAAACAAAAAATTGTCCTTGAGAATTTTGAGGAGGGAAAGAATGCTACTGTCATCGATGAGGGAGAGGGAGAGGCGGAGGTGATGGAACATCCTGAGCTTGCGAAGAAAATAATGGAAGATGTAATAATATACACACCTCAATCCCCCGTCTCTAGTAAGAATCTTTGGTGACTAATATTGTGGTGATAGGAGCGAGCTCGTCGCGTAGCAGCCGCAGAAGCTCGAATGAAAAAGGATAAAACAAATGCCGAGATTGCGAGGAGGCATCTTGCTGAGCGGAAGGTGCAGAAGGGAAAGTCGGCGTTGGAGCAGGCGAGTGCGGAGAATAGGGGATGGAGGGATGCTGATGCGGCGCATGAGATGAGGAGCTATAACTAATTCAAAGCGTGGGTACCGTAACTTGGGTGTGGTCTTGCATTGCTATGGAGTTGAGTGGCATCGTGCATTGTCATTGGTGTCAAGGGGGTTTTGTATTCAGCTTCCTACAATGGATGACTTTTATGTGGTGTGCTGAATGGACGTGAAAAATGCGGATGGAAAGAGCATAGAGGGTGTAGTTTATTTGGTATCTCATATCTGATTCAATAACGAGGGCAAAAAACTCCTGGCAATTTCCCAAAGTTTGTCGCCAGAACTTTTCGTGCCGCTAAACAGACCTAGGTGAGCTATTTCTAGCTATCAAACGAACAGTTCTTGGCCTTTGGAGTACTTTGTACTTTCCGATACTCTCTGTACCTGAGAAACTGAAGAGTCTTTATTTTCTCCATAATAACCTCAGGAATAATTCAACATCAAGACCGCAAACAACAACAAAAACCCAATACACCAAAAACGTAGACCGCAACCTATCACCACCACCACCCAACCTCCCCCAAAAGGACAAAAAGAATTGGCATATCACGGGATCGAACCGCGGACCTTCAGACTAGAAATCATTGTTATTATAATTCGAATGTTGGAGATGGACACGGTGACTGACGTATTTGACCACAATCTGACGTGCTACCACTGCACCAATACACCATTGCTTGAAAGAAGATGAACAGGCTACGGCCATGTACTGCTATTGGACGAGGGCAGAGGTGACTCAGTGAGGCGAGGCTTTGAAATGACAAAGAGTCAACGATAAGTGAGTTGGTGACAAACCACCGTGACGTCTAAGCCTCCAGAAACATGACGAACAGAGTAGAAGAATTCGACTCGATAATGCGAATAACGAAAAGAAGCGCCTACAAGTCGAAAACATCTTACGCAACCCGAGGCCTAGTCTTGATCCCAAACGTCAGCCTCGTCCATCTACAAGATTTTTGTACCCATCACGCGCACCAATCAGACTCAGACACCAGAAAGAACAAATGACCACTTAAACTCACGTGAATCTGCACACCTCCATGTGCCCGCCCGCCATGCAAGGGAAAACAAAAAAAAACCAGCCAACGTATCATACATCTTCACCGCTTTGAGGAATGCACAAAAGAAATAAATACCAGCAGATTCTTCATTGTATACTCCTTACTTCCATTCCACAACGATTTTTCTCCTCACCACACGTCAAACAATCATGGAACCCGACACGGCGAACACAACATACCGCTTGGTGCAACATATGCGTAGACTCTCAGTTTCCTCAACAAATAATACACCTTCCCCAGAACAAGATGTCGAAAGCGTTTCACCACTATCTCCCCGAGCGCTTCGACGTCCACAACGACCACGCGCACAACCAGGCACCCGACCAAAGAGCATGATATCCCTATCCAACTATCCATATTCCACCAGAGCGTCCAAAAAGACCACTTGCAACATCGACGATATGGACGTTGACACAATAGATTCACCCCGTTTTATTGAAACGCTCATCCAAGAGATACAAGACGCACCAATTCAGCTTGACCAACCACCAGCCACAGATCAACAACCCCGCCAAAACAAACGATGGAGCGTCCACGCCCCACCTTTGGAAATCTACTTCCGCGAAGAGGACGAAGCAACGCCAGAACAGGAGAAGGCGGCCATTGCGCGATATCGTCGTGAAAGGTTTTCGATTCCCGAACATGAGTGGTGGAAACTGGAATCGAAGCATAAGATTGCGGTGGCGGCGTTGAGAAGGATGGAGGATGATGAGGCAATGGATGAAAATCAGAGTGAGCTGCCAACTCCAGTGTCCAACAAGACCCCTTTTGTGTTCAAAAATGGAGGCCTTGAATCGAAATCTGCATTGCGACCAGAAGTTCAGGAAGCTCTAGGCTTCAGCCACACACCAGATCCCCAAGCAGTCAGACCCATCGGTGAGAACGGACTCGACTTGGAGAATTCCACACAAGTCGCTCCCTCGTTGGCGCGACCTCCTGATTGCAATCCAGAAGCCTGGGAACACTGGCAGCACCTGGATGGTGTCATCGACTACCAACAGCATGCATATATCGGCGCTCGTCTTTCAGCCTACAGTTTCGAGAATGGCGACATTTTCAACATCCAGGATTCCCGTGTTCGACAGCGCCTGCATCATGTCGAGAAATGCTGGCAACAGGGAAAAGCTGCAATGAACATCGAGACACAATTCTGGAATGCGGTGTATGAGCGACAATACCAACCTAATGACTTTTCGCATCGCGATGCCTATTTGCTCATAGCAAACGCTGTTGAGTTCGCTGCGAACATGCTGGTATACGGCCGTTCCGAGATCGAGATTCACCGCCAAAAGTTCAACCGCTACTTGACCACCGCATTTGACTGTCCGAAGGAAGACCAAGATGGCACCTCGCTGGACATTCCAGAGCTCTCCAACACCCTATTGAGATTTGTTCCATGGCCGAAGAAGTCGTCAGCGCAGGGGAAGTACAGTCTGCACGATACGACAGAGCATTTGGGTTCGCTTCGTGTTAGATGAGGTTGATTTAAAACCCAACTTTATTAATGTTCGAGATAAAAAGAGCATGGTGATGGATGGCCTGCGTTGGCTTGAATGAGAGCCTTTGTAAGAATAGTAGGTCTTGAATCAAGATTAGTGATGTATGCACCAACAATCAAGAAATTGAAAATAAGTGAAATGTCGGCTAATACTGATACTTGCAGACCACAGGAAGAGATAAGCAAGTAATGAATCGGCCATGAAGCGCACTGAGGCAACTTGGTTCAATTTTGGGCAAGAAAATTGATACGGTTGCATCATTGTAAAGGATACAGCGCCGTCCCTTGCCCGTTGCATAAGAGGGTGGAAAGAATGGGAGAGGAGGAGATTAAAGGTAGAAATTAGCATACCAATTTGTCCTCTCTACGCTGTGGTGTTTGGCTATTGGTCGCACTGTAACGGAAGATGGTGAACTCATTCAGACGCGAATGAAGACTTTATACCATTCTCAGGATTGACATCAAAAATCCTGGTAGATCTCCAGCGCTGGGGCCAGAGGGGGTCGATTCCTGAGTCCAGCCATGTTTTCGCAAAGGCTCCTGGCATCCAGCCCGAGAACATGTAGTGCTTTGGAAGGGTCGTGGCATATTCGTATTGTCACCCAATCATGACGCGGCCTTCTTCTTTGCCTCATCCGCAGCCTTTTTACGTGCCAAATATCTCTCCTTTGCGCTGCCAATCTCAACCTCTGTCTTCCGACTTTTGGCTGCATGTTCGAGTTTCCTTTGCTCTTCTGCCTCCTCGTCGGCTGCGCGTTTACTGGTCTGTTCAATTTGTGCCTCCAACATACGGGTCTCCCGTTCTCTCCTAGCCTTCGGATCGGAACCACTGCTTTGGGATACCAGTGGCCGAGATGCTGTTCGCGAAGTAGTCGATGCAAAACCTGCCGGCTTTGGTCTCTTGCTGACATTCAGACCCGCTACGAGCAACTGTCGTTTATCAACGATTTGCCCCTCCTCATTGAGCACAACATCTGTGCCTTTCGCTCTCGCCTCTTCAGCAATCTCGGCGTCGGTCTTCTCTTTCTCGAGTGAAAGTATGGGCAATCCACCTTTCTCAGCTTGAGCGGTTGCCAGCATTGCTTCCTGATGTCGCTTATCCTGCTCATCCAACATGCTCCGGTGAAATCCTTGAATTCCCAACTCTTTCCGCTTCTTCTCTTCTTTTTCCTGCCTTATCTTTTCCTCGGCCTCTGACTTTCGCGCCTCTTCTTGTTGCTGCTTGTATGCGCTAGTGACGAACTTCTCTTTGTCGGCAAACTCGTCGCCCTCTTTTTCTCGTTCTCGCTGTAGTTGCTTGTCCTTGGCGCGTAGTTGATCTTTCTTACGGATATCGGCAGAGGCAGCCATGTTATCAAGATATTTTGGCTTTCTCTCAGCGGCCTCGGCCTGCTTCGCTGCCTTTTTGGCTGCATCTTTGGCGTGGATGGCATCAAATGCAGCATCGTAGTCGTAGATTGATGCGTCTACCGCGAGCGCGTCCTGGGCATTCTTTTGGTGTGTCTTTTGAGATGACAGGTCTCCAAATTGAGAGATCTTCTTGCTGTTGGATTTTAGTGACTTAGTCGATGCTTCGCCATTGTTGGCCGCATTCGAGTCCTCTCCGTCTGAGTCGTCCAGACTCAATGCTGGCCTTTTTTTCAAGGCATTTGGTCTGGCAGGTAGCTGTGGTCCCTTTTTGGCATTCAAGCCAAACTTGAGGGACATGATGGAGACATATGTGAGTCGATGATTGAATGGTAAGAGAAAGAAATCAAGGTTCAACTTTGAATTGAAGAAGAAATTGTGGCGTGCACGTGATTGTCAAGATAATTCAGGTCGCAACTCAACATTCAGCTTTCTTTAAATCACAACACTCACTGTCTTGCGCATGACAATGGCTTCTGTAGAGGCCGACGTGCTAGGCGGATACGACAAAGTCCGATCCTCCAAATTCCGCTTCAAACCAAAACGGCCAAGAGACGACGGCGACAAGTCCTCACACCGAAGCAGCAAGCACAGAAGAGAAAGATCACGCTCTCCTCGAGAGTCGCGAGAATCGCGAGAAGATCGAGAACGCCGGCACAAGAAGCGTAAGAAGAGCTATCATGAACCGCTGAACGACGACCCATCCGCCTACGATGACAGCTTTTATGCCGACCCACGCTCTGCGAACTACATCGACCCCGATACTGCCTTTCGAGAGTCCCTCTTCGATGCACTAGCCGACGATGAAGGTGCAGCATATTGGGAAGGTGTCTACGGCCAGCCAATTCACACATATCCAAATGTTAGACCAGGACCCGAAGGCGAACTCGAACGAATGACTGAAGAAGAATACGCTGAACATGTACGAGCTAAGATGTGGGAGAAGAGCCACGAGCATCTTGCCGAAGAACGGCGGAAGAAACAAGAGGAGCGGAAGCGAAGAAAACAAAAGGAGAGGGAGGAAGAGGCAGGGGCAGATGATGGTCCTTCATGGAGGGAGGAGGCAGAGAGACAAGCTTTTGAGGAAAGGATTGCGAAAAGCTTGAGGAATGGAGAGCAGCGGAAGACCAAGAAGAAATGGCAAGACGCGTGGCAACGATATCTGGTGGGGTGGGAGAAATTTAGTGAGCTCGTTGCGACAAAGAGTAACGAGGAGGGATCGCTGGCTGGCAAGAGTTCAAGAGTCATCATCCCCTGGCCTGTCGAAACTGGAAGCTGGAAGGACGCCACGAAGGAAGACTTTGAGGACTTCTTCCGGAACGCCCCTCCTAGCGAAAGCGATTGGGCAGGCGTGCTCAAGAGTGAGCGTGTAAGATGGCATCCCGATAAGATGCAGCAGCGCTTTGGTGCGAATAAACTTGACGACGAAACCGTCCGGTCAATCACTGCTGCATTTCAGGTCATTGACAGATTATATGCAGAGAGGCGGAAATGATGCGAAAGACCGTAGAGAGAAAGGTTCATGCATTTACGATTTTTACGAGATACAAAGATACCCCAAGGAATACTACAATAGTTTTTGGTTCGAGACTCGTATCACTTTGCACAGGTCATCCAAAATTTCCACTCTGTGAACCTCGAGGAGTCTCAGTTGATAGAGTATGCTTTCTTTGCTCAGCATATTCAAGGTACTTGAGCATGGTGTGATACCTTGGAAAGAGGCATACATCAAGTGAGGCACTCCGGACACTAAAAAGGCTTTGTTAACAATTTAGTAGAATAATTTTAAGATAGAGGTGGCCTTTTCCAGCATTGTTTTGTGGTATGGTTTTCGTCGTTATCAAATGATCGGCATTGTGTAGCCTTCTCCAATGGCAGCTCCGCATTCAATCATTCCCGTATCTTACCTCGCCGGCAAGCGTCTTCCTCTCTCACTCTTCTATTCCTTCACAAAGAAAAATCTACAACTGCTCGGTACATACGGATTTATCTCAACCCATCCTCTCTAAAATTCGAAAGCCAATACTACTGATCGAAATCGGCATCGTCATGGACTCAAAGAATCATCCCAACCCGATGCGACAGGAGTTCATCGACAAGATGGACCCGCAATTCGTGGAATTGTATACCAAATTTCAAGGTGAGTTCTTTATTTCTCATCACTTGTACGTCGGCAGGAGAGCTGATCATATCAACTTACCAGCCCCGAAGCTGCAAGCACATCACGTTCCCATTGGCGAATATCGTGCAGATCCGGCAAAGTACACTGCGGCAATACCACCTGGTCCAAAGCCTACAGTTGGAGGCATAGCTGTTTATGATGTTCCAGTGAGCCAGCCGCCTGGAAAAATCATGGTGCAAGTGTATATACCCACCGATGACGCGATATCTTCGGGTGGTCTCAAGACCTCTGCTGGCCTCCCAGCACATATCAACTATCATGGAGGTGAGACATGCTTCGAATCACTCTCATGATCAAACTTGCTAAATAAAGGCTCTCAGGTGGCTGGGTCATTGGCAATTTAGCCTCGGACGAAGGATGGTGTAGACAAGCATGTCAAGAACTCGGAATAATCATAATCGACGTGGACTACCGACTTGCACCCGAATATCCTTACCCAGCGCAGATATGGGACTCATGGGAAGCATTTAAATGGGTCTTTTCCAACGCGACAAAACTTGGTGTTGATACCTCGAGAGTCTCTGTGGGTGGTTTGAGCGCAGGTGGTCATCTGGCTGCTGTAGTCGCTTTGATGGCGAGAGACGATCCCGAGATACCGCCCCTGAAGTTACAGCTTTTGGTCGTGCCGGCTGTCGATGCGAGGTGGATACCAATTGAAGGTTCTTGTGATCCTGATAAGGTACCTTATGAAAGCTACGTTGGCTGCGAGTATGCTCCTTGCCTACCCCTAGCAAGAATGGTATGGTTTGCCGATTTATGGTTGTCAAGTGACCCCAGTAAGCCCTCACTGCTCCCAAGGTTACATACCGAGCTAACGCCTAGGATTAGATAAAAGGACCAAGAATGCGAACGAGTGGATCGCATCTCCTATTCTTGCATCCTCGCACTCGAATCTTGCTCCGGCCTCTGTACTTACTGCTGAATTTGATGTGCTACGATCGGAAGGTGAAGTGTATCATAAAAAGTTGAAGGAGGCTGGGACACCGAGCACTTATAAGATGTATGCTGGTGTCGCCCATCCTTTTGCTCATTGGGAAGGTGTCCTGGATAAGGCGAAAGAGTATGTTAAAGATACTATTAATATGCTTAGACAGGCTCATTCTACGTCGTCCTATCAATAGGAGAAAAAGGTGGCCGGAACGGTCCTAATATAGGGTTACTAAAAACAAGGGAGATGAATTTCTGGCAAATTCTTTTGAAGAATCGCCGGGAAATCATCAGCCTCACATTCACCGTTGTATAAGGAAGACTTTTGCGACACTCTACAACTTCAGAGTCACGACGAAATGCAGATCAAGAAGTGATCCAATCAGTGTTTTAATTACTATAACTTGTGAGATCCTGTCTCTACGATTCATACATTCTAATTCCTCCCGCAGTATCATCCATCGTGAAAATTAAGTACAGATTAAGCTCACAACAACCCAATGAAAGCCACAGCAGCCCCAAGAGCTCCACCGAGCGCTGGAAGGCCAGTAGCCGCGGCACCGGCTTTGGAGGTCGAAGACGCAATGCTTGCAGACGAAGAGCTCAATTTGCTGATGGAGGATGCAAGACTGCTTGATGCTGATGAACTAGTCGCGGTGGCCTAATAGGAATGTTAGAAACGGAGGATGGGTGTGAGATGGAAAAAGGAAGCTTACCAAGACGCTGCTGGCGGAGGAAGCCTTAGAGCTGATGGAACTAAGGACAGAGCTGGCGGAGGAGTTGGCGCTGGAGCGGCTGGAGCTGACTGAGCTGGCGGAGCTAGCAGAACTGGCGGATTTGGCAGAACTGCTGGCGGAGCTGGCTAATGAGAGGGAGCTTGATGAATGGCTGGATGTGACAGACGCGATTGAAGATTGTGCGGAGGCTATGGCGCTGAGTGCAGCAACGATGATGACTTGAAAATGCATGTTGATTGTTACTTTGTTCTCGTTTTTAAGTGGGAAGAGAAGTTTTGATTTGCCTCTAAACGTGAAGTTGAATTGATAGCTTTTGAAAAGAGAGAACTGCAAGAGACTTACACGGCTCTTAAATATTCCCACCGTATTCCAAGTCCGATTCCAAGAACAGATTGGATACATTCTATTTACACTAGTCAGATCGCGCAGCATCATGAAGCAATTACACCATAGCGAAATCCCACATCTAACGAAGAGATGTGATCCAGAGGTTCTTTTCCTGTCCCAATTTGATAGTGACATTCCAGATCTAACGAAAGAGGCGCGATCGGGGTTCATCCCATCACTAATACCTTTCCTTAAAGGGTAAGTTGTATAAACACTTACGAGACCAGTCTTGGCTATGGCGGAGCGTGGAGAAACCTCAGTTCCACTCAGAGAACCACGTTTTTGTTGGTTGGGATCTAGATGCATACCGCTTCGAGCCAGAGTCTACCAAAATTGGGTGGTGTCCCGCGCCCTCGGAGGATTTGTCCGCCAAGATCAAAAACAATTTTGCCGTCGCCGATGCGTTCTCCAGACGTCGTTCTGTCCGCCTACCTAGGAGGTACCTCCTATCGTCCTCCTAGCCTTTTCAAGGACTATGAGACGGAATGCGATGCGATTCGATAATCTTGACTGAACGCGACATACTAAAGAAAGTATTTCTCGAGTGAAGAAGATGGTGTAAGAGGAGCAATGAAAGATGTGAAGGAACTGGATGTCACGAAGTGGCATCCACACGACGCCACGAAAATTCGTCATTGACGCCAAGGATATCTGAAGCATTTGGGGATATAGAGGCCATCGAAATGAATCCTTATTCTCTGAAAAATCCGACAAGGAAGAAGGGTTCGCGGGGGTGTCCTTCGCTAGTCAACAAAAGCCGAAAAACATGGCGAGAGGTTGGTGCAGAGGGGTGGGGATTTAGCAGACTACAATTCCTTTTCAATCACCAAGAACTGCCACCATCGCCCTAACTCCTAGGGATGAATCATAGAGGCTCCTTTAGCAGCTAGTTCAACTACAATACCTCTCTAGTCACGAAGTTGTTGTTTGCCAGGCTTCGAACAATATGATAGAAAGATCTCACTCGCAGAACTAGACCCTCGGAATCACTCCTATCTGGAAGGCACTTTCCCTCAGTATTCCTCGACAAGTTCTATGAAGACCGCTACCTCGTCTCCTAGAATTAGGCTACGGCATGTACACGACAAAATGACACGTTGATGTCCAATAAAAAAAGCACCTCAGCCTTCCAGATGCTTTCTACGGAATGCTACAGGTTTGGCCCTGAAGGCTCGAGAGCGAGGACCTCCGTTCTTTGCAACGAGAATCACATACAAATTCTGGAGGCTGATACACGTGTCTATTTGTCAAACAGTTCGCCGTCTTGAGTAACGAGCAATACCATGTTTGTTTTATGCTCAGCATGGCGGAAAATATTCAGCGCTTTGGAAAGATTTTCATGCCTGACTCTGTTCCTGGAGGTATATTTAGCGATTAGCCTGATAAGTTAATCTTCATCTTGACTCTGCTTATGCATTAGGAATTATGCATAATCGTATGTTCTCAGGTTCTCGAACGAAGGCATTCTGTTGACAATGGTTACACCGATGGTAAACTTGACAATTTAACGAAGTAACTTCCCGACGAGGAAATATTGAGTAATATCCAAGAGATGGAATGAATGTTCGGGACAACTTCACGGGGTTCATCTAATATCTGACAAAGATGGACCCAGAGGAAAGAATGAGTGCGGCGCAATTGATGGAGGAACGGTGGCTAAAAGACATAGAATTATAGCTGTTATGCTACCAAATCTTCGAGGCATCTATCGATTCATGACACCAATGTGAACAAAGAATGGCCGCGCCCTTCTCCGATATTAACCCCCATAACATCAATCATCATCTACAGCATTCCAAAGCCTCCTCCTCCCAACCCATCGCAGCCTCTCACAAAACCGATTCTCCACCTGCCCGGTCCTCCCTACTCTGAGTTGCCGCCCATAGTTGGCAATATGTTCTTTACCATGGAAACGCCAGAATTGCCATGAGCAATCCTGGCCAAGGAAACTTCGTATCACAACTGGGCCGCCTGGGTGTGAGGTGACGAAGTCAGAGCAGTCGTAGACGATGGAGTCGATGACTATCCAGAGTCTATCATCGGGGCTGTACTGTTTCGCGGTGACTGAAGAGGTGGGGATATATGGGAGGTCTGAGTCCGCGGTGGAGGGAGGAAGGAAGGGATATTCTAATGAATTTATGGTTGATGCTGGTAGGCGCTCAATATGATTCACTGAAGGTATAGTTTTGGGATCTGTGATAAAGCTATAGCTTTCTGAACGCGTCTGCGTGTGTTGTGATGGAGGATTGTTTCTGAGGTAGATTTGGTTGGAGTGTTTTGTTATCCAGCCCATGATGACAATGTTATAGTTTCGTGACCAATTTGGCACTCGATACAATAGACGGGAATGTTAGGTCTGTCAGATGCATGTGCAGTTGACCGTGGCAAGAACTGGTATAAGGCTAGTCACCGTTAGTGTTGCTCTTGAATCATACATCATGGAATTCTCCTAGTCCAGAGCTTGATTTCAGGGACGGAAAAGGCGCAGACTCTGTTCTCCGCAGAGATGATGATCCTGGGGAAAGGGGCGGCGCGGAGAAGACGGAGCGTTGCTGCACCCCGCACCCCGCAAACGATAGAGTCTGGGGACGTGTCATGAGGCCCTGCTCGCGTGGAAGGATGTTGACAGACCACAATAGTATTGCTTAGTATCATGAGATGCACTAGTTCATTCATCCTCTAGAAAAAGCCGCTGCTGAGCGTGGAGGAAACGACCCCCTTCGTATTCTCCTTTCTAGTACGAGGAACTGGAACTTTTGCTACAGCCTTGTTAGGACAATTGACCTCTGTCTTTAATAACATTTCAAAAAACTAACATAAATATCGCCCAATATGTCGCCAGGCGTTACGCAGGTGTCTTGGACGGACGAGAAGACGCCAGCGGCAAACACTCACAAAGGAACTCCGCGAAATATCGAACCGATCAAAGCTATCCAGTGGGACGAAAGTCTTCACACCAAGAAATATGAACTATTTGGAACGCACCCGGAGTCAAAGATTCTCTTCTTAGATGTAGATATCCTCGATTCAACAGGCAAGGAACCATACCGAGGCGATGTCTACATCGAAGGTAGGCCAACACACTTGTCCCTTCTCTTAAGGGTTGTTACTAATATTTTGAGCACAGGAGAGCGCTTCGTAGCAGTCGGCGAAGTGCCTGACAAAGACTCACTAAAGACCAATCCAAAAGTTCGGACCTTCCATGGCAAAGGGAGGACATTGATGTCAGGACTTGGTGACGGACATACCCATTTCTCCTGGAACGGTGGTGATCTCGATAGACTGGGCGAGCTGCCGGTTGAAGAGCACACACTCCTCACCATGAGAAGTGCCCAATGCTTTCTGGACTCAGGCTATACAATGTGAGATACTCGTCCGAAAAAGAGGGCTTAGCCATGCTGACACTGAGCAGGTGCTTTGGAGCCGCTGCAGCCAAAGACCGGTTGGATGTTGTGCTTCGAGATGCGATCAATGCTGGGGACGTTCCGGGTCCTCGTTATAGAGCCAATGCTCGGGAAATTGCTCGGCACGATGGTGAGCTGGTCGCTGGTATTACTGCTTTTGCAGATGGTCCCGAGGAGATGCGAAAAGTCATCCAGAGACATGTAAACACCGGGGTGGACAACGTCAAGCTTTCTATGTCCGGGGAAGAGGTAGGAAGCCCTGCGTGTGATCTAATTACGGTTGCACTGACGTCTGTTAGATCACTGAAATCCGATCAGCCCAGGATTGCTACTTCACAGATGAAGAGACCGCTGCTTGCGTGGATGAAGCACATAAGCACGGGAAAATGGTCTGTGCCCATGCGCGAGCCAGAGATTCTGTAATTATGTGTAAGCTGTTCATCTGATTTGTTGACCACCGTGTCACTGATATCCGAGATAGGTGTGCGCCATGGAGTCGAAGCCATCTATCACGCTTCCTATATTGATGACCAAGGTTCGTTAAGCTGTTTACACCTGCCTTTAATATCAAGACCATAACTGACCTAGAGGTTAGGTATGAACATGCTTGAGGAAGCGAAGACAAAACATATGGTTGTTCCAGCAATCAATTGGCTCTATGCAACGCTTTACGAAGCCGAAGCCTTTGGATACCCACAGGCGCATGCAGAGAAAGTTGGCTACAAGCGGGAGCTGGAGGCAGCTATTGCAGGTCTGCGAGAGATGCACCGCCGGGGCATTGTTGTCCTTCCTGGTGGAGACTATGGTTTTGCCTGGACGCCTCATGGCACCTATGCTCGCGATCTCGAACATTTCGTCAACCTCTTAGGATTTACGCCCCATGAAGCCCTCATCGCAGCCACAGCTGGTGTTGCAAAGCTGATGATGCGTGAAGAAGATCTTGGCAAAGTACAACCTGGGTATTACGCGGATTGCATTCTTGTGGACGGCAATCCGTTGGAGGACATTACCGTGCTACAAGACCATGCAAAGTTGAACATTATCTGTATCAATGGCAAGATACATAAAGCCGGCCAGAAAGAATATTTGCCACCCCCTGTGGCTGGACAGGACCGCAATATTCATGCAATCGTTCCAGATATGGACTTGCCTGAAGTGGCAAAGCAGATGCAGAAACAGTATTGATAAAACTTGTTCAATTCTGATCAAAGAAGAAAAGGCTCAGTCTGTATGGTACTGCTTCAACGCTACATGTTTGCAAATGAGTTTTAACCACAATCCAGACCTGTGCTATTGAAAATGTTGTCCCACTGTGTCCAGGGAAGTGCTGAAGGGGACATCCAGCTTTGTGGATTCAGTTGTCCAATGAGCCAGTCGAGATTTTCTGGTTGCGACGCTGTACTACTTCCCGTGGTAGGAAGATGCTCAGGGTCAAAATGTGCCGACGATCTAGCGACATGCACCTGTTCAGCAGGCGAAATCGGATGTGATGATGTATTGGTCACAAGCAAACTTCTGTTATCAATTAGCAAAGTCAATGCATTGAAAGACATGGGTGTATTACAGCAAATTGCGAAGGAACGGCACTGCCCTTGCACAAATCATGCTTGTCTCGGCCATGCTTTCGAATCGATCTATGCATGCACGTACGGTATTGCCGACATTTGTGAGGCTATAAGCATTTGGATCGCTGAGACCAATCGCTACCAGGTTCACAGCGGCATGGAATGCATGGAAGCTTCCGAGGCCGCGATGGTACCAACAGAAAGGTGCAAAGCTTTCGCTGTCATGAAAAAGTTGGTGGACTTCCAAAATCCCGTTGGCACTTTGCACGCATCGTAATCTCGACTGCAGCTGTCGTTCTCTTGAATATCTACCACCGAAGAGAAACGGTTTATGCAGAAGAAGCAGAAGCTGATGCGAATAGGCGTATAGTATGTTGAATTGCGACTCGTGCTGCAGTGACAATGTCTGTGATTCTGAATGGGCGGAATATGTCTCTTTCCAAAGTTTTTGCTCCTGTGCGATGTTCTCATCCAGCTGTCGCACAATAGCTTCTTCAGGGATCGCAACATTCAGGACTTTTGTGCAAATTGCGCTCGCTATTTCGTAGAGGCGAAATTTCAGTAGGAGATAGGACATCTGGGTTGCGCCTCTCGGGCTTGTTAAGCTAACGCGTCCGATGTCCTCATCGTTGATATTGGCGGGTCTCTGAACCGGATAGTCAGAAAGATAATGTGATGGCCAAAGATTTCCCATCGATGTGTTCTGAATTGTATAGAGCATCGTCAGACCAGCCCAGCATCGCCGGCGCTCCTCGCAATCGATCACGGAGAGGTCAAAATTCGAAGGATCAATATGGCAACCAATTGAAAGAGCAATATGGTGAGTTAAACCCAGCAGTGACCATGCTTGCCCATAGCTGTGGTTGATCCCATATATGAGTATGATCAAAGCTTGCAAGGTGATGACGTTTTGCCGCCACATGTAGCCATCTGCTTCCAAGCAACGCATGGAAGCATTTCGATAACGCTCAGCCAATTCAGCCATTTTCTGAAGTCTCGTGGGCCGACGACTCAGCTCTTCAAGCAAGTCATCGTGACGATCAAGAGCTAATACGCCAGTCCCAAGAATTGCGAAAAGGAGAGCCAGCCAAGCCAGCGGCGTCGTCTCTGGCTCCTCTTGGAAGCGCTGATACTGAGCATGGAATGTGGGGTCATGGAGTACATGGAAGAGCTTACACAGCAGATCAGCCTTGCAACAATCTCACGAATGTAATAAAAAGCGTACCGGTGCAAATGACTCAAAGAATACGTCCTTGATTTTCGTACAAGAAGTTCTTGATGGTAGCAGAGCAAGCATTTCGCCAAAAATCTTGTCTGACGATCGATTGAAAGGAAGCGGCCAATGTGTTGTGTCTAAAGTGTACGCAGCTTGTTGAGTATTTGGGATGGCGGTGGAAGATCCTGTATTCCACGTTGTCCCGAAGGGCATGTATCGGACATGGCCTGAAGTTGCAGTCTCAAGATGCCCAATACATTGGTGATTGTTGATTGAATTCGGCGAAAAATTGTTTGACAGTCTCATATTAGAGACATCTGCAGCACCATTGTTGATTGGGAGATCCTGTGACGTTTCCGGTGATGCATATGATAGTTCTGGGGAGGTTGGCGATCGCTGACTTTGCTGCTGCAGTAGCAAGAGGTGTTCTAGCTTTGCCACTCGAGCAGCGAGATCTGAGGGTGAAGTCTCCAAAGTGGCACCTGGATCTTCAATCCGCTCGCCATTGCTAACGCTCTGGCTCGCATACGTGCAGAGTGATGGCCGTACTCGCCGTCGAACACATGTTCCGCATGGGTTCCCATCACGGGGACAGGCTATTTTCCTTGCTCGACATGGTCCACAGCTAACAGGCTGGCGACTTCGTCTGTTGGTTGGCATTGCTCTGAAGCGATTCGAAGTTTGCGGTTAGAGCGGCTTCAGCGCGGAGATGGCATTATATATGGCTGTGCATCGAAGTCAAAGCTCGATAGTAACCCCGCCCCTTTTGGCGTCTCCATCGCTCGAGCGGAGATCTATCCCCGCATGGCATTTTGTCACGTAACCTGGGGCAAATATTGGTGCTCAGGTGCGAGTGGAGCCGATTGTGTCCAGAACGCACTCAGTGGTCTGGTAAAGTTCGCCACGAAGGTGATGCGCTAGAGGTAATGATCATGCCAATTGCAGTCTTGCTCTATGATATCGCTCAATTTGTGTGGCTGCTATATCGACTATCTTCCGCTCACAAAAAATCTGCGTGCACATTATGCCTTATCCTGATCGAGGAACCTCGCAACCGCATTCACTACCCCGTCCAAACTCTCAAACACATGCCAATGTCCTACATTCTGCAGCACCGTGCTCTTCACGGATTTACTCACAAGGTGTTCGCACCAAGCGGGAGGTGACACCTTGTCCTCAGAACCTGTAATGATCAAAGTCTCCGCAGCCACTTGGGAGAACTGAACAGCCTTCTCATGCGTCTCGGCTAAAGCGCAGCATGCTTTCGCATAACTCTCTGGATTTTGACTCATCAAAGAGAGGCGAATTGCTGCTACAGCGCTAGCATTTGATGTCTTTGTTGCGTTCGATGTGGCTGCTGTGACAACGGCGTCGACAACAGCGCCAATGCCTTCACTGCGCACTGTCTCTGCCCGTTGGTAGGAAGCCTTACTGGCAGCTTCGGGCAGAGGCTGCGTTGGAGGTCCCAAGAGAATCAATTTTCTGACCATATTGGGATGACGCAGTGCAAATTGTCCAGCAATGAGGGAACCCATCGAGTGCGCAAAGACAATGGCGGGTTGGGTGACAGTTGCATGCTTGAAAAGCTCATACACGTCATTTGCGAGCGATTCGATACTTATTCTGCTCAGGGGTGATGTTGGGGACAGCCCATGGCCTTCGAAGTCGTAGAGGTGTAGATCGTATGACTGTTCGAGCTTGAGAGCAGAGACTAACGGCAACCATGAATCAATGCTGCCTCCCAAACCATGCACAAAGACTATTGGTAGCCCGGACGCTTTGCCATAACGCTTGTAGTGCACCAGCTTGTCATTCATGGCGGTCAGACCAGACTGGCCTGGTGTCTTGCTTGAGTTCGTTGCAGTGATGCAAGAGGTAGACTGGAGTCTTTGGGTGATATAATTGTCGGAGTCAATGCGGCCAACGTGATTCGTGAGCGTGCCGAGTCCATCGATGCTGACCTCAACTTTGTCTCCAGCTTGAAGAAAAATTGGAGGTTTTCTGCCAATGCCAACCCCTGCAGGCTAGGAGATGTTAGGGAAATGTTCAGAATTTGCAGACGATAGCTACGACTTACCGTCCCTGTAGCTAGCACATCACCTCTCATCAATGTTTGTCCTTCACTCATAGTCATGATGAGATACGGAATCGAAAAGATGAGGTCTTCGGTCGTAGCATTTTGCCGCAATTCGCCGTTAACATGTGTTTGGACTCGTAAGGTTTTGTTGAGTTTCTCTTTCGGCACCGCTATGGGACCCTGTGAGGAGAGAAGTCAATGATGTCCTTCATATCACTGCATGATGTGATGAACTTACCATTGGACAGAATGTGTCTGGCGATTTTCCAATATAAAATTGCTTGTGATCTCGTTGCCGTTCTCGCGCTGTCATATCGTTGATGATTGTGTATCCCCAGACATGATCCATCGCATTGGCTTCCGAGATGCGGAATCCATCTTTACCTATGATAACTCCAATCTCTCCCTCGTAATCTAGCGTATGGGTGAATTGTGGGTGCGGGTAGATGTCCTCCCCATCTGCGATAATGGAACTGAATCTTTTCGTGAAAATGACCGGGTGACTTGGTAGGTCGGTCTTGTCAGAACTGTCAAATCCCGAACTATTAAACTCTTTTGCATGCTCCGAGTAATTCTTGCCGACACATAAGATATCTCGTCCGTAGAGTGGAGGCAATATCTTCACCGAATCAATAGGTATCGGCTCGCCTGCTGCTTTGATCTCGCTCTCTCCGGCCTCAATAACTTCATACAAGTTTTGAAGAATCGTACCCGAAGCGAAAGACAAGGGCTGCACTGTTTTGGCAGTTTGGTTGTAATGCCCGACTCGTGAAGCAGTCCAACCGGCAGTTTGAAATAATATGTAATTGGTGAGCGATGGGCGAGCCAAAGACGCGCCATTGGTAGCAGGAGGAGATGGCATAGTTTTGTGTGCCTGGAACAACAATATCTGGAAATGTATGAGTATTCACAATCAGCTGTTAGGCGGCCATAAGTATATAATACAAGTGTACTGCCGACATCACCGCTATGGTAGCAGGGGAGCTTGACACTTCGGTAATCATCCAGCCGCTCAAAGAGCGGACGACTAAAGCAAATGTGACGTGTGGTTAGATCTCCATATTTTCGCGGAGATAACCGTGCGACATCACCGCTCACCTGACTTCGAAAACGTTAGCCTTCTCCGCAATGGCTTGAATCGATGCAATGAAGCCGAAGCCACAAACCAACATATGGAAGCTGGGAGGAATCGCCAAACTAATGATGGAGCATAATAGACCCTCTCCTTCTCCTTGGAGATGTCGGGCTACACCTGATCGTTCAGATTCTGTCTCATCCTTTAAAGCATTCCATCCGACATGTCAGAAACATACGACCACGTAAGCAAAGTGGAAGCCAATGGCGCTCATGAGCATCTAGAAAGACTTCATACGGCTGGTGGTCATGCTGCTGACCGCGGCCAACCATCGCTCCCGGTTGTTCATCGCACATTCGCAAACCCAGCCCCTTTGGGTCTACTCTCCTTCGCAACTGGGATTTTCCTAATCTCTATTCTGGGAGTTCACGCGCGTGGAATACAAACCCCAAATGTCATGATAGGAGTTCTCATGTTCTTTGGTGGCGTTTGTCAGTTCATCTCTGGAATAATGGAGTTCGTAACAGGCAACACGGTAAATCCTTGTGTGATAGTATGAGACTTGCTCGAATGCTCACCTATGATTATAGTTTGGAGCCACAGTTTTCCCAGCTTATGCCGCATTCAATTTCTCATATGCTATGATTTACATTCCTGGTAGGAGCATACTTGTACCCTCCCACAACTGATAAAGACTAACATAGGCAGGAACTGGTATCCTAGCTGGTAAGACTTGGGCTTCGTGATTTTGCATGCGCTATGAACTCACTCTACATAGCATATACGGACTCCGCAACGGGACAACTTCGGCCAGAATTCAACAGTGCTTTAGCAATGTACGCATGGGCATGGTTCATCCTGACAGTCATCTTCACAATCGCAGCCATGAGATCCTCCTGGATTTTATGGCTCACCCTTTTCTTTCTCGACATAGAGCTTCTACTCTTAGCTGTTGGATATATGGTCAACAGCCAGACCACGTTGCTAGCTGCAAACTCCCTCGGTTTCGTAGTTGCTTTATGTAGCTGTAAGTCATGGCCGAACAGCCGTTTGAAAACCTTTCCTGACGTCGAAGCAGATTGGGCTGGGTGCGCCGGGCTTTGGGCAGGAAATATAACCCCCATCAATCTCCCAACTTTCGCCATGTACAAGGAGGCATGAGACCGGAACGGAGAAGTGGAGTAGTGAACGGGACAGATGGTTGTACGCAGGGTATCATCTAAAAATTCGATGCTGCTGATTGAAGTGTTTAGCGTTAGCGGGAGCGGCAGACCACCTCGACTTTTCTCAAATCAAAGCGTAAAGAGGATAACACCTGAAGGGTGCAATTGTATAAAACTTATTCGAAAACGTCGCTGAAAAATGTTGGGCTTTAGCATGTGTTTGAAAATGTGCAGGACAGCGCGAAAGCTGTGCCAAGTTTTTGTGAAGTATCTATGAATATCAATGGAAGTCAAGAATTAACAACCCATAGAAAACATCACACAGCCACACTTTGCCGCAGTCTCATTAAAGGAGCCGCAAGGCAATGATACAGCTAGGCTTGTTCTGTGTTTGGTGCCCGATCCTTTCAAATCCCATTCTATCCTCCTTCGAATTTCTATGTTGATCGCTCGACTTTCAAAACTAGCTCCCGAATACGGTCAAGAAGTAAATCCTATCAGGCACCACTTGGCGTGTGCACGTAATTCAAAGATCCGCCGCTGTCCTCCAACCAAAAGGATCGGATCTACTTCTTTTAGCCAGGTCGTTCACTCGGTATAACGATTCAGATATTTCGGATTGCCTTCGATAATCACGAATTTCCTGGAAGTTTTAATTTGGAATTTGTCGAGAATTTATCGTCTTCGCTTTTTGATCGGACATGATGTATTTGACGACGCCTCTGCACCCAGAGCGGAAGTTCTTGAGATCGTGATCTCATTTTAGGTATGCCGACTATCGCCCTATCCTTCCGTAACGATACATAGACTAAACTAGTAAATGCATCATTATCTGTGTATTGTCAAGTACCCTAACATTCGTAGCAATCATTGATATTAACTCTTCTCGTCCGCAACCCCGACATCAATGCCGTACCTCCTAGGCGCCAGATTGGAACCGTTTGCGGCAAAACGCTTTTCCCACCACCCCAAACTCACAGAATAACCATTCCAGACAGCCCATTGATCATCAATTGGTGTTCTGACCTTTCTCCCTCCGGACGCACCGAGCGGACTAAATGTTGATCCTGGGCGCATCCAGGAGGTCAATTTATGACCAAGTGCTCTCGACGGTGCCGCCTCCCTGTCATCAACATTGAACTCCGTCCAGCCTGGCCCTTTGTATGCCATCTCACTTGAGATACCACGACTCACTCGCTGCTCCCTCGCAATCTTGACCAGTTCGCTCCCGGAAAACAGTCCTGCCTGTGCGCCGATACCATTCGGCGGCTTCATGATCCCAACCTTGGTGTCAACCAGAAATATCATCATGATTATAACTACCAGCACGCAGCCTAACAAGACTTGAAGTGCGATAGTCGTGCTCCTACTCTGAATAAGGCGCAATTGTGTCGTAGCCACGGTTGCGGGTAGAGCTGATGTAGCTTTGGCTTGAGCTTGGGAAATTGGTTGCACATACGGCCTTCCGATGTTGACCATTTGAGCGGCGAAGTGAGTGAGAACACGACCGCCTGCTTCGCCCAAGAGTTTAGGCGAGGCGACAAAGTCGTCGTAAGTGACTTGAGGATTCTCGAGACCCATGATGTAAAAGAGGAGATTCTTGCCCTCGGTGGGATATATGGCTCGGAAGCTGCTGAGCCAATTGAAATTGGTCCAATTGAGCTGTGAAACTTGGTAGGATTTCTGGTCCAGTATGGGCGTAATAGTGGACATATCGTAAGACTTGACTGTCAAAGGAAGCATTTCGACTGTACCCAGATTGGGCTGAGACGGCCGATATGCTGTCACGTTTAGATGGACCGCCGTGAAGTTCAGGTTGCACCAAAAACTACTGACAGAAGTAAGCTCGAAACCTTTCGCTGAGGAGTTCTTTTGGTTGACTTTGGCGACCATGTACGTCGTGACATTTTGGAGGTCAGTATCTCCGTCCTGTTCAGGTGTGGGAGGACCGTAGAACGGGTTGATCTCACTAAGAAGCATTCGACGATTCCAGTAGTATTCAATAGCGTCTCCGCTAGCTGTGTTGCTGGTATTGAAAGAAGAATCGAGAGTCGAACTTGGGCATTTTTGGATCCCTTTGTTACAAATAACCTTGATTATGGGATCCTCCTGGTTGTCGAGCATAGGCGTGATTGTTCCATAGTCACTTGTCGCAAAAGTGACACAATCCGGTAGAATTTGTACTGCAGGTATTCTAAGTTTGATCTCTGCTCCAGAAGTGAGCGCCTGATTGGCAGTATCACTTGCAATGATGTCGGATAAGTTCGAAAACACCAGTCCATCGGTAATCCCAGGTGTTGCTAATGAGCTTTTATCCGTTGGTGCAAATTGCGTCAAGACTGTCGCACGAGTTCGAAGAAGGTCGTTTCGTTGGTCGTAGAAGCCAAGATGGTAAGTATCGAGATTACTGACAATACTTGCATCGACCGAAAGGCTGGTTGTTTCAGTAAACGGACGGAGTTCACTGACGAATAACGCAGCGGCCACGATCTTTATTGCAGGGAGAAGAAGGCGGGTAAGCGAAGTTGCGAACAAGAGTGGACTTTTTCCTTCTCTCAAAGATTTGTACCCGATTGAGAACATGGAGTGATTGATGGGATTAAATCCAAGTCCAATTCTTGCTGGTAAACTTTCTTTTTGCAGTCGTATGTAAGGTTGCAATGATTGAACTGCCAAATCGACAGCTTGTATTGCATAACCAAGAATAACGAGTAAAGTCGAGGGCAGGAAGATGGCAAGATATGTTTCTTCTTTACTCCTCGCTGCGTACCCGGAAACTTTGTGGTTTCGCCACCATGATATACCCAAGGCAGCAATCATGGCAGAAACAGACAGGAACAAAATGATACGAGAACCAAGATGCAACACTGTCTGACGGTAGGGGCGAGTTCTTGTCGTCGTGAGTATATCTGCCTTCTTTCCATTCGCGTCAGACCGCCACAAGATTTTCGTCCGGTCCCCGTCCACAACAGTCTTCACATGTGACCCTTGCATGAAAAGCATGAAGGCACTCTCGTCCATGCGTTCTGTTCCTTGCAAATGGAGGTCCAATCCAACACTATCAGCAACGATCAGGCCAACTGCACCGAGAGTGCCAGGATCCGACCTGAGATCCGTTCTTGGTCTGAGAAGCGTACTTGCCATGATCGTAATGAGGAGAAGAACAACAAATATTCCTTCGAGAACACGAAGAGCAACTTGGCGTAGTCTGATGACGAAGACAGAGGTTGTTACTGTACCTCGAATAACTGATTTCTCTGGCGTGCGATAGTCGAGATGAACAATTTGTGAGATAAGTTGCTGAAGAAAAGCGGACAGCTCTTTACCCAAGAGGGTGATATTCCGAGTGTAGCCGGCAATTTTGTCGAGATCGCCACGCGCAAGCATCATGATGACTTTGTCGATGTCAATGTAGTTTAATGGGTTTGCGCCTGGCCTGACAGCCCCTGGATAGTAGCCAATTTCGCCGTTGTCAAAGTACTCAGAGAGAGCTGCTCCGTATAGCTCGGTCCATGGGGAATCCAAGAAAGCTTCCAACGGAAAATGCTTGTCGTTCTCGGGTCGATTGCCAGTGTAGGTACCTCCGTTGCTCTTTTTGAGATATTGATTGATTTTCAACAAAATAGACTCTGGATTCGCGATAGCAATTGCCTCGGAAGAGATTGGCTTTGAGCCAATGCTGACGAACTTGGCAGTACGAGCGTCCACTTGGACGTCATACTGGTCTAAAGATGTGTTGATCTTGCAAAGGAGACTGTTTACAGTTGCCGAACTGTTTGCGAGTCGAGAAGAGTTGATGGTTGGGTCGGGGTTCCACACATTTAATGTCAGGCGAAGATCACTGTTCTTATTGGCACCACAGTTATATTTCGGATTGACAGGTTTGGATAAAGCGCTGGCACACTGCCAATTGCCACATGTCGTATAATTAATCCAGGAAGTGACGTTAGCGGGCTCGAAGGACATTCGCGGATAATCGGAGGGAAAGATATGACATTTCGCCTTGGCCAAGTCGTCAGAGTCTGGTTCAAGCCTGAATTGACCTGCATCTGACCCTGTTACAAACGTTCCGTTGTAGAATTTCCAAGTGACTGGGTCACAGGCCACGTTCACGTTGAAGGCAGACGTTATTGCAGAGATCGTTGTGTTTGCCCCTCTCTCAAGGCTTGACGTTGATGCATCAGAGAGGTTGAATGATTCGAACGCATGCTCATTCGTGGTCCAGTCAGGAAAGGCATAATCCATTCGATTGATGGTGAGATAGTTGAGAAATGCTTGGGGATTGAAAAATGAGGAATTCAATGTTGGTCCACCATTGCCTGTTAGAGTATCATTAGGAACGAGTCTTGATGTTCTCATGAGTGACTGCGGAGTGGTCGTGACACGTGCAACTGGATCGGTGAAAAACAAGTTGTTGGCAAATGGAACGAGGCCACCACAAAGCAAAGCTCCGATATAGCCCAAGGTGATTCCATATTGCCGTCTCGTGAATGACTTGTAAACACTTGTCGTATCCAGAGCATCAACGTAGTTGACTGCAACCAAAGCCTCATCTGCTTTAGCCCAACCTAGATGCATCAAAGACCATGGCCCTACCAGCTTGAGATTCCTCAAAAGCATCTCCCAGACAAACGCCAGTAGGACCACGATGATGGTTGGCAGGTAACGTGCCAGAGTTTTCAAGCTTGACGAAACAGCAAAGCCATGATGCTTTCGATCCAGTACGTCGAAGACTTCCAGAACAACCACGCAAAGCAGAAACGTTGTGGAGAGGGCCAAACTGGCGGGCAATCTGAGCATAAGAGGAATCCATTCTTTTGAAAAAATGGAGGGTCGTTTGTCGGATCTGTCCTCGTTCACGGCAGCTTCGGAGAAAGCAAGTGGAGGCTCTTTTGAACCGGAACCGGAATCGTTTTGATCCTCCAGAGGTAACAGGTCTGGTCGTTGAGACCAATAGTCGGAGAAACTTGATCGAACGGACGGCCTTCCAATCAGGTCGTCAGTCGAGTCATGATGGTGGTGACCTGTCCGCGTACTTGTTGTGGTTGAATGATGGCGGAGAGAGTTCCCGTCTCCCAGAGAAGAGACGTCCCGTGTATTAGAAAGACCGAGATCCACAGACTCCCGCGACATCGCGAGGCACTGGGGAAGTCCGAAGTTTCCAATAACTGACGCTGAACGACCTTTTGGATATTGATGTAAGAAAGCCCAGGCGAGACGGAGGCCGCAAGCTTTATCATCATGGCGGCTCCGCTGTGCTACAAGTCTCTGCTGGGGTCGGGCCGTTCAAGAGGTAGGCTAGAAACAAACATAAGCGCTAAACATTAGCCTCTCCGACGAGATGTTCATAAATAGACGGAGAAAATGACATGGAGGTGAACAACTCCATGATGCCATGCTCTTCTAGTTGTCCGCTTTTTTGGGGACATTGATGGTAAAGTGATTAATTGAAAAGGATTGAACTTCAAGCAAACCTGGAAGTCATTCCAGGCGAGGGCACGTGATTTTGGTTTCTTACTCACAATTTTTTATCGAGGTTATTTTTTCACTCCTCAACGTTCTTACCAAGTTGAGTTTATTATCAGTATTCGTCGCTTTCTTGTTGCTTGCAGAATGATGTTATGACGAAGATAACAGTCTTCTATTCGAGTCTCAGACGCAGCCACGTTTTGATACTGGAGGCGCAGCATGCTGCAAGACTTATCAAGTGACACTTCAAGCGTCGGAGTCCGTATGAGCATTTTCATCTCTGATGTGTGACAGTAGTGAGCTACTGACAATATGGATCCCATCAGTATCACCCTCGCCATCGCACCTGTACTCACCAAAGCTGCTAAAACAATCAAAGCATGCCACGATATGCTAGAGAAATATCGCTCAGCCCCAATGACTTTGGCTTTGATCATCACAGAGTGCAATGCCATAGCCCATGTCCTCTCAGAACTTCAACTTGTGGTGCTTAAGGATTTATCTCGATTAGATCCGGACCGGCGCACCAGCGTTTGTGATTACATTGATGGCATTGTTATCGGCTCCACCAATGCGTTGTCGACCATTGAAGTGCGCATTGAGTCGCTTCGCCAATCTTCAGAAGGAGCAGTACTGGGTCCTATTAAGCTTTTGTCCCGGAAGGACAAAGCTCGTGTTGTTTGGAAGGAAGACGAGATTAACTCCCTCCTTTTGCGGCTACGTGGGTATCAGCAGAATATTGGGGTCGCTCTTCAGTTGCTTTCGGTGTACGCTTTGGTTGTTTATTCTCACGACGCTCTTGCTAATTACACACAGTCAATCTGACAACGCAATGCGTGAGATGGTCGAAATGCAGGGAACGGTCCTGACAAGAATTGAGGCGGAAGTGATGCAAAGGCGGAGCCGACGGAGACAGAGCATAATGGGGGAAGCAAGCCTGTCACATCGACACAGCGAAGCCAGCAGTGTCATGTCTGACACCTCATTCGAGTTCGACATTGAAGCATTGAACACTAGAATTTACCGCGAAGCTTTCATCGGCCGGCGTCGACAGGCCGACGCTGAAGTTGAGGATTTGGTGGTAAGAGACTCGGTATGGTCGGCAAGAACATTACGATCACTTGCTGTCAGTGAAACTATGGTGGTGGTACCGGCCTCTCCAAGGTCAATCGAGGCCGATTTTAGTGAGAAGACACAAAATGAAACCACCCCAAAACATTCGGAGGAAGAACGTCGAGTAGAGATGGCACAAGAGGAAAATACCACAACTCATTCCGAAGACGCGTTGAGTCTGGAAATAGGTAAATTCGATGATGCACAGCTTCAAAGGGACACAGTACTAGCAGATCTCGAAGCTTTCAAGCAAAACATTCTTGATCTGAGCAAAAACAAGAACGTCAAAAAAGATAATATTCCATCAATCAGACGTAGCCATTATATTGCACCAGACAGTCTGTCTCTGGATGCCCAGCTATCAAGACGGACCATCGGAGTTTGGAATGAACCTCGACCTGCAACCACACGTCCCTTTCTCGTGGAGAAAACTCAGGATGTTGACCAAGAGGGGGTCGAGACGGAGATGGACGGCCCAAAACCGGCGAGTCCGCAACTTGTTGCTGCCAAGACCATACCACCCACGGGAGCGATCAAGTGAGTAGTAAACACATATCCTAATATTGACATTGACGAGATGTAGATGCGTTTTAGTCGGAGACAAAGCCCATGTCAAAACAAAAATGCTCGTCACCTACACGCGCAATGGCTATCCGTCGGACTATGTACCGGCCGTGTTCGACAACTATTCTGTAAATATCATGTAAGACAGACATACTCACATCACCCTCTGTCACAGCAGAATAGTGATTTCTAACTTTCATAGGATCGATGACGAAGTATGGACACTAGCGCTCTTCGACACCGCCCATGAGGAAGACTACGATAATCTTCGACATCTGTCGTACTCACATACTGATGTCTTCATCATCTGCGCCGAGATTGGGAAAAAAGCTCAGTACGAAAGTGCACGCGACAAATGGGCCCCTGACCTCCAACACTACTGTGCAGGTGTCCCATACCTACTAGCAGGAGTGAGATGTCCTGATGAGGAGCAGAGCCCACCTGTATCCCAATTTGAGCCGGATAAAGAATATGGTGAAAGGATGGCTAAGACGATGGGAGCTAAGAGGTATCTACAATGCGACCTCATCACTCAGTATGGACTAAAGCAAGTTTTCGATCATGTAAGTATATACCCTGTCCTGTCCTGTCCTGTCCTGTCCTGTCCTGTCCTGTCCGCAGATGCCCACTAAATATCACCATAGGCCATTGCAGCCGCACTTGGAACCACAATTGGACCCGCATTATCTCCTTCAGTCAAGCGTCCAGCAACCACGAAAAAAACGAGCCGCTGGAGGAGAAGTCGAAGTAAAGCTGACGCTCTTAGAGCTGAGAAAATTGAGTCATGAGTATATTTGTATCCATCCTTATCGCTATGTGATCGGAGGGTTGGCCTTACACAACATTAACCTGATACCGTAAATTCTACCATCTCGGTCTCGCTAATTCCCCGTCTATGTTCCTACCAGGCAACTTTGTAATTGCGTTACATGGTGCAATATAACTGGCTACGAACAGTAAGTATCAGCCTGCTCTGGCTATTTTTTGGCTGAACGATTAATCATCCGATGGCGCAACATCATGGAAAGCCACATCGCCCATTGTTTTCTTGAGAATCGCCGTGCTCCCAGCAGTCTGCACGTCAAAGGTAGCGTGATTGCCCTGTAGAACGAATACGACATCGATTGGCACCGCACACTGCTTGCATGGTAATAGGGTGCGCTCGTGAATTAGTATTTTCTGTTTGCGATAACATAATACTCACGCTATTTGCTCCTCAAACCATTGCCCTATCTGGTCCATCAGCGCGGAAAACAGCACAAATCGGAATCTGCAATCGTTTATTCATTTCAACTCCCTACATGCAATGATACCACAAGATCAGGTCAACAAGATCCGATTCTGGGCTAACTCAAGGGCCAATATGACCACTCGGTCGCCGCCCTGCCTGATTCTAGTTCCAATTGAGTAATACAGTTTAGAAGAAATAGAGGGCGCAACAAGACAGCCTCATTTTGAAAGCCAAGCAAAGGCGGAAGCACCTCCAACAGGATTAGCTGTCCTTGTCTTGGAAAAGGAAACTGCACCCTCCTTGTCCTTCTCAGTCGTGTCCGGACCCTTGCCATCATTGGCACCGTCACTAGATGCACCGAAGAATCTGGACTGACCAGATACAGGCGATGTGGCGTTGGCGCTGGCTGAAGTAGCAGAGAACGTGCGGGACACAGGTTTGACAGGACGCAAAACTTTGATACCTTCATTCCGTCGTTGATACCCCGACTTGGCCCACGAGTCGGTCTGCGTGCTCGCTTTGTTGTCGCCATCGCGCCTCCAATTGCCCCATATCATCGGCGATGAGCCGGAACGAGGTGTGGCTGTTGCAGGTGTCGTGTCTGAGGAAGGCTTGCCTTCGGCACTCGTACTCAAAGTGCTGAGGGAAGGGCGAGATTCAAAGCTTTGTCGTGTCGAGGTCGTGGATGCGTCGTCACCAAAGGATTGTCGTCCAACCTTGTCGCGAGGCTCAATACGTGGTGATTCGTCAACAGAACGGCGACCAGCCGTCTCTATCACTGATCCAGAGCTAGAAACTACGGACTCTGTCTGTTTCAAGCCATTAAGTAAATTGTGCCCCTCTCTTCTTGGCTCGGGTTTTCTAAATATCTCTGATGATCTGACGGCCTTGCTGGTACTGGCAAGGCCCTTGAAGGTCTGTTCGTCTTCGGGCCGAACCATCGGTATTGATAACTTGTTGTGATCATCATCGAACAGAGTAATCGTGTTCGAAGAAAACAGAACATCTGCACTGTGGGTTCTCAACACATCACTTCCGATGAATATCTGTATCGACTTGTCCTCATCATCCACGGTACCATTCACGACATTGAAATCCACGGTGATGGTAGGTAGCTGAGGAGCTGGGCTGCTGGATCGAGAGGAGGCCGACCGAGTGATGGCTTCGGGAAGGTAGACAGACAATTTGATTTTGCGGCCATCTTCTTGTCGAACCTGGTCGCTGAATCCTAGCTTATTGATGAGACGTTGATCCAAAAACGAGCCAAACGATCCTGTGCAAACAGCAGCATACAACAACGAATTATGCTTGAAATTTGTGTTGAGCCAACATCGGATGATGGATGGCACAGTTCCGAGGATGAACAGACCAGGTGCTAATCCAGGATGCTCCAGAGGAGAAGTCGATTGTCCTATGGCACTGAACGGGGTGTCTATTCCAAGACTGTTCGCACGGCCAGACATTGCAGAGTGTACTGAGTGTCCCGTCGAGCTCTGGCGACCGTCCGACTTGTGCGAATATGTCCTCTCCATCATCGGATGACCTCCCAAGCTGCTTGTACTCCTGGGAATGAGGTCGATCGAAGTTCGCGAGGCATGGGACCAGTGTCCTTGATTGGCTGTCTCGTCAAATCGGACACTGTTTGCTCTGGATGTAGCGCCTGTTCGACGGGGCTCTTCGTCTGCATCCAGGTGGAGGCTGCCGATGAGGTTGCTGGAATGGTCGTCGAAGCCACTGAAGGCGTCGTTGAGAGGCTGTTGGACGGGACCTGGACATTGTCATTACTGCTATCTTCATTCTACAAGCTTCAACTTAAATCTCCTCCCGACTCCAGCAATGGGGGATTCTAAAAGAAATACAGAAGCCTACCTTGCTGTGGAGTCCCACTCAGAACACCTGGGAATGGTGAGCTTGTGCCCCAGACACTTTTCATCCGGGCGTCCTCGTCCTGCCTACGTTCCAGCCGCGAGAGACGTTCGCCGTGATCTGACTGGGTCTGCTGAACCCGCAGCATGTCCGACTGGAAACGCCAAATGTCGTCTCTGGGGGTGAATGCTGCGCTCTGCGGATCCATTTTCCGCCGTGTCTCAGTACATGGAATTACAACGTGGCCCACCCACGACTATCCAAGCCTCAACAGCTTGGAGAGTGCGATGTGTGTGCCTAGTGTATTTCAACGATGCTCGCTGTTTCTTGGCTGAGACTCTGCCTGGCTAGGCTTCTGCTGCTTCAGCCCTCCAACACCTATGCCCACACTACTACTTTAATTTCCCTTTGGTTCTCGAATGTATATGGATACTGGGACGCCGTGGTGGTTCAGATAGCTACAAGGCGCTAGGGGTGCGGATGTGGAGATGGGAGTGTTCCGGCGATGCAGGTCCAGGAGTTTGTGGGGAGCTAGTTTGGCTGGCTGATATCGAGGATGTTGAATGGATAGGACAATACTAGGGAGAGTACACGAGTTTCTCGTTTGAACTTGTTCTTGTGGTGTTTGTGTAAAAGTCGATGATGGTACCGTCACAGCATGTCGGCGAACTTGAAGACCCCACCGACTTCACATTGCACTACTAGTACGAAAAACATCGTGACATTCAGTCGAAACACCACAGAGTCGTGTTGATGTCTGTTAAGTGGCTAGGAAATTTATTTCCACCATTGCCAGGGATATCTCACCTTCATTGCCGGATTGAAGATAGACTACTGACCACATTGAGAATCATGGAATGTGTTCAGTAGGCATCAGGAACCAGCTCACAGGGTATTCCATCTTCACCGGTGCTTTCTACATGAACCGTGGTAAGCTGGACAAATATGGGTCACATATAAGCGACATCAATAGTACAAAACGCACCAACAACAACGCATCGCTTCAACATCTAGTCTCACAACACAAGGAGCCCGCCGAGCATTTCACAAAGCGTAGCCGAGATGGCATTGGGAACCCAGACAAGCCTCGCTACTCTGCCTCTTGAACTGGTCAGACAATGCTTCGACGCAGCGGTCGTTTTGCTGGAAGTCAGGGACTTCATGAGGTTGAGACTGGCGTGCTGTGAGTATCACAACTTCTTTCAATAACCAGGCTTATGTTCAGAACCGCTGCGGAACTTTTCCACGATGAAGTTCCTTCCTCGATTCACTCGAACAAATTACTGGAAGACGAAGCCCACAGCTCCTGTAGAGAGGCGCTTGAATCACGAGCCCGCCCACACCAAGATCGATTCCTTGCGAAATACCTTTCCGCGAGAGTCAAGTCTGAACGACACAATCCTAAGACAAGCTATTTCGTCAAATCCGTTCTGGAGATTGTCTTCACGAGCCAGAAAAGGAGTGGATGGGAAGCCTAAACCATGTAATAGTTGCAGCAGTATACTTTGGTCAAGTACCTCTTGTTGAACAGCATAGGCACAACTGTCAAGGTTCTCGCATGTGGTCCTCAATCGTTGGGCATCCTCTTCAAGTTGCCGCTGCTCAGGGACATGCATACATTATGTTCATGATACTTGATACCGACTGCGGATTCACGATGTCAAGGAGTTTGAGCCACCGGCATCATGAAGATTTTTGAAGGCTGATGGAACTCAAGAGGTTTGGACACATTACTGCACAGTTTCACATGCTGCCGCTGCCGCGGGCCAGCCAGATCTTCTCCGACAATTCTTCCTATCGAAGGGAAGTAGAAATCCCGCCATCTCGAAGGAGCCATGTCGAGAGCTGCTCATTTTGGATAGATCAGAGTCGCGCAGCAGTTTCTAAAAGACGGCTTCGATCTCAGCGCTATCACAATGGTCTGGATTCAAGAGGAGTCAGAACATCATCTCTGGGGGGGGGGGGGGTTGAAAGTTCGGCCGTTAGGTAACGCCACTGGTTGCTGCAATCGACAACGAGCAGGTCGAGATGGTTGATTTTCTGTAGGAGAGCGGATTGGACTTGAATCAGAATGAGCAATTACGATAGATCGCATTTACGCTAGCGGCAGATTGGTCAGAGAATCAGAGTATTCTGATATCGCTTCAGGCGAATTCAAAGTATTCTCGTATTCAAGGGGACATCTTCCAGGAGATGGATCCTACATCATCATCTGGATCGTATGATTTGCGGTGGTATGCGAAGGAGGATACAGATGCACCACAATCATGAACTCACTAGGCAACAATTTTGATGGCTGGGTATTTAAGTATACTCAATCTCCCAATAGGTCACCAACTCCGTTAAGGGTATTCAAGAACTCTGGAAATAATGAACCGAAAAATTGTTGGAAACTTTAGAGCCCCATTTTCAATATCACAACCATGAACCAGGCCTGGAATATGTGGGGAGTTTTCTTGTAGAAGGAAAGGAAGATGATCAGACTCGGAGACTAGCAAGGTAGAGGCATGAAGCAGGGAGGTATTGAGAAGTAAGAGGGTGTCGGTTTATGATGCAATCCAGGCAGCTCAAACCGATTGAAGGTATTGAATTCTATATCGAGCCTGATAAATTTCTGGCAATTTTAAAGTTGAAATCGTGAGAAATCTATCGACTTACTTGTTCCTTTTAATTTTTTGTTCGAAGCGGCGAGTATGATCACTATATCAAAAAAAAACTATAACCTTATCACCCACTTTAGGAACGAACATTGCAATACGAAAGCTAGCGTTGGTGCTTAGAAACACAGAAAGTCACAAGATTGATAGGCTAATAGATCAGCTACCATGGCTTCAACGGCATATCCTGCAAGTCCAAATGTCCACCCTCAACAACAGATTTAAACCCACCATCCAAATTAACAACATCAAATCCCGTTTGTGCCAAAATCCTGTAGGCAAGATATCCTCTGTACCCAACCTGGCAATACACCAGAATCGTCTTTGATTTCTCAATTTCGTGTATTCTTTCCCTCAAGGTATCAATTGGAATGTTAATCGCCATTTTCATATGGCCACCTGCAAATTCAGCCGGCGATCGAACGTCAACAACTTGCATTACTGTGTTTAGGTCGACCTTGGTAAGATCTTCCGGGTGTACAATCCTGACATCAACGCGGTGGACGTTTGATCCGACGAAGCCGGCCATATTGACTGGATCCTTAGCTGCGCCGAAAGGTGGCGCGTAAGAGAGTTCGAGATGTTCTAGGTCACAGACACGCATCTCTGCTTGAATTGCTGTGGAGAGGACATCGATTCTTTTATCCACTCCTTTGTGACCAACAGCCTGGGCACCGAGTAGGAGACCAGTTTCGGGCTCGAAGATGACCCGAAGAGTAATGGGAGTGGCACCTGGGTAGTAGCCTGCATGATCTGGTGGATGGACAGTAACCCATTCTGGTGTGCGTCCGAGACGTTTCAGGGCTGTGACTGTAAGGCCTGTACTTCCAATACTCATGTCGAAAACTTTGCAGATAGATGTTCCCACGTTGCCTCTGTAGGCGATTCTCTTGCCGAAAATGTGATCTGCTGCAAGTCGTCCTTGTCGGTTTGCTGGACCAGCG
Organism: Venturiaceae sp. KMAF11; assembly: GCA_023078705.1. Taxonomy (NCBI): domain Eukaryota; kingdom Fungi; phylum Ascomycota; class Dothideomycetes; order Venturiales; family Venturiaceae; species Venturiaceae sp. KMAF11. The sequence continues at coordinate 1,642,251 of JALGOQ010000007.1, read as the reverse complement.
AGAGCGATTTCGATGTTGGTACTGAGGACACGGTGTTTAGTCTCAACCATATCGCCTACAGCGTAAATGTCGTGATCTGACGTTTGCATGTAAGAGTTGACTGTGACTCCAGTTTTGCCGATTTCCAAACCTGCGGCTTTGGCTAGTGAGGTTCTGGCACGAACACCCACTGCCATCACCACGACATCGGCAGGAACCTCGACTCCCTTTGACGTCCAAACGTTGACATGATCTGGTCTCCCTGTTGTGTCGATGTTTATGACAGCAGAATTGAGTAGAAGTCGAACATTTTGTCGGCGGAGCTCTTCATGAATTGGCCCAGCCATGTCGATGTCTGTAGTAGTTGGCAGAACATGATCTGCATACTCAACGATAGTAACGTCGAGTCCGAGGAGCTTCAAGTTCTCAGCAGCTTCCAATCCGATGAAACCACCACCTATAACCACAGCTCTTTGGCTTTTGTTCTTCGCGATCCATGCTTGGACACTTTGGAGGTCGTCAATAGTCTGAAGGGTGAAGACTTCAAGTAGATCTGCTCCAGGAATCGGCAATCGAAAGGACTCGGCACCTTGAGCTAATATGAGCTTGTCGTAGGCAAATTTCGCTTTTTCTGCCACGCCGGCTTTCTCGACGCTAACAGTTTTCGACGCTCTGTCAATGGCGACTACCTCTGAATTCGTGTGTACGTCGATATTGAAGCGGCGCTTGAAGGAGTCTGGTGTGTTGAGAATGAGTTTAGCGTCGCTTTCGATTATTCCGCCAAGAGCATATGGAATGCCGCAGTTGGCGTACGAAACGAACTGGGTCTTCTCGAAGACGGTGATTGTGGCATGTTCGCAAAGGCGGCGTGCTCGGGTAGCTGCAGACATGCCACCTGCTACACCTCCGACTACGACAATCTTTTGGGGAAGCTTGATGGTCATGGTGACGAGGTGCGTGTATTGCTGTGAATGTTGTAATTACTGTATCTATTGAAAGTAATGATTTCGAATGGACCCGGGCAGCTTATGAGCACAGCTGATTCAATGATATGTATTTTCATTGTAGGAGAGTGCCTTGGAAGTCGCTCGTATGATGTTCAAGGTCTCGAATAGCATCTCCTGATGATCTGTAATTCTCGCAGGCAATCGCCGAACATGCCACTAAATTGATCATACCACACATTATGAGGCCTACATGGGGGCTTTGAAGTTAAGACCGCAATCTTCAGATCTGTCTGGATGAGAAGGGGTGTGTCCGGATGAATCTCTCGATGAACAAACGGTGGTTGAATTGATAGACGAGCGTCGCAAACCAGCCAGGAACTTTGGGCATGTTCAAATTAGCCTCTCTCGCAATGGCATCTTTGAGTATAGTCAGGTATCCTATATTTTCGGCCACTGTTTCTCCTATGGCCTGATGATATTGATAATGGACGAAAACGATCCTGCCGTCCAGCTAAAATTCGAACCTGCCAAGATATTTACTGGCATTTTAGTAAGGCTTCGGTGTATACCTACGTTTTTTCGCCGACCTTGACCTTTTCACCTCCGCAACGCTCCTTCCTTTGTCTCCCATCGCAGACTGAGTAATCCAGCTAATGGAATGGATTCATACATCCCCTAGCAGTATATGGAGTACGACAACGCCGTCTGAGCATGGCAAAGGGTCAGGTCGCCGACCTGATCTGCATCTCGACCGATGATCAAACTCCCAATCCATTTACTCCTGCACATTATGTTAATTCAAGCAATAATATCACGTTCTCAGGAGATTTTAATTAATCCATCTCTTGTCAACCCTATCCAATAAACTCATTTCTATGAACGCTAGTTGCGCACGCCCGGGGAGGTAGAGGTCGCCGAATGACCCTCACAGCTTCGGCGACCAATCCATGATCAGCTTCAGCCTCTTTCTAGAATATCGATCATGGCCATTTCTCGGGTATCAGACGATATTAGCTGGTCTCGATTCAGATCCACTAAGTAAGCCATTCTTCTAGCTGACAGAGTTCCAAGGTTCCTGGTTTGAGAGCGCCTGATAGCATGATGGGCGCCTTTGCATAAGTACACGAAGTATCCCATTCTGTTGCCTCCAACAAATTAGAAAATTACCATTCGATCAATCAATAATACCTGCCCACTGGCGCATCAATTCTTCAATCTACCACTCCCAGACATGGAGTCCACTACCAACGGGGAGAAGGCTTCCCCAATGAACGGCGATGAGCACCGAACATATCCTGAAAGGGATCTTGAATTGAACACAGTCCCAAGTGTGCATCTCATCAACGACATTGTTCAAACATTTGGATGGAGTGCGATGAACGTCACGGTCAAAGACCGTGTAACCAAGTCTCCACTATCGATTTTGACAGATGCCAATGGGCTTGTGAAGGCTGGCGAGATGATCGCCATAATGGGTCCTTCTGGCTCAGGAAAGACCACTCTCCTCAATACGCTTGCCCATAGAGCAGCAGCCGCCGGAGCGACTACTCGTGGAGACATCCTCACCAATGGACAATCTATCGACTGGAGCCAGCTTCGCCACCTTTCAGCATATGTGGAACAGGAAGATGCACTCATAGGCAGTCTTACTGTTCGGGAAACTATGAACTTTGCGGCACGACTAGCGTTGCCACCGTAAGTGGCTCCGAAATGGGTATGATTCTTGAGGCTAATAACGGAATAGAACTGTCTCGAAAAAAGAGCGCGAAGCACGAGTTGATGATTTATTGCAGAGCTTCGGCATGGTGGGGCAAGCACACACAATCATAGGAACACCAATCAAGAAAGGACTCAGCGGAGGCCAGAAGAAGCGTCTTGGAGTTGCCAGTCGACTCGTCACTGATCCCAAAATCCTTTTCCTCGATGAGCCCACCAGCGGCCTCGACTCAGCTCTCAGCTTCGAAGTCATCAACTACATCAAGGAGATTGGACGTAAGAACAATGTGAGCGAGCTTCATTCATTATTGTCACTATTTTACGATTCTAACCAGAGCAAAAGTTGATCATCATCGCCTCTATCCACCAGCCTTCTACTACGACATTCGAATTGTTCGATCGCTTGTGTCTGCTTTCCAAAGGCAAGACTTGCTATTTCGGACCCCCAATGGCTGCGCGACAGTACTTCCACAAGCTGAAGTACGAAATGCCTCTTGAAATCAACCCTGCCGAATACCTCCTGGACCTCATCAACACCGAAATCGTGCATGAAGGAGATGATGTTGTTGCCCGCATCGAGCACATACATGAAGCTTGGGACCAATCTGACGAAGCCCGGGCGATCAAGCAAGATATCGAATCCGCTATGCTTTCGTCCAAGGACCCCTCAACCGCTGGCCCTAACATCAAGAAATTGAAATTCGCCCAACAAAACGCCCTCATGGTCCCTCTCGTTCTCCTTCATAGAGCGTGGATCAAGTCATATCGCGATGTTGTGGCTTACAACATCAGGATAGTGATGTATCTCGGACTGGCTGTGCTCATGGGAACAGTCTTTCTCCGCTTGAACAACAAACAAACTGATATACAACCTTACATCAATGCCATCTTCTTCGGTTCAGCCTTCATGTCTTTCATGGCTGTCGCTTACGTACCCGCATTCCTCGAAGACCGTGCTACTTTCGCCAAAGAACGAGCCAATGGGCTATGTGGTCCTTTAGCCTTCACGATCTCGAACTTTTTGATCGGATTACCATATCTATTCTTCATCTCTATTTTGTTCTCGGTAGTAGTATACTTCCTGTCGAACTTCACACCAAACTTCAACACGTTCATGATGTGGACCATGTGGCTATTCCTCGATCTTGTCGCCGCTGAATCACTGATTGTACTCGTCTCATCGATCTTTCCAGTCTTCGTCGTCTCACTAGCTGTGGCAGCTTTCGCGAATGGATTATGGATGTGCGTGGATGGATTCTTGGTTCCCATGGCTACTTTGAACGTGTTTTGGAAGTACGTATTCCACTACATCGATTACCAAGCATATGTATTCCAGGGAATGCTTGTCAACGAATTTGAGAATCGCATTTTCGATTGTGCTGGGACCAAAGAGGCGGGTTACCAGTGCATGTATCAAAGCGATCTGGCGCCGGAAGGAAAGATTCGAGGAACTGCAATCTTGGGAGCGTTCAATTATAAGACTGGACAGCAGAAGGAGTGGGTGGGGATTATGCTGGGAATTATCGTTGGTTACAGGATTCTGGGATGGTTGGTATTGGTCATCAAAAAGACCTAAACTGTGCTATGGTTGGGCAGGCGGGCGGGCAGGCGGATTTCAGGTGCACGGAGGTAATTTGTTTGTAAGAGTATGCTATATGTGGATTAAATAGAGGCGTCGATAATACGAATAATTTTAATAGGTTACGACTAGGTACTTCCCTTCAAGGTGCCTGAAGTTTTCAGTTGCCATCGCCCTATTAAAAGTCAATCCATGGTATTGTGCACTGCCTGGAACTGTTCGTGGTCATACCATCTTAATTGTGTGATGAACATCAGAATCCGAAGCCAGCTTTTGTGAACGCACAAATTGACTTGAATGCCGTAAGCGTTTCTTGTACAGAGGGTTGGTGCTGTTGAGTATATCATCTGCGAATCAATAGCGAGGGCGATGAATTCCTTCTTGGCACTCGTCCTTGACCATTCAATCATTGCCAGTCTCATACTCGCCCAGCGCCTTAGCTCGAGAGTGTGAAGGTGCTCCAGTCACACCGAAACATTCAAGTCATCAAAATCCCGCTTAAGTTTCAACCTCAAAGAGAGAAAGAAGGGTTCGGAAATTCATGGCAAGATTCTTCAAGGATAGCATACTAAAAAAAATTGTTTTTGAGTGCTTTACCATTTCTACATCATGGAGCTGAATGTGTTTGAAAGGTGTCGAAACTTTAGGTATCCTCACGCATCATTTCCAGCTGCCTTTGATATTTAGAAGCATTCACAATTCCGACCTGACAGGCACCTTATCTTTTGAACAGTAAGAGATCATCAGTAACACTCTTTTATTTCTTAAATCGATCACGGCGAAGCATTCCGTAAACTTTCTGTTAGCATTGGATGATAGTCACCTCTGATTCACTCAGCTCGCTATTATCTCTTTTTTCCTGACTCTCACTTTTGTAAGGACGGTCAATCCTGAATTATCCAAGCGACCGATTTTGCCTTTACAGTATCTTTGAGTCTACCGAAATCCGACATCTTTGTAGGAATGAAGGAGCAGCATCCCCAAAAATCCCAAATGGCAATCACTGATTCAACCTCGTTCATCCTCCCTATATTTTCTCCCATTGGTTATTCCGACTGCTGTGAGTTCACAATTCCATAATGAGTGCGACCGTGGATGGGACGAGCAGATTGTTTGCGCAAATCACAGACTAAACACCTGGAGCACGAAACAAGGGAGAGAATATCAAATTCAATCTCACCAAAATCCATCAACGTTACTAAATACAAATTCCACCGAACCAAAATAATGACCAAGACATCTCTTTCCATACCAAATTGGGTAATGCCTAAATTCATCAAAACCCAAAAATAAAAATAAAAAAGCAAAACAAAATCTGCCACACCTATTTTTGAGAGAAAAGCAAAGCGAAACCCAGTACATTCTCGCGAACGCACTTCCCACAAAAGTTCCTTGTCCTTCCAATTCCAAGCCAGCAGGATGGGTATACTCGGGATGGGCCGCTCAATCAAAATTTACGAACTGTTTTGGTGTAATGGATATAATATGAAAAGGTTTAAAAGCCGCCAACGCTTGAACGCTTGAGTCCGCCTAGCCAACGAAAGGAATGGAGAGAATAGGGGGGAAAATAATTTTGGAAAAAGCGAGGGCGCCGAGATGCAGATGAGATGATATGTCGTTAGTCGTCGTAATGTTTTGGGTATGTGCTACCCTATGAATGTCGTTTCTTCGTTTCGTAAAAGTCGTTAGGTCGTCAGTTTTGGAGGTGGGGTTGCCATTATGTAAAGAACGTCGTGGGACAAATGTAGATGCCCCAGGGTCTTCATCTACAAGATCGATGATGGTTTGGTCAGGGATGTCGGGCGTGCTGACGTTCGCTCACTTGGACCAATGGGAATGCCTAGTACCAGGCATGCTCGCGAATGCAATGTTCGCATCTGCTTTGCTGATAAACGTATGCTCTTCTGCAATTGCAGACGGTGTATTTGCTGGCTGGTGAGTTTGCGCTTGATCGGCGGCTTGGAACGTCAAGGTCACTTTCGCTCGTCCTTGGGCTGCTACTAGCACTGCCGTTGCTATAGACTGAAGTGTAGTCGCTTGCATAGCGCTGATTGTTCCGTCTTCCAGTGCCAATTGCCACGGGCAATCCCTGTACAACGCCCGGCTGTCCCTGCTTTTGTCCTGGGTACATTCCATCGTTGATGGAAAAGTTCCTGCATATCATGTATGCAGACTCAGCGGCTTTGTCCCGAGCTTGTTCCTCGGTATGGTAATTCGTGTCGCAGGTATACTCGCGGTTGTTTACCCGCACGCGACAGGTCCAGCCAGTACGGGATTGACGTGGTTCGAAGTGTGGGTCGGGCCAGTGACGACGTTCACAAAGATCTGGAGAAGGACGAGTCAGCAGGGAATCTTCAGAGCATGTTGTACGCATGTGAAATTTGGCCAATGAATATTCAAGCCAAGAGGAGATTCTCGTCGTGTCTCCGCCAACACATAGCTTTCATGATGTAATCTCCCCTCCTCATTTTGCAACTGCTTCGACCTGGGGGAAAGACAAAGTGGATGATAGTACTTACTAGTGAGGTACATGGTATAGAACATTTTGAAGATGGGGTCGAAATTGACACAAATTGATATCAATGTAGAAGCAATAGCAAGTGCAAGAGACCGAATTCGTTCAGAAGTCCTCGTGGATACCGTCTAGATTGCACAACGTCTTCGGAGATAGTGGCGTTCGGTCAGTGGTGGCGGTAGTACAACGAAGAGAATTTGAAAGGCTTGAAGACCAACTGCAGAAGAACAGACAACTGGCTCAATGACGGAGTGAAGAAGTTGAAGTTAAAAAACAAGGGACACTGAGTGGTCTGCAACGAAAACGACGTGGATATCAGTTTACAATCTGGGAAAGCACATTAGTTAAATTGCAGCAGAGAGTTACAGCGGAGATTTCTGGATATGCAACCGAGTGAGACCCGGTGAGATGGCAGTCCAATGGCGTGGAATCGAAAGACAAGAAGACATGCATGCTGAGGCTCTGTCGAAGAGAGTGCCCCATCAATTGATGCGTTGGCGTGTCTTCTGGCCAGTGAAGTCTAGGGGTCCAGAGTGGAAGCTAGCACTCCGATAGCTCCCCCACAAGGCAGAACGACACACAGCGATCCAGGCGTCGAGTACGGTGGCCGATGCCACTGACCAGAGGGGTTTTCCCGATTGACCGCGCGGGTAAGGATTGTTAGTGCTGCAGAATGTGGCAACACGCAGACAAAGACTGCACTGTGTACCCTGGGCGTTGCCAGGGAAGATGATATCAAATGCAACAACATCTGTTGCAGCCAAACATGTACTACTACTCAGACTTAGTTCGAACCCAAAGTACAGCTTGACCAATAATTTGAAATGAGAATGCTAGACAAGGTCAACCTCAGCGTCCCGCCGGTGCATATCTTCTCGGTCGAACGTAATTGCGAGAGTAATGTCATGTTCTCTACTTGTCCGAGATTCGGTAACATTTGTGAGGGCGCTTAGCTGGAGTGTCGTTCTTCGACTGACGTAGAGACCAGTCTTGTTTTGGAATTGCTCTGGGGGCTCCTCTCCTCTCACAAATCTCGGAGCTTTAATTCCAGCGGGCGTGGCGGTTCCTAAGTATGCATGATGAGTTGTCAATTTTTAGGATGGCTACAACAGGACAAGACCAACGGCTTCAACATGCAGTCCTGCATGAAATCTTTCCAGGATGAATTTAACAGGCCAAAAGAAGATGAAACACAGCAACAGCTCCGTGCGAGCATGCGAAGCATTTGGGGCCATCAAATACGGCAAACCAACCCACACAGAGACGGCCACAACAGCTCTCTCACCGGCAAACCCCAGATTAGAGCTAGCCCTAGCCACCACAAGATACATTTCCGAACGTTGTAGTGGTCGATGCACTTCGCATGGGAGCTTCAAGCATGCTGCAGGACTACGGATGGCTGCTTTAACTCGCTTGGGGACATACAAATTGAGTTCGGCGCTCGTATAGACAGGCAGAGTAATAATAGTGCGGGGTGCCGTACGCATCGCGTCCTTGGGTTTGTAGAATGGCTGGGATACTCCACGATGAATTCGATTGAAGTTTGAGGTCAAAGCCATACCTGATTTTGTACGATCGAGAATGCTGTTCTTCTCCACCGTTGGACAGGTTCCACAGCAGTACCGCGATACCGGCGCGGGCAAGGCTCAAGCGGTGAAGGGATCAGGGATGTTGCTCACACGTTGCATGGAGTGGTGTCAAAAATCCCAGAGGAGCATGCATAGGTAGCTCATGGCGGAGATGAACCATTGCTAATCTCTGCAAAATCGCTCTGTGGAAGAGGATCCTCGAAGCTCCCGCCCGCCTCCCGTGAAACCTATCCATTCAGTCAGTATCTTTCGTCCCTGTCAGCCTTATCCAAAGAATATTTTGGGAAGATGATGAGATTCCGATGAAAGGTCCCGCTGTTGGAGACGCGGGATTCCGCTGAAGCTTGGTCCACCCAGACTTCTACTCCTCACGTTAGGCTGGTTTGATTGCCCCAGCCCTTGGAAACGAGACGTTTGATGGTGTAAGCAATTAGATATCAAGATAATTGTGAAAACGTAGAATGCTTCGACCATAGAACCTACTCAAACACAACCTCTGCGATTTCCATCATACCGAAACCATGCCTGTCAGTCGTACAACCCTGTTCAAGCTGCCCAACGAAGCAGATGTCGAGGCGGCATTGGCGGCATACGTGAAGCTCGCTGAGACAAACTCCAAGGTTGGTAGAAGCTTCGAAAAAGCCTGTGGTTCAAATTAGAGCATGAAGCTTACACAGAGTAGGATGGCAAACCATACATCTTGTCGAGCAAGGCGTATAAGCTTTACTCGGACCCACGATCCCAAGGTTATACCCTCGCGGCCCAAACAACGTTCTCCAGCGTCGAGGACATGAAATACTATGATACGGAGTGCGAAGCGCACAAGGCACTCAAGGGCGTTGTCGGACCCAAGGCAGCCGGGCCGCCATTGATGGTCTATGGTGAGGCGTGAAGTTTGGTTGTACAAATTTGGCGTTTGAGGTTGCCTTGGACCTTATTACAACCAGCAGGAACGATATTACACTTGGTAGAATGGCAAGAACACCATGTTGTATTTCAACAAGCGTGCTTTCGTTCTTTTGATCTCTCCACGTTGCGCAAGATTTGGGCAGCACTATATTATCCAGATTCCACGCGACCCACTGCAACCGAATCTACGTCCAACATGAGAGGCTGATATCGAGTACAACGGACGCGAGTGTCTCTGTGAATCATACAACCTCAATCGGATCCACGAGGTCAAGATCGACCGGTCGGCAATCTCCGTCGTTATTGAACCACTACAATGAGACGCGACTGCGAACCAGCAGCGATCGTGTGTAAGGGTATGGCATCAAGATGGCAGCACCTACCACGAGACTTAAGCTTTGGGACAGCGGAGCCATTACCACTGCCCAAGTCTGAGCGCCGTCATGAGGCCTTGTGTGGTGTCGAAATCATGGACATTATCGTTCCAACTAACAGTGGGAGTGGTCTGATCCTCGATACTAGTACTGAGATATCCCTTTGCCTCCTCTAATTATCTTTCTGAGACTCATCACTATTTCCCGCCAAGATCAGGTGGTCCGTTAGAGCACATTACCCCCTCACTTTACAGCTGGGCCACCAATTCTGTAGCCTGGGGCAAACAGCCTGGATTCGAATACAACATACTGATTTTTAGATCGAGGGCGATAAGTTTCTGACAACATTGTTTTCTGAAGTCGCCAGAAACTTTGAGACTGTCTAACGAGCTTGAAAGATCGCTCTGGACAAGCCTACTGTCAAGTTATGTTGTTAAAGGACACAGAATGAGCGAATCAAAGGCTGAAAGTATGTATTGATCAAGGTTTTCGGTTCATTAACTTCTTCTGGAAATCTGACATGTACACTTGCTCATTGCGATACCACCATCCATCCTTCCCTACGAAGACTATCTTCGGGTTTGGCATATAGCTCTGAGCACCCAAATTTAAGTGCACGATCTGTGCCACATTGTGAACGGCTTTGGTGGAGACTTGCCAGACCTTGTTGTTCTTAAAAGGACTCAAGGTGCCCAGTCCCTAGCAGGACTTTCCCACTTTCTGTCTTCGGGAAGTACTCATTCACTTGCTGGCGCTTTTTCTTTCACAACTCTCCATCCCAACACCTAGAACCAGGCTTCACTTCACACTGTGATCATGGCACGCGATAGAGCTGAGATCTTGTCAAGCCCGACTCCGCCAGGCCCTTTTCCACCTGAGCCAACCTTTCCTTCTGCAATAATACCACGATCTGCAGCAGCCAGAGGTAATGGAGAAGTCGAACCCACTGCGGAGGACGATGGGTCGGAATGCAAGCACTGTGACAAAAACGATGAGTGGGGCCCAGAAGAAGGTAAGTTTTTCTGATATACCCGTCAATCGATTGAAAACTGACCAGGAATCAGTCGGTGAAGGGTGGATTGTTCAGCCGAGCTGGCTTCCCGACACTACCCCCGAGCCCACAAGTGAGGGTGGCTCAGAAGTTCCGTCGACGACCACGCTTCCCGAATCTCCGCCTGCAGCAACTGGCATTGAAATTCAGACTGTTTCCATTCCCGAAAATGCACCTAAGTATACCAACATTGTCACTCTGGGCATTGTTATTGGAAAGCACTCAAAAACTGAGGCTTCCGTGATGATTTACCCACCGACCAGCACAACAATTGGTACATCAAGTGAAACATCAACTGGGACAACAACTAGCACAACAAGTAACCCAGCAGTTGGGACAACAACTAGAACAACAGCTAGCAAGCCCTCTGTGACGATCGGAATGTAAGTCGACCTACCCTTGATAAGAGACCAAGCATGGAAATTAACTGCCTTGTGAAGCCCGGAATTTGTCTCTGAGTTCACCACGGAAGTATCGGATCAGTCCATGATAGGGAAACACTCGCCAACTGGCCTCCCAATGCCATTGCCTTTGACATATATCAACCCATCCGCGGGAATTTCCGTCGTACCAACCCATGGTCCAACCGTGTCCTTTGCTCCAAATGGACATGTCAGCATGATGGAGTCTTCGAGTGCCACCGAGACTAAAACCACCACCAGTGCGGCTTCAACTACGATTGTGCCTGGAAAGAAGTTAAAAACAACCACCAGCCATACTAACAAGGCAAAGATTCACCCTAGCACCAAAACACGCGCAAGTCATACTCCTAAGCCCCATACGCCTCATCCTCATCACACGACCAAAACTAAGTCCACTCACACAAAGACCAAAACTCATTCCACTCATACTCAGGCCAAATCCCACTCCACTCACACAAAGAAGCCCACTCATACTCTTGAGCCACGAGGCCAGAATTATAAACTCCCAGGCTGCACTCTTTCCTCCTCTTCCTTCACCACTACCACTACTTCCCTAGCCCCATCAACTCTCTTTCGTCTGTCTCACCGCTCTCCAGGCCATTACATCGACCAAGGCGCCCTACGTGTTCTAGATGTTCGTCCAGTGGAAACCTCACTCGGCACTAAAGATTCAGCTAACAATATTCTCTATGACGAGTCCACTGCAGCTACGCCATGGAAGCCCTGGGGTGCCCCAAGCGGCTCTGGCTTAGTCTATGACAGCAGATCTCATGTTCCCAAGCTTTTGCCTGTGGTTGTCGGGATTGTCTTTGGCGTTTTTGTTGTTGTACTTAGCTCTTGGATTACCGTCAGGGTCATATTGAATAAAAGGGCGAAGAACCGGGCGGTGGCTTTGAGGAAGGAGGTGGATACCGAGCAGATAATCAAGCATTGAAAGACTGAGAAATGATCGGAGGCAGGTTTGATATTTTGCTTCATAGAGCACTACCTAGGTAATATGTGGGATTGTGAGCACATTGTTTTGGTGTATTCTAACACTCTTTTGGCATGATAGGTTCCTTCTATTTGATATTTGCTATTGGTGCACATATATTCTTTCTCTTACCAGAATATTCCGTCTTACTGATTGACAAACTAGCATGATATTGAATTGAAAATTGCTTATCTTCTATCACACAACATTACATCTCCTGATTTGGTTTTCGGAAAAACTACGAGGTGTGTGCACGTTTATTCTAGTAACTACAACATCATCAACGCCTTCATTATTGCTAAAGCTTGGCTATCACTGCATCGAACTTGGTGTTTGACACCAAGGCCCGGCGGCTGGTTGGCAAAACACCGCTCTTTTGCGCTGTTCTCGGCCTGGATTGATTGATTGAAAAGAAAGAGGACAACATGCATGACGAGAAAATCATTGACTAATATCAGAATGGAGGAAGAATAAGCCTCAAGTTAAATGGCGTCTGCCCTCCCTTATAGGTCGGATCATCTGGTGACGATGCAGCTGAAGAGGGCGCGGTCCATAGTTCAGCATCAACAGGAATGCGAACCCGCTGCCTTTTGCCTTGTACCTTAACGTCATGGTGGGTATAGGCCTTATCTTCTAGACTTTGTTCTCAGCTTCGTCTTCCTACACAATCAACACCATTTCGAGCAGTCTGCTGACTGCATATTTCGAAATCGCAAGCTCTCCAACTTTCAACCCTCCCGCTTTCAACCCTCCCGGAACCCAGAAACATGGTCTGTTCGCCAATCAAATCGGTGCAGATGGGACCGCCATATCGGCTGCCGCAACCTCAGGAACATTTACTATTGCCGTACCTCTTCTTTCGTGTATGCTGGCACGCATGTGGATTCGTCCGAAGGCTATATCGATATGGTCGGAACTGATTGCTATCAGGAAGCAAGCTCTTCAAGATTCAGCGAAGCCGATGGACTATCATGCAGCCAGGATTGAGCTGCCTCGCGACCAAATCACCAATTGGGATTGAAGTGCTCCAGCTTGGTTGCTCACAGCAGAGCGAGCAAATGAGCGACGCCAGAAGCAGTTGCTCCTATTCATCGATCTTATGGGTATTCCCGTCAGTGGAAAGTTGGACTTGGGCGATAGCGTTATTGACGCCTGGAAGAGTGCAATGATCACCGTCAACAAGCTTATTTCAGGAGAGCTGCAAAGCCTCCAGACTGAGACGCCACTGCTGGGACTCGCTTCTTGGCATCTGTATTCAGACATGGTGGTATTCGGAAATATAACCACGTCAAAGTGGCGAAACAACGAGATTCGCTTGTTCGCCGAGGTGGGGTCCTTATTCTTGGTATAGAGGACACTCGACGACAAGGCGACAGAATCTACTGGTCTCTTCCGCTCGCTCATCTGCGATATTATGGTGATTCGGTGCAACTCGAAGCCTGCTTACACTCCCAAACACCTCGTGTCTCCATGGATAAGCTGCTTCATGTTGCATTGGGAAGTTTGATCCGTCGCTGGCGTTCAGATTTCAACGAAATTGAGCATGCCACCGAACTCCTTGTGACCTTGAGTGACTTTCTTGAGTCCCATATCAAGGTGGAACCAGCCTGGCTTCCGCTCCCTGCTTCTGCCGCACGCGATTTCCTGTCATCAAACGGAACTCGAAGATCCGAAATCTCAAGGCTCATCAGGTGTAGTCGTCGACGCTACCCGAGTTTTGTCGACCATACAGCAACAAAATCTACTTTCGGGCTATCAGACTGTTCAACTTTTCTGGGCCTGCTTCCTACCAACGCATCACGCCTAGCCTGTATCAGAGAGGTCGCAAAGAATTTTGCAAATAACCAACACTTCATGATCATTCAGTACAAGTCTGATTCCTTCCCTACGGAATTTGAGCTTTCTTCTGTGACGCGGCTTCAAGGCGAAAGCAAGAAGAGACCTCTGAATCAGAGCACACCTCCTCGCAATTTTCGCGCTTGGAATCGAAAACGCACAACGGCGAGTTCGTTCGATACGAAAATAGCACACGAGTCTTTTGAGGTCAAAAGCGGCATCCCATTCTTTTATAATCGGAACGGATACGATTGTCAAGAAGCACCGAGCAGCTTCTACTCCAAATACCTGGCAGATATCATCTCTCCAAAACCCTTGGCCAAAGTTCGTGGTGTCTCTGTTCACAGCCGTTTCTTGCTTGCATATCCGGATATCGCAGCGAATGTGATCAGCATCGCCCACTGGACTATCTCACCCAATGAAGATCTTGAGACACGCGGCAATATACAGCTGCGTATCCTTCCAAACATTTTCATAATGCGACACATTCTCTGGAGTTTTGAACAAAAGCCCCTCGACAAACAATCACTGTTTGACTATCTATCAATGGGAAAATATCCAGCAACTGAGGTACACACCGTGGGCGATATAGCCATCTCGAAACCATTGAAAGGGCTCCTGACTACCTAGAGATTATATCAAAGTCTCCGTAGCGCAACTATAGAGCTTAGAGTGGCTTCTGATCCTCTTTGTGGTCACCCGTGGATTCCGCAAGCTGCCAATTTTGCGGAGCCTTTTGGGCCCTTTGATCACTCCGAAGAGCAAACCTTTGCCTGCGTTGCAAATTTTGAATCCGGCAACTTCAATTTTCAACCTTCTTCAAGGCTTGGAGTGCATGCTATTTCCATAGGCAATGCTCTGTACATTGCTAAATGTCTACTTCAAGATCCATGCGAGCGCTCTGGTGCTCTCGTTGAAACAGTTGTGGGAAATCTAAGAAAGTCGGGTATGGCAATGCTCCAATTCCCTGCAACACCTCGCATTCGCCCAGTGGGATATGACTATTCGCTCGCCAATCGTCACCCGTTCGACGGGAGCGAAGCAAACTGCTTTCAACATACAACCCTGCACATGTCGTTCACGGATTGGGCTTTTCCTATTGCCACTGGCTCTCGTGAAATTCGCGATATAGAAGCATATTATATCGAAGAAGCCATTAGTGTGTTTGACCACGGGATGTGGGTGGTCCGATATCAACATCCCAGACATCTTCCGGCATCAGAATTCGCGGATTGTCCCGAAGTACAGTGTTCGCCACGATTCTCATCTGCCCGAAGGGGACCTTCACAAGTTTGTTGCCATCGAAAGTTGGGAGTTGCTTGATAGCCCACCCGAAATTGGGGTGGTCCGCACTCTTGGTAATTGGCAGGCTCGCCTTGCCGCTGCAGCTTTAAGCATACAACGCGGTCATGAGACCCGGACTCTCCCTGAGTAAGTATGTTGGACTTGCTGTGTGGCTTTGCCAACTATAAGAGAAGAGAAAACACCAGAAAAAGACAGGCAAGATGAAGACGAGCACATATCTTTGGCCAACGATGTGATTGGTGTTCCAACTGAATCGAATATGGAAGATGATTCTGACAGTGAAATGGACGAGGTGGCTGAGCGGAAGCAGGTCATGTTCCTGAGGCAACATGAGAAGGCTGGTCCTGGGCGACTGAGGAGTGATCTCCAAGGGTTGAGGATTACCAATGTTCCGACTAGAATTTCCAACTCCAACCGTAACATTCTGTACAGTCTCTAGATGGAAGTAGAGGTTCTTGCAGTTAGTTGGAATGTAACTATAATCCTATCATACTCAGTTCATCAATTTCTTGCCCTCATGAAATATAGGAAACGTGGCATTGACACTGACATTGCGTTCTTTCTTTTCCGGCCTTTGTTAGTGAAATCCTGGAGATGTTTCTCCCAACTTGCTGATGAAATTATACATCATTACGGATATTGACGTCGACCTGTCAACCCCTACAGTGACATGTTAAAGCCTGCGCTCGGAAGCATGTTGAAATCTCTATATCAGAAAGATATTTTGCTTTTAATTTGACTTCAAAAGCTTCTATACAGTCGAAATCAAATCCCACTAATTTCATTGAGACTGTCACGTGCACAGGAAAAGTGGGCCCCTTGTGCTTTGTGGGAAATCGAAATTCGAACTTCGCGAAACACCATTCTCAGTCTAAACAACCTCACAACTCCGACAAGATGACCAAACGCACAAAGAGTACGTCCCCAAGCCATTCACTTCTATTGATTCGTCACTAACAATTGCTCCAGAGGTCGGCGTGACCGGCAAGTACGGTACAAGGTACGCAAACCGCAAATCTCTCCTCCGCCCTTCAGTCCACAATCAGAATCGCCCGTCCTTCGTTATACCCTCCGCAGCATGAGACTCACGAATTATACAGATACGGTGCCTCCCTCCGAAAACAGGTCAAGAAGATGGAAATCTCCCAGCACGCCAAATACCGTGAGCCCTACCAAAGTCCCACATAACAACGTACAGCCATCTAACAGCGTCCGCAGCATGCACATTCTGCGGAAAGACCACAGTCAAGCGTCACTCGGTCGGAATCTGGGAGTGCAGGTCTTGCAAGAAGACAATCGCAGGAGGAGCATATGTCGTCTCGTAAGTGGAACAGAAAGACTGGCGGATGGGCACACCTGGATACCGTCAGCGAGACAAATATGGATGGACACTAACAACATGCACAGAACACCAGCTGCTGCCGCTACCCGATCAACGATTCGTCGCCTGCGTGAAATTGCGGAGGTTTAAGAGGTCAAAATTATGAAGGGAATTGCAGGATGGGCGGGATTTCTATTAACTCATATCTGAGCCCCAGCTCAGCATCGATGTACGGCGTCATTGCTTCAAACGGATAGCATCTTCTCAATGCAATCGGCTCCCACCAGTCCACGGTACGGATCGTTTGCGCACTCTCACATTGCGGAGTTGAAATAGAAATAAAAATCGGATCTTCGGCCGCTCCAAACCTTTGTCATCTCTGAGCCTCATCATGGCTAGCGAATTCGTCGATTTACTCGTCACATCGACGCGTTGATTCTTCGCTGGCCTAACTTTTCTGCACCGTGACTTTTCGCTTCTTCGCCGCGGCCACCCACATACATGGGTTGCCCGATTTTGTCGGTCGTCGCTTTGTTTCGCGTCTCCATGGCTTCAAATCGGAACGTGGAGCACCAGAAAGTACCAGCCGGCGAATTAAGTGAAACAAGCCGAAATCATGTGAGAAAACAGCCACCACGGCATTTGGCATCAGCTGTGAGTTAGATGTTGGAAGTGTCCGGCGTGTTGTCCATATTGTCAAGAAAGATTCATATGGAGGATTCCATATTTATTTATCCTCTCATTCTCATTCCTGTCCAAGTTTTCTCTCCTGCTTATCGGTCATCGCTTCATCGCTTTCGTATTTAGGCTGCTATTGGTCCCCGTCCAAATCACGTTACCCTCAGCACGAGCGCCCATCCTACCCTCAAGTTGGACCTCCAACTTCTCTATTCACCCGCGAACTCCAAAACACAAACTTTCTCATGATCCTCCTCTCACTTCTAATATTTCCCCTCCAAACTTCCAGGACATTATACAATGGCCGAATCCTGCATCGTTTGCCTCGGTGATCTCTACCAAGACGACCCTGGCGCCTCCACCGCTGATGTCGCTTCCATCCTCTCTAAAGACCCGCTTGGGAACACTGATGGCGATGCTGATCCTAGCACAACACAACCACCACAACTGCCTCAAGGCGAACGCGAGTTGATCGCACATTTGCTGCCATGTGGTCATTTTCTGCACGACGAATGTTTAAAACCATGGGTCGAACGGGCAAATAGTTGTCCTGTCTGTCGCCAAACATTTAATATGGTCGAAGTCAGCGCTTCCTTGAGAGGTGATTATTTCTGATCCACTTGAATTCTCTTGAATGACTGCTAATTGTCTATGTAACAGGCACCGTCGTCTCCTCATATGCCGTTCAAGACAAACAACAAGTGGCGGATATCGACCCTACCATGATTGTTGAGGAGGATCTGTTCGATGAGCATGACGGCCCTTGCATGATATGCGAAACCTTGGGCGACGAAAACGAACTATTGCTCTGTGATGGCTGTAGCAATACATGCCACGTTATGTGTGCGGGACTAGACGGCATCCCCGCCGGAGCGTGGTTCTGCTACACTTGTCAAGAAGATCCTCAGATACTGGCGAACAACGTGCCCACCACTGGAAGAAGTCGTCAGGCTAGAAGACGTGGTGGAGAGCGTGCCTGGGAACGAGTGTGGCGCTCTGTCTTCGATCGATTACACTTTGACCTAGAATTTCCCTTTGATGAAGAGGAGGAAAGCCTGCCAACCAGACAGCGGGCCACTGCTGAGCGACGAGAGTTCCAGGAATGGCGACGCCGATTTGACGTTGCTGCTCGCCACGGCGCTGCCTCTCGATTTCGAAACACAGCTGCTATCATCCGCGAGCCCGAACGTAGACGGCCTGCGCCTGAGTCGCAAGAGGAAATCAGGGCATGGAATGCCTTCGAAAAGGCGCGGGCTGCTGAGGAAGGCCGAGGAGAACCTCCTGCACGCAACCGCAGAAAACGCAAGTCGCCGACGGCTTCTCCTCGCGATACTCCAGCTGAGCCAGAACGCAAATTGAAGCGCCCTCGCACTGCAAGGCGACCACAAAATATTGCAGAGTCAGGCGAAAGTGCTGGCGAATCGTCTCGAGCAGCAAGTTCTCGACCTGTGGCACCTTCAGCAATACGACCCGCCAGACCGACGATTCGCTTGGAAGCCAATGTTGCGCCAACATTCCTGGAATCGCTCATCAGCGAAGTCGAAGCCCATCCACCAGCCGGAGGCCAAGACGAACATCCTTGGACCGACTACAACTCGGATGCACTCGAGCGATCACCATCACCGCAGAACTACTCTCCCGACGCTTCGCCAGCCACGTCCAACCATGCGACACCACGAAACATGACACCTCCACCACACTCGCCCATCACCCGGCCAATATCGCCTCCCCTCGCTTCCATGATAACGCCCGTCTTTCCACCTGCCCCTGACTTCTCACCGTTCTCGCCAATTGCTGATAGCGTCGAGCGAGCCCGCTCCCGCCAACGAAGCAAGCACACTTCTCCTTCCCATTCTCCCTCACACTCGCCAACTCGCGCACCAATATCCTACGAAATGAAATCGGAGATTCAAAAGATGGTTTCCGGGGCGCTGAAGCCGCACTATGCAAGGAAGCAGGTGGACAAAGACACGTTCACGGACATCAACCGAGACATATCGCGCATGCTGTACGATCGCGTGTGGGACGCTGGAGGACTCGTCGATTCTGCCGCAAGAGATCGATGGGAAAAAATCGCTGTGGAAGAGGTGGAAAGCGCAGTGCAAGAGGCGAAGACGAAACAGGACAAGAAGAAAGATGAGGATCGTGCTGCTGAGGAGGCATCTATCTCGACGACGCCGAGTCACGATATCCCACTCAGGAACAGTGCCACGGTGTCTGCTTAGCGAGAGACACGAAACAGGATATTAACGTATTATGTCTTACATGACGGGATGGACAGATGGCGTATACACACTTTTTGAAATGGACACTGGCGTTATAATGGATGGATGGGTTTGGTGCATATACATTACATGTCGCAATGGCAGGCAGGCAAATTTACAGCGAAGGTGTTGGGCGTCATGGAACTTGGGGCTGGCCATTCTAGGCTACCTACGGATTGGCATGGGGAGATTGAAGGAAAGGATAGATACCCACACTCTGCACGACGATCTCTGAGGCATATAGGCACGATCTGGTCTTGAGGTTGGAGTAATGGCACATGAAGTGGATTCAATGCTATGTCCTTCACGAATATGGATGGATTGACGTTTTGTACCTTAAATAGGGAATTTTATGTTTTCTCAGTTCATATTGTCGAGGCTTGCCTTGATGTGTGAAATGGTGATTAACTTCTAAATGATTTGAACCAAATGGTATAGCTGAAAGACAAGGTGGAAAGAGTATTTCCGTAGAAGATGTTTTCTTGTTGAAATTCAAAATCTAAGATTACAAGATATCTTTAAAAGGTCAGCTTTCCTTGTACTAAATCCTATTTGCATGCAATCATTTTGCCACATGGTCTTACATATTTGGCTTACCTGGTACACCGCCGTCTTGGCTCGCTGTCTAAAGTAGTTTTTCGGCTCTATGAATAAGAGCTTGTGTAAGGATTTCATGCTCGGAGACGATAATTGAAATTGATTGCTATGCATGAACAAATATAACTAAACTACGCACATGATGAAAAAGACATTTCCCCCAAACACTTCTGTGAACGCCAATAAATGAGTACCGCAAACCGCCTGGTGGTCTACTGTTCATACCGAATCCAAGTTACAGTGTTGCCACTTTTCCCCTTCTCCTTCCACCATACATATTGACGAAAGAAAAATGTGGACGAAAGAAACTCGTCGTGCTCATGTCAAAGACAGAGAATTTACTCCTCGTACTTCCCACCCTCCAAAATCTCCTTGCTCTTCTCGAGTTTGTCCTTCAAGTACTCGTACACGGTGAATGTAACCGCCTGTCCAGGAGCCACTCTCATAACTCTAGGCGTAATGCCCTTGTAGAAACTCCTCGCACCTTCTTGCTTCCACATGTCCTTCGAAATGTTCACTATACGACCAATGGCTGTGTCACCAGGTTGTGCTGGTGTCTTCTGTAGACGGGTTTTTATGGTATCGATAGGGGCATTAGAGAAAGGTCCCATGGCTCCAGAAATGAGACCGATTATGGACGTTTGCCAGCCGGGGAGATCATTGGTCCCTTGGTAGGCTTGGAGGCGGGAGCGGAGTTCGGAGTAGGCTGTGAAATTTGCTGGGTTTTGTGTCAGTATTTTGTGACGATCTTATTCTTCTTATAAGGAGAGATGCTCACCAGCCTGATTTGTTCCTTGTCTCAGTGCAGTAAGAGAGACACCACGGTATAAGGCACCGAATCCTTCTTCTCTTACTACTGTGTATAATGCGTGTGCCGCGTTGCGGTATTTGGGAATATCCAGTGGATCAGCCATGGAGTGGTGTTGAGCTTGTAGTCGGATCTTGATCACTTCCATGGGTGTGACTACAGCTACAGCTTCTGTTACACCGGCTGAGAGACCAGCTGTGAAAGAAATGTTAGCGCTGGACACCTAAAATTTTCTAGGCAGAGCTTGTGTGGTCGCCCTTTCATGAAATGGAGAAATCTCATGAGCATGCGCTTATCAGGTCACCTTTTACTTTTGAATAGCCCATTTGGATTGAAATAGCAACTTACCAAGAAATGTCGCCTTCGAGCTCACGGTTCCGTCTGGATTAGCCAGTAGCTGTTTATACCAATCGAATGAGGTGAATCGAATAGCCATTTTTGGAATAATGCCCGCCAGAACAGCTCCGAGACCCTTGTAAAGTCCCAAAGGAGTCTCCCTTCTCACAATTTGAGCTCCAGTTCCGATGAAGCCAAGTTTTTTAGTCTGGTAACGAGTTGTTAGGCAAGCTCTTTTTGTTTTAAACTCTCATAAGAGAGCAATTGCAAGGAGTAACTTACTCCAGGTCTTGATGCTCGTTTCGACAATTGTAATCGCACTTTGATTGTGTCTACAAATTGGGTCAGTCTTCTCCCACACATTTTGGAAGGAAGCTCTTCGCGTACCTAGAGGATGGCAAATCAATGCCTCCATCATACCGGCTCCACCTCCAGCTGTTTACAAAAGTCAGTCTTGCCACTACTCTCACAGCAACTATTGTCCATACCAATCAAATTGGTGGCCGCCGAGGCAGGCTTCTTGCCTCCTGGCCCTGCTGTACTCTTCGCAGACATTGTGAATGTGAAGTGACCTCAAACCGGCAGTTTTAGGAGTTCCAGGAGGGAGGATCCGAGTCGTGTGCGTGTCGGGGCTTTTATGGCACGCCTGAAACGGAGGAAGTAGTATACAAAGAGTGGAGATTTAATGAGCAACAAGACAAAGAGGAGCTCCAAAAGCAGCAGAGAGTCGAAAGAGGAGTGAAGGAAACAAGAAAGAGCAATCAGAAAGAGTCACGACAAAATTTACCGGCGCACGCACGACACAAATGACCTTTTCCGTCATCGCGGTCGAAATGTATGGCAACCTTTGGGCCGAGCAGAGAGCTCTAGATGAGCCTCGGCCATGGGGTGTACGTCGGGACCACTCAGGCGCGGGAGCCATGACAGGCGCGTCTTTTCCACGAAAGTGAATGTGCGGAGGAGAAAATCGCGTTGCTCAAGATCCCAGATCTCATGATGGACGCCACAGCATTGGGCGGCCGGAAGCTGTTTTCGGCGACGAACGGGTAGAAACGAGTCTATCAAATTGGTATGCAGGTACGCAACCGGCAGGGCAGTCCTTGTGCGAGTTTATACTGCGATATAGAGCCTCTTTCCGCACATCTCTAGACGTCCAGGAAGGAAGTTGAGCCACATTATGACGCTCTCATGGTAGCCATTCCTCTCTCAGGGGGCCTTCTTCATGTGATGGAGATGGCGGGGAAGAGATGGAAAGTTACGAGCCGTTCTTGGTTCAAAACATCCCATCACCCGGTCTTTTCCGGCAGTTATTTGGCATATGAGGATCGCGAAGCCGAAGGGATTGAATCTGAGATTAGTTGAATGCGATGTCGGCCGTGAAGCGTAATGTCGGAATGTTTGAGGAGGACGAAGCTGAAGTGCAAGAAAGAAAGAATTAACGAGACGAAAAAGATTTACCTAAATCGGACAGGTCACATGATACTCGTTTCAAGAATTCGATTGTCCATGTATTTTTCATGTTATTCACTTATACATTTCTACACTTCCTTTTTGTAGTTCTCTATGGTGTGAGTTAGAGATAGGAGGATTGTAGATGCTGTACATGTCGACCTCCTCAGTCTCGAGGATTCAGCTGCAGATTTACACAACATCATCAACATCGACCAGTCGACCTCCCCAGTGCCATGTCATCATCAGACAGTGCCAATCAATACAAAAACCTCTCGCCCTACGAATACCCGCCGCTTTACGACAACGCGATCAGACTGATCACTTTGTATCCTGGCCAATTCGAAGATGAGATTCATCTTACTCTACACCATGAAGTACTGAACACCAACAACCAACCTATTTTCGAGGCACTCTCGTACGCATGGGGCTCTACAGATCTGGCTATCACCATCAAGATTGGTCCTGATGCAAAGCACACCCTTCTTGTCACGCACAATCTTGTAGTCGCGCTTCATCATCTCCGACACGGCAACCAGCCTAGGATTCTATGGGTCGATGCTGTCTGCATCAACCAAAAGGATATGGAGGAGCGCAGCAGCCAAGTCAAACGAATGAGCGACATCTACTCCGTTGCAGATCGTGTCGTTGTCTGGTTGGGTCCCGAGGAAAATGACAGTGCAGTGGCTATGAAGCTGTTGGCAGACTTAAACGCCAACATCCGCGTTGATTGGGAATACCGAACCATGCACGCTTCAACTAACCAACTGCACTGGGCAGACTCCTCGGAAGAATTACCCTACGAGCAACAGGAGAAGTTGGCTTTGGATGCTTTCATCAATCGGCCCTGGTTCGAGCGGCTTTGGGTATTGCAGGAAGTCGTATTGGCAAACTCGCGAGCTGTCATCATGTGTGGCTCCATGACGATACTATGGCAGAACTTTTGTAACTCAATCTTCTGTTTGCGTAACAAGCCTTTTCAGCCTCAAACCTTTTTCAGCCGGATCGACATGATATACCAAATGGCAGTACTAAAACCCAACGACTCCCTGCGTACTCTTCTCGACTTCACTCGAGGCCGCAAATGTTCAGATCCAAGAGATAGGATTTACGCACTGCTGAGCCTTCAAGGCCATGAAGACTTTCATGTCGAGCCTGATTACACCAAATCGACCGCCGATGTTTATCAGGAGTTTTGCCTGCAATTTCTAAAATTTTACGAACGTCTAGAGCTGCTTGGTGCCTGCGAACTGTCCACCGCAATGCCAAATACACCAACCTGGGTTCCTAATTGGGCGGTCGAAAGAACTTTATCATTCTCCAGCCAACATAACGCTTGTGGCAAATCGAGAGCTAGAGTACAACACCTAGATCAACGGATTTTGAGGATTGCAGGAATGTCCTTGGGAACAGTGCGAGACAGCCAAGAACTGGAAATGGGCATGACCTATTTAGGGGTCATCAACTGTATCTGTGCACATGCCCCAGCCGATGTTCTTCAACGGAAATACATAGGAGGGTGTAGCTTGCTGGAAGCGTACTGTAGGCTCATCTGTGGTGATGTATTTGCAGAGACGTGCGCGCCTCCAGTTGAAAATCACCCAAGCTTGCAGCAACGCAAAGACGCGCTACAGAAGTTACTCACTACCGGACTCATTTCCACGCCAAGCTACTTAGTACTTCCAGGCAGCGATGTTGAAGACTTGGTCCATATGTGCCATAAAGTCTGCTCAGGTCGTTCACTCATCACGATGGAGGACGGCTTCATAGGTTTAGCACTAGCTGACGTGAGGCCTCGAGATGAGATTGTTGTCCTGCTTGGTTGCCCGTCGCCGATCGTTCTACGCAGAAATACCGCCTCGCAATATCAAGTCGTCGGAGAATGCTATTTGCAGGGCTTAATGCGTAACGAGGCTTTTTTCGGCCCGCTTCCAGATGGCTACCGCCATGTACAGCTGTGGGACCAAAACTGGGACCGGCAATTCCCTGCTTTCCAGGATATCTGCACTGGCGAGGCTCGGTTTGAAGATCCGAGAATCCATTCGTGGAGTCAGAATAGTCCTCTTGAGCGTTATTCAGACTTGCCGGACGTAACAATGGAGGATCTGCAGCGCCTTGGGGTACCACTTCAGACCTTTGATCTTGTATGATAATACCGTTGCCTTTCTGGGCTGTACGAATTCGGACTTTGCATTCAGGTTGCTGTATTAGTCTGCAATTAGATAAACCATACCCAACCCGCTGCGAAGGTCTGTGCGTTCTCTCTGAAATCATATTGTTCTCGGATTTTCTATCACTTGATTGAATTATGAACTTCCTATTCTTCCAGACGTTCTAAATTTATCCAAAGTCCAGACCTTGGTGACTTATTTAGGCGTCCTAATCCACTGGTGTTCTCTAGTGTTCGTCATCGAGATTTTGCTCGAAAAGGGCCGCCCTATTCCGGACAGAACTCGAAGCCTCGGAATAGCTCTTGTTCTTCTGGACCCAACGTGCCTTTTAGGTGTCAGCAAAATCTCGATTAAGGATGTTCAACAACGTACTTTCTGGGTTATTCATAGATATTCGCATACTCAAATTCGTAAACTCTAGATCGAAACTACAGACATCCGTACGACTCGCAGGCGTAGGTACAAAAGGAGCTGCAACACGCTTGTGATACAAATCATCCCATTCGATCTCACAGAAGAAAGCGTGTGACATGACCTGACCTACTCCATTGGTTCCAGAACCTAACCGTTCCTCCGGCTTCTTCTTGAGTAGTCTTTGAACGAAATCAGTTGGCTCTTTTGTCATGTTATCGGGAAAATATGGCTCATCTGATAGTATCGCATCGTAGATTTCATCTTCATCATCGCCCCGAAACGGTGATGTCTGGGTGAGCATCTGATAGGTAACGATACCCAATTGCCACCAATCGATCGCTAAATCATATCCATCATTCAAATACATCTCAGGCTGTTGTTAGCTACACGTCCCATCACAAGTATTACACACTTACCTCAGGAGCCATAAAATTTGACTGTCCACAAAAAGTGTTTGTCTTATCCCCAAGTCCCAATTCGAGCTTCGAAACCACAAAATCAACCAATTTGATATGACCATCGTGTCCAAGCAAGATATGATCGAGACTTAAAGCTCTGTAAATCATGCCCATCCCGTGGATCCATTTCAGCGCGAGACAAACTTCGCCAGCATAAAATCTAGCCTCATGATTAGCAGTTCATTCTATCGAACAAGAAGGGACTGTCATATCAATTGGGGAGAGAACTAGCTAACTTAGAATTATATCAAATCATGGACATCAAGAGGGATGTTTGAATACACTCATTCCTTGGTCTGGGCCTCATAGTGACCTTAGGTATATGCAAAACTCCTCTCAGTTGTCCACGATTCCTCCCCATGGCCACGGATAGGAGAATGACTCACCTTACGTTCTCCAGCCCAAACCGCGGTCCAACAATAACAAGATGCATTAAATTCCTACCCTGGCAGAATTCAAGGTAGAGTAAGATATGTGATTGTGTTTGAAATCCACCGAAGACTTCAACCACAAACGGATGTTTCTCTTTTCTCGCAAGAAGCAGCAAATCCTTCTCCGTGTTGATAAAGTTTGTCTCTGAGTTTTTGTAAACAATTCTTTTGCTTCTTACTTTCAGTGCGTAGAGCTGTTTTGTGTGTATGGACTCGACTAAATGGATGTTCGCGTAAGTTCCTTTTGCAAGGGTCGTGATAGTTTTGAAATGGCCTGGATCCCAGCTGTTCTGAGAGGTGTTTGGGGGTTGTAGAGTGTCTATATCATGTCTGTTGGCGTCATTAGCGTCCGATGACTGTTGTAGGTATTCACTTTGTCGTCGCTGTTCATCGTCTCCTTCGTTTGCAAGGTTTTCCATGACGATCGCAGCTGAAATGTTGAATGTCAAAGAATGGATCTGTAAAAAAAGATGTAAGAAGTCATTGTGAGCTAGCGATATCATCATATTAAGTCCAAAGTAATTCCTGCTGCCTGCTATTCTCAAAATAAGTAAGCCGCAATTTAGCTAGAGGCTTAGACAGGAGAACAATGGACCTTGACCCATGGTTGATCAACAATTGTTGCAGTGGGACTGAAGGTGGCTATGCAAGTCTGTGAATGTAAAAAAAGAGGCACAGTGATATTCGAGCAGTAAGACTAATGTCGGCAACAAGCATACCAATGACAGAATATCTGTATCGATGTCTAACACGTGATATTGCCTATTTAGGCAAGCCTCGCGACCCTTCACTTCCAAGATTTCATTCATCGCAACTATCTATCTTCATTCGTAATTTTCGTAAGCAGAGAGTAGAAAGCTGCCTAGGAACAAGGTTACCATTCCTCATTCCCCATGACTAATGGAAAAACTTTCTCTCGCTCACCCCCGATCTGCAATATACTACGCGCGTAATGTACTCCATCTTCTCTGAGCACTAGGTGAATTTCAGTGGAAATGTCGCCTGAGGTTTGAATTCACCACGCTCTCGCTTTGAGAGTAAGAGCTCTTTGAGGTATCGCGATACGTAAGATAATGAGCCTGTTTTAAGCCTCGCACAATGCATACAAACTCGGCCCTGGAAGTCCTGAGGGTTGAAACCTGCAGACTTTACCATCCAGTCCACCCTCCCTGACCTCCTTATACGCGAGGGCTTCAGAATACCTTCGAAATATGTTCTCAAAGCCGGTAGTGTTCGCTCCATTCACCAATGTCTCAAAGCTATTCATTCTCGGCGAAGCACATTCTTTCTGTTCTAATCTGTTGTACGAGCATTCGATTAGATCAGTATAGCACGCATCCACGATTACGACTGTCCTTCCACCCGAAACCTATCTCTAGGATGATAAAACGTGAGACATCCCTTTCTGTCTCAGAAATCTATGATTCATCCTACTCTACAGCCACGATCTACACATCCCTTGCGTGAGAGCAGCTCATCACATGAGGACCAACACAAGATTGGGATGGAGAAGGCTGGTTCCCTTGTATTACGTGTTATTCGTCTGCGTTGACTGTCAACACTATCACAATCAAACGGTGACGCACCGTGATACCAAAGAGACGGCTGCCATGTCGTTGTCTCGTAATAACCAAGTCGTCCGTCCAGCCCCCCAGAATGTAAGTATGTGGTATCCTTCAGTCGGCGACCTTGTCTTTCTGTCTTCGCTAAAGAAATGCTTGCATTCCAGCAAAACTCAATATCATGAGATTGGGTGCCTCTTGGGCCAAATGACCCTAGTCCGGTTTGAAAGAAGAGTCTCCACTATAATTGTACAAGCTAAGCTTGACAACCTCAATCAATCATCTCTCGTTTCTCTACCACGAAACGGTCTTTCATTCACGACCCTTCATCACCAAGTTGAGATCAATTACCATGATTCAAATCCCAAGCTCTTAGTTCACAAACTTCAGGATCTTTCAGAATTCAATTCTCGACCAAGGTCTATGATGTGGAACCTGTTGCTTTGACAATTACATTCTCGTTTAGTATCCTCGCAGCGTGTTCTGAAAGCTAAGAAGAACTATTATAGCTCGTCCACTCATACTCAGGCATCTTCCAATCCTTATCAGAGATAGCTCCAAAAGATCCAAACAGTTTGTACAATCCTGACTTCTGCACAGCCCAAATTGCAGTGTTCAACGTCCAGATCCCCCAACTTGTTTGCGGATTCGCGATTTGCGGTGCAGCGGAAGGAATGCCTTGCACTTTTTCCACCAAAGGTCGAAGGACCTTCTCGTAATTCTCCAATGCTGCTGAAACATCAATGGTGGAGCCGAATTTGGACAACTCGCCCGCTAAAACGTAAGCACTCTCAATGGCAAGACTAGTGCCTTGCCCGCTGATTGGTGTTGGTGCAAACCCGGCATCACCAATAAGGACGCAACGCCCATTGGTCCATCTTGGTAGCTTGACTTGAGATATCTCATCAAAGTAGAAGTCGTTTGATTTGTCCATTCCTTCAAGGACCCGTTTGGCTTCCCACCCGGCTTCTCCAAAATATTCGTGTAGTATCTTCTTTACTTCATTCGGCCCCCGCTTCATCGCTTCCTCGATTCTTGGATCCCTCACACCGCGTGCTGGCTGCGTGACAACCAGGTAAGCGCCACACGATCCTTCTTGCCGGTGGGGTCGTAAAGAGATGCTTCGGCCTTTCGGCTCGGCATGAATTCGCCATGTCTTGGGGTCGTCTGGGTTGCTGGGAATGGTGAAGAAAGCCGTATACTGTCCCAGAAAGTTGTACGGGTCGGCCAGAGTTTCTTTGTCGAACATAAATGAGCGGGTCATTGAAGTTCGGCCATCGCTGGCGACAACCACATCGAATCTTTCCTCCTTCCTTTTGTCAAATGTGACTTGGACACTTGTTTCGTCTTGCTCTAATCCCTTGACATAGTCGCCATACACATACTCAATATTGCTCTTTCCTTGCGTCGCCTTCAGAAACACATCTGCCAACTCTGCGCGTAAAATCTCAAACTCCGAGGTGGCGCTCTGATTTGAAGTGTCTCCAGTGGAGTCGAACTGTGCAATGACTTTGCCATTCGAATCAACAAAAGCTGTTCCAGTCTCACTTGTATGTTTGGACCTGATAATTTCTTCCAGACCCATTTGTTGTATAATTTTGACAGCCGGACCCCGAATATCAATTGCCTGTCCCGTGGAACGTGGAACGGGCGAACGTTCAATAATAACAATTGAAATATCGAGACTGGTTGTTTTGGTGAGCCAGAAAGCCAAGCAGGGGCCTGCTATACCCCCACCAGCGATGAGGACACTGAGTTTTGGGGATGACATTTTCGATTAGATTGATAAGGAGCTGAATCGAAGGTCACATTTCACCACGGGTTCATTACTCGAGGTTTTTGTAGCGAAAAGTGCTTTCAACTATATTCGGAGCCGGTGGCCGCGGCTTGCGTTATGGTCTATGACGTCAAGATTTGAAGAAACTGTTCTTCATTTGCGGGTAAAACTAGTCTTAAAGGTTCCAGATTTGTGTTAGATTAAGCGGACTTAAGATGAGATCCTTCAAGACAAGGCCGTGGGTAACCGATCTGTCAAACGCTGTTGAGGAATTGGATTATAATCCGTTTTCAGTCTTAAAAGAAAGTAATACTGAGTATATTAAATGATCTCGAATGTTAGTCACTTTCCTCCACTAACTAAACCATCATTCGATAGCGTTCTGTCTATCAAATTTGGGGGCTTCACATAGCTTTAGATCTCTTCAAAGGTCTTCCTTCACCGCAGTGAATGTCGATCCGGAGAATCAAGAAGTAGCCATTTCCCATCATGTATGGCGTGCCTGGTGGTGTATTGTGTGACTCGTAAGGCTACGATGAGGATTGACTCCGGAACAATGGACACAGAAAAGTGGTTCCGCCCAAAGTTATACTCCTGTTACTGCAACACATGATGATCTGAAAACCATTCCAGTGTGTTTGGAATATCTTCTAGGGCATCCTATTAGCGATGATTTCATCATCGTACGAAAATGTAGACGACACAAACAATGTGCCTTGCGAGAACGCAGGACTCAACCAGGTTGCGCCAACAACGTGGCTGAGGTGACGAACTTGCAGGCTTTCGAAGGAGGTATCACCAGGCTTGCTTCTCCCACCTACGTGCTCCTTTTATATAGGCAGAATTCAAATTCCACCTCCTTGTCTTTCGCCTTGCCTTCAGGGACACTCTCACCAACCCATTCGCTCAATTCCGTATTGCTTTTCTTCGACCATCCATTCTTCTCTCCCAAGCTGTCTGGGAAGAATGTATCGCATCCCCACTCGCCTTCGACACGTGTCAAAAGCACTTTGTCCACAAAACTGACCTCCTCCTCTTGGATTGCCGCCTTGTATATTTGTTCCCCTCCAATGATGAAGACGCGTGCTATCCTGATTGAGCTTTCCTCCCTATGAGATTCTTCTGATGCTTGCTGTATGCCATCTTCAACGCGTAGCTTGCTCAACATTGAGACAGCATCTCGCAAACTTGTAGCCCAGATAGCACCATCTTTCTTGGTAGTCTCTGAATTGGCATCTCGACTCAGCACCACATTTACTCTGCCCTTCAACGGCCTAAACTTCTTCGGAATGCTCTCCCAAGTCTTTCGTCCCATTATCACAGCATTCTGGATTTTAGCACCAGCTGGTGCGTTGGAGGACGGAGGTATACGGGTCGTTACTCGTGCAAAGTATTTGAGTTCGGATGGGATATGCCATGGGAGTCCAGCGGCGCGGCCAATCCCATTCGAGTGAGTTGCGGCGACGATGATCGTTAACGGAAGACGGGATTGAGACATTGGAGGGTTCGTGGTCGTGTTCGATATTGAAGTAGACATTGGTTGATATTTGCTGGTGGAGTGCAGGTTTGGATCCAGAAGTTTCTGGGATTGTGACCACAATCAAAGCCCCTAATTCAGTCTCACTCTCTGTTTGGATGTTTACTTAATTCAGGATGTATTGACATGGAAATTTGTGTGGATGGTTGGCATTGTTCTGGCCGAGGTTCTTCGCAAATCGAACTGACTTCATCGAGGTCTACTCACACACTGACGGACGGACCTCTACAGTTTCCCGCTGCGTCTCAAACTGTCGTCTACATCACTTGAAACAACTCCAACTATATCTCTGCTCTCTTGCTGGTTTCTAATACATTATCCCCCAAAGTCAGGTGCTTCGAGGACCATTTTAGCAAGGTCACACAAAGACATGTCTCCCGAAACCGAAGAGATCAGTCTCCCTACGACATCTTTCGGGATGATCGTGTGAGTTCCTAGAGTCCATTGCAATCTACTATTACCCCTAAGCCAATTTCCTCACATCAGGTGCCCACTAACAGATCTACTGACGAACAACCAAACTGCAAGAGGGACCATTCTTGCCCTTATTCTTATCCCGACTCTATATTGAGGCTACGTAAATCATAGCCCAAATCCCGAGGGTGGCCAATCTATCTCCCCATCTTTTACCAGGAACAGTACTGCTTCTAGACATTCGCCTCCAGATTTCGATCCGAATCCTCGGCGACGGGCCTCTTGCTGAAAAGATCACCCCCGGGTTACAGCTCAAAGCTCACAATAACGTCCATTCCACCCATGAGGCTCGTTCTACCTGTTCAATGCCAGACGTCCACCCCGAGAAACAGGGGATTACCTTCATATCACAAACAGACATCCACACACAACATACGCTTCTCGTCATTAACCGAAATTCTACCTAGACAAACATTCCAAATCTCGCTTCTCACAGGCTGAATAGGTGTGCCTGGTACACGACGAGGGCAGATCTATATCGGTTGTAATGCTAATTTCCTCGTGTAGAGAAATACGTATAAGTATCAGACAGTATCAGTAGGCATTCAACTTCTCATCACGCAATACAGCCTCAATCTTCCATCACAATCACCAATTCACCTCCAAACCAAACACCAAAACCCAACCACCAATCAAAATGAAGTTCATCCTCGCCCTCGTCGCTCTCTGCGCCAGCTCCGTCGCTGCTCAGGCTTGCGCAAAGGAGGCCGCTGCTGTCCCAGCATGCGGTGTAAGTAAATCCATTTCCTACCTCGTCTTCAATATTTCTAACAAGTTGGCTAGGCTACCTGCATTGAGAAGGCTGCTGCTACTGCTGGCTGCGCTACCAAGGACTACAAGTGCTACTGCGCCAAGCAGGCATCGTACTTGGAAGCTGCCACCAAGTGCGTGGCTGCTGGGTGTGGAGCTGATGCTATCAAGGTCAAGCCTGCAACAGATGCTGTCTGTGCTTGTGCTGGAAAATAGATGCCGATCATGATAGATTGGAGATCGAGGGACGAGAGATATGAAGAAGGAGAAGTCAAAGATTGTACATATGTAAAAAGAACGAATCAAAACACAGTTGGCCAACATTTGATTGTTGTACCTCTCATTATATGCTTGAGAAGGGATGGGTATACCGGAACGCCTAGTCATCACTCTATCCATCTTTCATCAAGTAATGAAGTCCGCCTCGCCGCTATCCTTCACTTCGGTCAACCGCTGCAGTAATTCCAAGATCTTCTTCGCGTCTTCTTCTGTGCGCTGTTCAACGTCGCTCTGACCAAGCGTGTCCAATTTGCCGAAAAGCCAGATTTCTTGCATTTGACGAATGATGATGAGAAGCTCTTCTGAGCTGCGAACCTACTCAAGGGTCAAACAAACCGGATACATGAAACTTTGTCTTGCAAGAGTGAAAAGCATACCATGGTTTGAGTCGCAATTTCTACCCTGTGGGTTCTTGTGAGGCCGGCTAAGCTGGTGAGATCGGGAGGATCGGTTATCCTGCTTCCAGTCTTTTTGTTCTCGGTTACGGTGGGCTGAAGAAGTGTCAGACTCTAGTAAGATATCTTGAAAAGGTACTAAAAGAAATGTGGTCGAGAATCTCATAGGACCAACATTATCGCAACTCTTACCTGTGACATTTCGAGAATATCTCGCATAGCTCTTCCTATGGCGGATACCCGCACACGAATTCTCTCTGTATTATTGAGCTCCGTTAGATCCAGGTCGATTATTTTGTTTTGGTGTGAGTGGTCTACCTTTCAGGTGATCTGCGCTCTTGATAGAAGAGTCCATAGTGATTCACTGAGCGTCGTTTATGACGCCGCACTTGTCACTCTGTAGTTCGTGGTTTGTTTACGAGAGAAGGGTGGCATGGTGGTTGATATGCCAGACTCCGTTTTCGGCCTAGTTCGAATTGCATTTGATCACCCCAGCCTCCAAGTTCGAACGCTCTCTCCTTCACTCGCAACATGGTTGCCTCTCCATCGTAATTCAGCATAATTCGGTATCATTATATCTATGCCGATATTGACCAGTACTCTAGCTTTGTAGCCCACGGCTCATCTCTTCTTGACGTACCCACAGAATTACGACTCCAAATCTACGAGTATACTACTGACCCTCATGTCGGATCTTTCGTCTTCAACGATACCCAAGAGCACAAGCAACTCCTGAACACAGGTATCTCACTGAGATTTAAAGTCCCAAAAGTTCACCGAGCAGTCGTCAAATATTGTTATGATGATCCCACATTCACGACCTTTATATTGGTGTGCAAACAGATCAATCAGGAACTCGAAGCTACCCGTCACGCTGTCTGCGAGGCCATAAGGTCATGCATGTCCAATACCACCATCACTGCCAATACGTAGATGCTAAAATTTTGCGCGTCGAGCCGCTCTATAATCGATACCTCTGGAGATTACATTCTCCAACTTCCAAGAGATCCAAAACCTTTCCGAGCTGCCATTCGCTCCATGGCCTTCTGTTTTCCGTGCACCAATCATCAAGATGAGGGCTCCAGAGAATGTGGTCCACTTCAGCAGAACACGAATGGAGTCAGTTGTGTGACTTGCTTATACGACTACCGTTTCTGGAAGAAGTGGCCATTGTCAATTCCGAAAGTCTGCAGTGGTTTATCGGCAATGCTTCAATATAGCTGTGCAATATGTTGTACTGGGGTGGACTGCAAAGAGTTCGCTTCCTCTACGGGAATGCCGTCGAGGAACCAGATGAGGAGCTTTACGAGGACCTGTATTGGATATGGGCGCGCCATCCACTAGTTATCCACCAAAAACACCTGAAATTCAACATCAACAGGGAGGATTTTGAGCATTGTCACAATGCGAGTGGAATGGTGAAACCCTGGCCTGGGCCAAAGGTCAAATATCATGCGGGGTGTGTTTAGCATTTCCTCTTCTTTCATCCACATCAACTCGCTGAGATGTTGGTTGTGACCAACAATGGCCCGTTCAGAGTAAACTCAAGGTTTATAGGCAGAGCTTGTTCACTATACTGGAGAGTCTCGACTTCTTGGTCTCCCCGCAGAATTACGGCTCAAACTTTATGATTACCCATCGACTCCTACGGAACATTCACATGCGAAAACTGCCGGTACGACAAAGAAAATCCAAGTTCGAATGGCGAGTCGCAATGGTGCTTCAAAAACGATAGTGATTCGTCGAGAATAACGTACCGATCTGAACCAGACTTTGCTAATCTGCTCCTGGTCTGCAAGGACATGCACGAAGACCTTGAGCCAAGAGTGCATGCAGCGCGTGAGGCTATCAAAGCTTCAATGTCATGTTCAAAGGCTGTTCCAGACCACGGCATCCTCAAATTGTTCTCGATGAGCCGCTTCATTACGAAAGCGCATGGATATCTCCCCCAAGCACTGTTCAACAAGTACCTCAAGCTTATTCGGTTTGTTATACGCTCTGTTGTGATCGGGAGCTCGTGTCTCTACTGTGACGATATGCACACAAGACAGCTATGGTCCAAGAATGAAAAGGATGCATGGACTCCATTCGCTACACCCTCCTGCTTTTGAAGGTTAGAAACATTGCAACGGCTAAGGTTCTATGATCTTCGTTAAGAATTTAGACATTGTCCATATGTTTTGATGCTCGGATTTTATTCTCCAGTATATTGGCCAGGTAAAAGTCCACTTTCGAATAATGACAAAGGGAAGGAATCATTGAGGCCTCCCGTCCGCACTCCAGACCTCAATACCCA
Source organism: Venturiaceae sp. KMAF11 (assembly GCA_023078705.1). Classification (NCBI taxonomy): domain Eukaryota; kingdom Fungi; phylum Ascomycota; class Dothideomycetes; order Venturiales; family Venturiaceae; species Venturiaceae sp. KMAF11. The sequence goes on along the minus strand of JALGOQ010000007.1, from coordinate 1,607,059 downwards.
GTAACCCCCTTACTAACATATCCGTCCTCTAAAAACGCCCAATCCTCGTCATCCAAAATCCCCTCACTAACAAGCCTGACACCCCTACACGCCTCGTCAATCCTCTCTTTACTATTCAGCCCCAAAATCGGACAACAGCCTTTACTCAAACTCCAGGCCGTAGCCACATTCGCCATGCTGACACCATGCCGTCGAGCCACTTCTTCGACGCGGGACACGATGATGTCGTCTGCCGGGGTCAGTTTGTTGAGGATTTGAGAGGAGAGGAGTTTGTCAGTCGTTGAGCGGAGGGTTTTGTGGTTACGACGGGTTAGGACGCCTGGGCATGTTTGTTAGTGTGGGTTGCGGGAAGGGACTGAGGGAGGGTGGGTTACCGCGGGCGAGGGGACTCCAGGGGATTATGCCTACACCTGTGTCTTGACAGTAGGGTATCATTTCCCTTTCTTCTTCTCGGTAGAGAAGGTTGTAGTAATTCTGCATGGAGATGAACTTGTGCCAGTTGTGTTTCTCTGCAATATTTTGGAGGGCTTGAAATTCCCATGCGGCCATCTGCGAATCGGAATCATTAGCCTCGTACCCTCTTCATCTCTCACATTCTCAATCTTCCGAGAACCAGAAAACCATATGGGGTGTTGAGAAGAAAGAAAACTCACAGAACTAGCACCCAAATACCTAACCCACCCCCTCTCAACAACATCATTCAAAGCCCTCATAACCTCCTCCCTAGGCACACTCCTATCCAACCGATGAATCTGTAAAACATCGATATACGTCCCCAACCTCGCCACACTAGCCTCCACAGCATCAATAATATGTTTCCTCGACAAACCCACCCGATTCACCATAGCCCCATCGTTACTCCCCATAGCACTAATAGGCGGCTGTCCCGAATCCGAAACCCCAAAATAGACCTTTGAGAGCAGCACGAGTGAGGCACGGGGGATGTGGTACCGCGATATGGCGTGGGCAATTATTGTTTCGGAAAGCCCGTTTGAGTAAACATCTGCTGTGTCCCACGTATTGATGCCGCGGTCGTAGGCGTGTTTCAAGAGGGGAAGGGCGTCCTCTTCGTCAAGGACCCACGGCTGCCATTCACTAGAGCCAAAGGACATTGCCCCGAGGATGATTTTTGAGACTTTGAGGCCCGACCTTCCTAGACTGGAAGGAAGGTCACGTTAGCGAAAAACCTTCTTGTACTGTACTCGATCCTCTCTCTCTCAAAATAAAATAAAAAAAGGTCCAAAACGAGTCGGAGAAGAGGAAAAATCAATCATACTTTGCATATTCCATCTGCGACTTCCGTGAACTGGAATTACTCACGCTCTCCCTCGAACGATGTGACCCTGACATTTTGGCTGCGGCTTCCGGCTTTTCGCTCTCTTTGATCACTCAAAATTCCCCTTCACCCTTTGAATGATTCCGGGCTCTTTCAAAAACCGGTCCTTTCTTTATCCTCTCAAGGTCTTGCTCTTGCTCTTGCTCTTGGTCTTGTTCTTGCACTCAGGCTTTTGGTTTTTTGGTCTCCAAGCTTCTTAAATTCAACGCAAACTTGCCATCACACTCATTCAAATGGTGCAACCAACATTCATTCATGCAAAGCCAGCTGTACGTACATACAACAAGCAGGGAGAACGAACGTGGACCTATGACACGATTTCTGTATGCACGACGCGTGAAAAAAATATCGTTGTCGTCCACCCCAGAAAGAGTTCGCATCGGATGTGGCGTGGCTACTGGTAGCGGCTAAGGCGGGATTACTGCGATGCCATACTCAGTCGACCGGATTTGCTTCGCTGAAACTGAAGCTAGAACGACGGTGGAAGATGGCATTATTCATGGAGCAGGTAATACAAGAACCATGTCTCCCAGATTTCATGTAGTAGTCATCAAAAGTAAAAGGAGTCACATTGCACAAAGTGGGAACAATCAATTTGAATGGCTAGCGGTTGAACCCGTCGCCAAATGCATAGTATTTCATGCTCAGGCTATCAATAGCACACTAAGAGGGCCACGCCGGGCACACTCATGCTATGTCCCATGTATCAAACTCCATCGCAAAGTCCAAGCCAGATCAGAAACCAAGTCGCTCAACACTTAGTTGCCGCCACGAAGACGTAGCACCAAGTGGAGGGTCGACTCCTTCTGAATGTTGTAGTCCGACAAGGTGCGTCCATCTTCCAACTGCTTTCCTGCGAAGATGAGACGCTGTTGATCTGGAGGAATGCCCTCCTTGTCCTGTATCTTGGTCTTGACGTTATCAATAGTATCGGAGGATTCGACTTCGAGTGTAATAGTCTTGCCAGTAAGAGTCTTGACGAAAATCTGCATACCACCACGGAGGCGGAGCACCAAGTGGAGGGTAGATTCCTTTTGGATGTTGTAGTCGGAGAGGGTGCGGCCGTCTTCAAGTTGCTTGCCGGCGAAGATGAGGCGCTGTTGGTCTGGTGGGATGCCCTCCTTGTCCTGGATCTTGGTCTTCACGTTGTCAATGGTGTCCGAGGACTCTACCTCCAAGGTGATGGTCTTTCCAGTCAAGGTCTTGACGAAAATCTGCATACCACCGCGAAGGCGGAGGACGAGATGCAGAGTGGACTCCTTCTGGATGTTGTAGTCGGAGAGGGTTCGGCCGTCCTCGAGCTGCTTGCCGGCGAAGATCAAGCGCTGTTGGTCTGGTGGGATGCCCTCCTTGTCTTGGATCTTGGTCTTGACATTGTCGATCGTGTCGCTGGATTCGACCTCGAGGGTGATGGTCTTGCCAGTCACTGCGATAAGGTTAGCAAACGTGGTCAGAGCGAGGGTGAACCATGGGTGGCAACGTACGAGTCTTTACGAAAATCTGCATGGTTGCGGATGTGTCTGTGTAGTTTGAATATGTGTAAGTGGTGGGTAGTAGTAGGAGCTTGAAGCTGTAGTTTGTAGAAGTTGTGGGCGGAAGCGGTTGTGAGAGTTTGATGTAGGAGAGATGGAGAGCAGCTGGAGGGAGGGTGGCTCTTATACCCTCTCTGCGACACGACAGCCTGCTAAGCCCCAACACGCGCTAGTGCCCGATTAGTCAAGTGGCGGGGAAAGAAGGCTCCAGCACCTTCACAATAGGAGGACGAGTCACACAAGCACAAAGACCTGACCCGGAAACACCGACCCGAACAAAGATACCGCTGGAATCTAACCCTCCAGACTTACAATCCGCCCTTCAACACTCCAAAATTTCGTTGTTGTTGGGCGAGAATCAAAATCTCACGACGCACAAGGCGCCGCCTTTGCCTCCCCCCCGGCTTATCGCAACAGGCTCAAGTGACCTCAACACCTCCCTCAGCTGATGCGTAATCGCGAATCCGATATCGCGTCACCTACTTCAAATATCACAAATCACCCTTTCTTTATCTCGCATCTGATTGCCTAGGTATTTCCTCGGTGTTGAAATGCGGCCAGGCAATCACAAATCAAACAACCACACCGCAATCAAGTCCCTCAGCCAGCGATGACATCAACACGTCTGTGCCTTTATCCGTGCTTCCAACACGGTCCCCCCCCCTCCATTCCAGCCTGCTTGCAACCATGGCGGGACTGTGATGGAGCATATCGGGACTTTGTACCACCAAATGTCCATTCTGTTATTCGTCTCTTTGGCTCTTGGAGTATTATTCTTCCAAGTCTTAGCAGCAAGAACCGCGGCGCAATCTAGACCGGCAAGCTCGCCGAGCTCCGCCTCCACCTCCAGCCTCGCTCGCGATAGTCCGCGTTATTTCCGAACATCGTATTCGTAGGCATCAGAACGAGGAAAGCACAGACAAGTGACCTTCACGAATGAATTATTCAAGTCTTCCACAGCTCAGAATGTGCCCACCGAAGACAGGTAACAAAGACTGTGGTTCAAAATGTGGACCTCCTAGTTTGTGAATGGTGAAACTCTATTCTGCGTCCTTGATCGAACACGAAGAATAAAGAATCCATGCGCCCATGCAAACAGTAGGGATCAAATGTACACAGACCCTCAATTCGGGAATCGCTCATTTCATTTCAAATAACAGGACATATTCCGTGATCCAGGGTCTTCATGCCGTCCAATGGTTCACATCTCAATCCTCCTTGGAAACGACCAGGCATCCAGCAAGTTTGGAACATGTACTAGAACGCAAAGAGAAACTTCACAGCAGAAAAGAAAGTGAGAAAAAGAATCAAGAGAGTACATTCACAGTAGTCTTGCAAGTTTTCCACGCCTAGTACTTCAAGAGTTCTAGGGTGAGTTCTAAATGCACTCTCTTTTCTATATACAGGTGTGTACAGGGTCGATAAGTATCCGTGGGAAGCTGATGTGTCCATCAAGGTGAAGGCGAGGTCCGAGTTATTGATTCGAAGACACTCATCGCCCCGGAGTCCTATTCCAGTCCTTTTACTATTGTCGTCTCCTTTGCCTTCGTACCAAGCCACGTTGTAACCTTGGAAGATGCAATTCAACAAGTATTTCCGAATTTTGGAGGCTTGCCCATTTTGTATCCAACATTGAAATGTAACCGCAGCAGTTTCTGCGTTGGGTTGGTCAATCAGTCCGTCGCTAGACCCGTTCGGGCATTTGATGTTGCCGCTTGAGGTATGATGTCTATTCCAGCCTGTTAGCACATTCATCAAAGAGAGATTTCTGCACAACAACGATGCCCATCCCACACAATCCAAACCCATAAAAAAAATCCCTTACATTATCCAAGTCACTAGCCATGCTCCTATTCTCCTCCACAACCCTCCGAATATCACACGTCGCGCCCCCATCGAGCACAACCTTCGTGCTCTGCGGCAACCACCTCAAAATATGGAAAGCATTAGCATAAACATTCGTCCCATTCGATCCCACCTCGCGATCCCGCGGCAAGAAGGTCGGCAAAGAAATGGTGAAAGTCTGCAATCCCCAACAATATCTCAGTCCTAGACGAACTAGATCGGCGAATCCTTCGAGGACGTGGTGGTGTGAGGGAACGGTTAGGGAGACGTGTTTGATTAGGGATCTCGATTGTTGACGGAGCTTTGTGAGGGTGTAGACGGCAGTATCCAATTGTAGCACAAATGTATTCTCCGAGTAGAGGACCGGTCTGGCTTCGCTGTGTACTTGCTTCGAGACGAGCAGGAGCGCAGTGGTCAAGGAATCCTCATGAGGAGGTCCACGTCGATCGACATCGATGTCGCAGTGACTCCTGGAATTGACTTGCGACAGGACGCGCATACCGCGAGCGCGTTGCGCTGAACCCCTTGTGATATGCTTGACCTCCTCTTCTACCGGCGTCTCCTCTTTCTTGGTGACTTTAGGCTTCGCAATGTGGAGCAAGACTGGAGTATCGCGAGCAAGCGCAAGGCGATAGATCTGCAACCGGATCTCGGTGGGAAGGCTCATGAAAGGGAAGATATGGCGACGACATGGCTGATCGTGAAGTTGGGCGCAGGAAGTGTCAAGCTGGCGAGTCGCAGGCAAGTTTGATTCTTCAATGGCTGTGCTCGCCGCCATATCCTCAATTCTTTGATCCCGCTCATCCTCCTCTCCAACCCACCTGTCACCCCATTGCCCCCCCTCCAACTCCCCACCCTCTCCCTCTTCATCAATCTCAATCTCAATCCCCTGTGCAACTCCCCTCTGTCTCTCGCGAATTCTCCTTTCAGCCACAGCAGCAGCCGCAGCAGCAGCAGCAGCAGCAGACCGACGCTGCGACCGTACAACAGGCCGGTTACGCGCCATGTGCGCAAGACGAAGGATGAAAGGATCAGACATTCTCAATCAATCAATCAAGCAATCAATCAACCGTATAAGGGGATAAGGGCATAAAATCCAAAAGGTTGGTATCTTAGGGAGTACGTATACTGCAGTAGTGACGTATCGAAGGCGATTTAATTGAGGAGGTTGTTGATTGAGCTCTGCCTTCACATCGGAGCGAGCGGGGAAACTTGAACGCCTCTTTTATCCCTGTTAGGAAGGCCCGGCTGTTACATCAATCATGTCAGGGCAGGATTTCATGGCACATCAAGTCAACAAGGTGAATCTCAATTCTTCATAACCCCAATCCAATCATCCGCAACTATAGCCGAATAAATGTAAACTCTTTTTGTTCGCCCAGCTCACCCAGCTCGGTCGGCACCGCTGCTCCAGACATCTTGTAGAAATGAGAAAAGGTAGCTGCAGTGTCGTCGTTGACCAAAATGTCCAATAGAATTACAAGCCCTTCCACCATGTGTCTCCATCCGCTCCAGGTTCTAGGAGTCATAAGAAAGGATGTCCTCCACCCACCGTCAGCCTTCAATCTTCCATTGCGGGTATGCATGAGTGTCGAGAATAATAGAGCAAGGGGAATATACACACGAAAGGTTCATACGTCACATCCACATCCACATCCACACTAGAGATCGATCAAACTCGCACCGCCCTGTCCATGCTGTTGTTGACCATTCTGTTGCTGCCCATGACCGAACGGATTGTTGCTAACGCCGCCATATGATAATCCAAACGATCCAGCTGGTCCCGTTTGAGCAGGTATTATTCGGTTCTGTTGAGGCAGTCCAGTAAATTGCGAATTTAAGAACGGGTTGCCTGTGGCATTCTGTGTGAGTCTGCTGGCACCGGATCCCGCAGAATTGACAAAAGTTCCAGGTGCCGTATGTTGTGCCGGGATACGCATGTCGCCCGTGTTACCGAATGTATCTTGGCCTTCACCGCTGGCTAACAAAGCATTGAGACGTGATTTGTGTGGATCTTGTGGGATTTGCTGTTGAATCGGCTGCTGCTGAATCGGCTGCTGAATTTGTGGCTGTTGTGGTGCCTGGAAGCTGGTGATAGGATTAAATGATGTCGTAGGCTGTTGTTCGGACAGAGAATTCAGAGTTGATCCACCGAATCGGTTGGTGTTTGTGCTTTGCGGGCGTTGGGCATGAGCAAATGGATTGTTTGATCCAGTAGGCTGTGGCTTCATGGCGTCCAGACCTTGTTGAGAATTGGCCCAAGGATTGTTGCTGCCTGCATTTACTGCCGTATCTTGCTGCTGAACTGGCTGCTGTTGTTGCTGGCCCATTGCTCCAAATCCGTTCTGTTGGCCCCAGGGGTTGTTGGTGTTGAAAGCGGTCTGCTGTGGTTGCAGGAAGTTTTGCTGAGGTTGTTGCTGTGGCTGACCAAATGGAGAGGCACCAAAACCGGTTTGCTGAGGTTGTTGCTGGTATCCATAACCTGTGCCGTTCGGGTTTTGGTATCCGGTCATCTGAGGTTGCATGCCAAATCCAGTGTTCTGCTGCTGTTGCGGATCGATAACATTTCCGAACCAATCCACAGTTGGTTGTTGCTGGTACCCTTGGTTCCATCCTGTAGGTTGGGCTACAGCGGGCTGAGCTGGTGTGTCATCGAACAGCGAGTTTGCATTGGCCTCTTCCAACTCACGTCGTCGGAGATCTTCCTCCTCTTTACTAAGCTTGAGTGCCTTCGCAAGATCCTGATCTTCCTCGACGCTATGCCCCGCAGCTCTCCTACGCTTGCGTTCCTCCTCTTCTGCTTCAGCCCTGCTAGCCTCAATTGCTCGCGCCAGCTCATCATCATCCTCGGTCTGTCGGTTCTGGCGGCGTGGAGGTCTTGGCCCGGCTCCTTCGTGGCCATGGGGAGCAAATTCCTCGATACCGGTGACTCTGGATTTCCAAGATCTCCGGTCTTGACGTTCGCCGCGCAGTCTTTCCTCGTCGAGAATCAGAGCAGTGAGTTCCTTGGCCGATACACGGACTAGAGAATACAGGGTTAGCGTTCGTGTACCAAGGTAGCAATGCGCGCAAGCAAAGACGTACTGTTTTGACCGACGTCCCTGCCGTCCTCGTCAATGTGTTGGAACTCTCTCAACGTCTTGATGATATAAATGTTCTTCCGTGCCCAGGTAACCACAAGCTCCGATCCCTCGTGCAGACAGTAATCCAGGACTTTGAGTGACTTGAGCACGTGGCGCCAGTTCTTTCCCTTGTCGTTGAGTCGCTTGTCCAGAATGTCCATGATCTCGTAGAAGGTGCTCGTACTAGGCAAGTGGCGTCAGCGGCTCCGTCTCGTCGCCAGCAATAATAATGCGACTCACTCGGCGAATGTCATCTGGGCAATCTCTGCCATATCCGAACCCACCGGGCCCCATGGGTCGTTACTTGTCGCTGTCGTCAAGTCAGCGAGTGCCTTCTCCGGGCTGAGCGCGAACGTCTTTAAGCTTCTTACCATTGCGGACCTTGACTTGAGGGGTTGTGTATCCCTTTGTCACATTCTTGACAGACCGCACGACTTTGGACATTGTGTTTGATTTTTGTTCTGGTGGTGGTTGAGGAGGAGGCGAGGGAGGGAGGGATCCTTGGTGGTGGATGGCTCCTTGTGCAAGTGAGGTCTGCTGCGCTGGGGGTCCCGCGTAATGTGCTGAAAGCGCCAAGACTATGGCCGGGATTCACACCTAAAAACAGCCTTGGGCTTGGGTATGCTTCCAAGGTTGGAACAGGTTCAGATATCCTGTTCAATACGTGGTAGATTCCTGGCCAAACAATACTATGGATGGTAGGAATGAGCAGCGCCTACTTTCTATTTATTTCAATGCCATTTCGCTCTGATGCAGTTCAACACTACCGACAGCACTCGCTTGGACAACACTGTTCAAGTCAGCCTCCTCCAAGGAAGTGTACGCAATCGCCACATCACACCAAAATCACATACGAATCAGAATTGCACCCGTCTCCGCTGAAGGAAATAAGGATCAAGGTTGCCCAGGCCCGAGATATATTAGTAGATCAAGTACAGCCGTCATGCGCCCCTTTTGAATAATTCTATTGAGAATGAAAACCCTCCTGTGATCCCATCCTCCCAGACTCTGCTGACCCGCCCAAATTAGAGACTACCTTGTCTGCGGGATGCTGAACAACAAACGACAAAAATATCAATGCATGCTTCGCTGACCCCGACTATCAAAGTATAGAAATACTTGCGCCCCACCGCTGCAAGCTCAAAATAAAAGCACTTCAATCTTTCTCTTTTTCCGTGCGCAGCCTTTCCGATGCCACAACAAGTGAGATGGAAGAAATCAAACATGGTATAAGCCCTTTCCACCGTAAACGCCTAGGTCCCATAGAAGAGTACAGCTAGAGTACAGGTTTGACAAAAGAAATAATTGTGGGTATTGTTTACTGAACGGGTTGTGGTGCCCACATTTGTGGCTGTTGACGTGGGTCATAATCGGGTTCCGAGCTCTGAGGTCGGCGTAGTGGTTGGTTCTGATAATACATATTTTGTTGGTGAGTAGGATATGCTTGAGGAGGATCAGGGTAAACATATGGCTCTCCGTGATTAGGAGATGCCATACCAGGATGGCCGGGTGACTGCCATCCCATGGCGCTCATGTGAGGGCTACCATTTGCGCTCGTCGACTGACCACTGTGAGTCTGAGTTGGTGGCTCCAGGACTTGTGGTGGGCCATAGCTGTTTGGATGGGATGTCAGCGATGGTCGACCTTGTTGATTTGGAGCAGCAGCCATTACGTATGGCTGGGATGTGAGCGAAGGTGATGAGCGAGGGCTTGGTTGTAGCTCAGTTCTCAAGTGGCCAGGAATTGGCATGCCGTATCCCATATCCGAATTGGTGCGGTGCATAGGAGGCACGGCACCGAGTTGAGAGGCCGGAGACATCGACATTTGACGATGGGGAGAGGCGGTTGCCATTGGCGAGTTTGACTCGGAATACTCGTCACGTTCCGAACCAGTTGAGCGAGGACCTTGGACAGGGTCATACTGCTGATTCATGTTGCGCATACGGCTGGCCAGTGCAGCGGCAGTGGCGGCGGCAGCTTCTTCAACCGTGCCGGTGTGGTGATTTTGATGACGAGTCAGGGTTGTTCGTCGTGTGAAAGTCTTTTGACAATCGGCGTATGGGCATTTGTAAGGCCGCTTTCCAGAGTGAATCCGTCGATGGCGGGCTAGAGAACTCGAGTCGCTGAATGGCTGGAAAGTTTAGAGTCAGCTGAGAAGCACTTCACCAACGAAACGAAAATAACAAACCTTTCCACAACGCTCGCACATGTGTGGCTTTTCACCAGTGTGGACACGTTGATGTACGGTGAGAGCTGAGCGTTGGATAAATTGCTTGCCGCAATTTGGATAATCACAGACATGCGGTCTGACTCCACTGTGGATGCGTTCTACATTCAGGTCAGCTTGTTAAACATTTTGCAGTCACGTGGTGAAAGCAAAGCAAAGGTTGGACGAGCGGTGAGCGTACCATGTCTAGCAAGATCACTCCTTCGTGCAAAGCCTTTGCCACACGTTGAGCAGGCAAATGCCTTTGGTGGACCTGTATCTACAGGTCGGCCATTTGCTTGTGGAGGCGCCTGAGGGAGCTGCTGCTGTTGTTGCTGAGGTGGAGGGTAGCCCTGCTCAGATTGTGGATTCGGCTGGTAAGGCATCATTTGGTTCGGCACGCCCATCTGTCCCGCGGAGGGTGATGGGTAGCGCATCTCGTGAGGGTAACCGTTCGACATTGCGGGATATTGTACTTGTTGTTGCGGCGGCGCGTAACGCGAGTCTGATGTGTGCGGCGAGGCACCTCGCTCCGAGTTCGTTTCCGACTTTATGCGGCCGTTCGGGTTGAGGTATGCGGGAGGGTAGGCGTTTGGGTGCTGCTGTTGCTGCAATTCGTGGTGTTGCATTGGATGTTGCATATCGTATTGCATAGGGGTACCTGCTAAAGCTTTCGCCGGCATCTTAGTATTGAGTATGTTCCCTAATTCCATTTTCTGCTGCGCAATCCCACCACCATGCACCGTGTCTTGTGTTGGTGTGGAGGAGCAGGAATAGGTCCAGTGTTCTGATGAGGGAAAGAGGCGCACCACTGTTTTGGCCACTCTGGGATCGAGGAGATGCATGTACACCGCGGTGCCTGAACTCTCTCTGTGTATATATCCAAAGTAATGATGAGGACTTGGACGACTGCACGACTCCAAGATACGATCAAAGCTTCACGACCGGGGTCGAGCTTGAAGGGTGTGTCTTTGTGGAGGGACGGGCCGCTGGCAGGTCAAAGCTGCAGCAGTAGTAGCACTATCAAGACGCAGCAAAGTCAGCGAGGAGCACAGCGAGCGCACCGAGATGGACGCGATGGAGGATATGTTGGACGGGGACGGTGGTGATGGCCGCAAAGGGGAAAAGGAGAAGGCACCAGGAGCGCGCTGACGAGACGCGAGGTGGCACAATCACCCAGAGAGAGCGGCGACTTACCAGAGGAATGGAATAGCGTGCGAGTTGGGAGGATGCAGGTGGTGTGTGTGCTGCACGGGTGGAGAATTAAAGAGTATTTGTATGCCCGGTGTTGTTGTCCGGGATGATGGGGTGAAAGAGGAAGAAAAAGATGTGTGGATGGATGGACGATGGGGTGTCGGAGCGTCGGGGGGTGTAGAGTAACTAAACGCTGCCAGGCCTCGAGGAAAACAGTGTCTGTCTCTTCAGAAGGGGAAACACTAATCCCGATGTGATTGGGCGGCTAGTCTAAACTCGGCTGATGATCCTTGTAGCCAGCTCCTTGTGAAAGTCGGAATCGCCAATTCAATACACTCTGATGCAACACCCGCAACAAGGTGCCGTGTGAATCAGGTTGAATGTTTGTGTTTGTGAGTGCAGTGGGAGCGACGATGTCAGTAGTCCACAGATGCGAGAGATCTAGATGGCTCGAGGGTGCAAATCAAAGGCCGGATCACGTCCAGATCCGTTCGTACGAGTGACTAACCAGCGTCCGATCGTTCGAGTCGTCGTTTCAGCGTCACCGAAGCCTTTGGATTATTTCACTTCTCTCTCGTCCGCTCGTCAGTTCCTGCTCCAAGCCGGCCGTAGTAGCTACCTACAGGTGGGAGAGTCTCTGTGTTGTTGAGGCTCGGCTCCCCGTGTTTGCTTTCTCCGTTAAGTGGATGTGAGATGTCGGTGAAACCAGATCCCAAGCCTTGTTTCGACGGAATGGCGAATCGATGAGATTTGTTTCCCTTCCAGAACGCGGAAATAGATCACTCCCGAGTCCTTGCGTTTGAGGCTCTGCGTCCCAGATTCTGTTTCAGCAATGGCAGAAACGTCACAGTCGAGGAGTGCTGTTCAGTTCGCGTTTGTAGCTGGGAATAGCTCTAAGATGCCAAAGGCAGTGGTTGCAATGATGCTGGATTTGGTCAGCCTTCTGAAGCATTCACAGGCTCGTAACTTCTTTTGCAGCCTTGTGAGACTGCTTCCATTTCCGTACGTACTTCGAATATGCTACTGCTCTCGACTGCAGTTGCCAGTTGGCGGTATTGGATCAGGATTCAGTTGTTCGCGGATCGGCTGTCTAGATATGCCCCTTTCGTCTTCGGCTGTAATTAGGATCGTCTTAAAATCGTTCAAGCAGTCAATTGCGTCCTTTTTGCTGGTTATAAGGGGTGCGGTGCGAGTTCAATGAAGGGAAACTCTTTAATCTCAAGAGGGAACATTGCAAGACTATGTATACGTAGCAAGGCTAGGGCCCGTCATCAGCCTACAACCGTCCAACCTAAAAGCAAAATTCACGGTTCCCGAGCAAGACAGGACTACCCTTGCCTCGCATCGGCCCAGCGTCAAAGCTCATCTCTCTCCGACTCCTTTCCATCGTCGTGCAGAGGTAGTCCAATTGAGGCAAGGCAAGCTTAGATTCAAGGGAGCAGGAACCCTACCTCTGCCTACTCTCAGTCGAATAGGCTTCTATCGGAGGCGGCTAAAAAACCAACCAAATCAAAACGAGATTGAAGCCAGCTGCTGCAACTTGCCGAGGACTGTGGGCCACGATGTTGGTGGAACTGCCATAGCACGGATCCACCTAACCCAGCCTTTGGACGATGGCTTACTGCAAGGGCCGCCATGCTCCTTCGAAGGACCTTCTAGCGCTTCCATAAAGTGGCCAGTGCCAGCTCACTTCCAGACAGGGAATCGCTGCTTGCGATGCTTGCTTGAGACGCCCTTGAGTGCGGTACGAAACGGTGAATTGAATGTGCTACACCAACGTTCATTTCCCTCATCCAATTAACCAGATCAAATTTTCATGAACTGTAGAGGCTTTGGAACCCTAGCTACAACTCTGACTATCAGCCGTTCCCAGAAAACTACCAATGAAACCATCAGACAACTCTGCTACTCCCGCCGCCACAAACAGTCCTTGTCCGTATCCAGGCATCGTGAATTGAAGCAGCTGCCAAGCCAGGCAGGGCAATGCTGAATGCGCAATCCGCCACCATCTGTCGTTGCGTCAGACTCATCAGCGATCTCCAAGAGAGCATTCCTTTGACAGCAGCTCCACATTGTCTGCTCAAGCCACAGAGTATAACGGCCCGGACTAACATGTCCTAATTCATTTCCAGCGATATTGCTTCCGCCAAACACATTGTAGATCTGTTTAGACGAAGCCCATCTAAAGAGCCTCGGTCTGCAGTATTTCCCCCTCTGCACCTCAGAATAATTATATCAAATCAGACCTGATAGCATGTGGAGGTGAAAATTCTGTCTCGTACGAACAGATTGGTAGCGAAGGCGGGTGGAAGCATGGAAGCATCTGCCGCCACGGATGTGCCCCCCTTACTCGTTGTGTGTGGTGCACGGCTGTATCGAAGCATCACAAAAGCCGCCTGGCACAACGTGTTCGGCAAGGCCAATGCAAGCAAGGAGACGGGAAGGGAACAGGCCATCTCAAACGTCCTCCACGCCCAGGGTGCGGGAGTGAAGCAGAGGCCGTCGAAGCAGTGTGGAAGGTTTTCGGGCCTTCTACAGCACAGACAATTTCAAGAAAGCAACATCCAGCGAACCCTTTGCAAGCATTGACAACACTGCGACATGACGACTATCAGCAATCCTGCAAAACATGACAAGAGGCCCTGCATCTCTACGTTCAAGCGAGCGAGTTGCCTTTGTTCTGCAGAACGGCATCGTGGATGTAAAAATCGTTCCAATCGCTTTGCAAGCCGACTCTGTCTGCAACAATGTCAACGTCCCATCAATCCATCCCTGATCAGGCGTCTGTTTCATAACAGTGCATCCCTTTCCGCATTCAAACGAGGATCCATGATTCCAAAGTCCGAGCCAATATGAGCAAGGCGTCATAAACGAAAACGCCATGCACCACACCACGCGCCCACCGTGCACCCTCGGCCGGGAAATCTTCTAGAAGCCTTCCTACTTCAGACCGAGACACTTCGAGAAGACTTCCCATTCAGGCAATGTGCCCTTGCCAGATGACGGCTCCGACTCTATCCGTGAAAAGAGGCTTGGGACAACCGTTCCCACCAAGGGCAGCTCACTCTGTTTGGCACTTTGGCTTTGCACTCACGATTCGGCCTGCGTGCGGGAGATGTGTGCCTCTCGGATCTTGACACAAGCCTATCTACTATCTTTCGGACTTGGTTATTCCATCCAACAAATGATCAGCCTTTTGTGAAAATTTGCTTTTCACCTACAATCCCGGCAGCCCATCCCACTGGTGCATAGTCGTGGAAACTCCTTCCCTTACTGCCTTCATAGCATTCCACATGCGTGAAGACAATGGCAGGGGTATTGACAGTTCAAGCGAAGCTAATGCACACGCAGGTAGTATGCAAGCCACAGGACACATTCTCTGATCTCCCGCGCGTGGCTGACTACATACGCCGAAACCCCAAGGGAAGATCTTCTTCGCCAATCGCGAATTAGTCCATGACCTGGCACGAGGCAAGCTGCGACATTCCTTACCAGTGCAGCTCATCATCTTGGATCTCGATATTCTCAACCCGATGCCAGCATCACACCCCTATAATGCTCACTCCACTGCGGGGAACCACAGAGGAGTGCGCCACGCTATTGAGCATGCCTGCGCAGCCAGTCTTTGCTCTCCGTATTTTGTGCAGAACTATGGTCGATCACCAGCTGAAAGCTTTAGGGGCAATTCAATTCATGGTGCAGAATAAACCAGGTAACAGCTCATGCCCAGGTTGATGCTCAAAGATCCGGTCCACCGTGCAGGTAGCAGCGGAAAACTACTTCATACGATGCCAGCAACACACATACAGCTTGGACGTATCCGTCTATGTGTCCAATGACTACTTGCTAAGTTCGATCTACCTGGCTCCCGCAGTGGGCCGCCAGATTTCATTTCAGATTTCTAGGAGCTGATCAATATCGATATAGATTTAGGGGTGCCACAAGAAATTTAGCTTCTCGAGGACCGGCATGAATTAGTCTCGTAAACCAACTGTGCTTCCCAAGGAAATCGGTTCCAGATCCGCAGAACCACCATGAATCTATGACATTCCTATCGAATTCAGAATGCCATTCTTAAACTGCACTTTGCACAGACTCTACCAAACAACAAGTGTCCATGGTTGATTCATCTAATTATACCTCCTAATTTGTGAACCAAAGTAGAGAGAAGAGCAACAACATCCCGAGATTCCGACCCAAACTCCTATCAACGCTATCATAATACAACGCCAACCAAGAATTGCAAACCCCAAAAGACCTTCCTGGGAGCACACTGGGGTCGTCAATTCATATCCCCTGCCCATCGAGCCGCGAAGCAATATAGACTTTGAAAAACAACTATTCAACCTGACATCGATATCGATCAATTCCTGGAAATTGAAATTGAAATCTCGCCAGGAACTTTTCGATATCGAGTGTTGTTTTCATTATAGCTCCTCGGGCTACTCGCTCAGCGCCCTCGGAACGCCACCAGTCCCAAACAATTCCATCTTGATCCTCTCCTTATCAATCCCATAACTCATCAGACACTTCTCCATATCCACCATAAACCCAGTAGGTCCACAAACATAGTATTCAGTCCTCGGATCCCAAACAAACAACTCATTCTCCTTATCCAACTTCCCCAAATCCAACTTCCCAGCATAATCGTAATCCTTGCCCAAAACCAGATCAGGCGATGGCCTGGCATCAAAGAAAACAGCTTGCACGTTATCTCGCGTTCGTTGGATCTCCCGGAGGTGGTGACCGAAAGCTCGGACGTCATGGGAGCGTGCAGCGTGGATCCAGGAGATGGGGCGGGTGGAGTGGCGGGCAATTAGGGAGTTGAGGATGGAGGTTAGAGCTGTTAGTCCTACGCCTCCAGAGACGAAGACGATAGGCCAGTTTTCTGCGGCGTGGGTGTGGTCGAGGAAAAAGTCGCCTTGAGGGTGGGAAACTCTGATGGTGTCTCCGACGTTTTTGAGGTCGTGCATAATGTTTGAGACCAAGCCTGGATGCTTAACTGAATGCTGTTCCTGGAGGTCTAGACCCGCTTCGCGCTTGATGCTGATGCGGTAGTAGTCATCCCATGGAGCATCTGATAGGGAATATTGTCTGGTTTGCATATGACCTAGAGCTGGGACATCCACCTGCACGGAAATGTATTGCCCTGGGTTGAAAGCAGGTAATTTCTTGCCGTCAACTGGTTCAAGGTAAAAGCTCGTGATTTCCTTGCTCTCGACAACCTTTTTGGCGATTTTAAAGTCTCTCCAATCTGTCCATCCATCGGCTGCGGCGTAAATGCCCTCCTCTTTCTTGATGAAAATTCCAGCTAGCTGCCAATACGCTGCAGCCCACGCTTCATGAAGTTCGGGAGTCAGGGCATCACCCAGTACTTCTTTCATTGCAGCAAGAAGATGTTCACCCACAATGCCGTATTGTTCCGGACGCACATAGAGGGAAGCATGTTTGTTAGCGATGAGTTCCACAGCGGGAGAGAGAACGCCCAGGTCATTGATGTGGGAGGCGTAGGCGAAAAGGGCATGTGCAAGAGCCTTGGGCTGGTGTAGCTCTACCTGGTTTGCTTTGTTGAAGATGTTTTCCATGTCTGGATTGGCGGCGATCATGTTTTCGTAGAAGATGCGGGTGATTTCGAGACCGTGGGCTTTGAGCACAGGTACGGTGGCCTTGATCAGCACGGTTTGTTCTGGGGTGAGAGGCATGGTGAGTGGTATTTTGAAAAGGGACGTTCGAGGTTTTGTTGTCCTGGAAGCAAAAGATCTACGGGTGATGGTATGAGTTTGAGGTTTTGAGGAAGAAGATTTTATAGAGAGACGGGTAATTCTTGTACAAGACCGGATTATCTTGGTCACTGATGTAAGAGATGAAATCATAGGATAGAATGATAATAAAGAAATCCCATTCGAGCTTCCACGTCGATCTTATAAGAAAATCCCCCTGACTTCCAATGGCACCTCATTCCATAATCGCAACAGCGTGAAGTCAAGATATCCACGGAGAAGTTGGAAAAGACGAATTCGAAGTACGGAATACTGGGGTGAGGTTCGTGTTGCCCAGTCGTCCGGCGGAGCCATTGTGGTGCCACATGCCGCATACGTGGGAAGCACTTCGAGTACGCGGATAGCCTATCCGGAAAAGTTGTGGGCTTACTCATGCACAGATCCCGTTCTTCCCACATGGCTGAGAATGCCATTGCAATCATAGTGGGAGATTACCGTGCATTATTTGCAACTGGGCCCTTGTGATTTGATCCAATACTTCGCAGATGTCTGCTCTATCATCAATGTCAATACCATTGATAGCTTGTCCTTTTCGTCGTCCTTGGTTGATGCAGGTCACACCACTCGCAAACCCACCTTCTGATTCTTCAAGCTATTCTAAAACTTACCTAATTTTACGTACAGCGACAACACTGGGCCACGAGAATCACACCACACTGACGATTTTATTTACAGATTGACGTCGCAGGGTAATCGGCATGGCCCCATGAACAGAAGAGCCGGCAGAAAACGGGTCGCAAGATTTTGAGTATTGGTGTTGAGGTTTCTCCGCGGCGCCAACCAAAAATGAAAACAGGATTCGGACGTTTGTAAGCTAAACTCCATATTCGACACGGACCACGGCAAGGCTGTACATTACGCAAATATGGTTCTAATTATTATTGTACGTTGATTGAGAGGCATTTGTGTTCCTTGAAGTTTCGGCCCTTGTCAATGGCAAGAGCATCTCGAGTCTCAAGGCATTGCTGAGACATCAGATTTGTCCAACCATGCACAGTCGAATCGCGAAGTCATACTAGACAGCTTTTATATAAGAACTATTCGACTCGATAAAAATATTCCTAGCGAGAATTCTTTCAATTTTTCTACGATGTTATCAATATCGATATCGAACAGGACGTATCAACTTAACTTTAGCTATTGAGGGCCAGCATGAATTTGAATGGAAGAACCAGCTGGGCATGTGAGAACGAAAATGCACCCACGGTTCGCTAAGCACGACGTTTCAATATTTGATGGAGAAATGCGGAGAACCATAAGGCTGACAGAAGACACAGCTCTAATAATCATGGAAGGATTTCGAAGAACAATGTAATAGAACAGTGGAATAGAGATGAAGGATCTTGGAACACTCTTAGTCGTTTTGAAGCTATTAAAACCATACAAGGTGTGCGATATTTCTAGCAATCAAAATGGAGAAAACTAGTCAGGCTTCTTTGCTCCAAAATCTCCCCAAGATCCTGCTCAAGTAAGTAAACGTATACAAAATATGAAAGTAGGTTGATTCGAAATACAGAGCTAGAGCTATGGACGTCTAGTTTATCGGATATATTGTATAACAAAAGCTGGACCAAGCATTTGCAATTCATTATAGATCTGGCAGGACGTGAAAATTATTCATTCAAAAACTGCTCGCTCTCTACTATCTATGCTAACATCCAATTTCATCAAAACATCATTAAACTCGTGTGGTGGGAACGACAGAACAAAACGCTATCAAGGTGTATGCCTCCGAAACGCCTTGCTGATGGTGAATTGAGAAAGCAACGCGAAAACATAGCTCAATATGACAAAGCCAACTCCAAACAAATAATCGAACAATTATAAAGCCCTGCTCTCTTTCCCCGGTCTAGAAAGCCTCCTTGATGTTTTCAAGGAGATGAGCAGCCTTATCTGCGAGAGTCAACGACTCTTCATCCTCATGGACGATGTCCTTCTTTTCAATTATTCCCTCATCTTTCGCACCGACGGTGCTTCCTTCAGTCCTGGGCTGCTCCCCATCATCGTGCTCATCAATTTCAACTTCAGGTTCATCGTGAGAGACAGGAGTTTCCTTCTCGTCATCATGCGCCGTTTCCTCAACAGTGGTGAGAGGGAGCTCTGCGGAGATCTCCTTCGCTTCAACATTCTCTTCTTTGTCATCAACATCCACTTCCTTCTCGTCAACGGCCTCAGATTTCTCTGCAGAGGTTTCTTTCTCCACATCATCAGCACGGGGCTCAACAACCTCGGACTCCTCACGACCTTCCACTGAGCGAGACGCAGGTTCTTCAACCATCTCCCATTCGGGTTCGAGGTCGCTCTTATCCTGCTCCAGTACAGCCGCAAGTTCCGCGTTCATTTTATTCATCTCCTCGATGGCCAGCTCATCGTCGGTTTTCTGTACAGCGGGGATTTCTTCGGTAGGGTTGACGATCTCTTTTGGTTCAAGGGAGTGGTCCAAAGATTTTTCCGTTGCATGGACGTCTTCCGAAATGGAGGAAAGAACGGGGCACTCCATGATCGGCTCGACATTTTCGAGACCGGTTTGAACTTCGGACTCTTGGGTTGATTGTGGGGCAGCAAGGTGGTGTTCAACTTCCAGGGGCGCTTCGTCTGTGACAATGTTGACATCAGTAACATCATCGTGGTTTGGTGCCTCTGCTGTTGTTTCGTGATCCTCAGATGAAGGTTCGGCTAAGGCTGGTTCGATAGCTGGCAATTCAGATTCAAGATCAGCTGTTTTCTCGACGATTTCTGTTTCGTCATCCATGGTGTGCTCAGGTTCAACTTCTGGTATCTCTGCTGGTGCATCTTCATCCAATGTCGGTTCTTCCAGTTTGTCTGACTCAATAGCAGTCACTGGTTCAACAATCTCATATTCAGTAGCCTCAACGACTTTCGGTTCAGCTAGTCCACCAGCTTCGTTCATGTCGGGAACCTGGGTTGAAAGAACGTCTGCGGATTCAAAGCCTTTTGGTTCCTCGACTTCGTTAGATTCTGCCTCAACTGCTTCGGCAACTCGGGGCTTAGCACCAGGCAGATTTGTAGCTTCAGTATCTTTTGGATTCGAGACTTCGACATTTTCTGATCCAACGGGTTCACCAACGGCTGCGGAGACTTGCGGCTCGATAGCATCTGCTTTTATAGCTTCATCATCTTCTAGTTCTGTAATGTCGACATTTTCTGATGCTATCGCAACCTCGTCCAATACGTCTCCAGGGATACTTTCGTCTAGTAAGGGTTTGGGTTCGTTCCCGGCGAGGTCTGCAGATGTCGGTTGAGAATCCTCGGCAACTTCTGACTTGGGAAGGTCCGATTCAGTGGCCTCTGTATTGATGATCTCGGGTTCCTCAACAGCAATTGGCTCGGTGATCTCTGGTGGAGTGATTTCTGATTTCTCGGTGATTGTTTGGGGTTGCTCTACAGCAACTGCCTCGACGATCTCAGGTTGGTCGACAACAACTGGCTCGTCGGACTCTGGCTGAGGGTGCTCTGGTTCTTTGATGGCCTCGGGGTCCGATGCTTCGACAACCTCATGATCTTCGACAACGGGCTTAATGGCTTGTTCTGTCTTCTCATGTTGAGTGACCTCGGAGTCCTCAATTTCCGTTTTTTCGATCGCAGACTTTTCGACAGGGTTCAGTTCAGTAGCCTCGGGCTCTTGACCGTCCACAACTAAACTTTCGATAGTCGGCTGGTCAGCCTCTGGTTCTTGGAGGTGTTCGATGACTGGCTCCTCAACAATTGGCTCACTGATCTCTGGATTTCCAATCTCTGAATTCTCAATTGATGGTTCCTCGACTGACGGCTCCTCGACTGACGGCTCCTCGACTGACGGCTCCTCGACTGACGGCTCCTCGATTGATGGCTCCTCGACTGACGGCTCCTCGACTGACGGCTCCTCGATTGACGGCTCCTCGACTGACGGCTCCTCGATTGATGGCTCCTCGACAGCAAGTTCCGCGTGAGAAATATCCGCCTCGGCAACGGTGCTTTCAAGGGCGGAGTTGTCGGAGAGGTCTTTCTTGGTAGAAGGGAAAAAGTCTTCTTCGCCAATTTTTGGCCCTTCAGCAATAGACTTATGCACCGCGGTGTTAGGGTTGAAGGGTCCACTGGGTTGGGATGTTCCATTCTCGATTGTATCAAAAAAGCCTTCTGACTCAGCTAGACCGGCCATACCAGGGACGATGGCTGGCTCAAGTTTTTCCAAGTTGAGGGCCTCTGCTCTAGTGGTTTCGGGTTCAAGATTGCCTTTTTCGTGGACAATTGAATCTGGTTCTTCTTGCCCGTCAGCGGGTAGCTCCGAGGTCTCAGGTGCGGCGATTGGCTCAATCATTTCTTGCTCGATGCTTTCAGGTGTGCTCTCATCAACAGGTGGCTGCGGTACGGCCTTTTCAGACTCAGGAAAGTTTTGCTCAACAGATTCTGGCTCGTCGCTCTGCACATTATTCAACTCGTCAGTCGGCTCGGCGGTCAGCCCGGCATCCATTTCGCTATTCAAAAGCCAAGGTACACCAAGCCCGACGCTTGATTCATGTTTTTCCTCAACAGGTGAAGTCTTCGCGCTTTCAAGATCTTCCCAGCGCACCGACTTGCGCTTGGAGGAACTGGCTGGGCTGGGTGGATCAGGAATTTCTTTGTCCTCAGATGTGGTTTCTAGGGTCAAATCTTCTGGTGGCGTGGGAGTGTCTTCTTGAGTATCGGCGTGGACTTCATGCTCCATCAAAGAGTGCTGAACTGCTGATGCGTCCTCTTCTGAGGGACGATGTTAGTAGAACATTCTCAATGTTATGTCAATCATGCTAGACTCTTGAAAGGTTGCAAGCAACATAGCCAAGAATTTGATGGGAAAAACAACTCATGCCTTCTCACGACGTACCTTGCTCAACCATTGGTTCTTCCTTGGTGCCGGGACTCTCTTCAGAGTCTACGACAGGTGCATCATCTTGATCTGGGTGTATATTCACCTCGCAATCTGATGCTGGTGATTCTGAATGCTCAACAGCGACCTCACGGGGAAGGATACTTGCCTCCTCAGTCAAGGTCTCTTGGAGCAGAGATGATTCCAGCTGGGTAGCTTCTGGGGCGACGTCGTGCGCAAGGGTTTCAACATCCTCATGTGTATACCCTTCCACCTGAGTTGGCTCTAGAGTGGGGTCGTGGGTGAGTGGCTCAGATTTCTCTGTTTGCTCAACAGGATCTTCTTCGTGGACAGTATAAGGAAGTTCTAGGGCCTCACGCTCCTGCGACGCGCTCAGAAGTTCCTCTTCCTGTTCCCCGGGCTGGGCTTCTTCAACGGGCTCGATGATCTCCCTCGACACGCTCTTCGCTGGGGCCCACCATGCTTCGGTCTTCTTGGTGGTCGATGAGCCACCAAGCCTCTTGACATCCTCACTCGATTCTGCTTCAGCAATGTCGGCAACGTGGTTATCAATCTCAGGGGATTCTGAGTGCCCAACAGGGCCGGAGGCCCTCTCAGACTGCTCTGTAATGTCCCGCGAAGCCTCCGTTGGCTTTGCAAACACAACATGGTCCAAGTCGATGTGCGACACATCGGAATGATCGTCTGCATCATGGAGTCCGAAAGGAACGGCCAGCAACGCCGGTTCACTTGGCGGCACGTGCGTGTCAGCGTCCTGAACAGATCCGGACTCAATACGTGGTCCCGTCTCAGCTTCAACAGGTGCCTCAATGATCTTCTCATGCGTAACATCTGGGAGAACATGACTTTCTTGTACACTTTCCTCTTTTGTATGCTCTTGAGGAGAAGCATCGACAGGTTCATCAATACTAGGCTCCTCGGTAAGGGCTGGTTCTTGGACAACGGTATCATTGCTGACCGATTGTTCCACTGTGGGGGCCGAGTGATCCTCAAGATGAGCGTGCTCTTCGGGGATTGACCCATCGACGTGGGACGGCTCTTCTTGAATGTGTGCAGGTGCCACATGTTCGACAGTCTCCTCGACAGCAGGCTCCTCAAAAGAATCCTGCTCGGTCACAGACCTATTCGCTTCTACATGCTCTTCAGAAAGGGCGGGCAGGACGCTCTCTTCGACAAGAGGAGGCTCTCCGACACTGGGCTCTTTCATATGCTTCGGTTCCTCGGCTTTAACAGTCTCAGTGGCGAGCACAGGCTCTTCGATGCTTTTTGGCTGTTCATTACTTGACTCCTCGACATAACCTAGCGCTTCGATGTGACCTGGAGCTTCTATCGCGGCAGCATCTTCAGGCGGTGCTTGTTCCTCAATTTCCTTGGGTTCGATGTGATCTGACTCTGCAAATTGAGCGGTTTCTTCAACCTGAGCTGGAGGGTCTTCGACCTGAAGAGGTTCTCCCACCGGAGCAAGGTTTGGCTCTTCGAGCTGGGCAAAGTCATCCATATGAACAGGTTCGTCCTTGTGAGCAGGCGCCTGGGCAGACTCTGCAGCTTGCGTAGGCTCCTCTGCTGCAGCGAGAGGCTCGGCTTCAATTTCACGAGCTGCATCCGGGCTCGTGGTCTCTGCATCTGCCTCAACAGGTACTGGCTCGGTGTGCACTACCTCTTCAATAACAGGCGTCTCGATAGGTCTCAGCTCAACCCCAGGAAGCACGAGGGGTGTGTGAGATTCGAAATCCGGATCCGCTGAATCTGGAGCCAGGTGGTCTGTAATCTCGGCGTCCGCACCTGATTCGTCGATCTCTTCAACATGAAGCTTTTCCGGGGTTGTTGTTGCCGTGTTCGTTTCTGCATCAATCTGGACATCAGATGGCGGAGGTGGAGTGATCTCACTATCCAAATCAGTTGTTGGTAGTACGACTGCTGGAGCGTGGTCCACCACCGCATATTCTTCCGGGATAGCATGAGCTTCTGGCTTGATTTCATCCTCTGCAATGGATTTGGTCATCTTCACTGGTTCCAGGACGTCAAGGGTTGATTCGGGCAAATCCTCCGCGTCTGCAATGTGCTTTTGCTGAACTTGTGGAACCTCGTCATCTGCAAGGAGTGTCTCTTGCGATTCTGCGAGATTTTCGACAGCTTTGTCCGCATCACCAACATGTTCTGGGATCACATCGCTAGGTGAAGGTTGCGCATCCTGCGACTCTTCACCATTGGTTGCAGACTCGACGGTTTCGGTCACCGCTGGAGGCGAATTGACTTCGTTGTCCAGAGATTCATGCTCGATAGCGTAGGGTTCGGATCGGGCCTTGTCCTGAACTGCCGGGACTGTTTTCTCCTCTTCAACGGGTTTAGGCGCATCGGCATGATCATCATGGCCGAAAGCCTTCATCAGTCCAAACGCTCCAGCCCCTGCCATGCCTAAAACACCGGCAGCCATAGCGGCTTCCGGCAGATGAGACTTCTTCTCAGGGTCAGGGTGCTCTTCAGGTAGCGATGGGATATCGTCTAGTTAAGCATTCGAGTTAGTTTCTTGCTTTTAAGATCGACATGGATAAGTTTCTAGCAAGTTTCGACGCAAGATGGCCAGGAGTTTCAAAGAACTATGTGAAAGTGAGGGATTGATATTGAATGTTACATACCTGCGTCGGCCACCTTTTTTGCAACTGGCTTGGAACTGGCGCTGCTGAGCTTTTGTTCAAGATCCTGGACGGCCATCTTTGCAGCCCTCTCGGAGTCCAAAGAAGCCTTGAGCTCTTGCTGCAAAAGGATATTATGTTCTTGGAATTGATCAGTTGCAGTGGTTTTGCCAGCCAGAACAGTTTCGTGCTGTTCTTTAGTCTCCTGAAGAGTCTTTTCTGCAGCGAGTGAGCGATCCTCTGCTTCCTTAATTTTGATGCTAAGCTCTTCGTGACTCGCTGCAGCAGATGCCAGAGCAGCCTCCGCAACGGCGAGACGTTCCGATAGTGAGCTGTGATCTGCCTTGTGGGTGTCGAGGTCCCTTTCGAGCTCAGAAAGGCGACTTTGAGCAGTTGAGAGGTCGGTTTTCGTAGTCTCATGCTCTTCAACAGCTTTCGATAGCGTGGCAACCTGTTCTTTATGAGCCTCAAGCTCGGCTTTCATGGATTCGTGATCCTCGACAGTCTTGGACAAGGTAGCCACTTGTGCGCGATGGGCCTCCAGTTCCGCTTGCACGGCCTCGTGAGACTCGGCTGCCTTGGACAAGGATGCGACCTGTTCGCGGTGATATTCAAGGTCGGCCTTCACAGGTTCGTGATCTTCGACGGCCCTGGAAAGGGTTACTATCTGTTCTCGGTGCGACTCGAGTTCCGCCTGTACTGCTTGGTGGTCTTCAACGGCTTTAGAGAGGGTGGCAACCTGCTCACGATACGAATCGAGCTCCGTCTGTGCTGCTTGATGCTCTTCAGCGGCCTTGGAAAGGATTGCGACCTGCTCCCGATGCGAGTCGAGTTCTGCTTTCACGCTTTCGTGCTCTTCGACAGCCTTTGATAGGGTTGCAACTTGCTCACGATGTGCCTCAAGTTCGGCCTTGACCGGGCCATGCGCCTCTACAGCGTCAGTAAGCTCGGCAACGCGGGCGTGAGCCGTCTCAAGA
This sequence comes from Venturiaceae sp. KMAF11, assembly GCA_023078705.1. NCBI lineage: Eukaryota > Fungi > Ascomycota > Dothideomycetes > Venturiales > Venturiaceae > Venturiaceae sp. KMAF11. Next base: position 1,581,570 of record JALGOQ010000007.1, on the reverse strand, counting down.
TCAGACTTGACGGATGAATGCTTCTCAATTTCTCTGTCGAGTTCCTCAAGACGGGAAGAGGACGTTTCCAACTGAGCCTTGACTTCAGCATGCTGTGCCTCGAGCGCGCTCAGCTCTGCAATTCGAGCATGTGTGGCTTCGAGTTCAGACTTTGTCGCGGCATGCCCTTCGATCTCACTCTTCAGACTTGCAATCTGTAGTTCAAGCTCAGAATGGCTGCTAGATTGCGCCTCGAGTTGTTGCTTCGTTTCAGCCAATTGGGAAAGAGCATTGGCATGCTCAATTTGAAGTGCTGCATGGCTGTCGGAATCTTTCGACAACTCTTGAATACGACCGTGTGCCGAATCCATTTCAGCTTGTTGGTCGCTCACCGCAGCTTCGAATGCCGCTACTTTTGCAATGGCTGCCTCATGGTCTGCCTTGAGACCAGAGAGATGCTCGAGTTGGTTTTGTAGCTCGGTCTTGGAATTGATATGGTCGTCAAGATCGGCTTGAAGAGAACGCACTTGCTCATCAGAACCTGTTTGGAGCTCTGCGATCTTGGCGTGGGCTACGTCAAGGTCGGCTTTGACAACAGAAAGCTGTTCGAGTTGCGTCTGTAAGTCGGCCTTGGAGGAGATGTGGCCATCCAGTTCCTTTTGTAATGTCATTTTTGAGGTTAAGTGGTCATCCAATTCCTGCTGCAATGCAGATTTTGAGGCGATATGGTCGTCCAGTTCACCTTGTAGAATTGCTTTCGAGTTAACATGTTCATCCAAATGACTCTGCAGTTCCGCTTTTGAGGCAACATGATTATCCAGGATCTGTTGCAATGCGATTTTAGAACTGACATGTTCATCCAATTCTCGCTGCATGTCTGCTTTGGCGCCAATGTGTTCGTCCAATTGTGACTGCAGTGTAGCCTTGGAGCTAACATGGTCGTCCAGTTCCCTTTGTAAGTTGGTTTGTGAAGCGACGTGGTCGTCCAACTGTCTTTGCAGATTCGCTTTGGAGCTCACATGATCCTCAAGTTGCTTCTCTAATTCAGCTTTCGAGCTGACGTGGCTATCGAGATCACCTTGGAGAGAACGCAACTGCTCTTGAGCATGTGCAAGGTCTGCTTGGGTAGTAGCGTGAGTTTCAACCTGCTTCCTCAACTTCTCCAGCTCTGCATGAGCCTTGTCAAGCTCCTCCTGGGTGGAAGCGTGTTGAGTACCGGATGCTGATAGCTCAGCAATGCGCGCGTTGGCCTCCTGGGAAGCGGAATCATGGGAAGCCTTGGAATCTTCCAATTGTTTCTGAAGGCTGGCGAGTTGATCCTGGAGATTTACGCTTTCGACCTTTGACATCTCTGCAATGGATTTGTGTTGTTCAAGCTCTGTCCGAGCTGCATCGAGGGCGGCGTTGGCATCCTGATGGTCCTTGGACTTGGCCTCGAGATCAGCGGATATCTTCTCGACACTGGCTTTTGCTGCATCTCGCTCCAATGCTACATCGCTGACTCCAACTCTCGCTGTTTCCAAATCACCATGAGCTGCCTCCAAAGCCGCTTTGGCATCCTGGTATTCCTTGGAAATGGTGCCGACTTGCGATTCCAAATATGTTATTTGCTCTCTCGCAGTCTCGAGGTCTTGATTAGTTTGAGCAAGTGTCTTTTCATGTCCAGCCAACAGCGCATCCCTCTCGGCATCTTTGTCGGAGAGGCTAGTCTCATGAAGGGATATAAGTTGAGATTTCTCGGAGAGCCTGGCTTGTGTAGATCTGAGTGCACTTGCGGTTTCCAGATGTGCAGATTGTGTTTCCGAAAGTGTTTGCTTCACAGCTCTAAGCTCGCTTGCTTGGGCCAACACTTCAGCATGGGCATTCTTCACTCTGTCCAATTCAGACCTCAGTGCCTGAACCTCGTCCTCAAGTTGCTGCTTTGATTGATTCGTGGCTTCCAAAGCCTCCGAGGATTGTTGCTTTAAGGTGGAATGCTTGGCCGAGTAATCTTGAACAGCTGCCTGGGCAGATTCCAGTTCTCTCGTGAGCCTCTCAATCTCGGCGTTGGCGGATGGTCCTCCCACAACAGGCGAGTCCTCCAACCCTCTCGCCGTCTGCTCACCTCCTTGCTCGACCATGACAAAGTCTGCAAGCATTTCTCTGCTTGACTCCTGCAGAGTAGCGAGGCGATTGACTGGCGGCTCGAGAGTGGATGATTCAGCAGCTGGTCCATCAAGGCCACGCGAACTGGATTCCGGTGTTGTAGGAAGCTCCCGACTACCGTTTGCTTTTACTTCCTGTTCAAATAAGCTTTGAATAAGGGCATGGTGGGCGGCAAAGATATGATCTTCCTGCCGATTATTGTCATAATTTACCTTGGCCTTGGTTTCCCATTTTGCTAAGACTTTATCTTGCAGCATGATGGTATTGCTAGCCTCCTCCAACTGTTTCTCATATCTCCTAACCACTTTTCGGAGCCGCTCTGCTTCCTCGCTCGGGCGCTCCGCTGGTGGAGGCTTGCTGGGTGGCTTTCCTCCAAATATCTTGTAGTATGCATTCAGGACATTTTTGACGCTGGAGGACCGTCGTGGAGGGCCTGGTGGTGATTGTTGGGCTGAATCATGCCTCGAGTGCCGCCGTTTCGAGGACGACTCTTTATCGGGTACTGGTGGTGGGCCGGACGATGTCAATCTCTTAAGTCGCTGGGAGGTCATGGAAGTTCGAGGCCTCTCTACATCAGATGGGCGTCCCTCGCCACCGATAGAGGATCTCTTCATCTTGCCCCTCGCACCTGTGGGTTCCGCCTCAGCTGTGGGATTTGGCGTAGCTGTCGTCTCAGGCGTAGCGGTCGTTTCGGTCGTAAAGCTGGGTTCAATAGTGGCTATGGGCTCTGTGGTAGGTAGAACCTCTGGGGAAGGTATGATGTCGGTTGTAGGTATGGGTTCTTCCGGAGTTGCAGCTTCGATCGCAAGCGGGCTATCCTCAATGACTACAGGCTCTGCCTGAACGGTCGGGCTCTTCGAGCTAAACCAATGCCAGGGAATCATGTCAGAAAGTGCTCTCCAAGAGGTTGACAAGGGAGAAAGAAAATAACTTACTCAAGGATACTATTTCTTGCATTCAGAACGCTAGCCATGTCAACAATGGAATTAGGAGCAAAGCAATTACCGATATCAACAAAAAAATCAATAGATAATAAAATCCTTTGGGCGTAGGCCGAGCAGATCTGAGAGATTTAATCGTCAAGCTCAAGCTCGGAGCTTCAAAGAAAGTTATGCATGGCGCGAGAACAACGAATCACGACTCGACACGGCACTGAATGGACAACAAACCAGACAACGCAAAATAAGCCTGGAGCATTAGAATCCAAAGAGTTTCAGACCGATTCTCGACGAGGCGCACGAATTATATCCCCAGAAATGCGGCCATTGATTCGGCTCCGTGATGCAGAGACCCTGGGACTGACGTGGTACTATTTGAAACCGAGGACTGGGATATCGAAATGGCATTATGCACAACCAGATCTAACAGCTCGATGGCCGCGGAGACTCGGAAAAGAACTGTCATGACTCTTGAAAGTCCTCTTGCCCAAGAGATGAGGCGTTAGAACCAGAGAAAAAGAAATGCCGTTGCCCCGAGTTGCAGGAGTCACATTGTCGCTGGTGTGAATTGTGGTACGTCCTCAATGGCTGGCGGTCAGTGACGCGCATGCAAGGAATTCCACATAGAGTAATGGGTACTGGCTAACGGCGGTCATGCCCCAGATTCCAATTTTCAGATGCGCGTTGATGCCCGTTGGTGTGGGAGTCTCGGTAAGAATATTGAATGTGTTGTCGCCAGGACCCTCTCGGAAATTTGAAGTTGAGCTTCGACCTCCAAGTCAAGCGCCATGAGATCACGTGGTGGATACTGGTTACATTTTGAATACATACTTATAATAGTGATTGAGACATCTCTTATCAGGCACATGTTTGAATTTTTACTATCTTTGTACAAAATGTGGGCTGGTTCGAAGTGGGGAAATTCAGTCAGTAGGATTTTGAACGACCGAGGACGAGACTATAATATCATGTACAGAGAGCATCGAAAAGTACTTTAAATACTAAGATGTTAAATATTTCCAATGATCTAGATACCTTATACTACTTTCGGTAGTTGGCAAATTCTTAGAAAAATACCTCTGAGAATTGTCCGAAAATTTATCGCTCTCGCTATTGAATCGGATATGACATACTTGACTACACCCTGTGAACATCAACATCTCATGAGGGAACATATGCTGAATATCCCGACAAGTGGTGATTCCCAAAAAATTAAGCAAGTATTGGCTGTCGATCGGAACGCCCCGAAAGGTCGCTAAGACGAAGCTCTGAACAGAACAATAGTGTTCATTCCTTGACGCTGTGGATGCCTCTTGCCGCTATGGAATGCCGTTGATGTGGACCGCCTGTGATCATTAAACGCTGGATAAGATGTGATGAGTATCACCGTACCATTCTCCACCACATCGAAGATCATCATTATCTCATTCTTTACCAACTGATCATATTACGTCGACCTTAAATATCCACAACTTCATAAATGGCCACTTATGGCTCCATCACTCCTTTCTCCTCCTAAGGCTTCCATCTGAAAGCAGGATGCTTCCAATCAAGATCTTGAATCTGCTTCAAACTCTTCCCTTCCAACTCCCCATCCACATCCCTCGTCTCCCTCTTCTTATTATCCCTAACCATCCACCCAAGAAGCAGAACACTAAGCACCAAAATGACCGAGCTAGTAGCCAAATTAAGTCCATTACCGATAGGATAATTGGGTCCCTAGATATCAATTAGAACTGCGCCACGAATGATGAAGGAATCCAACTTACGTCGAATGGCAAAAAGCTCCATGTCGAAATCAATCCACCAATATTTCCAAACATGACTGTTGCACCAATGGCCGAGGAGCGAGCAGTGTCTGAGACAACATTGGCGGAGGCTTGAGCATTGCAAAGGGCGCCAAATGAGAAGGCGCCCGAGGCGATGAGGAAAGTGGCGCCGTAGCGGACGGAGGGTGATGTAGAGGCCAGGAACATGATATAGCCAATCATCATGAGTGGAGCAGAGCCGATGAAGAAAATGGTGCGTTTATCGGTTTTCCATGATGCGAAAGGAATGGCAACTGTGAAGAAGGCTCCGACCTTTGAGATATTAGACACGTACATTCTGGATAGGTAAGAAGACTTACAATGTAGGGAGGTACAGTGTGTAATTGAAGGAAGATTGTTGATTTCTTGGGGTAGATTGTCTTGACAATGGTTGGTAGGAAGAATGCTAGGCCTTGAACGGTAACGTTGTCCAGCAAGAATATAAAAGCTGTGGCCAGAGTAACAGGGCTGAAAATGCCTTTGACAATCTTGGGTGTGTCGAGCTTGTCGAGGACTTCGGTTGATCCAACACGTTCAGACTTGATGCGGGCAATTGCAAGGTCTTTCTCTTCCTGTGAGAGCCATTTGGCTGTGGCAGGCCGATCGGTTAAGGTGAAAAAGGCAATAAGAGAGAGGCCGATGGTGATGATGCCCTCGATCGCCTGGCCTTAGTGTTAGTATCGTATATCTTCTATGCAGGGTAAAGGTTTTGTACTTACGAAAATCATCCGCCATTGATGTAAGGATCCAAAATGATTCAACTTTAGAATAGCAGAAGCAAGAAGGCCACCGAAAGCACCTGCTAGAGGTGCACACACAATGTAAAGAGATAGACGGAATGCCAACTCGCTCCTCCTGTACCATCTGGACATATAGTATGCAATACCAGGCAACATACCAGCTTCAAAGATACCTAGGTATCGTTAGTCTACGAAAGAGAAGGCTCAGATCTAATCAAAGAAACCTACCGAGAAGGAATCGAACAGCAGAGGCCTGGTTGAAGTTGTGCACGAAGGCGGTGCAAATAGACAAGACCCCAAATCCCAGGGAAATGGCAGGTATATAATACCCAGGTCCAATGATTTTACAGAGCATGTTCGAGGGGATTTCGAAGATGATATAAGATATGTAAAAGATACTCAGCACAGCATTGTAGTCGTAACCTTTGAGACCGAGATCTTTCTCAAATCCAGCGAGTTTGGCGTTTCCAATATTCGCCCGATCAATGAAGCAGAATAAATAGAGTAGAGAGACAGTTGGAACGATGTAAAGATCGATCTTCCATCGAAGTCTGCTTTCAGCGGCTGGGTCGAAGTGAACGAGCGCATTCCCGTACCTGGTTATCAATGTAAGTAAAGGTTGAACTCAATCAACCAACGTTCACAACAACATACTTATCAGTCGCAACAACACCTCTTTCCGCAGCCTCATGAGCCGTCTCCTCATGAACAGCAGCCCCCTTGCCATTAGCAAAGCTACCAGAAGAGCGATGATCCGAAGGATGCACCTCCTTCTCAATACCCGACATCGTGAATTCGATCAAGAAAAGATTATTGAGCAGTGACTCGACAGGAACTTGTCTTAATAGATGGAAGCGCAAAGAAAAAGTCAACCGAAGAATTATATTGATTCAACGAGGATAACCCGCCGTACAGTGCAGATCTTATACATAACCAAAAGCCCGACAGCCAATACAGCGGCACTAGATCCTAACACCCCAGACTTTCCCGGGACCTAGAAGCGGCAGAGGAGTTGGCCTGGTCTTCGTGTCGTGTCCACGACCTCAGCCCAAGACAAGCATTTCTTGCGGGGCAAACATAAAACTCCCAAGCTCTTTCGGTGTGCTTTCCTACTAAGATCAAGCCACGATCCAGCGGTTAGCCATTTCGGATGCTGTAACCACTCCGAAGCGCGCCTGCAGCCAGAATGTGGCTGTCGGAAGAGGGACTGGGCTCTTGGCTCTCGGGGTAAAATCTCAGAACGCTCCAGGTGCCAAGCTGGGGAAAGTGTGTGAGTGGAGTGAAGAGTTTGTGGAGAGCAATCCGGGGTGTGGGTCTGGTCCCGAAATTGCCTCGTCAAAACAATGCGAGAGCAAGCTGTCGGTGGGAGAAAAGAGTGGCCGAAAACGTTCTCCGTGTACAATATCGAACGAGAGGGGGATAGATTCCCGGCAGTTTTTCAAAATATCTTACTAGAAATTTACCGCCTTCTCGTTCAATGTTATGATGTTAGGAATGGTTCGGCCACTTTTGTCTTCTACTGATAGTGCAAGCTAGCGAAGTAGTACAGAAGCCACGACTTTCTGGTACCTTTCTTTGGCTGTAGTTTCTGAGCAAACAAAGCCCATCAGAGGCCGAAGCTGAATCGATCATCTTGCCTCTGTTCTTGTAAAAGAAAATCATTTCACTCGTTGATCAAAGCACGAGAAGGTTCAAGAGTGTGCCCCAACAACTCAAAATCCTTAGTTTTTACCATCCAACAATACAAAAGCATCAAAACAAAAAATTTGTCATTCACGATGGGTATCAGACAGCTAAAAACAGCGCTGAACAGACTCTCCAGTTCAGTCCAAAAATAAGTGTAAAGCAACACGGCCCAGCCATGGAGACTGCAGACACACGAAGAAAGATTCCACGCCGAAATAAATCCGTTCATCCAGCACATGCCAGAACGCCTCCCAAGACCTGCTTACCCATAATGGTGATAACAGGATGTGATAAAACGCCAATGATTCCCGTCCAGCCAGCCCCAGTCATTACAGTACATAAACTCAGCATTAAAGTCTCCTACACTCTCACCATTACCTTCGAGCATCGAATGGCGGTGGTCCACCAGGCAGGTGGTCCTGATAGTAGCCGGTTTCTTGCCTGTAGGGACTAGATTCTCGACTTGGATCATCGTATGGACTAGGTTGCTGGAGATTGATTTTGGGGTTTGTGGATGGAACGCTTTGTGGATTCGACAGAAGCGCTGCTTGGTCATCACTTTCGTTTGTTTCCCTTCTTACGGGCGCTGGTCTCGCGTTTTCCTTTCCCAAATTAGTGCCAACTCTTCCTGCGCCCGCCGAGCCCTGATCGTACCCTGGAGGCGGATAATCCGTCCGAATTTCGCCCAATTTGACTGCGTTTGATTCCGCGTGACGGTGTCCCTCATAGCTGATATCCTGTTCTCTCTTGCGAGATCCAACGAAGAGCCATCTGAAACCTCGAGCTGATGCCTTGACAATATCCCATAGATTGAATGCTTCCAGAATAGCTCTCCAGCCCATGAAACCACCTTCATATCTTGCATTGGGATCCGGATTGTTGCGAATGTCGTATGGCTTGGCCGAGAAAGCAAAGATGTGGATGACGGCAAAGGCGGACATTTCGACGGCCAATAGAACGGAAGGAATTCCCACTTTGATATCTGGGTAAGCAATCCTTTTGGAAGGTTTCAGTATGCCACCACCAGGAGAGGATGAGGAGGAGAGAAACGATATGAGGAGCTAGAGAATGAGTGTCAGTCTTAGATTTTGCCATGTACGTGTTGATTGGGAACTTACATTTTGCCAGAACGAGAAGAAGATGACGAGCTTGATACAGAGAACTTTGAGGAATGGCTTGTGCTCTGCTAAGTCGTCCTTCAGTTGGACGTAGAATTGGATGAGGCAATACATGGCAACTGTGACAGATGCAGCTTCAAAGCACAATACCCAAATGTGGGCAAAGGCGGGGCTGAGCGAAGACTCGCAATACCGGCCGAAGAGTTGAGTGAACATGGCCACAAAGGTGAAGAGTACGCGGATGAAGCAGTACTGGTAAACTCCTACGTAAACAATCTGTGCAATGGTCAGCTAGGCTCTGCAGAGACGCTACCACTCGATTCATGAAGCGCGAGTCGAGAACGGGTGGACATACATTGAACCATGTTAAGCCACTCCTCGGAATCCTAAAGGCTCCCTTCTCAGCTCCTCCAGTGCACTTCTGAACCCATGGAATTGGCCAAACCCAATTGCGCGGCGTCACTCTGCGAAAGTAGTTCTTTTGCTCCTTCAAGGTCTTTTCCAAATAATGGCATAGTAATGTGAAGAAACTCGCAATAGCAAAGGCCTCGTAGCAATCCCGCAGCACTTCCCAGTATATCGCATGTTTATAGAAAACGTAGGAAAGGAACGAGACAACCGAATAGATGGGTATCATGAATAGAATTCGGATAATGTGTTTCTGCTCCCACTTCTTCGAGTAGTGTGTCGCATGTTGGAGGATGAGGAATAGTGCTATGCAGGTTGCGATGAGGGCGAAGACGGCGGTTAAGGCGAGGCCGAAGTGGTGGAAGGTCCATCCATTCCAGAGTGGAGTCTCATTCTTGACTACAAAGTCCAATGTCAGCAATGCGCCCAGCTGTAGAGAGGCTCGTCGCAATCACTCACCCGCTTCATCGCCAATGTGGTTCAGGGTGTTGTTGCAAACAGACATGCCGAGCGCAAGCAAGGGCCAAGAGTCTTGGGTGAGTATATATATCGATATGGAGTCGTTGTTGGATGCTTGTTTGTCCTCATGGGAGGTCAAGGCTTATCTACTTTGCTGCGCACTGGAAGCAGAAGATCATCGGGCAAAATTGAGAGCGGCGTAGAGAGTGTTGAAAGAGTGTTCAAGGAGTACAGGCTCAGCCGCAACACTGCCACAATCACAGTAGAAGATCCTCAGATGCCAATGTTGGGGCTGCAAAGAGTTTAGCTCAAGGGTCGTTTCAGAGTAAGCTGAGCATATCCACTGAGAGCTGACGAAACATAACTATTTTGAATGGCCACTTCTGGAATGCTCTTCACTCTCTATTACACATAGCTCTCGAGTATTGCATCATCAATTCACAAGCCTCTACTTTGACATTCACTTTGTTGAAATCACGAAACGATCCCCTCATCTGTCAATGTTTTGCATAAATGACTTGTTTTGTATTTCCTCTCCGTCAGCCAATTGTTATCGACCATACCAAACGCTATCCACCCACCGAGTCCACTCAGCGGCTGCAAATTGATCCTTCTCCAACCTAACATTTCAAAACACAAAAAGAACATCATAAGCTTTTTCCAGCCATGTCGAAACTCCAAATAATGCTTGCCAAATAATAAATAGCTCCAAATACGAATTCACCAAAGGCTTAGGCTGCTGCGGCAATAGGCGCCGGAGTGACCATACCAGCCCCGTAGCCTTGGAAGTCGGGCAGACCTGGGTGCACACCAACACGCTCCTTGCTCAGAAGGTCAACCAAAAGAGGGGATGGCTTGTTGTTCTGAGAGGAGAAGATGGCCTGGCTCTGCTTGTACTTGGCGACATTGTCAATGTACGAATCGAACAAGTAAGCAGAGTCAAGTGGACCACCCTTGGCCTCTGGATGGAACTGCGCCGAGAAAATTGGTCGAGACTTGTGGATCATGCCTTCGTTGCTGGAGTCGTTCAAGTTGACGAAGTACTCCTTCCAGTCAGATGGCAGAGTTGTGGTGTCAACAGCGTATCCGTGGTTCTGCGATGTGATGTGACACTTGCCAGTGGTCAAGTCGAGAGCTGGGATGTTGTGGGCACGGTTTCCGTACTTGAGCTTGATGGTGCGGGCACCGGCAGCCAAAGCAAGAAGTTGGTGACCCATGCAAATTCCCATGATTGGGACCTGGCTAGACTCCATGAGTTTTCGCAAGTGGTAGACAGTCTCCTGGCAATGGGTTGGGTCACCTGGGCCGTTGGAGATGAAGACACCGTCGAAGTGGTGGGCAACCTTGTGGATTGGGTAATCATATGGGAAGCAAGTGACGGAAGCACCACGGCTAACGAGACTGCGGAGGATGTTCTCCTTGACACCGCAATCGATCAGAGCAACGTGGAGGTCACCAACATTGGAGCTGACGTGGAATGGGGCCTTGGTAGAAACTCGCTTAACCAAATTAATGGCTTCAGGGTCGATGTATGCCTCGTCCTCGTCGGCATCGTATTCCTCACCAATGGAGATGCGGGCCAAAGAAGAACCCTGTTCTCGGAGGAATGTAACGATATCTCTGGTGTCGACGCCGCTGATGGCTGGCACGCCCTCTCGGGCACACCACTCGGCCAAACTCTCAACGGCGGTCCAGTGACTGTGCTTTGCGGCGTAATCCGCAACTACCACACCAGCAGCTTGAATGTTGGGCGATTCGAAGTATCGAAGCAATCCGTGCTCATCACGGGCTGAGGAAGGAACTCCGTAGTTGCCAATCAAAGGCTGTGTGAAGACGAGAATCTGGCCGCGGTAGGAGGGATCCGTCATTGACTCTGGGTAGCCCACGAGGGAGGTTGTAAAGACGGCCTCGCCAGAGATGTTCCTCTTAGCTCCGAAGGATTTTCCGTCATATGTTTTTCCACCCTATCGCCGTTAGCACGGGCAATTGATACTGCATTTCAATTCTCCTTACCTTGATGGTGAAAGTTGCACGCTCGTAGGTCACTGGAGTTGCCCGAGGCCTGTTTTCAGGTGTTCGTCGGGGTGTGTTTGTTTGGACAGTGGCCAAGAAACGGCGTTGTGCTGCAATCCTGCCGGTCTGGCTGAGACCATTGGATTTGGTGAAGAGTGTCTTGAGCATATTGAATGTATATCTCAGTTGAAAACTTGGTTTAGTTTACAGATGCCTTCCAGATGTGGTCTAAAATGGCGGTCAGTTTGCGAGCGGGGGTGGTTGATGGAGGATGATGAGGTGTACCAGAAAGATAATCCTGAAGAGCAACAAAGTTAGCAAGGTGAACTCGATGAGGTTGAGATCTCGTAAAGACAGTTGTGAGAAAGTGAGAGGGAAGGCTGCAGTCAATGGCGGGAGTGATGATTGATTACAGCGGTGGACGATAAGGCGGTGATTAACAGAGTGGAGTCACAGTCAAACGTACCTGAGAAGTGAAGACGCTGGGAACAACGCGCATATGGGCGTGTGGTATGTTAAAGCCCTGTTGTGGGCAAGTGAGAGGTCTTAATGTGTTCTCGTGCTTGTGCAGGAGAAGAGGAACGGCCGGTTGAGTGGTTCTAGGTATGTTGAAGAGTTTGAAATGATGGGCGAGAGTGGATAGTAGCTGTAACTTTCATGCCCCACTTACTTAGTCAGTATCAAAGTTTATCTTACCCGGTTTTGGACGTTTGCTGAAAACGGAAGCATTGCTATGATCCAAATTGTTTCTTTATGCTTGAATTCCGTATCATCATTCTTACTGCTATGAGTCTGGATTCTCTACAATTCAACATCATGGGATACCTTCAGTTCAAAAATAACCTCAGCAAACCTCTTTCCAATTCATAGAACTCAATACCCACCCTAGTGTACAATACAGACCCCCGTACAATCACGCTCCAATATAATTCGTACATTTGCATCGCTGAGATTTTTTTCAGATCAGACGTACTCCACTAAACTGCGGCAAAACTTTTCACGTCACTCACAATTCAGAAGCCCCGGGCCTGACGAAGGTTGCCCCCCGCAGGGATGAAATCTCTTACGGTCCTGCTCAACCGCGGGGGGATCGCGTAATTTCAGATCCTCCTCAGGCTTTTCCCATCGAGAGAATCCCATGCAAGGCACTCGGTACTGCGGCTGAAGCCTGCCCTACCCGCAGCTCATTTTTCGCCATTATGGTGTCACGGCACGAAGGGCGAAAATTGGCTGAGGCGAATCAGTTGGTTGAGTTTGTAAGAAAGTTTGGGTTCACACTTCTCTTCCATTTTGTTCGTGACAGGGCGATTACTGAAAGCGGACAGTGGTACTTCAACATTTCCAGTGAGACATTCTTTGATAACATTTTCGTCTTCGAATTATCTGACCGATTAGGACAGCTTCACCGCTTCCGATTTTATTCCTGAAAATGTTTCAGATCGTTTGCGTTTGTTTCTCCAGCATACGATACAAAGATCTGGAGGAAAGATCCAGTGTAATGAAAATAAGTTTGCAATGAACTTCAAGTTCTCATTCTTTTCTTAGCTGGACTACCATAATCTGGTCAAATTGCAGCCCAGTTACACAGGACACTATCATTATTTACATGGCCAATTTCTTTTCTTCTCTCAAATATTACCCCGCAGATGTATCTATGTCGGGTGGTCCCTGTTACCAAATTTCTTTGACCTTTTCTTCCAAATTTGGAAGAATTTGAACCTTGATGGACCTATACCTTCGATTGCAGTATTGCTCTGCGTTCTGTTTACGTAAAGTCACGCAATCGAGGTTGCTGCTTCATCCGACCATTTTCATCGCACTGGCTACTCGTGTACATGCCAAGCCTCCTTCGCTCCCCATAGTTCATGGTCATCGTCTCTTCTGTTTGTGCGTGGGTTTCGGGAGGGTGGCATATGCTTCTCGGTGGCCAAACCGCTGTTGCAGCGTATATCGTGTGTTCTGAAGTGTGTCTCGTAGGCTGGGACAAAGTGGGGATATTTTTTGGAATATTCCTCATTCATGGGCCCCACTCGTATTATTCAAGCTTTCATGACCTGTCCATGAGCTGGAACAATGTTGTATTTTTCACATTGCAATCCCTCTTCGTACCACATCCTAGCTCTTCTCGAACCTGCTCTCTGTCTGCATGTCCGCGCATGCTGGCTATGATACTGGCTGCGTCTTCACAGGAAGTTTCGTGTGGAGATCGTAGAGAGTCATCTTTTTTTGATGCTAGGATAGGACGACATGTTGATATTTCAGATGGCGGACATTGTGATATCGGACGGATGTGGGGTTCCGATGAATTGGCATCTTGTGAATCGCATTCCATCTCTGATACGCTTTCGGTCTTTCTTGTGATGTCGGGGAAGAGGACTCTCGGACCTGACAATGCCGGGTCCACGTTCAGACGCTCCAAGAGCGCATTGTCTTGTAGTGTCCGTATGGGTGGGAGTTTGCGATCAGGTTCCGAATGGCTGTGGATAGGTGGGGGGAGTGTCCTCGAGAGGAAATGCGTATCGACAGGAGGAGTAGGGGCTTGTATCGGCGACGCGACTGATTTGGGTGGTAGAGGCAAGATAGTGCTCGATGGTTCGGATCCAGATAAAAAGGCATTCACTTCTGCTTCTGGGACGCCCTTCTGTGCAAGCAGCAGCCGGAGTTTAAGGTTGTCTTCGTGGACTCTCCGTGCCGTCTGCTGAATCTCCTTGGTGACCTCCACGCCATTTCTCTCATATTCCTGGATCCGTCTCTTCAAGTCGTCCACGAATTCCTTGTGTCGGGCGCGGGAACGGCGCTGATTATCTCGGACTTGCTCAGCTGAGGGGACACTCTTTGCCTGACGAACACAATTAGTGGCGATCCTGACAACTCAAAAGCAGAGACATTTCATACCCCGCTTGCTTTCTTCGACATGGCGAGACTCATGCACAGCAACAACTGGGCTGCTTGACCAAGAACGGGAGTTGATTAATTCTCACCTGAGGCTTCTGAAGATAGGACTGCTTGGATCGCAGACAGGATTGTGCAGAAGCCGGCTCCTCCCCTACCAGCGCTAATCATGCACCTGAATTTGGTCCGCGGAGGAGAAACGCCATGTCTACAAGCATCCTCATACAGACTCTTAATGTATTCAGCGATGAAGATATTATAAAGATACAGCTTTACCACGACCCAACAGCACCGCAAGTCACGCATCTACTCAGTTTCTTTAATTCGAGATGAGACCTTTCCCCTTATCTATATACAGCAACTGGAGCCGGAGGCATCTCCTTTAATCGATCCAGGCCTCGTTCTCCTTCCACAGGGTCAGTACGGAAGAAGCTCCTGAAGTCTCTGAAAATATAACCTCGATCGATCCGTCATTCCTTCCGCTAATGTGCGGTCCCTCGCTTATCCACGAGATCTGTTCATCACTCGAAGTCTTTTTCTATTGAGATCCATTCACGGGTTGTCTTCTCTAGCTTCAGATAGTACCTACGATACAAAAGCCAGGCCAGCCTGCTACCAAGTTCATGAGTGAACCTATTCATAAAGAGGTCACTTCGGCTTATGTGTTAAGCTTTCACACTGTTGTGTATCAAAGGCAGTGCATATCGGGGATGAGTCGTGGATCGGTTCCAGAAATTTTTGCCATCTTTGTGAGGTTGAATCTGAAGAATTAGTCTGCACGCTCTGAGCTCAGTTCCATGCAAGATGGTAAGCTTCATGCTACTGGACTTGATCATGGTATATGCAATCGGCATCAAATGTCTGGATCTTCACCTAACAAGTATGGAATGTGCCATCCTCGACAAGAAAGCCCAACAGCAACGACCAGATCCAGTCCGTTTGGAAGACGATTTAGATCTTATTTACATTCCAAGTCGACTACCCAGCATGCCTAGAGTCTTCTCTGCTTGCCTGTTCTGTTCATCATTTGGAGGTGTTTGAGGTGCTGGCACGTTACCGGCTTTTTATCTCATTTGGGTAGGTTGACTGACTGCAATATATGGTGAATCGTGAGGCGGAAAGAACGCCGGAAGCATACGCCAGAGTAGCGAATGCTGTTGATGGGTATGTATTGACAGTCGTTGATTTTTTCGTCTGACAACTATCTCGTACATGTCACGACGCTATCATACGATCTCATGTCACATCGTTGCAACTATTGGTCACACCTTTTGATGTCAAGAGCCGAAAATCATTGGTCGCACGGCTTTGCGGTGGAAGAGGCAGATCATTTCGAAGGGATGGTGGAATGACCTAGACTAACGTAACAACCCGATATTTTTCTGTCACATCCAACTGCTCATTGGCTGTCGCGCCACCATTCAGCCTGAGTGGTATATTTTTCCTGCGAAAATCAACGGGTGACAAACATTCCAAGATTCAATCTCCTCATGTTCTGCATGGCTTTCAACACTTAAAAGAACTCGTTGGCTCCTCCTTCTCGGGCTCTCCATTAACTTCATAAAAACTATAGCACTTAGTCTGCAAAATTTCGATTACAACACTATGGATTCTTCCGAACCCAAACAGACTGTTTTAGCAGAATCGCAAGAATCCACCTCACATAACTCTCCCACAATCAGCGCAAACAAGCCCGACGAAGAAAAGCAGCAACACGAAGGAGACAGAGCCCCAGAAAAAGTCTCTGCTTTCAAAGGCCTCGGATGGCTAGATAGATTTCTCGCTGTCTGGATTTTGCTGGCGATGATCGTAGGAGTACTACTCGGCAACTATGTCACGGACGTTGGACCATCGTTACAAAAGGGCAAATTTGTAGGCGTGTCAATCCCGATAGGTGAGTACAATTGCATCTTGGATTACATGAAATTCTAACCAAGTCTAGCAATCGGTTTGCTTGTCATGATGTACCCTATTCTGTGCAAAGTGAAGTATGAGACTTTGCATCTTGTGCTTCAACACCGCGCTTTATGGGTTCAGATTGGGTTCAGTATCATCATGAATTGGCTGGTTGCGCCTTTCATCATGGTAAGCATTCTCCATATCCAGACACACCAGAAAATTTACTGACATGAGGTCCTACAGCTTGGTCTCAGCTGGGCATTTCTCCCAGACAAATCTGGTCTCCGCGAAGGCCTAATTCTAGTTGGAGTAGCAAGATGTATTGCTATGGTAATCCTTTCCACAGCCCAAAACAACCACAAGGAAAATACTAACCCCAAATCCCAGGTGCTCATCTGGACAGGCCTTGCAGGCGGCGACTCCGAATATTGTGCCATCCTCGTAGCCATAAACTCCATCCTCCAAATGATCCTCTTCGCCCCCCTCGCCCTCCTCTTCCTAAAAGTAATCGGCCACAACGACTCCACATCCGCCACCCACGTAAGCTACACCGTCGTCGCAACATCCGTAGCAGTGTTCCTCGGAATCCCACTCGGAGCGGCAATACTCACCCGTTTCTCCCTCCGTAAACTCGTCAATCCAACGTGGTACGATAACGTCTTCCTCAAATGGGCGGCACCGTGGTCTCTCATCGGTCTACTCTACACTATCCTCGTGTTGTTCGCATCGCAGGGACGGCAAGTTGTGCATCAAATTGTTTCGGTTGTGAGAGTGGCAGCACCATTAGTCGTCTACTTTATCATCATCTTTTTCTTTACGCTGTGGGTTACGCATCGGTTGGGATTCGGATACAAAACTTCTGCTACACAGAGTTTTACCGCGGCGAGTAATAATTTTGAGTTGGCTATTGCTGTTGCTGTGGCTACGTTTGGAGCGGATAGCGATCAGGCTCTTGCTGCGACTGTGGGGCCGCTGATTGAGGTTCCGGTTTTGCTGGGGTTGGTGTATGTGGCTAAGTGGATTGGGAATAGGTATAACTGGAAGGCGTAGGAGATATATATCCTAGGGGAACAAAGTTTCACATTTCAACACATTACATTATTCGTGGGAGCGTTATGTATATACATCGGTGCAACTGGATACAGAAATCAAGATTTAAACGTCATTGTATCTTTCCGACAGTGTTTAGGCGGACAAGCCTTGAGCGGCGAGGTATTTCAAGATGGTGCTGTACACGAGGGTGTGTGAGTACTGCAGGTTGAGTCCGTGGCCAGCTCCGGGAACAATGAATGATGTGAAGTTCTTGGCGTTGGGAAAGTATGGTTTGCTTGCTGCGAGGAGGTTGGGCAGAGCTGGATTCCCTGTGATGATACAGTCGCCACCACAAAAGGGGATGTCACGTTCTATTTGCAGTTCGTTAGCGGTTAAATATTATTTTCAAGGAAGGTCGTAGCATACCACCAGTGATGATGAGGACCGGGCCGGTAAATGGGTTCTTGACACCAGTAAGACCGCCCAAGGTAATCAATTCTCCTGGAGTAACAGGCTCGCCAGTAGCTGTCGCCACAGCCAGAACAGCAGGATCGAAATCGCCCGGAGCGAAGAAGTTGGTCTGGACACCACTGGCATCACCAGCAGCAATGTATCCAGCTGGATAGCTTGTAAGCGAAGCAACATTCTTTGCCGCAATGAAGTTGCCTCCTAACTCGAAGTAAGGTGGGAACGAGGTGTTCTGTGAGAAGCCAGTGAGAATGAGACCGTCGGAGAGCTGTCGGCTGAGAACAGTCAAGGAGTAGCTCTGAATGGACCCAAAGGAATGTCCAACGTGAACTGTTTTCGAGGGCTTGTATCCGTCGCACCCTGCGAGTGTACCGTTTCGTAACATGGTGGTGAGGAGCTGGAGCGCGGCGATCTCGAGATTGACTTGGATTTCATTGACAGGTTCGCCGCGAGACGATTGACCAATTCCAAGACGATCGTAGAAGAAGGTAGAATACCCATAGATATCTGTGGCCTCACTGACATAGGAGTAGTTATAGTTGTCGCAGGAAAAGTCCCAGTAACTCCGATCAAAGCCAATGCCGTGAGTCAGGATTTGAAGGGTCGAACTTGGGCCCTTGTTGGGGTGACATATCGTAGCAGCGATTTCGTATTTTCCCGAGACGGTTTGATACTGTTGTTTATTAGAATGCATGCTTTCAGATTTCCTACGTCAAGTACTAACCCCTGTCAAAACTTCTTTGGTATAGTTGTGACCTTGTCTAGACAAGTCAAGTACAAAATTGGTGACTGCAATGTTCGTCGCTGGCGCAGTAAGGTTGAAAACACCCTGTCGTGCAGCAACGCTGATGGGAATCGTCAAGTTCTGACATTGTCTGGCCTCGCCCAGTGCCACAAGCGCTGTCAGCGCAATAGCAGAAGTTGTAGGCTTCATATTCTCATAAGCTTTATTACTGTTAAAAAAGTAAAGAGAAGAAGTTCGTGCCATTTGCAATGGCGCATCCTCGCAATGTTCTTATACCATGTCCGGACATTACCAAAATATTACATGGATTGCGCTCAGTTAGCCCGAATTCTGCGTCTCCGCGTTTTATTTTCCCATAGCTAGGTGTGGAGTTGAGGCTACAATCTACCGTCTGGCACACTTAGGGATAGCTCGAGTCTATCTTTGGGCCGATACCTAGAAGCCGTAAAGTCTTATGCAGGAACGAACTCATAGTGACCTCATAGCGACAAAAATGTAGAGAAACTCAAATATTATGACAGCGTGATATGAATTGCGGCATTGGAACTAGTGGGATTTGATGAAAGATCTGCATTTAGGCTGGACGCTGATGCTCATGGCAAACTTTGGAAAAGGCTCTGGACGTGGCCGGCCGAGGGGACACTGGACAAACGGAAATTATGGATTGACCTGTCGACAAGGTTAGTCATGACTGTAAGCATGTTAATATTGATTGACCTGCGACGAGATGTCTTCGGTCTCGGTGAGTGAAATGATGAGAGGGTTTGATGAAGACTCGCTTGGAGGGAAAAGAGTGCTAAAAAGCACCCTGGCAACATCCTTCCACCGCGCCTCTACCCAATGCTCTTCACATTGCAGTCGCATCGTGGTGGAACCTGGCCGTGGTATTTGGCCGAAATTATGACTCGGTAGAGAGTATGACCTAGCGGCCAACGTCGGACGTTGGTACGTAGCGATGCATTTTACTGTGTACTACCAACGCGTTCAAAGAGTGTTTGACAGTTCATACTCCGGCAATATCACCTTAGGACCTACTGGAAATTTGTCCTTCCCCAGGTGAGACACCGGTTATCAGAGAGTGGTCCGCTCCTCAACCCTTGGTTGTGCAACCGATCAAAAATTCGCGCATCTCATGAACGTTGGGATCCAGACCCGACGGCTATGGTTCTCTAACCGTTCCATGTTAGTTATCGACATTACTTTCCTATTGATGAAAAGAAAAATGTATTAAAGGCCTCCTAATATTCATCAATTCATGAAAGAAACGAGTCCAGCTTTCGCGCCGAAGGATATGCTCTTTTTTAAGGATCTATTTGTTCGCTGTTGGTTTTCTGTTTCGATGGCGCTTGTTCCAGACTCAGAGAACGGATTGGAAAACAAGGACGAGCTTTATGGGACATAATGAACGGGAGCAAATTTAGATGAAGGTGTGCATACTTACACACAGTTGCGGAAGTAAGAAGAACACTTCCGCCCTGCTCTCTTTATTACACTTAATTTGCCGACCGAGGGCCATCAGCCTGCCAATAGCAATATGCCGACATGATCTTCATCTTTCATAGCCCATAAAATCGTCCTGATGCCTCATCTACGGCCAGGTCGTTTTGGCTTGGAGAATGCACTCTTCGTTTCCTGCTTCGTGACAAATTCGTCGTCGATGGTTTGAGCCGTAATCTCACTTGGGTCCGTGGCTTCGAGCTGCAATGCAAGTTAGCTCTTCAAATCCACGGCCATTTAACAAAGAATTTCACCTTCTTAGCCAGCTTGATACCAGCTTCTTTCTCAGCCATAGACTCAGCACTACGCCTCGAGCTGGCATAAAGCATTCTATCCTTGACCCTCGAAGCAGTCGGGCAAGTGTATATGAATACCGTAGCCGTCTCTTGTCCGTTTACTCCATTGAAGGAATGCTTGTAAAAAGAATACCTCGGTTCACTCGCCGATATATGCGAAGACAGCTCTGAAGTCTTGACACCGCTGACCGGTGCCTCAGCAAGAACAATAGTCTCACTGGCATCAATCTTAAGCATAACCAAGCCTTCATCTCCAAGTGAAGAAAGAGCCTCCACAACGCCTTGCCCACCTGTCATCTTCAAGCCTGTCGACCCACCGTAACCCGCCCCACGTCTGCCCGTTCCACCTACTTCTGTGAGTTCAGCTTCTTTGATGCCGACTAAATTTCTCTCCTCTTCTGTAAGCGGATTCTCCAACTTTTCATGCGCTTCGTGCTTCTTCCACCCCTCAGCACTCAACTCCTCAGGCAACGTACAAAAGAGCGTCTCCGTGAAATTCTCGCCACCCAACTCTCTCGTCAAAGTCAAACGTGTGGAGGCAAAGAGCGTTTTCTGGCGTACAGGGGCAGCATCGGGAACATATGTGATAGCTGTGAAGGCGGGGCCTGTGGGACTCGGGTTGTCGAGGCGGAGGAGGATGTAGAGGGCTTCATTTGGTTTGAGGTGGGATTGGAGGTTTGAGAGGTCGGCGGTGAAGTTTGAGGAGGTTGAGGGCACGGTTGTGAGAGGGACTAGGACTTCTGCTTTTATGGTTGCTATGAGGCCGCGCTTTGAGGAGTCGGATTTGACGGTGCTGAAGGCGTCGTGGAGCTCCTGAGAGGCTTGATTTGGAGAATTAGCTAGGGTTGCAATTAGAAATATGGGATATTGTACCTGATATGCCAGACTGCATGATTCAATAGATTGTTGTTGTTGTTCTTGTTCTTGTTGCCTTCCTCCTCGTCGTCAGCACCCGATCCGATCACATCGCCGCTCTGGCCCGCAAATCCAAAAGTACATCTTCACCACCACCACCACCACCAGTCCATACACCCAGCACCATCGCCAACATTGAACTGCCACATCAATCCACCCTCTCGAAGGGACCCCAACAGTCACAATGATTCAATTGAAGGTCCATCGCCTCCACAGTCCCAATGCGCAATCAGTACTAACGCCGACAGTCCTGGCTCAACTGCATAGACAATTCCGGCGCCGCCATAGTCGAATGCATAAAAGTCCTGCGCATGAAAAGAGCTGCTAAGATCGGTATGCTCAATATCTTCTACCTCACCACTTCCATACGATACCTGCGACTTCGACCCCGGAATATGAAGCTAACCTCCCTACTCCACAGGCGACAGAATAATAGTCGTGGTCCAAAAACAACGAAACTTCGGCCCAGAAACCGGTCCCGGAGGCTCCGTCTCCATCAGCGCAGCGAATAAAGTCAGAAGAGGAGATATAAGACATGCTGTTGTAGTACGGACGGCGAAGAAGATGCAGCGAAAAGATGGATCGGTGGTGCGCTTCGATGACAATGCGTGTGTGCTTATTGGAAAGGGCGGTGATCCTATTGGGTCGAGGTTAAATGGTGAGTTAGATGGTTATGTGGGGATGAGAGGATGTGTGTAGAACGCTAATGTGATCGTAGGTGTTGTTGGAGCTGAGTTGAAGGATAAGCAGTGGAGCAAGATTTTGTCATTGGCACCAATGCATTTATAAGATACCAAGAGAAAAGAGAAGAGCTGATGGATCGTTTGAGAAACTGGACTTGTTTGGATGATGCTTCTCCAGGACCGCACGAAAATCTGTAGCAGGAAGGACTTCACTCAAGGAAAAGCTGCACGATCATCTCTCACGTCAACAAAGCATAGCAAGGCGTTGGAAACGATGATTAGAACAAATGTGTCAATATTTTGTACCATAGTAACCCGACCGTATGGGGTATCTAGAGCAAGAGTAACGCCTATTCCGTCCAACTCTATCTGTACATGAACGCCTCTCCGCCAATGCTCAAATGCTTCAAATCTTTGTGCTGGAATGTGTAATCATGATATCTTCATCAATCCTGCTTGATCATTTGATCTTTGCCATCCACTGTTTGCCAAACTTGGCCGCATGAACAACATACGTAGTAAAGTTGCTAGACATTGGGTCAATGGAATGCGCAAACCATGAAGAATAATTGTCCATACCATGCCAGTTTCGGCGGTTCGCTGTTGAGACTGGAAGAAGACAGCTTCCGACTCCTTACAGTTGGGGCACTGTCTCTGAACTCGTGGCAGCTACAGCAGGAAATCCTCGTTAGCCAGTCTATCCAGATCTAACCCTGAACAGCAATAACGACAAGGCAAAACCTAAGACTGTGTATTTCCAGCCTCTTTCTTCTGCGAGTCTGTCGGCGGATGACCCTGCTGCTCAAGATGCAACTGCTCAAGCTGGTGCTGACTCGTAGCTAGTTCCTGCGGCGTCGGATCGGCAGACATGGACGTGGGTGTCATGAAGCCAGTCTGAGCAGCGGCGTCGGTCTCGTCGACCTCGAGAAAGAAACCTCGGTCTGTCTCCTGGCCGCAGATCTCGCAGAATATCTCTTGCCCGCATAGAGTGCAGAAATCAGGCAGACTGGGGTGACGAACCGTTGGGTCCTGGGCAACGTCTTGGGTGACGCCGCTGGTGGCACCGACTGTATTGCTGAGCTGGTGGCGGAAGACGCAGGCCGTCTCAGCTGGTTCACGGAAGGTACATGTTCGGCAGGAGAACTCGAGCGTGTTGTTTTCGTGGTTTTCTGTAGGGTAAAGCATGTTGGCACTGGGACGATGTTAGTTTCTATCATCGAGAAATATTGGATGGTATTCCAGGCATGGAGCTGTTCTTCATTGCCTGCATCAAGACTTACCATTCTCGACAGAAGCGGAATGTAATCTTCGTGGTCGCCTCTTCTTCTTGTGCGGCAGGACTCGACATGATTGAGGTGTGTGGTTGATGGGCAGGGTATGGTGGGTTCAGGTTTGTTGAAAGTTGAACTGGGGATTGCTGTGTGTCTGTCCTTTGTTGGAGATTTATAGAATGCGAGAGAAAGTGTTGATTAGTGAGGGAGGTGAAGCGGAAGCTGAATTGTTCCAGTTGGTCAATCGGGCAAAACGTGACTGATGTGTTTGGTGTAATAGCAATGGCAATGGCAATAGTTGAGGGTCTACATTATTCACTACTTATATTCAGAACAGTCACAGCTTCGCTTCGTATCTGCCAACACAGTCATCGTCTTTGTCTCTCCTGTGACTGAACACCGAGGAGGCTTAGAAGCGTGATCTGACCAGAAACGGTTCGTTGCCATGCCCCCACAATCTGCAACTCGGACCATCCTTGAAAGCCAACATTTGGAGGGGGAACTTGATCGCCTCCTCAACATACATCAACACCAATACCCAGCTTCCGCAGTGGTTCCACGACAGAGCTCCTCGTTTCCTCTGCATCTTACCCACCAGAAATTCCTCGACTACCATCTACTCACTCCAATTATCAAGCACCATACATCCAACCTGAGCAGTCATGGTATGTTTACTGTCTGGTTCACACAAGCTCCATTTACTAATCGCGTGCAGGTTTGGAGTGAAGAATCCGGCTTGCCTGAGCCATGGGAGGTGCGCGTCTCAAACTCGAAGAACTTGCCCTACTACTTCAACCCGGACACCAAGGAATCCCGATGGGAGCCTCCAGAGGGCGCCGATGCCGAAAAGCTCAAGAACTTCATGGCCAGCAACCACACCACATCCATTAGTCGCCCGAACCTCGGAGATGCGCAGGAGGACAAGATCCGGTGTGCGCATCTGCTCATCAAGCATCGTGAGAGCAGGCGACCATCGAGCTGGAGGGAATCACGGATAACGCGTTCGAAGGAGGATGCCATGCAGATTCTGCTCGGACATGAACAGCGCATTCGAGCTGGCTCGACATCCTTGGGAGAATTGGCCATGGTAGAGTCGGACTGCAGCAGTGCGCGCAAGCGAGGAGATCTGTGAGTCGAAAACGCATCAAGTTTGGTCGAAAGCTGTTTGCTAATCTGATATCAACCAGGGGCTTCTTTGGCAAGGGTGACATGCAGAAGGAGTTCGAGGACGCAGCGTTCGCCCTGAAACCAGGTGAAGTCAGCCAGGTCGTGGAGACGGCATCAGGGCTACATCTGATTGAACGGTATGTTTCCAATAATGTCTCTTCCTTCCCCGTCTGCCTTTTTCGTCATTCGATACCAATGACATCTCCCCCGCACCTGTCACAAAACCTGGCACAAGCCTATCTCACGTGTCACAAAAACTGACGCAACTTCTCCCATAGATTGGAATGAACCCTTGATCTATCCAACCAAGTGGGTGGAGCGATCTGCAAAGCTGCTGCTACCCGGCGTGCACTACAGCAAAACATTGATTGCAAGCATATGGTTATTTTCAGGCGCTGATCTGGTTGTGGTGCACAAAAGTCTCTACAACATTTAGCGGGCGGACAGATACGAGCATGCCATATGGCCCCTTTTGAGCTCTCGGTATTGCTTTGCATGCACCCAGTAGGTAGCTTTCAATGCGAATGGTAGTCAGCGTGCGAATGCCGTTATGTACAAGTTTCCATTCATATTCTCCTTTTGCCCTTCTTTTTCCAAGTTTCTATCCATCATGACGCCATGACAATCACCTGATATCGAGTACGAGGGGTTTGTTAAAGGTGTTGAACGGTTCTCACGCGAGGTAGCACGAGGATGTTGTACGGAAAAGTCTCGGCCAGACGTTGAGTACCAGATATATACAGCGTCTTATCAGACCAATTGATGCTGCGCTCGACATATTCTAGACTTCTGCACACTTTCACAAGCTCCCACACCTTGTTACGAATGATATCTCAGGGCAGGGGATTCGTCAATATCGAGTAACTCGAGATACATGGTCGGGCAGGTCTTTCCACCTCTGTCTGCCAACATGGCCTGAGCAAAATTGGAAGCCGTTTCCTGTTTCCTGGGTCTTCAACACCTTTGAAGAGGAAGTCACTCTGACTTCTCGAAAATTCTATTAGACCCACAGACCCTCATCTGACACTTTTTCTCCCAAAACATCTCTCACATTCCAACACAACACAACATCGACTGCTTTCTTCTGCACCCAACGTGAACTCAACTCGCTCCTGGCCGAGCACACTTCCTTTCATGATTTTGCTATAAAGCACATCACCGTAGCAATTTCTCACGCTCTTTTCAATCCACACGCCGTCGGAAAACCAGCATTGTCACACTATCTATATATAATGGCGAGCCCTTCCAATGCCACCGTGAGTCCTCCTCCAGCCCAGAGCCGCCGTCGGGCCTCTACTCGCCGGTCGAGTACAGTGCTTCCCCCAGCTCTCGACTCGCCACGTACGCCGATACCCCGTGACGACAATGCCTTCTCTTTTCGTCAGAAGTATCTCAACGACTGGCTCATGCCTCAGAGCGTCTGGGACACACTTCCAGAGCCATTCAAACCCAAGATCAAGAACATGCAACATTCCGGTGCCGCGGTCCTCACCAGCCTTGAACGTCTCGACGAGCTGGCAAAGGACGTTCCAGATGTTATCATCGAGGATGACGAGACTGGCAGTGAAGCAATGTTCATCAGTTCTATGGCAGACAAGACTACGCAGGATCTCATCAACGCCAAGCTCGTCGAATTCGAGTCCCAGCGCCGTGCTCGTGAGGCCGGCTCCGCTCGCAAGGAGGACAAAGAGAAGTTCGACTGCTCGCCAATCCCACCCGAGTACCGCAGCTTCGGCAGCTTCGGCTCTCTAGGAGAGACTGTTTCATCCTCTGACTTGAACACACCTGGTACCAACGTTACAGGCTCTCTATCGCCACTCAACTTGTCTCAGCCTCAGTCGCCGGAGTCAGCTTCACCACTTGACCTTGGTCTGTCTTCCGCCCGTTGCTCCAGCAATGCCGTGACCGGACCACCTCAAAACGCCCCGACTGGCCACTATCTTGCTCAACTGGATCATCTTCGCAAACAAGATGTGGTCCGTCTTCGCCATTCTGTCCGCGCCGTCGCAACCGAATTGGGCGTTCTCAGCAAGCCGACATCGCCCACTTCGTCTCCAGAGAGCTCTGCCACTGACACACAGCCTATGGTCGATGTTGATGTTGCGTTCCATGCGTGGTGGCTAGAGAAAAAGGCTTTCGCACAGTCACTTGAAGGGAGGTGCAAATACATCGAGCCTGGCCTCAAGTACAATATTGGCTGGAGTGATGCCATTCCGTACGAGGACTGAGAGGAGCGTCTTGCGCACCCGTGGATCGGGTTGCAATTACACAACACCAGATTTTGACTGATACAACACCCTCCGCCGCGATTTACTCCTTTTGTGATGCTTGCAGGCAAGTCCTGTGGCTGGGAAGAAATGTGGTCAAATGTTTATACGGCCAGGTTTCACACCACAACATGGTTAATTGGGGGTACAATGGATAATTGGGATTTGGGGTGGACCTGGTGTTGCATGGAGTGGGTTTCACAGGTTGATTTGATGGCTCATTACATTCACGCACTTGCACCCAAAGCTGGCACATTCTGCTTCGTGATTTAGCAAAACATGAGAGCTGGCGACTGGATCCACGGAAGATGATGTGTATGTGTAATGATGATATGATAAATGAAGCAATACAAAATAATGAGCGAAGTTCAGAGAGTGTAATCTACCATGTGATGCTCAATTAACAGAAAGGACGACAAATTTCTGGCAACTTTGAAAATCATTTCACCAAAAATTTAGCTACCGTCCAAAAGGGCTGAGGTTCTGCAGCCGAATCTAACGCTGTCTAAATCTGAGTCGTAGCTCTGCTATATGAAATACTCTCCAAAAGCTCTGCCCATCACAGTTCTCTGCTTTAACAGCCAGATACCTATTTTCGATTGAAAGGATTGGATGTCGTATCGATATCGCTAAATTCCTAAAGCCGGCATTCAAAAAAATCTCTAGAAATGCTCGAGCTTCTCTCTGGGATAGGGGAAACTGCAAAGAAAAGTATAGCTGATAACTCCCGATTGGGTAACAACTGTGGCGGACCATCTCCATCCGTTTGGGGCTTAGACGAAAACCGCGCTGACCCGACGCCTGTTAGCTACACCATTATTAACAATCATCAGACTTGGTGTTTCATCAGCGTCGAGTGCTTGCCAGGTTGTAGTTATCAACTCGCTTCCATCAGCCCATCTCACAACGCCTTCTTCCATTATCGAACTTTGAGCTCGACATCAGCAATGGACACGGCGAACGACGGAGGAACAATCCTCATAACTGGTGCCAATGGAGGACTAGGCTCGGCTTTCGTGTCGCAATTTCTCAAATCGTCTGAAGCATCAATTTACACTGGCGTTTTCGGAGTCCGAAACCCTGCTACCGCGAGTACGCTCCAATCCATCATCTCCTCGTCGCCAAATGGCACCTCTCACGAGATCATGGCGGTTGACATCAGTACCCTCGACTCCGTCCGCTCTGCCGCCAAGATCATCAATGAGAGAGTGGCTTTTGGCTCGCTACCGCCCATCAAGGCTTTGATTCTCAATGCAGCTATACAAAGTCACAAAGGTGTTGATTTTACCAAGGATGGGCTGGAGACAAATTTCGCCATCAACTACTTGGCTAATTTCTTACTTGTACTTTTGTTACTGCAGAGTATGGATACGAAGCATGGAAGGATTGTGATAGTCTCGAGTTGGACGCATGATCCTCTTGATCCGAGGAATTCACACGTCAAACTTGAGGAGCAAAAGACGATTTTCAAGAGCGTGGATGAGCTTGCTAAGCCAAATTTTGGGGAGGAGAAAGGGATGGGGAAGTGGGAGCTTTGGGAGGCCGGGATGAGGAGGTATGGGATGAGTAAGAGTTTGATGCAGATGTTCATGTATGAACTACAACGTCGACTTGATTCTGATCCAGAGCTCGACAAGATTTCGGTTCTTTCAATGGATCCTGGTGGGATGGGGACTGGAATTGCGAGAGATGGTCCTTTGCTCCTTCGCTTTCTGCTGGCATCTATCCTTCCAATCTTCACGCCATTGGTTTGGTTATGGAATTACTACAAGCCAAATGGGATGCTGAGGACTCCGGAAATTTCGGCTAAGGATTTGAGAAGAGCTTGTTTTGATGAGAGCAAACCTTTGGGGGTGTTTCCCAAGGCCGTGGCTCTAAATGGGAGTGAGGTTGGTACGCATCAGACGCCTGAGGTTTTGGATGAGAGGAAGCAAAAGGCGCTTTGGGAAGGGAGCTTGAAGATTGCTGATTTGGTGGATGGGGATACTATGCTAAAGAATTGGAAGTAGTGAGATTTTGTGAAGGCCTCATGGAGACGAGCACATGTACCAGGAAAAACTTTTCTGGAGTTCAGACAAGCTCAAACCCATCACTCCACCTGTTCTTCCGTGCCGGCTGCGAAGACGACAATGATGCTCAAGCAAACAATAGACGCTTCGATGTTGTATCCATCCAGCATGCGCAAGCCAGGAAATAATCCTTTGTCATGACAAGCAAAACCCCAGTACGATCGACATGCTTCCATTGCCAATTCCGGTTTACACCTGTTTTCTGCACCTATTTACCCGACTTGGGCAGCAGTCGTGACATGGGTATCGTGGAAATCACGTGCTCGCATTATTGACTGGGCTCCGACGATGTTCACTAATCTTCTCCGACCAACAACAGGTCGCCGAACAAGGCCAACATAGAATTACTAGATGGGGACGCCAACTACGCAGAATCGGTGGCATTTGCATCTACCGCATTCTAAGTGTTGCGGCCTGTCTTCAAACTTGGTCATCAATGTAAGGATTTGAAGCCGAAGACGACTAAACTATCGGCATAACGCCAAGTATACCTCATTTACGTCGCCGAATATGATGGCACGAGCAGAGTTTAGAGTCTATATAAGATAGAAGTGGGCCCCAGTTCTCAAATATTCATCATCAAGACACAATAGCTTCTTCGTCCTAAGATTTTAGCAACTCCAAATCATGTTCACTTTCTTCACCCAATTAAAATGCCAGAATCTCAACCCCTAGTCCTCGCCATCGGTGGTACAGGAGCCCAAGGCGATCCTGTCGTCAAAGGTTCGTTCCTTAATCCCAATCACCACTTTCAATTTCTAACAACCCATAGCCCTCGCAGCAGGCGGTAAATACGCCGTCCGAGTTATCACTCGAAACGCTTCTTCCGAAGAAGCCAAAGAACTCGCTTCTATCCCCGGTGTCATAATCTTCGAAGGAGATTCCTACCTCGAATCTGATCTCCGCAAGGCTTTTGTTGGGGTCACTCACGTCTTCGCCAACACCAATGGTTTTGCTATCGGTGAGAAGGCCGAGATTTATTGGGGAATCCGACTCTATGAACTTGCGAGGGAGTTCAAGGTGCAGCATTTCTTGTAAGTCTCCCCCCCCTTTTTTTTTATCGTGGAGGGGCCTATAGCTGATCTCTTTTGCCTAGGTATGCCGGTCTCGAATACGCATCCCGTCTCGGAAATTTCGATCCCAAGTACCGCACCGGCCATCTCGACGGCAAAGGAAAGGTAGTCGACTACCTCAAAGCCCAACCAACAGCCCCAATGGCCTGGTCCGTCATAACATCCTGCCTCTACATGGAAGGCTTGTCTGAGGTCATTCGTCCTTTCCCACAGGCGGACGGATCATTCGTTTTCTCCGCGCCTATCGGCGATGCAAGACTACCTCTGATCTACCTTCAAGATTACGGTCTTTATGCCCGCTGGCTCCTCGATCATCCCGAGAGGAGCAATGGCCTCGAACTCCATGTTGCCACTGAGGATATCAAGTATGTTGACCTTGCGAAGGCTTTCACAGAAGTCACTGGTAAGAAGGCAGTCTATAAGGAAGTTACAACAGAAGAGTATTTCAAACTTGGGATTTTCCCTGATCCAGATGCGAAACTTGGGGTTACGAATGATCCTAATGATTCGACTCTATTCACATACCGTCAGAACTTCGATGGATTCTGGGAAACGTAAGTTTCGACCTTTCTCTTTTTTGTTTGGTAGGGGCTGTGGCTAACGAGTATATGTAGATGGAAAGCTGAGTTGACCCATCGTGACTACGACCTCTTGGATGAGATTCTTCCGACAAGAGTTAAGAGTGTGAAGGAGTGGATGATTAAGACGGGGTATACTGGGGAGCCTGCTAGCGTGTTGAAGGATTACCGTGATGGGGCGAGGGGTCATGGGCAGAAGTGAGGTGGACACTTGAAGGGGAGGGAGAATCGAGGCATCGGGAGTTTTTAGACTATTGTGGGCGCATTCAAGTGCTATATTCGGTTCAATTAAACGAGGGCGTTAATTCTCTAGCAATTTTGTTCCCCTAAACTTACCAAAAGCCTGGTGGCTGATCTGTAAATTGATGCAAATCGGTACTCTGTTGCTAGAGGAAGGGCAAATTGCCACATACACACCAATAGGCACCGTACAACCTTTGCAAATCTCAGGGTATTGCCGTGCATGTGCCAGGTGGCAGAAGATGATTAAATGTGTAATGTTATTTGGGGGGCCTGGGACTTTAGCCAACGGGCAGGGATTGGATTATGGAAGCTCGTTTGTGGATGAAGACATTGGCTGGTGTGGGGGGTTCATGGTGGCTAGGGCTGCGACGCTGTTATGGGTTACGACTTTGTTGTTGATGTCTGGTTCGGTGCTTGAGGAGGTTGAGGCGCTGGTGAAAAGGTGATGATCGTCTTGAGGAGGGAGAAGATTGCTGTAAGCAAGGAGGGCGAGCGTTGATATAATTAACGACGGCTCCAAACACTTATTTTCTCAGGTATAAATGATTGAGATAGCACAAGTCATGACCCCGCATCTAGACTAGCAATTTTGTTTCCAAATCAAATCCCTGATCAGATGGAGAGCAATCATTTCCTGCTCTTTTATTTTCTAGATCGTCAGAAATCGTGAGAACGTGTTATCAGTTTGAGAATGTGCTCCTTGAATGAAACTCAGAAAGGGAACAGAATCGATAGCCCTTGTTTTTTGCAGCCCCGCCTTCAGCTTCCCTGCTGCTAGGAATTGTAAATTACCGGTAGAATCGAGTGCGTTCAAATTATCGAAATGAGCTTAAAATTCTGCAAATTTCAAGAATCTCTCAGAGACTCTACAAGCTTTAACCTGAATATGGTTCGATTACTTCTTCGCAGAACAACGACATTTCTATTCCATCAAGTCATCTTCGGTTGACTCTACGTTCTATCAATGATGGGTATCAACCCAGTGCTTCAATGATGTTCATAGAACTCGGCGGTTAAACGGAAGATTTTGTTGGGCCAAGTCCATCCCTTCACGTAATGTTGATTTTCTCCATCTGAATCTCGACTCCTTCTGGCGTGGTCTGGAGAACTTCGCCGTTCATGGCTCCATGTACTGCATAGTTTGTCAAAATGGTGAGACTGGAACGCGATCCAGTGAAAACTTACCATAAGCCTCTCCAACCAAGCCATACTCGTTTCCTCCGCCATCTTCCTTCCTTAATACCATCGGATAATTACACCCTCCAATTACAACCACACAGTCTCCTTTCTCAGCATCTCTAGGACCAATACCTAGCCTCCCGTTCTCCGTCACAAAGAATCGTCTTCTCTTCATCACATTCCTGATAACAGCAAGTTGGCTGTTCTTCTTCCCAGATTCCGAGTAGGCTGTGTGGCCAGCACCAAGAATGTTCCAAATGATTTCTGTTAAGACCCCTTCTGCCGTAGGGACTTTACCTAAACGTATCCCAAGATCGATAGGGCTGCAATTCCCGTTTTTGCATCGCTCGTAAAATTCTTCTTGCTCGCCCACAGTCGTGATTGAATCGTTGAGTGCATTAATCTGCCATTGATGAATCTCTTTCTGCCATTGATGTTCGGCGGTAGGAAACCAAGTGGCACTTCTTGCGAGGTCTTCCGCACTGGCAATGCATGATTCTAGAGCGGCATCTCCCTCTTCCTGCGCTTCTGCCCATCCCCAAACATTCACTTCCCATAAAGGCCGATCCTCGTCGATTTGGAAAACATCTGTAAGCTCGGAGATTGTATCGAAGCAAAATGAGAGGACACTCAATGTAGTTAAGGCATCGTCGAAGCCGAATTCGGGAGTAGTCTTCCCGCATGCTGCAAATCCATGGCCACGTGTTGCTACGAAGTCCGTCGAGCCAGACACATATTCTCTAAAGAACTTGGCTTTATTCACGAACAAGGTCGGACGACAATCGTTGGCCTCGCGTCGCCAGTCTGGAACCCAACTTGGCAGGCCATCCTTTCGAGAGATGCCGTTTGCCGCGAGAAGGATATCTATTTTCTTCTGGTGGCCGTCTAGCATGACCCGGGTCGCTTCTGAGAACACTTTGACCATTGACTTTTCGTAATCAGGCACCATCGTTCTATCTTTGAAGTTTTCACCGACCAGGTTCAGCATCGCAAAGACCTTATCCCTTGGATCTGTGGCTTCTCGGTCCCATGTATTCCACAACAAATCGGCCAAGGCAGAATTGTTCACTCTCTGTTTGGAGATGTGGATAGCCAAGCTGTACCTTCTCCTCAGCAATTTCCAGATATTGGCTCTGGTGACCTTATGCATGATCATTATATCTCCCATCTCATCCCAAGCTTCGTGATAATCCATAGCGG
Source organism: Venturiaceae sp. KMAF11 (assembly GCA_023078705.1). NCBI lineage: Eukaryota > Fungi > Ascomycota > Dothideomycetes > Venturiales > Venturiaceae > Venturiaceae sp. KMAF11. Next base: position 1,548,802 of record JALGOQ010000007.1, on the reverse strand, counting down.
CCTGGAAGAGCCTCCAGTCAACAGATTTTCCGCCACACTGAAGTGTCACGCTTGCTGCATTCCAGACCTCTTGCACAACCCATGTCCGTGCCCACCACGGTCGTGCAAGCAGTTCATCCACTGCTTCCCAGTCCGCATTTCTGCTTTCGTTGATATAGTCCCAGAGAGTCGAGGTGCTGAAGTCGTAATAAAGAACTGGGATTCCCCAGAGAAGAGATTCATTACCAGCGGCCAGGTTGTGGCCCTCGGTGTTATAAGCGTGATCTTCCGTGTTGTGCTGAATCAATTTGGAATGTACCACGGAACCAGATCGATTGTTGCGTGCCTGAATCAGCTTCGATTTAGTCTTGGACCACCAACTTGCACTGCCCTTTTCCGATCGACTGATAGCATCTTCTCCCATCTCTTTCAGAAAGGCAATTGCTTGATTGCTCGTCTTGGTCTCTTCTCCAAGCCAAACAACAACGTTTGTTGCATGTTTGAAAATCTCCCGCATTAGGCCGACTTGGAGGCTCCGTTCAGCGGTGTCAGCTTGGTTGATAGATATGGCATCAATCCACATCGTGCGCTTTTTGTACGGCAATCGCAATCGTTGAAGAGCTTCATGGAGATTTCCGGATACATTCAGTGCAAATGAGTTTGCAAGGATTGTGAGCGGCGAGTCCATGTTTCCCCAGGTATAAGACAGAGCCTCGTATGGGGTATTCTTGCCCAACGAGCCATGGATGATTTCGCACGAAACAGGCGAGGCGGCTTTGCCGGGCAGGATATGCACAAGGCGTATCTCATCGGAAGCAAGGAGCGCAGAATACTTGTAAGCTACATTTGAAGCCATCTTTTCCCGTCTTGATGTAATACTGCACAACGTTAATTGCCATACGTGGATGCAACATCAGATTGATCACCGAAACCAGATTGTATGAGGAGCTCGAAGTATAGAGGGCGTGGCCAAGTTCCTTGCTGTCCAGTAGAGTACGACCTCTCCATGGTTGAATGCTTACAACGATGGTTTGGCGAAAGGAGAATTCAATAAATCAATGAGATGATGCCTGAAGCGTCGATGTTTCTTCGTGAAGTAATCGAGGATCGGAGAAAACGTCGACTCACGAGTCATGGGCATGGGCACTCCAGCTCGATGTTCTTTCAATCTCAAAAGATTAGGCCTCAAAGGTCGGAGCACAAGAAACACCAAAGTCCAAGCCATCACTTCTTTTTATCGCCAGTCATATCATTCATGCGTTGTCGTTATTATGATCGGCAGCCGTGCGGAACCGGTCGACTGAGCTCCGTTTCTCTCTCTTATCATCCCGCTGTCAGGGAATTGTCATAGGCAGTCCGTTTGTCAGAGCGTAGGCCGTCATTCCTCAGAGTACTCATCGAAGACCAATCCGTGTTTGTTTGGACTCCTTGCAGCAGTTTGCCGAAAGGCCAAGCTCGCCCCTCCATGACGGACGGAGACAGCGATGAACAGGCCGCTTGTGCTAAACAATTCACCAACTTCATCTATATTTCTCCCAGTAGCCTCACAGATACAGTTAGCCCCAGTCGGCTCACTACTTCATAGTCCGTTTTCATACCTTTCGGAAACATTCGGCCTTGCAACTACGTCCTTTTCGTCTATTAAAGGTATCCAGAGCATACTGGTGAATATTTTTCGAAACCGCCAGCAAATCATCGCTATCGATCTATAGTTGAAAAGTTATACTCTTGTCAGTATTCTTCCGTAACGAAGAATTAATGGGCCATTTGAGCAGACACACTGAAGTATCAACTGAGACGAAAATTGGCCCAAAGTATGCTGTTGCTACCGACCACGCCTCCTTGCATGACGGATGCGCAGCTATCCAGGAACCAGCGCTCCGATATATTCTCTTTCTCGCTTTCTATTGCATTTCTGCATCCTTCAGACCGCCATTGTCACGCTGCCAGATTTCTACTCCATTCTTGGCATTCTTAAACCACTATCCTGATATCCTCTGGATTCGAGCGTCATTTCACCGATATGACTACGGAATCTAAAACCAGACTTCTTCGAGAAACAGTAGGAGACGGAGTCGCGTGTCTCCGGATTTAGTTCAAATACAGTCACACCTCATTGGTCAATAAGGAAGATATTCAGGGTCTCTAGGGTGGGTGAAGGGAAGCTTACCGCTTCACCTGACCCAACCACAATGACGACCATTTTCTCTAAGATCTCATTTGGGCACCAAACATGGTTTGAGCTGACACGTCGGACCCGGGGTACAGGAGGAACTTAGGTCGGGAACTAGGAAGCTTAGTAGCCTTATGGACAAAGGGGTTTCAAGTACTTTATGCTTTGACAAGCATTTATTCCCGCAATACCAAACTCAATAACGTTCCCATATTTTCGCGCACAAATTCTTCGAACGTTTCAATCTCTTCCTTACTCACATACACCTGGATACATCCATAATTGTTGATCTTGACACCCGGCCATCGCGACGGCCTTACGAGTCTATAACTTCACGATCACGAGACACCATCTCACCCATTGGACCGAACAGCATCAAACATCATCTGAACAAATAAACGCCAAAATGCAGCGCGCCATCACCAGGTCTGCTGTCACGAGCTCATCGAAACTCACCAAAGCCACAACGCGCCTCGCAAGCACCCACGCCTCCTCACCGACCACCATTACAGACGCAACTGGTAAGCCCGTTCCACCGGAACCCACCTCCTCCTCACTACCAACAAACATAACAGACGGGACTGGAAAACCTATCCGAAAATTCGAGACAAAGTCGAACCCACCCCCAGCCCCCGAAGCAACATTCGCGTACCCAGAGGTCCCACAGTCGCCCGTTTTATCAAAAGTCTCAGCGAATATGGATCAAATTGATGTTGAGACTCTGAACACCGCTCCAGGTTCGGTGCCGAATGCGAGGCCGGTAGGAGTCAGCGAATGGGTCCATAGCATGGTTGGGCAAAGCAAAACTATGCAGTGCCTTCTGTACGGTGTACGGAATCCGGTCGACAAGCCGAGTTGGTTGAGTAAGTCTAAGGATGATGGCGGTAAATGGAAGGTTGAAGGCCAGGGAAGGTGGGAGTATGACTCTTCGCAGGATGTGGGCGAGAAGTCTGTTTTGGGGAAATGATTTGATGAGATTTGGAGAATATAGGGAATTTGATGACCTCGCTTTCTGGCATTTGGCTTTTTGCTATGGTCGATGAGGTGTTTGGAATGGGATTTGGGGATTATCCACTGTTGCGAAAGGATGGTTATTTGGTATTTGGTAACATAACAGCGAAGTTATTTTCTTGCTCATCCAGATCCAACTTAGATTGGAGGATATATCTTAGAGAATCAAGAGCTTCTTCGGTACGGCCTTAACAAGACACCCATTTTTGAATCATGTCCTTGTCGCCCATGTTCGGATCAAGTGGTGTACCTGCGTCCAGATAGATATTGAGCTCTTCAATGCTCGACTGACCACCCTTTCCAACATCAACGGCCACCGCGGGTGCCGGAAGGATGAGGGAGACTTCTTGTCTGATTCGAACCTTGAGCTGACTTTTGCCCGCGCAAGCATCGGGAAATCTACCTCCGATATCGGTCCACATCGATGCATAAAAAACCTCGTCCCAATGTCCCCCTGTGTTACCAGTAGTCGTGCTGGTTACGTTGCTGGCCTAGCGTGCAAGGATATGAAATTAGCCATGGCGAAGTCCACTCATAAAACGAGTCGAGACTCACAATAACATTAGGCAAAGTAGGAAGCCATATATCCACCTTTGCATGCTGCTCCATCCCCCAATTCGATACTATCAACCCTCTGGCATCCGCGAGCACTTCCGACATTTGATATCCCTTGGGGAAAGTAAAATCAACTGTAATCGTACAATCCGTCGTCGACGTGTTGTTTCCCGCACCTCTTGAGAAACCTTTTGTCGCTGCATCCATGGAATCGAACGAAATCTCTGCTAAAGACATAAAACCACCGTTAGAGATTATGGAAGAATTCGGTCCAGTAGCACAATGGGAGCCTTCAACCGTAACCGTGGTAATTTTGATAGGCGTCCTTTGGAAGGCGGTGTTCATGTTTAGTGCAAACGCAAGAGACATGGAGCTCATGGTAAGGAGTGAAAAACAATGAATGTGCATCGTGGTGTTTGGTGTCGTTCAAATGTCTATTTGGAGAGAAAGAGATGAAATGCAGGCCGTAGTAGTAGTGGGAACGTACTCCATATTGTATACAACCACGGCATTTCGGGACAACCTTGGAGGATCCCGAGTTGATTTAATCTGGCAAATAGGCAAAGTCGTGCTATATAGATGGTATGCCGAGGCCTGTGATTGCTGGATGAGAATATCATAGGATTGCTAATCTTAGTGGCAGGATTCGGATCCTTGATATTGGGAAGAATAATGCTGAAGCATGAGCTCGTAATTGGCTAGTATTTGTGTTGTTGTATATCCTCACATATATAGCATGCTCATTGCCTGTATATTATTGAATTGCAGGCAAATTATTGGGCGGCATGAAATCCTGCTGCCAGAGATTTGGTAGTATAATTATTCTCATCGCGTAACCACAAGACAAAGTTAGGAAAAGTAGTATTTCATCAAGGCAGATTAGTCACCAGCCTGCCTTTTACGTTCATGCCTTTTACCTTCGTCATTCACTGTTCATTATACACCCTCTTCGATTCATCCTTCCATTTCTCATGCTCTTCCTTCGCTATTCTCGCGTTGTCAACTGCTCTCCTCTCATTTCCCTCACCCCTCGCCGCACAAGATGTCGAATACAGAATCTCTTTCCACGAGGTCCCCATTCCTTATACGTGATTCGCTTGTGCTCCCCGAATTCCTCGTTACCAAAAGGTTGTTGACATTGATTGCATATTCCACCAGATCTTCCATCGCAACAGGATACGAATCTTCGTGGAAGAAGTTAGTAGGCGAGTGCAACAGGCATAGTCGCTGGCCGCAAAGTTGTGGGCTTTGGTTGTAATTCCAAGGATCTGTGTTATAAGAATTGTGTCTGCAAATTTTGGTGAATTCAGGCTTTATATCCTACTTTTGGCGTTAGCAGGTGGCAATTGCAATTCTAGATCATTTGGCCTGTAATGTGTCCCAAAGGTGTTCCACAAAGAGTTCTCCTATTACAAGTTACGCTCAGTTGTTGATATGCGACGCTGACAGCAAAATAAACTGTGAAGGCTGCTCTACTCACACTGCATTACGATCTTCCTGGAGGATGGAGAAGATGTACGTATTTTGGAGCAAGGATGTTTCTAAGATCTACTGTCAGTCAGTCAGTATTTAGAAGAATTCGAGTTTTCTAGGTCAAGAAACTTACAGAGATTGTATTCTTGAGATACCGTCCATATCCTTGATTTTGTAGTGAATACCCACCATCAAACAAGAACAGTGAACCCCTCTCACTCTCCGCACAGAATGACAGGCTCTCCAAACACAAAACAAAGCAATACCAATATTTACACATCAGCACTGTTCCAAATCAAAAAGACCCACACACACCCACCAACTCCTCCAGCAAGTGACCACTCACACCATTCCTACAATTCTCATTGCTCCCTTGCCTACACATCAACCTTCATGTCTAAGGTCTCTTTTTCACCTGCTCCTTCCTCTTAGGATAAAACTCTTTCATTTTTGCATTATAACATTACTTCCTCTTGACGAAATTACGGTTTTTCGTCTTCCCTTTTCCATCCACCTCAATATGCACCATCTCCTCGGTCTTCGTGGTGAAGCGTCTGTGTTGGTTGTAAGCGTTTTCTGTAGTGAAGATGCATTTGCCATGGCTGCAGCTGCCGCTGCCGTCCTGGTTGCGCCAGAACTCTCGAGGGGCGTAGGAGAGCATTACTGGTTGGTTGGTTGGCTGTGTGGATGATCCTTGGCTCTGCTGGGTGGTCGAGTCCCAATGCATTTGTGAGGAGATAGAGGTACGTTTAATCGCTGTAATCTCTTGATGTAGAAAATGTGTCTGTTTTCTCTCCTTGTGCGTGTTGGCCGTGTATATATCATTATCGTTGTTGCTTTGGTGCTGTCCTGAATGTTGTACAGAAATGAATAACTCTAGAACGAACCGATTGCTCCAGTATATGTATCTTGACCCAACCATTACAAGGTGAAGAGTATACAGTGCTATGTAACTGTATCGGCCTCCATGATCTACTATACTATCAGCATCATTAAAGAGTATCCTGAAACCGATTAGATTCATCGTATGCTGTGAAGAATGCAAACTGTCCCGTCGTTGGGTGTTGTCCATTTTCTTTTGCAGTCCCATCACGAGCCATACGCTGTCGTTGATGACCGATGCGGTCCAGTCTCACCATATCCACCAGCAATACCATAATAAGACTGTGGTGCCAACAACACCGAATCGAAGAGCGAAACTTTCAAGCATTCAAACTCAATCACTGGTCTCAAAGTCGAGATCAATAGCTTGAAATTTCTGAGAGTTTGAAACCAAGATCCGAGAGGGACTTTAAAGGCTCGACCTTGATTGAACGGTTTGTAATCGAAGTTGAATGTTCGGGATCTAGCGCCAATATTCATTTCTTTCTCTTAGTTTTCTGTGTCCTATACTGGCCGTGCGTTGTTGCGGGACTTCAAATATCTACGATCAGCCAAACTCACCCATCGTGTAAGGATCAAAAAGTGAACAAGGAAGAAAAACATGACACGAAAAAGAATTGAAAGCGCGCCGTGACAAAGGATCAGCCACGAGTACCCACAACAGATCCTCCACACACCTACCACATAAACAAGAAAATGCATAACTCATACCAACGTACCAACTATCCTACAACACTGCCCTCTAGGTGACTCGTCATCCCTCACCAATCCTCCCACTCATCCTTCCCACCAGCACCTCCCCCTCCCCCACCAGCAGGCCTCCTCATAGCCGCAGTCCCAATATTCCCCTTCTTCTTCTCTGGTTGCTGTTTAGCAGCCATCCTCTGCTCACCTGCATCATTGAACTCATCCCAGAAATCCTTTCGTTCAGGTTCGACTTGTGCCTTTTTGACCTTTGCTGCTTCTTTCGCCGCAGCCCGTTCTTCGCCTACTGCAGCAAAAGAGTCCCAGAAATCGCGTTTGTCGTCGTCAGGTTGGACACGGGAGTAGGAGGCACCACCTCTACTTGCTGACGAGGCGGATGTGTGGTCGTCACCTTCGATGAAGCGGGTGAAGACGTCTGAGGCGTTCTTACCTCCAGTGGAGAGGGTGGATGTGACAGTACCGCCGACTGTGAGAGCAGCAGTGCGAGCTTGTGCTGCGATATCCGCTTCGGAGAGCTGGAGAGCAGTAGGTTAGCATTAGCACCTATATGTTGGCTGTGTATTGCAGAAAGTGGCCCGAATGACGGCGACTACTTTCAAGATTGCTCACCTTCTGGAAACCAGTTTGAGCGGTTTTCGTAACTGTTGTACTTAACCATCCAAAGCCTTTCGTAAGCGCACCCAAGGGATCCTTTTGAAACTCATCGGCCCCAGGAAGTGCAGAGCTCGTCTCCTTCTTCTGTGGCGGCCAGTCGCTCCCGAACCCAGCGAATTTGCCGCCTTGATTTGGATGCAGGTCATCGGGTCTTGACGCATTGTCGGCTCCCATCTTTGCAAAGTACTGTTCATTCTGCGCCTTCTTATTGAGCGATGCCGTTCCCAGCGCAGGAGATGCCGAACGAGATCCCAACGACCCATTACCCAAGTTTGATTGTGACCTTGCGAGGGGATTCGGAGTCCCAGCACGGCTTCCAGCAGCACTGCCGCCAGAAACCGCTCCGCCCATGACGGCCTTTGTCTTTACTGGCGCCGCCTTCTTCTTCTCGCCTGCCACATATTCTTTCCCCTCGATCTTAGCCGTTAACCTGTCTTTCCACTCTTCACCAGCTTCGCTATCATATCGGTCGTTTATCGTGCAATCCTCGAAAGTGCGGGCCTCTAATTTATTACTTGCGTGGGCGTCGAAGAAGTCTTTCCAAGGCTTATTTCCACCTGCGGCCATCCGTGCTAATTCGGCGGATTTGAAGGCGTCCATGGTTATGCTGCGGACAAAGGAGATGTGCACACCGAGGCCACGATGGACACCGCTACAATTGAGACACATAAATATGCCGAATTTGGGAGATGCCTTTGGAGAATCGTAAGCTTCGAGTCTTGTGCCTGAACAGGCGTTTGAGGAGAGGTGCAGCATACCCATTGTGGGCTGGGGGCACCGCAGTCAACGCATGAGTTGTTCCCATTCTCTTTCTGTATTTCGAGTAACTACATATCTTAGCAACCGTATAGCAAAGAGATGTACAGAGGCAGTCGTAAATACCTTGCTCTTCGTCTCCGGATCGACCTCCCACATCTTGCTCATCGTGCCTGTCTATGTCCCTTCGTCTAGAGGGGGTTTGTACGCGGCGTATGGGCAGGCCAATCGCAAGAGGTCCAAGATGGCAGTAGATTATGAGGTGAGGTAAGGATGTGTGTTTGCGAATTCTATCATGGCGCTGAAACGTGGTTGGGTTGACGGGAACCAGAAGTACGCGAGAGGTTGACAAGTCCGTCCCACTCTCATATCCCACTAGCACACGATCAACAAATTGGAATAAATTTAACAATCTTTCATAAACAGGGTTAAATCATCTTTAATGTGAACGAGACATTGGCACACGTATTATTGTACTTTGCACATGGTTGGTTGGTTGGTTGGTTCATGTGGTATTTATTTCATTTGTAGCCGTGGTAGGCCTTGTTGCTCTGCCCCCTATATCGATGGAGAGTGCATCTTCCTCTACCATCCTCCGTATTCCCATTATCGCTCTAGGGGTTATCATAGTGATGTAACCATAAAATGCCAGTCCCTATGATTGCCGATGTGAAAGCTCCAACTGACGGAGACTTTTCAATCATCCTGAACCAAAACCGGGGAATGCTCGTAGTGCCATCGAAAACACCCATCCCTATGAAGAACCAACATGTTGTCGGTGAAATCCCGTCTATGTGCCTTTCTGGCAGTCCCATACATGTCGTGTCGTCAAAAAACCAAACGCCGTCGCATTAGCATGATTTATTTCATCAAAGAAAAAGCAATGCCGCCAAAGAAAAAGATGCCCATATATACATTATGAAAAACTCGGCCGCTCAGGTGCAGCGTCGGGATTCGTGACCTGGTGTTGGTTAGTTGTGAGATCTTGAAAGAATAGAAAAAGACGCACCTTGAGCAAAGTTCGGCCATAGTCTCGATGGTCGTCCAGCGTCTTCAAGCTCGTGTGACTGCCATTATCGTTTGCCATCAACGCGTTCGGATTTAATCGCTGATCATACATTAAGGGCTGACTTTTCCTTCGTTCAGACATAGGGCTGGAGGGACTGCCATCATCGTTCATCAAGCCGTGACTGCTGAGCCGCGTCGTGATCACTGGTACATTTGTCCTGTTAGCAAGCAGTCCAGCTTTACTGTGTACGCTAATGTTGCGTTGCATATCACGGTTTGAAGCACCAAATTCGCTGTCCGGAAGACCCTTTCCGCGACGCCAGCAGAGATAGGCACCCGCGATGATGAAAGCTAGACCGAATACTCCAGCGATGACAGCGGCAGCGATGTAGCCCGGCGCGATTCCCCCGCTCGACTTGCGTTGAGTGCCTAGAGAATCCGGGTTGATCGTAGGCGTGGTGGTGACAGTTTGTGTGACAATGACTCCACTTTGCGTTACTACTTGGACATTCGTGACAGGCGTGGGTGTTTGGGAGCCTTTGGGCGTTGGTGTGATGGTATCAGATGGAGTTGTACTTGCGGCAGCCTGCGCCGAAGACTGACAATATTAGCTTGTGGTCGAAGTGAATGTGATTTCGATGTGATTGTGAGGGAAACGAAATAGGGCAGGCCCGTACAGGCAATCTTTTAGAATCCGAAGACACAGCCTTCAGAGATGTTTGTTGGGCCTGGGACGATTCCGCCAACGTCGTCCGTGACGTGAAAGCGGAAGAAGACCAACTAGTGGACTGCGATGTCTGCGGGATGACTTGTGTTAAAGAGATGTGCATCTCCGGATCATGTACAAAGACAATCAATTCCAATAACGAAGGCATGGCCTGGACGTTTGTCACACGCGCCAGTTACAAGTATGAGACAGACCACACAATGTGGATCAGATTGAGAGCAAAAGCCAACGCAGAAAGGGTTGACAGAAAAGTGGACTGACCATACTGGGTGATGACGAAGAGGAAGTGGTAGAATCAGAGGTGGAAGATTTAGTAGTACTGACCGCTGTTGTACTGGAGGCTGCTCCAAGAGTTCCAGAGGCTGCGACATTCAACGCGATGTAGCCGAAAAGGCCTTGAGCTTCGTTTCCGCAGAGATCGCTGGGATAGCCTGGACATGCCGCATTACACTTGCTGGTCGATTGCTGGATGGCTGGCACATAGTTGGAGCACCAGCAATTCTCGTTTTGTAGAATGGCAAAGGCGTAGTTCCCATTGACGCAGAGATCATGGCAACGGCCGTTGGATTGGTATATCGAATTGTCTGACGGAAGAGTTAGTCATCGATCGATCAGGCGGTGAAGAAGAGATCTAGGCTTACCAGGAGAACCACCACCTCCCGTGTTCTGCGTTGAGCAGTATGCAATGCTCAATGCGAAGGTGGACTGGATTTGCAAACCGGCGATGAGCAGGAAGAATAGCGAGGTCCACTGCTTCCTGATTGGAAGGACTGCCATTTTTGGGTGGATGGGTGGTTTGACTTTTGACGCGCTGGCTATTCTAATTGTGATGTCGTCAGAAGGTGTTTCAATTTGTAACAATTCCACGTGAACTTCTCTGTCGAGTCGGACAGCTTTGGGACAAATTACGCACAATTGTAGTGATGTTTGAGTGAGATGCGGCTGTTGAAACTATATACAATTGACGGTTTGTAATTGTGAAGAGTTGTGTGATGTTGGGGTGTTGTCTCGTTGGGGTGGTGTGAGTACGGGAGGTACTTTCGACGAACACGAGCAATTGTGAGGGCTCTTTGCAATAGAGGTCAAGAGCTGCCCAATAGTTGTGAGGACGGTGGTTTCCCACTCGTAGGAGCAGTCGTGGGGCTCAATGGCACCTGGATGCAATGGGCGGCCGTAATGGATGCTGGCTACTATTGTTGACTCTGCTGGGTACAGAGTAGCTAATAGTGGAGCATTATTGTCCGTGGATAATGGTAAACAACACGTCTTGTGTCGTTTTGAGGAGCCTGCTCCTGGTGTGTTGGAGTGGGAATTATGGGAGGGGGATTACGGTTTTGGAGTTCGATGGAATGGAAGGGAGAGAAGGCGTTGTGAAGGAGGCAGCCAGAATCCCAATGCAGATGGAGGACCAAGCGTAATCAAACTTCATTTTTAGCGTATTCGATAGGGCGAAAGGCTAGACCCAACTGGACCTTTACACGTCCAATCGTTGAAGATACTATTCATGCACGAGTAGAGAGCGATCTTGCTCTCTACTTATTGAATCGAGGTGTATATATCCATCTTCCTGTCCTAGCCATTCTTTGTTTGTTGCTTTTATCCCATCTATTCCCAGTCGCTTTGAAGAGAGGGCAAGGCGTATCTTCAACCCTCTCAGCGATCCCAATCTCTCGTCTCAACAAATGGTAGATGACGTGTAGACCGCTCCTTCAAACAACTCTGCACTGTTTGGTCCAGCATGCCAGACTTGCGCAATCCTCTCGCTTTGAGTATGCAGCTGGTGCATATATGCAGACATGAAGAAACCATTTTCCATCAGGCCATGCATATTCTCAGCTCGTCGCGAACCCCAACAACATGCACCAGACAAGCAAGCAAGCCCTGAGCGGGCAAGACTCCGTCGTATCTGGAAGTGGTGTAATGTTGTGTTACAAGGGAGGATGCAGGATCCTGTCGTAAGCATTAACAGTGTCAACGAGTGAAAATTCATGTAAAAAGTCTGGGTCACTCCCGGAATCCTCACCTACTCCCGCCTTGCATATGCAAGCTGGCAGTCGGATGAGCGAACCACGGAAAAACGCTACTGGATCAGCTTGTCTCTGCAGTTTCGAAACACTCATCTCAATCATGGTCGGCTTGTACAGTGCCCGCACCGTTGGCGCATCTTGGTAGCCTTGAGCGACTGCGACACCAAAAATTGCCTAAATCGCGAATGGTGTGTCTCACTTCTCACACGCCCCATTTTTTAGAGATACAAACCCACAGATAAGCAACCCAGCTTCCAACTTCCAACTTCCAACTATCTCGCACAATGTCGCATTTGCTTATACAGGCTATACCCTTGGCCGGTCTATATCCAGGTTCCAATATAACTTACAGACGCAGATCCACTCACGGCTCTTTTCCATTTGGCATCCTTCACATCCGGTTGCCACGCTCTAGCGCATCAGCCATCTTCTCCAGCTTCGACATTTCCATGCGACCATACGGGGTGGAAACTTCAAGCCATTCAAGCCAAATAACAATTACGACAACACAGCCGAGTTCGCCGACTTGGGATCCAACGAACAAACCATAGTGACATTCTATCAACTGTCATTCATCGCGCCATTTCATCATCGATAGTTTATCGCAATCTTCTCGACGCGCGCGGTTTCGAAACCTGGCCTTCCCGATTTGGACAGTGGCTTGCGTGGATTTTCTCAAAACGCCCATGCTACATCCACTCATCTGGACACGCAATGTGGAACCCAGCGCCACAGCCAGATCGCGCAAAAAAGCTTGGCCAATCGTGATGTCACGAGATTATGCCGCTGGCATTGAGATTTTATTCTGATGCTGATATTGGAAGTGGCAGGATGCCGGCTGTTGATCCACGAACTGTTCTCCTCCTCACTCCGGAACGTCAGGAAATTGCCTGCTCGGGCAACGACATTCCCGGAAGCATAATTTCTTTCAACGTTCATCGTCACAGGCACGATATCCACTCCACGGACCCACGAAAAGCCAAACAAGGTACGCGATTGGAAATCCGGTAGACCACGCGTGTAACCGTTTGGGCCCGTTTGTTTATATGCAATCTTTTTTTCACGCGGAACCATGTGATTCAAGGAAACCCACAATCTCCTTTGGCTCCCTACTACTTGAACTGGTCTGCGTCCACTTTTCAACGAAAAATTCCCCTCATTTCCGCAAATGAGTGCCGAACAGAACTCTGGGAAATTTCACAACTGTTTCGCACGAAAGATCAATTCTCGGATTCGCTTGCACTACTGTCCGTCGTCGTTACCGGTCTTCCAAGAATCAAGGAAGCTGCCAAGTTTTGCATGAAACAATTTCCCCTTCCTAATCGAGATGTCACGATCCATGAATCCCACCTTGAGGTTCCCTGGTCACCGCGGGTGATTTGATTAACCCTAGACTCCCCGTGGGAAAACACCATGCTTTTGAACGTGCATTCCCGGTGCAGGGGACCAGATCCATCACGGTGCTGAGCAAGCCGTGTTTGAGCTTCGTCCAAGTGGGATCTAGACGCGATTCTTGCGATCTATTCGTGGAAGACGAGATGCGATTTTGGACACGCAATTGTCGAAACCGGTTTGACGAGGATATTAATTGTGATCATGCTCGGACCACGCAAGGCTGGCCATCGGGTTGGTGCTGGAGCGAGGCAACGTGAAGTCGACTACCTTGGCAGGTAGGCAAGCAGCTACACCTATCTGTCCAGAAACGACATTGGTGGTGCTTGCGTTCTTTTTCCGTGGGGACTTTCTTTGCATGAGAGTTGATTCTGAATTCGCCCGTTCCTCATCAGGCAGTTGACCATTTCGCCAAATTGCTTGGTATCAGTTGTTGCAAACCTTTGATCTGTTTCTGATGCGCAACAGCTTTGATATTCCGCACTAAATGGTTCTGCTCCATCGTTCTATCTTTTCTTCTCCGACCCTGGCCATACAATATCGTATAGTCTTCCAGCACACAATTTGGAGGGAGGGATATCTGCGTCATAATCTTGCAGTACTATATCAAACATATTAGTACACACTCTAAACCTGTCCGAAACATCTCCTAAAAAGTGATCATTGCAAAAGTGAACGCAAAAACATACCTTCCCAACAACACACCCCTCCCCAACCCTAACAAACCCCTCAATCACACTCCCCTCCCCCACCACAGCACCAGCTTCAACAACCGCCCCCGTCTCAACAACCACATTCCTACCCAAAATCGTAGTTTTCTCCTCGCCATCTCCCTGATCATTCACAACCCCAATAACGGCCTTTTCCCATACCATACTGCCTTCGCCTATCTCCACCGGACCTTCGCTCGATATTATCTTGGCGTAGGGATGCAGTATTGTGTTTGCGGAGATGGTGATTGGGTAGTGGCCTGTTAGGAGGGCGTGGTTTGCTATTGTGCTCGTTGGGTGGAGGTTTGTGGGTGCGCGGGGGGCTGTAGGAGCGGTGGAGAGACGTTTTGAGCTGGGGCGGGTGGTGGACGAGGTGGATTGACGGTGGGAGGGGTCTGACATTTTGATCGTAGTGTTGGTGTTTAGGGAATGGATCTTGGTTTGGGTGTATCTTGGATTGAGATTGTCTCTTGATTCTAGGTATTGTTGAGTGGAAGGTTCGCAGCTACAGCTCGACGAAAATGGTTAGAGATCATCTGAGTTCGTGTTTTAGCGCTGAATTTCGTCCAGGGGTTTATTCGTGATTCTGACGCGTCTTTCGTTCGCTTCACTTCTCCGAAGACGTTCACTACTTATCATCTTCTGTCCTTGCAGTCTTTCTTTCACCCTTCTCCATTGTTGTATCCCGACTCTCGCTACTTCATTATCTAATTCTCACTCGCAAACCATTTCGCACAACCCGAACTTGAATCAAATCGTGAACGATGAGCTCTCCAGGCAACTTAGAGCTGCGTGTAAGGAGTGCTTGTGTCTTGTACTAGACATATACATGCGAAACAATAACTGTGTATGGACAGACGAGATAGGTCACTTTCTGGGACAAAGGGATCGTATTCTCCACGCAATTGCAGTGGAGAAAGGAGTGCCGCCGTACACACACGAAGAAGCTGAAACACCTTCGGCCAAAAAACGAAAGCATGAAGAAAGTCCTCTCGTCCGTATTCCAACTGAAAAACGAAAAGCAACTATGTCTATGAGGACTTGGCAAGTATGCAACAAAGACTATGATTTATCGAAGGGGATCGGCCCCGAATGTAGATTCCACAATAGTATGGTCCATAGTAGATAGAATTTCATGATGTCTTTTCTGCTATCAATTTCCTGCAGGGAATCCGAACGAATTGCTGCCTTCTAGGCAAAGCTAGATGTCCAATCCGGTACAAAATCGATGACGGACCTCGTAAAAAAATACCCTCAAGGCTTTGTTTGGGACTGCTGTGGCAAGGATGGGTTTGAGCCATATATGGTTGCATACCATGGTGGTGGTGAAGACAAAAGGAGGGTCATAACACTCAAAGGAATTGGGTGAAAAGAAAATCTCAATATTTCAAGATCAACGATGAGCAATTGAGGAGGCAGGTGATTGGTGCGTCGTATTTTGGGGGCGGCCTCGGTAAGACTGCGACTTTCGACTTCGTCTTTACTTTCTTCGAACATCAATTTCAAGTGAAACAATATCAAAATCCTTAGACTCAATGTCAGAGCCAACTCTACCGATTTCTCCTGAAGCCAAATACCAGTACTCGCCTTTGACATCACAGTCTTCTTTTCGACTTGTAGAACTGCTGCCTGGCTATATAGACGATCCAGTTCATTACAACCTCCATCTCGCCGATATTGGCGCATCGAGGAAATATGAAGCATTGTCGTATACATGGAATGATCCTGATATCCAGGTATCGACTTATTGCAATGGAAAGCCCCTACAAGTAACCCCAAATCTCCACGCAGCCCTGAAGGCTCTTCGAAAGCCCGAAGACTCTACATGGCTTTGGGCGGACGCTATATCCATCAACCAAGAGGACATCTCCGAAAGAAATGAACAGGTCAAATACATGCTGGATATCTACCGGAATGCCACTGGAGTCACTGTCTGGCTTGGTCCGGATGAGGTGGATGAATCTGGAGATTCCAAGGCGCAAAAAGCGAAAGTTCTCGTTGATCACATTGCCACAGGACTTGTTAAGCTCACAGGGCATCTACTATGGAACACTCCCGATCAATTCAGTGTGTAAGTTGCCAGCGATACATATTGAATACCTAGAAAAGCTGGTTATCTAATCTTTCCAATTGTAAAGGACAGAATTCCCTGAACTGTCAAAGCCAATGCCACCTGAAGAGGATCAGCGAGTCAAGCTGGTCCTGCAAAATTTGCACAAACTTGATGATCTTTCTCCGCTTACGCAACAGAACGAGGCATCATTCTATGCCGGGCACCCTCATCTTCCAGCCCTGGTCTGGCTGTTCTCCCGACCTTGGTTCGAGCGTATGTGGGTTGTACAGGAAGTAAATGCAATCACAAACATAACAGTACTTTGTGGAAATGTTGGCATATGTTGGGATCGTCTGGGATTGGCGGCAGCATTCATACCTACTACATGGTTTGATATGGAAGAAATGGATGGGCATTTCGAGGGGTCATTTATCAAAAATGCAGATAAAATGCGCCACAGATCGGCGCTCCGATCCTGGTCTGTCTATCAGATCATGTCGTACACGTCTGCATTCCGTGCCAGCGACCCGCGGGACCAGATTTACGGCAAGCTTGGATTACGGCCATTCGCACACAGTGGAATGTGCGTGGAGCCCGATTACGACAAAGCGGTCAAACAGGTGTTCACGGACTTCGCCATCTCAGGCATAAATCACTTCCGGAATCTTGACGTCCTCTCCTTCGCTGGTTTCGACGACGCGCAAGGAGCTGAGATGCCATCATGGGTGCCTCCATGGAACGAGAACCTGGTCAACAGATCTATCCTGATTCAATTTGGAGCCTGGAACTGGAAAGCCAGTGGAGGTGTAGGCCAGGAGAATCCGGGGACCGTTGTCAATGACTCTCTATTTGTGAAAGGTCTCGTCCTCGACCACGTTTCTCGAATCATCACTGTCGACCATGAAGGTTGGCGGCAAAAATATGCGAAAACCAAGCAGAACCCACTTTATCAACTCTGGCAGGACGAAAGCCACATCGACGGCTCTGCAGGCGAAAATTCGTCCTTTATCGAAAACTCAAGGTTTCTAGCACTAGCAGCTTCAATTCTAGCAGGGACGCACAATCCTGACCACCACGGGCGTCTGACGGATGATTGGACCGCTTTTCAAGACCAAGTTACTAGCTACCTCAAACTGAGCTCGTTGGAAGAGTACGAGAGGACTTACTCGGAACTGACCGAGCAGGAGCAAAGGTGGTTTGAATACCGCTGTCGGGCCTATTCATGTACCGCTGGACGAGTACTTTTCGAAACCAAATCTGGGCATGTTGGACTTGGCCCACAGTCACTTCAGAAAGATGACATGGTATGCATCTTGTACGGAGGGAAAGTACCCTTTATTCTTCGCCAGGAGGGGAATCACTATGTACTGATTGGCGAGTCGTATGTGCATGGTTTCATGGATGGTGAGGCGATTGAAAAATTTCGTGCTGGCGAGCTCAAAGAGCAAGATTTCCAAATTTGCTAAGCATGTGACTCGTTGGCACTGATAGTCTATATCGAATTCAAATTTGCAAACCTCAATGAACAAACAACTCCTAGTTCATAAATACAAAATACTCATCTAAATTTGCTATATCCAAATTACCACCGCTGTCGTCGCCACGTCACAAACTCATCATCCTCCCCAACTACGTTCACAAAATTCACACATTACTCCCTACCCAAGTTCAAAACATCAGCAGAATGGGGTCTAGGTCCTCTCTTCCCAACCCTAGGCACCGGTCTCAAATCCAAAGAAAGCGTCGCACCCCCAACCAACGTCCCAAATACCTTCCTCTTCGCCACACCTCTCTTCGCTACCTCCGGCCCAATCAAACCATCGAAATCGAAGTTCGCAACCATCAACGTACCGCGATTGGGTGTTTGTACGAAACTGAATTCAAGAGCCATGACGTTGACGACGCCGGCTGCGAGGGTACCGGCGCAGTCAATGCTCCAAAAACTAGTTTTGTTAGAGTTTGTTTGAAAGGAGGGTTCTTATAACTTGCGTTGTGAAGTATTGTTCTGCGATAGCCATTGTGTCTTGGCTGCTTGATGATTCAGGGACAAATGCTACGACGCCGTCGGCGAAAACAGCGATGTAGCTTATTTCGTCTGCGTAGTGGTAGGCGAGGTCGTATACACTACATAGCAAAGCATATTAGTGAAAGCTAGAGTGAGGCTGGATGGTGCACATACCCGCACGATGCGTTGGCCGTGCTTGGCCTCTCGAAGGTGAAATAGGTGTTTTCGAGAGGGAAATCGGCGGGGATACGCTTTGCGTACCCGTTCACGTTGACGATTGGAGTTGCTGTTCCATTTTCTACGAGATTCTGTGGATGTTAGTCTCGTTTGTTATTAGTGAGGATGGAGTACTTGCGAATTTTATGGTTGGGTCGTTGGGGTCTAGGAAGCAACCTGTGTAGTCTGCGGCGTAGTTTGCTTGATAGCCTGGTTTGTGTCAATACAATCATGCCCACTTAGTGGTAAGAGTTACATACCGATATCAACCCCGGGAATGGTCGTATTAAAAACGCTTGGGACACAAGATGATGTTGGAGAAGCTGAAGCAGCGCTAGTGGAGCTGGAAAATGCGGGCGAAGTTCCTGTTGGCAAAGGTGTTGTTCCAGTCCCGACTATGGACGAGGTGGATTCTGTGGCATGAACTGGACTGTCCAAAGTACTATTTGGGAAAAGTCCCGAAGAGGCAGGTGTCGATACAGCGTCTCCAGTGCCTGTCACTAAAGGTTTACCTGTATCCGTCACTCCGAAGGAAGGCAATGGGGTGGATGCTGCAATTGATTCAGTGGTGTTAGGGTAGGAAGTTGACGATGAGAGGGTCGCGCTGCTTGGAAAGCCAGTGGATACGACTGTAGGCCCCGCTGTAGACTCGTCTGAACAGGACGTGCTATTGTCTAACGGGAATGGCGGCGAGGGAGATGATATGGAAGTAGGAATGCTGGTGCCAATCGATGCGGTGCCTGTGCCTGTATGGCCCGAGGATTCTGTGCTATTACCCATAGGAAATGGTGGCGAGGTCATCAATGCAGTTGGAGAGATTCCAGTGCCAACCATTCCCGTTCCAGTGCCCGTAGGTCCTAGAGACGATGTAGCGTTTCCCATAGGGAATGGCGCCGACGACGATGGTATTGTTGTGTGGATACTGGTTCCAATTAATGCAGTGCCTGTGGGCACCAAGGGTGATGTACTGTTGCCTATCGGGAATGGAGCCGAAGACGAAGATGGACTGGAGGGAATGCCAGTACCAATTGATACAGTGGCCGTGGGTCCTGAAGACGACGTTCCATTGCTCATAGGGAATGGAGGCGGCGGCAATGTTGCTGCATAAAGGGTCACAGTGCTAAGAGATGATGTAGGCCCTTCTATAGGTTCTGAAGAAGAAGAGCCATTGTTCATAGGGAACGGGGCGGAAGAAGATGGCGCATCGGTGGGAACGGAGGGGATTCCTGTTCCAAGAGGCGGCGATGGCACTACAGCGGTACCAGTACCTAGCAGGCGAGGTCAGTCAGAGTTGCTGCACAATGTTGGTATCTACACTAGTTTAGTAAGGCCAGCAGGGAAGTCGTGGGAGTTCCAAGATCCTTGAGATGTCACAAGTGATCGCCATATCCCTCAGAATTTATTACAAAATCTTAGCGCGAAGAATGGTCAGAGGAGATGGCAGTTCAGGTCTACGATAATAGCAACTGAACTGAACTTACCAGTAGGTCCGTAGGAAGAAGTTTCGTTACCCATAGGGAACGGCGCTGAGGAGGAAGGAACATTGGGCGAGTTCCCACCAGTGTTGAGCGGCTCTGTGCTTGTAGAGCCTCCAGTAGACCCTGAAATCGAGGTTGTGTTAGCCATGGGGAATGGCGGCGACGGAAAGGACACAATCGATGATACTCCAGTGCCGATAGGGATAGTGCCTGTAGGCGTGGTTCCGATGGGTGCAGTCCCAGTCCGGCTTGTCGTAGGCCCCGAAGATGGTGTGGTACTGTTCATAGGGAAAGGTGGCGAGGGAGAGGATATGCTGGACGAACCTCCAGTCCCGGTTGGAACAATCACAGTCCAGGTTGATAGAATGATAGAAGTTGGAGCAGTTCCAGGGATCGTAAGGTTTGGAATGCTGGTGGAGAGCGAGGAGTTTAATGTGGTTGAGACAAGGCTCGATGACGATTCTGCAACGGTTGTTGAATTTGCAAGCGTGCTAGATGATGGCACGCTGCTAGTTGAAGGGGCTATAATTGAGGTGGTATCTACTGGGGTTCCGGATGATGGCACACTAGATGACGATGTATTAACGGACGTGATATTCGCAGGCGTACTTGATGGTGCCACAGTGCTGGACGAGGAGGCTACAATCGAGGTGGTATTCGCAGGCGTGCTAAGTGGGGTTTCAGCAGACGAAGTGGAGCTGAATGACATGCAGCTTGAGATGGTAGTGTAGCTTATCATGCCCTCAAAGTACGTAGTTGTTACCACCTGAATATCAAAGGTCAACAAAATAGTTACGACAGGCAATGACAAAACCACTCACCGGCGCGGTCTCGTAGATGTACGTAGGATAAACCGAGATGCATGAGCAAGCACTCGTGTAGTAATAAGGTATTCCGCAAGCTGTGGCATAAGGCGGGATAGTGTACGATACACTCAAGCTATTAGAAGGAGCAGTAACAATACCAGTCACGAGTGGCAGAGAGGTCGTTGAAGAATCGGCAGAAATCGACGCAGTAGCCGGTACGGTGAAATTGGAAGATGAATTTGACGAGGAGGGGGGCGCATAGGCTCGTTTGAGAAGGACAGGTGGAGTAGGGCTACATTCAGTCCCGGTAATAGTCCAGTACGTGCTAGTAAGAGTGGATGCCGTGGTACTGTAGAACAAGTAAGCATCCGACTCATACCGAAAGATGCCCATGGAATCTAATATCCTTCCTTACCTTAGGCCAATGGTGATGGTAGTCCTCAGGTAGGCACTGCAGTCTGCACGGCGGTCCTCAGCAAGTTTGGCATTCAGCGGATTAACAGCCACAGCACAATTGTCGCTAGTGCACGAGTTCTGCTGTCTCTGGACGATGCCAGCAGCTATACGCTGAACCAGAAGCGTGATAACGAAAGAGGCCTTCATGTTGGAAGAAAAATGAGTGAATTGGTGAATGATCTGAAAGCCGAGACTTCCTTGAAAGGTCTCCACGATTTATAGCTGGAAATATATTCATCGCCCTTGAGTTCACCCATGCTGTGTTCCGGTCCTGGATATTGATTGCATTGTCGCGCAATAGAGCAATGACAAGGAGTACCCACTCCTTTCATGAAGCTCTAATGTCGTGGGACGTTTAGTTGTAATGAGCAAGAAGTCTCGAATGTTGCTGTTGGAATTGAATGGACAGGCGAGTTCCGAAGACTCGAGAGGTGGTTGATGTAACACTATGAGCGCGATATCTCGAAGTGGATACGGCTATATCGGAGGTGTTAATCAAATGGCATCGCTCCTTCGTTGTACGGGATATGTATGTTGAGTGGACATCTGCACAAGTAGCGCCACAGTCCCACGGCCTTGTAGAGCCTATCTTGAGGTTGGAAGTCGAGTCCAGTAATCGATGTCAGCAAAACGGCCGTTTTTGGACGCCTATTGGAAGAGGCTGATAATAATTCCTAATTATTCACTGATGAGCAGGCAGTCTCTGAGACATGCTGAAATTATTGATCTGCTTACCGGTCATGCTATTCCTCATGATATTCGAAAAGAGAAGAGGGACATTTGCCGAGCACAAGTTTTGGTGAGCGAAAGCCACCCCGCTGCTCGGGAATATGCAACGGCCCACCGGGTAGAAGCAGAGTCGTTGGTATGTAGATTTTAGTGTCTAAATTGCATCTACTCATAGGCACAAAACAGGTCAGTCTCAACTAAGGCAACAGAATAGCGGCATTTGAGCTGGACGGTTGAACGTTGTGTTGAGCAGCAAAGAAAATGCACCAGCCAAGGATCGTCGCTTTCGCCGCTCGACTGTGAGGACGAGAACCAATTTCGAGACAGATCGGAGGACTCGAGCCTGATGGGGTAGTTGAACGCTCAATCGCGAAAGCACATTGACGAGCCTGTGGTTCCTGGATGTGTGACGTTGCGTGTTACGGGAACACAAGTTGTGCATAGGGTACAAGATTCCTGAATCTAGACGTGCCTCGTTCCCAGGTTTGCTAAATGCAGAAGTTCAGCGTACATTGAGCTGCTCGAGATGCGGGTGAGTCCATGCTAAAGGTGAATTGATGCAGCTGTTAACTGTCAAAGTGGGTTTCCCCACAATACGCGCTGTTGGCTTGATCTACATTCAGCCATCAGACTGCGGTAGTGGTGACAGGACAGTAAACAATCTCAGCCATTAAGAGTGGTTTTCTTAAAAGGAGTGCTGTGAACGAGCTGGGTGGTTTCTACTCGGGATCAGACCCCAAGGTTCGTTGGCGACGGCAGACATAACAATCGACTACCAAAACAAGAGGTTCCAAGGTGCACATAAGTCGTCCCGCCGCCGCAGAATTGATCTGATATGGAAATGAGATCCGTCTCCCGAGTGGTTTAGCGGATGGGGGACAGTCAACGGGTGTAGTATTGCTGTATACCCCCGTCTTACTAGATTGTGCACCATTGCGGAAATATCACCAACTGTGCAAACCGTCTGACTCAATATTTATCTATTGGTGAAATAAAAAATTGGTGAAACCTCATAGCGACGGCTCACTACTACGTTGGACCAGCTACAACTTAGCTCTCAATCCCTCACCTCGGAGCAATTTTTGTAATGCGTCAATGCCCGCCTGAGCTACCTCTTGATCCTGAGCTGGAGTGCCAGTACTACATCCAATTGCTCCAAGCACCTCTCCATCTCTTAGGACTGGCAGTCCTCCTCCAATTGTCGTGAAGCGGTTGCCGTTACTGTTCCATATTCCGAAAGCTGGGCCACCAGGCCAGACTGCTTCCTTGTACAAATGTGTTCCAATTCTGTGGCCCGATGCCGTGAATGCTTTGTCGATGGCGATGGAGATCGAGGTGAGCTTTGCGCCGTCCATTCGTGAGAAGTGGAGGAGATGGGTAGCTGCGTCGACGACGGCGATGTTCATGGCGAGTCCCATTGACCTGGCCTTTTCTTCGCATGCGGCTACGGCGATTTTGGCTGCTTCGAGGGTAAGCGATTCGGTATGCTTGGTAGCCGTGAGCTTCGGTATCGGGGCCATGGCGGTGCTGATAAGGAGGTATTTCTACTAATTGAGTATGATTTATATTGTCCGGTGAATTGTTCAAATGCAATGAACACTCAATGGACATCAATACAATCGAACATGGCCCTGCCCTCCTCAATGACGCGCCGTTGATTTCCGACTATCAACTCCCGTCCGCTTCGCCGAGGGTTGAAGACATGGGATTCTTTATACGCATTAGGTAGTGAGGTCCTTATATTTCCACCTCGTTCGACGATCTTCAAAGAAAGTCGGTCATCTCCTGGAGATCTCTTGAAGTTTTTGTCGTCCGGAATTTAACGCTATCGATACAGGTTGAAGTAGATCATATCCACTTCAGAGTTACTATTAGTGCTGGGGAATACAATCGATGAAGCCACTATATGTGAGTGCCTCTTAAGACGTCAGCACAGTTGCTAGGCTACTAACAGTCACGCCGAAGCATACTTTTATCAATGTCTTCCAACAAAGTCTCCGATTCCCTCAGGAACCTGGCGCGATGGAATTCCACCCAATGGAATGGTAATATCATCAATATATGCGAGAGTTGTACTGTACAGAAATTGATTTTGTATCCACGCTTCAAAGCACGCTCGACGCATTCGAGAAGCCCGACAACTACCAATACGCACTTGGCACTTTCCAAGAGATTCGAGTCAAAACCAACGAGTGTCAGCTCTGCCATGCCTGGTTATAGCTGCTTTCGCACGTAAATTCTATTGAAGAGGGCATTTTTTGCCTGTACTTTCTACGCTCTTTACACACATTCCGATATGTTTCAAGAGGGTGAATGGGACGAACAGCTACAAATGTGGAGCTTTCATATCTACGACCACTTCAATAGTCGCAAAGGACCAGTATGGCTGATTACCATCAACAATGAGTCATACAACTTGAAGGACAACGATATACATTGGAACGAAACTTCATCACGAGTCGATTTCTCTCCTCCTTTAAATTGGATGAAATTCGGTGCCGATAACCTTGCAGCATACAGTACGGCTCGCCGTGTCCAATTGTAGAAAGTTTTGGTTGTGTTTCGATTGGTAGACTGCGAACGCACACCATTAAGTGGCGAGCTTCATGTCATCCGTGCTGAAGGAAACCAACAATACGCAGCATTGAGTTATGCATGGGGCAAAGAAGTCAGTGGAGACTCAAGCGCACAGGACCAGACAGGTAAGCTCAGCTTCGCCACCAAAATTTGTTGTCCCCATGACACAATCCCGGCTTATGGCCCATGATACGCTGAGCTGACTTGATTATTAGGGGTGCATAACAGTAAATACGAACTTGCAAAGGCTCGACTTGAACTCTTACCCAGGGTTATCCACGACAGCATGTTCGTAACCAAGCAGCTTGGTGTAAAGTATCTCTGGATTGACAAGTACTGCATCGATCAAGAAGACAGCAAATCCAAACACGAAACCATCTTGAAAATATATATTTCATATATGCAACAGCGGAAATAACATTTGTCGCTGCTGCTGGATCTGACAGTGGACATGGACTGCTCGGAGCAGGGTGGACCATGAGGGCTCACTTGAAGTCAATCAAGATCTCGAAAAGCCTCACATTCGTGCCCTTCAAACGCGCGAAGGGCTGCATTCAGGATTCTGTCCGGGCTAAAAGAGCGTGGACTCTACCAGAGGGATTGCTGGCTAGAAAACGACTCGTGTTCACCTCGAAACAGATGTACTTTAAATGCCACGAAATGCGACTTATGAAAAGCCTGATGATTGCTCTACACATTCTGCCCAAGTTGTCATTCCCAGCAAGATTAGATGGTGGTTATCTTCACGGCATGGTCCGCCATGAAAAATCATATCACCGAATGGCGTCGATCTTTCGGAATTACACTAGGAGAAGCCTGTCTTATGATTCCAATCATATCAATGCCTTTCTAGGGATAACGAACTCAATGAAACCAGCCATGAGCCATGTTTGGGGTCTAGCCGTCTCAGCAGAGGAAGTTGCCCACGAAACCTTTATCGCTTCTCTCGGCTGGGTCCATGATTGGAAGTGGTTGCAGTGGTATGATGAACATCTGAAACGCGCCCCTGAGTTCCCATCATGGTCCTGGGTAGCATGGGAAGGTCCACAGAATTACATGCAGGGCCAGGAGTTGACGCAATTTACAAATGAAATTCGGATCACATTCTAGTGTTCGGAGCCAAACACGTGTCCACAAGGCAGCTGGACGACATAGTTGTGATCTTGAAGCAAGTCCATACAGATAGTGCATGTTGGCTGGTCATCGGGCCCGAAGAGTGTGAGGTTGGCTTATGTAATGGTTGATATTTGTTCTTCCAGGAACCGGTCGCGCGAAAAAATCTCCCATGTTCGTTCTTATGTCATTATATTGGTACCGGCCTTTACCATTAAGCGGAGTGTACTGTGAGTTGTGATGACTTCCAGTAAGGGAAGAAATTTACCTTATGAAGGTTTAATACGTGACAAGAGTAAACACGCATAGTGGCAAAAGAAGGAGTGTTCCTAGGTCAGCATTGTCCTCTTAGTAGTGAAGAGTGTTGTGCAATGCAATTGAATCTGTGTTCTTCGGCTTAGCAGCTAAGCTGGGTTCTCGGTTTCAAGTTCTCCATCGTGTCTGGTGAGGTGTTGTGGGCCTTTTTATATCTTTTATCAACCGTTGGTCGCATGGGGACGACGCAAAAGTCAATTGAACAAAGACCAATTTAAGAGATTTGTGGGGTCTGTATTCCTGGGTTCGTGATGGTGGTCTCGACGCAT
Source organism: Venturiaceae sp. KMAF11 (assembly GCA_023078705.1). Classification (NCBI taxonomy): domain Eukaryota; kingdom Fungi; phylum Ascomycota; class Dothideomycetes; order Venturiales; family Venturiaceae; species Venturiaceae sp. KMAF11. Next base: position 1,522,733 of record JALGOQ010000007.1, on the reverse strand, counting down.
TGTAGCTGCTGTGCCAGTGTTGTGTTGTGAAGACAGACCTCAGTTCCTAATTCAATGTCGAATGGACCAAAACAACTAACTCACACAGACTTGAACACCCAACCTCCCAAACCGCCAAAAACTAATCCACCCATGAGGGTGTTTAGAACGCAGCCGAACTGTGTTTTTAATTCCACGAGTGCCCTACCTTTCCGATCTTTGGGCTTCTTTCACACACTGAAGTGTCTCGCTGCGAATGCTATGGATAACCGATTGACCATCTCGCTGGAATTGGTCCATGTTGTGGCGGGAGTTTATTATATAGAGTGAGTCGTTGGTAGAGTAACCAGCATTGTGCATTCAAAGTTGAGACAGACGGAGGCTTCTGCAAAGTCTCGTTTTGGATTGCTGGAAATCCTGCTGTCTTGTATGAGCTGGTGTCTCCTGAAGCCATACAATTACTACAACCCCAATTGGCCATCTTCATGGTCCATTTCCATACAACCAGTGAGTGCTCAAACAAGAGGTGTACTGTCGCGTGCACATCAAAGGTTTCGATTGTAGCCTTTATGATTGAGATGAAGTTATTGCTTTGAATTTCCACAACTGCAATGTATCCTACACTTGAAGTTATTTATACATAGCCTATCTTGTTACAGAGCTCCACAAATGAGCTTTTCTACCAGCTGTTCTTGCTTCATCCAAACTCCACCGGTCCCGAGAGCCGTACAGCGGCAGCATCTCAATTCCATCTAATATGCGTGCCCCATAGCCCCAGCCCCTCTTCTATAATCAAACTCCAGCGCTTATGCAATGCCACCCAGCCCATAAAAAAGTACACCCATTTCCGTATCCGTGCTCATTTCTTCCTTTTGTGAGGTCCAATCATATTTGGGTGCATCCGCGAAAGATGGTAATTGATGGTATTCTTCTTCGCACTTGCAGGTTTCTATCAAGACATCAGTACACAATGCATTTTTATCATTCTGTCTCCAGAGAAAGCATACCTTTGCATCCATACAAGCTCGCAACGACTGCTCAAGAGCTGCACACGCTTGACTTGCTTGCCCCGAAGACGCCCAGCATCCCAATACCGATGACATGATGCCTAAGCATGGATTCTCTTGCATTTGGTTCGGTCGCTTGATCTTGAGTTTGTCGAGAGGAGGGAGTCGAGGAGCTTTGATGGTGTTGATTGCACTGTTGCGAGCTGGTTTGGGGACCATTGTGGGTGTATTTGATGTGGGTTATCCTCTGCTATGGCAGAATCTTCGCGATGGTCGAGATGGATTGGACGTGTGGGATAACTAACTGTTGCTCTTGCTGTCCTGGAAAGGTTAGGGTCACGGTTACGGTCACGGTCCACTCTCCACGGCAGTTCCCGCTAGCGAGTGTTGCTCTTTGTTTTGGTTGGTACTCTTCCCCGTCAACACCACACTGTATCCTCACGCGACAAGCCATTGCGACGGCGAGAGCGTGAGAAAGGGATATAAATCGTCGTTATCTCCTACTAAGATCTCTACAATGGACAAACCAACCTCATCGCCCCAGCATCCTTCTAATCAGAGCCCTAAACCAGCGCCTGCAACCTGGACAAACGATGCTTCTTTATGGACGCCCTCCAAAACAACCTCTCTCCTACCCACGTCCCTACCCGTTTCCAAACCACATCGAGGATGGGAAAGAGTTCCGAAAGCACCAGCTGCCCAGAATAGCCGTGTCAAAAAAGTGTGGCGGCGAGAGCACGGGTTAAGGTCGCAACCAAATACTGAAGAAACGGGAGGGAAAGCAAAGGGGGGTGTATCTGGCAGCCTTCAGAAGAGATCACCCACACGCGTTGTGAAGAAGAAAAGAACTAGGTCTCCAACTAAGAAGTCGGTGGAAATAGACGGTGACGACGAGGGCAAACCAAACCATGCACCAACGCGATGGGAGAATCGAAGGACAAGTTTACGACGTGAGTGGACGTCTGAGTAGGACTATGGTATATTCGTCTAACTGAATGAGCAGGAAAGTTAGCAGGTCAACAAACAGACGCGCCGGGTAGTGAGCAAAATGAAAATGGCACGACCAGATCTTCGCCTCAGGACCCATTTAGAGAAAAACGACTGGCCGAAATACAAGAAGGCAACAATGATGACAATGGCCGAGTCCAAGAAGAGACCTTTGCCTCAATAGTTGAACAGGGTTATCGACCGTATCCTCAGCTCTCAGAGCTCCTGCCAGAGCAACAACTTATCAATACATTTTCACCAACTTCATCTGAGGATGAGATGCCACCAGTAAATAAAGAAACAGCACATGTTGACGCACCATCCGACAACAAAGATGCAGAGTCTCCAAGTCACTCTCTGACCGGATCGGAGAAGGGCGAATCTGCTACGAGTAGTTCTCCTACTCCCGAGGACTATTACCGCCAGGGAGTGACAGATTTCTCAGATGCTAAACAGGCCTCGGAGGTGACAGTCGATATTCCAGAACTGGCTGCAACAACATCGAGCGAGTCTGGAGAGGCAGCGATGAAAGAAGCTGAATCAGACTTGTCTCAAAACGATGAGGTGACGTACCCGAGCTTGACGATAACGGATATCGACCGATCCCCACTCAAACTGAGAGATGACTCGATTTTGGATGAGGAAATTGCCCAGAAATTGGAGTCGGTCGTCGAGTCATCAGAACCATTTCATTTCGACCAGGCTGAATTAGGCAACCAGGAGACCCTCGGACTCCAACTTGAGCAGGCAGAAGCGATCTTGCAGCAAACTCCTGTGAAACCATCCGAGATGGACAAATTCGACATTACAGAAGGTCTTCAACTTGATTTGCTTGGTTCTACAAAGAAGAGGACATCCCAAAGTCCAGCTAGGATCCTAAAAACTATTACAACAATCACAAATCATGATGTATCGGCACAGGACGAAGACTCATCACCCTCGAGCCCAGATGAATTGACTATGGATTTTGATGCGACGGAGACCCTTAACGTGGGCCATCTGGAGGACGACAAGGCTCGCCTACGCTCATTTTTGAACAGAGCAGCAGCCAACAAAGCAAGCAAAGTTGCAACCACGCATCGACGGGAATCAGCGCAGAGTAGACGTGACTCTGATGTTATTCGACAAGCTCTGGCTTCTCCACGACCAGTCCTTGAAGAGAAAGATACCAACCTTTCAACGACGAGGAACCTGGATTTTTTGACCGAACCAACAATGACGCTCGACAAAATAATCGCGTCTCCTATGAGCATGAAACGACCACTGGAAGATACTGAACTAGACCCAATCGCATTGGACAACAAAAACGACGATACCATGGATCTTGACATGCAGCCTGGATCCCCGCGTCGTCGAAGCAAGCGAACACAATCGCGAATCCCACATGCTCCTTGCACCGTCACGATCAAAACACCCAACAAAATCCCGGTGCGTACAGACGGTTCTGAGAGGGTGCTTCTTAATCGAACAGAAGCTCAAGAACTGGCCAATCTCATGCGCAAGAACACTCGCAAGAACAAGGGCGCAGCAATGTCAGCGCCAGAACGACTTGCCAAGTTGAGAGCAGAAGCTGCGTTGGGCTTGATCACGGATGCAGCATCGTCTGCGGAAGTCACGCGAGAGCTTAAAGACGGAGCAAAGGGTGTTCGATGGAGAGAGCAGCTAGTCGAGTTCTCCGACAGCGTAGCAACGGTGGACCTCATCGAAAATGCCACCGCTGACACAACTATCGTAGCTATGAGTGGCCCTGTCGAAGCAGATGCGCCAATAGTCAAGGAGAAAAAGTCTTCGACATCACGGCTGCGTCGACTCAGAGGATTAGGTGGAACCAATGGGACACCATCAAAGGGACTACTTGCCTCGACCTTGTTGCCTGATGAAGCCGAAGAGGAGGCCGCAGCCAAAGCGAAGGCCGCGGCAGAGGCGACACCACCTGCGACTGAAGACTTGAAGAAAGAGAGGAAGAGTCGACTTCAACCACCCAAGAAGTTGATGCTGAATCCGAGTGTGACTTCGTTGTCAGGACTGCCTGTTCTGGTAGGAAAGGAGAACGCATCACAACTGTTTAGCCCGGCGAAGAAAATCGGTGCGCCTGCGAAGGGGAAGATACCTATTCCTACTTCAACTGTGATGGGAGATGGGACAGGAGCTAGGCCCGTGAAGAGATTGAGAGCTCCGAGGAAGTTGTGAGAGTGGTTGCTACTTGTTGTTTTTACGCATTATACCTGGCGCTGGTTGTGGGAATTATCTGCTTGCATAGCTGGGGAGTTACTTTGGCTTCGTCCTGGTTATGATGAGAGTGCTTTTGGGATGGATTGAAGAAGTGATGGAATGAAGATAGCATTCAATCCAACCAATCATTGTCGTGCAAAATATCTTATATAATCTTGATGCCTGAGACATGCCTCACACTCGGGAAGTAACCGGGAGAGCTTGACATTCATCGTTTTCATCGATTGAACCACTTCCACGAGCCATTGGCACCCCAACAACTGATCATCATCCTCAAAAACCCACGCAATCATCACAATGGGTTTCTTCGATCTACTTGGAGATGTCTTCTCCTTCACATCCGTCGACGCCGAGGCCCCAGGTGAGGACTCTTCATCCAAGGGCCAGGAAACCGAGCCCAGAGCGGCAGTCACCGGTGGTGCTAGCAACAAGACGCCCGCTGGAAAAGAGCAGGAGAGCGCAGAGGAGGCTGATGTAAACAAGGCAGACGCAAAGTCTGGAGGCGACGGAGATGAGGGTCACAAAGCGAGCGGCGGTTCCGACGACGATGAAGGTGGCGAGGAGGAAGAGGAGGAGGAAGAGCCAGTAGACCCAAAGCCTGCGTTGGAAGAAGGTATGTCTAGCTGTCCCATTTGATGCCGAACGTTTCATAATGGAAACGGAACTATGCTGATACCCAAACCACCAGAATGCGCAAACTCAAAGGCCTGTGGAGGATACAAGCACCACTACGAGGAATGTGTCGAGCGTGTTACGGCCGCACAGGAGAGCGATGCTCCGTCAAAAGAGAACTGCGTCGAAGAATGTATGTCACTGCCAACTCGGCCCCTCTTCTGTTGATAATCGCTAATGCTATGGCCAAACACAGTTTTCCACCTCGCCCATTGCGCAACCAACTGCGCCGCTCCTAAGCTCTTCAAGCAGCTCAAGTAAACCTCGATTGATTTCCTTTGGGTCCATGCCAGAAATGAAAACCACAATCGAACCCGCCTGTACAAATTTTATCTCATAATGAAGCATTTCCCTGCGTTGTGAAGCTTTTCTCTTTTGGCCTCATGCGAGAGCGAGAAGTCCCAGGTGTAGAATAGGCAAGACATATAGAACTGGGATGATTTATTGAATTTGATGTTGATGTAAGAAGGCGAGCTATTGGACTTGACAGCATGGATGATCTCACTCTACTCCCCACCTATAATTTCACGAGGTCTATTTTCTTTCACATCACTTTCCTTTCACGTGGCGCTGTCTGATTCTTCGGCATTATGATCTCTGAAGCTTCATTCATCAGCCTCCCGGATTCCCACTGGTCCGTCGGGATACCCGTTGCAATCGGACGTCAGGTCGGCCAAAACATTCGTTTTCTTTTCACATGTTGATCTTCTAGCTTCAATGCTCTGACTTGTCGATTCTTCTCGTCCGTAAATTACAGGTGTGAAACACATTTATTCTTGTCAGGCCTGACAAATCTCCAACGAAGGACGAGTTGAGGCGAAACGCGAATAGTGGCCCAAGCTAAGAGGCTGAAGATTTTACTGACTGAGTGTGTTGTTTGTTTCTCACAGTCACGACGACGATTGACTCATTGTTTTGTTGGTGGGAGATCTGCAGTACCTTTTGTCTGGCCATGGAGAATCACGATCGTTTGGCTCTGCAAGTTCCCAATGGGTCTCGAGTAAGGATCTTTGTTTCTGCATGGAAATGCTATGCAAGCAAGAAAGCTACTTCCTGAGGCGTGTCTCGAGGCCAGTTGGAGGTGAGATTATTAGTTAAGTGTCTGCTGATGTGGCGTCTTCTTGTTCCTCAAGCTCTTCTCATATCCTAATAGGCGCAGGTTTTCTTCACTTCTACATTCTGCTTCTGTTCGATATTTACTAATTTTACACAATCAACAGGTGAGTCTTCCACACTCACTTACAGAATCAGGATCCTAATCACATCAACCACACAGGCAGGCTCCTACCCCTAATATAATAAAAATGCACTTCACAACCACCCTCCTCACCCTCGCCCTCGCGGCAACAGGCCTAGCCGCCCCCGCCAACATCGAAGCCCGCGACGCCGCCACCGTAATGACAGCCCTCAATATGGTCACCACCTCAGTCAAAGGCCTCGACAAAGCCGTCAACGCCCTAAACTCCAGCACCGACGCCGTAGCGCTCGGCAATATCGCCACTGCGGGCCAAGCCGTCGGCGACACGGTCAAAAAAGCCCAGACAATGGTCGAAGGCACCGGTCCCGTCAGCCTCTTCTCTGCCATCCAAGTCATGCAGTCTGCCAACGGGCTGACGGATAGTCTTACGACCACGACGGGAGATTTGGTCAAGAAGAAGCCGATTGTTGATCAGGCTGGGTTGACGAGTGTGGTGGGGCAGATGTTGATGATGCAGAAGAGTGCGAGTGCGGGTTTCAGCGGCGCGGTGACAGATAAGGTTCCAGCTTTGGCGAAGGGGGTGGCAATGGGGAGTGCGAAGAAGGTTAATGACGCTTTGGATGGGGCAATTAAGGCGTATATGGCTCCGGCTGCTGGGAAGGCGGGTGCGGCACCAGCTGCTGGGAACTCTACGGTGAAGGCGCAGGCTATGAGGGTGGTTAGGTTGTAGAGTCCTGGCTAAGGCAGAAGCAGATTTGTTGTCTGAGAAAACAACGAGAAGGTCGATGTTTAGTGGATAGAATAGCAGAATGAATTTGTTTTGTTCTACTGAGGAAGCGCTCTCTCCATCTTCAAGTTTCCCGCCGTTCATTATAGTGAGCCTGAGTATTGAACTATATCATTGAATCACTGATTTTAGCTCGCAGTCCATTCTGTCTCTCTGATTTTGCCTCAAAATTAGAATGAAGATGACGAAGGCTTTGCGTGTATGTTTATTGTGGTAGTAAACAAAGAAGATCAGGCACGGATGAAGCTGTTGTGGTTCTTGGAGTGCAAGGAAGTTGTTTCTTGGTTTCAGATGTGGTCTAGCCTCAACCTCAGCCTCAGCTTGGGGAAAGCTGGGGTAAACATGTGAAGACAGAGAGGTTTTTTGTTCATTGATCGTTATTTCTACTCTTTCGAGTTCTTTCTTGGAATCTGAATAATGAATGTTATGAATCTCTTCACGTGGAAGTCACGCCCTTAAAAATGATAAGATCTCATTCTCAAAGATCGAACTTCGACCACCGTCCATCATCAATTCCGTCGAATCTTGATCTGAATACATCCAGCGCTTACAGTAATCCGCTGTAACCACCAAATCCCATCGTAACTAGTTCGTAACTATTTCGTAACGAGTTTTCATTCACAAAAAGTTCAATATCATCGGAGCCACTTGCCTGGTATTCTTTGTACTCCTGTCTCGGCTAGGAGGGGAACCAACAGCTTAACGCCCTTCGTAAAGGCTTCTACCTATATACTCGAAAAGTGGAGGACCATTCTTTGGGTTCTCCAATCACCATATTCTCTAATCGATTGTCAGCAAAACCTGCTCAATCCAGCGCATTTTCACAGGGTCCCTCTTTTCGCCTACACCACTCAACTATAGCGGAGAACAAGCTGCAGGCCTTCTGTGCCCAAAACACAAGCTTCCTTTAGACTATTACCATTGCGTGGTCCTTTAATTTCGGCAACGATGTAATTCAGTGATACAATTGCTTGAGACAGAAACGCAATTTTTTCTATTGGGCAACCATACGCCTGTAGGCTTTGGACATGTAGCCCGGGGATTTGTAGGCCGTGTCGACATACGGCGTGGCTCAAGAGTTGTAGTCTGCAGGAACATGCTCAATCCCTCGTAAGCTACTTTAAACCCCATGCATGCCATTGGGCCAAAATAATAGGATTGACTTTACATTTCTTTTTAGTGAACTAAGAGAACCTTTATTGACATCTTCGTTGCGGTCGCTTCATATCTTCAAATACATTTTCATCCTTTTTTGCTGCAAATATCCTTCTAGCCTGGCTTTTCTGAGGAAATTCAGGCTCAATCTTTGCTTCATTGGTCAATAGTTCTTGAGGGAGTTTGCAGCTAGGATGATGGACATGGATGAGAAAACCCTTGGACTTCCATGGTTGGATCAGCCCATACTTCTTCATTCTTCTAGAAAAGACACATGCAAATTGACCAAAGCACGATGTGAATACAGACGTGGTCACTGGAGATACTGGTGAGACCTGGTCAACAATAGGGATTGAACAGCTATAGTAGCTCACCACCACCAAAACAGGTATCAAGCTGATCATGTCTACGCGCTAGCGACGGTGTACTTCATGGTTGCTACCATCGGAGTATTTATGATTGCACGATTCATATCACGAATGTCAGATTCAAGGACCAAAACAAATTCACCACTTGGACTTTGGGTCAGCATTCCTCGATATGCTGAGTATAAGACGTTCAGAATTATGGGATGTGTAACACCAGCCTTGGGTATCTTGCTCCTAGCCGCAGCTGGCTCGGCATACTTCTTTGGTGAGCAGATACTACCGACTCATAGTCATTCGCAGACCGCTGACCGCTCCAGGCCTGTCATTGGGACCACAGCCATACTACTGGCCAAACACAAAGACCGTCTCGTATGGAGGATCGCCTCCGCTTGCTACTCGTACTGGATGGATGGCAATTGTTCTTCTGCCGTTTGTAACAGCTCTTTCGTCAAAAGCGAATTATATCACGTCTCTGACTGGTGTTCTACATGAGAAACTTCAAGTGAGTGGAAAATACCAAAATGTGATCATGACACATCTAATATTTTATATAGATGTATCATCAAGCTTGCTCTTGGGCAATGTTTGCACTTGCTCTAGTACACACGTTTCCCTTCATCATTGTTCACATCCAAAAAGGTGATATGATCAAGCAATGGAATACATCTGTCACCTACTGGACTGGCGTCGCTGCAATCATCCCTCAAGCATGGCTGACACTCATGTCATGGGGTCCAATCCGAAATCGATACTACGAATTCTTCAAGTCGACCCACATGATTGCAGCACTCCTCTTTGTGGTCTTCTTCTTCATACACTGCGACTTCAGGATGTCGTCCTGGTGAGCTTAATAAATCAATCCTAGTCGTAAGACAAAAAACATCTTAATACCTCATAGGGACTATTTCATTGCCACTGGAGTCATATACTCCACCACACTAATCTACTCACAACTACGCACCTACTTCCAATACGGCATCTCCCACCGTGCCCACCTCACCCTAGTCGAAGGCAACATGCTCAAAATCACCATCCCAATTCACCCACTCGGAAAATCCCCTCTAACCCTCTCCTGGACACCAGGCCAACATATCTTCATCCGTTTCCACAAATTCGGTCTGCACAAACTAACATCCCACCCCTTCTCCATCTGCTCCCTTCCCCCATCCCACAGAACCGACCGAATCGAAAAAGTAGAAGACGCAGAAATGGTCTTCTACGTCAAGCCCATGGGCGGTATAACATCCAAACTCGCCTCTTTAGCATCAGAAACCCCAAATACCTCTATCCCAATCACACTCGACGGTCCTTACGGCGGTTTAACCATAAATACATTCGCCAAATTCGACAGCGTGGTACTGGTTGCCGGAGGCTCGGGGCGCAGCTTTCACACTCCCCCTGATAGAAGATATACTCGGCCATCAACACAGTAACGACCAAGTCACCCGGCCCAAGACAAAAATCCACGTCGTCATCGCGACAAGAAGCCAGGAACTGAAAGTGTGGTTCCAGAAAGAAATAGAGCACCTCTCACGCTACATTTCGCCCTCCGAGGGACCTTCTAGTATCCTAACCAGCTCAATACACGTAACAGCCACGTCTGAAACAACAATCTCATCATCGTATCCCTTCTACATCTCCTCTGCCGACCAAATCTTCGATATCGAGAAGACTGTATCTCCGAGAATTTCGACGCCGACATGTGAGGGACGACCGGATTTGAGGCGACTCATTGAATCAGCTACTTCGACTCCGGGAGAGGCTGTGGGAATAGCGGTATGTGGTCCAAGGAATATGTGTCACGATGTTAAGAATGCGGCTGCGGAGGCGCAATTGAGGATTTTAAGGGGAGTAGGGGCAAGGGAGGTATATTTGCATTCAGAGGCTTTTGGGTGAGTTGTTCTTCCTTTCTGGCGGTGTAGTCTGATTACTGATGTGGGTGTAGGTGGTAGTGAATTCGATCTCACGAACGTATATGAGCTGGTGAGAACACACAAAGTTCTCCCATCTTGTCTGAAAGGGGATAATGCGGTATCATCGAATTCCGCTCATGAATTGTGTTCGAAAGGCAATAAAGTGGTATCAAAGAGATGCCTCACGATTTCGACGCGTGAAAGAAGGATAGATTATAATTTCCCAATTAAGAGGCAGCTCGTTTCTTCGACCCCCTTTCCCATTGCCCCGGAGGGACATGTTCAATGCTTTTGCAATGCAGTTCCATCCAATCTTGATCATGCCGGACTTTGTCGTTCTGACTTTGCCAGTACTCAAGCAGTGCGGCCGTCTCCCTGCCCATTGGCTCGCTCAGCATATCCTTCAGCACAACTTCGCATTCCGCCTTCATCTGAGGTGTCGATTCTTTCGAGCGCAAAGCGAACGTGACGTATTTTCTGGCAACGACGCGCCACAAGCGTACCGACCATACACCGTGTCCAATATACTGCAATAGATCTGCGATTTCCCAGTTGATTCTTCCGGTGCGATATGCCGATTCTTCCGGGCTGCTGGCTCGTGACCCAGCAGCTGCATACCATCTACTAGCCCATTCGTAACGCTTAAGTGTGCGCCGTTTTTGGGAGTTCTCTTTGTCGAGTATTGATGGCAAATAGTTCATGCCGAAGAGAGGATTATTCAAGACCCAGTCTCGAACCCTGTCATCTTTGACCTGTTCTTGCAATTTTTCGTCGGATAGGGCGTGAAGCGCGGCTATATCCTCCATAGCGGGGCTGTAACCACTGGCAGCAGCCTTGCGTGTATATTCCAGCCACTCAAGGCTGTACCTCTCGGCGGTTCCAGCTAGCTGAAAATATGCGACAGGGTCGTCGTACTTGAGAGCTGCCACTTTCATGTTCTCCAAAGCAGCACCTTCTGCTGAGTCGACGAGATTTCCATATTGGAGACCTGATAGCTGCACATATGCTTGTACGACATCCAATTCCAGGTCTTCAGGCCTTCTGGAATCGAGATTCGGATCTGGATTCACAAGATCGAAACCAACCCATCGCATCAATTTCACAAATTGAGACTCATCCGCGGGTTTTTGTGGTAGAGCTATAGCTTGTTCGAAGAGTGATGCTGCCAGTTCAAACATGCCTTGCTTTTGGTATATCATTCCTTGTAGCACCAACGCTTGTACAGTGGCTTCTCCTGATCTAACAAGCTGTTTGAGATGTTGTTGTGGTTTGACGAGCTCTCTTGCGGCGAGAGTATCTTGTCTTCGGGCGGCGTTCACCAAGAATATTGTTGCCGACGCCAATCCGGCGCGGGAAGCAGCGAGGAGGATATTGCGTCCCAGGATCCTTTCAACTGGATTTTTGGATTGTAAGAGGAGAGAGCCAAGACCAGTGAGGTCGGCAAGCTCTACATTCAGACCTGCCGATACATTAGTCAATGTAGGTCTTGACTCTATGTAGATCCAACATCCTTACTGTAACAAATATCAACCAACAAGCTAGCTGCATTTGGCTTCTTCATCACGGTCTCAAATTCACGCATAATCTGCTCAGCTTTGCGGACCTGTATCTTCAAACGTCCAGCTTTGTGAGCCTGCATGAGAATCTCAATGGGCATGCGGGGCATGCTCTTCTGGTCTTTGCCCATGTATGTTTGTCCCAATTGCTTGGCCACTATCTCCTCGGGGGACCTGGCTTTGCGCCAAGGTAACCGCGCATCTTCGCGGGTCCTAGTCGAGGGAGCTCTTGCAGCGCCCCGAACTAGAAGGGATTTCTGGCAGGAGGCACACACGCCATGGCTGGAGAAGAGGAACGCAGTTGGCCGAAGTGAGGCGCGAGAGATCATCGAGTGGTGGAACGGTTCCGCATGGGATCGGCCTGGTGGGGTGCTGGAAGGGAGGAATTGGTTCAATGGCCGTTGTGGTGGTTGATAAATGAATGTCAAGTTAGTTGTTGCTTGTAAACGAGAGCTTTAGGTGGAGCGCGCTTTCTCGTGATCACGTGCTTGTATAACAATCCTCTCGGTTGATAAGTAATTGAAGAAATACTCGAGTATTCGAAGAGAAAAGCTCGCTATTCTGGTTCATTCACTATTCGGACAATTGGTCGTGGTTGCGAAAAGATGTGCTGAAGGTCATGCTTCGCCAGCCTCGCTAGCAGCCTGCTGGTAACCTTACCCATTTCTCGCATACCTTTATACGGGGGACCTTCCAAAGCACATGATAGTTGGCCTGAAAGTTATAGAAAGAGTAGATTTCTTGAAGCAAGAGATCAGGGATGTACTGGATAATCCTAGCTTCGGTTCTGACCTAGGCTGTTGCATCGAAACGTGGTTCTTTACGTTCTCTGTTGGTCTTTGTGTGGTCTGGGTCCAAAAACTCTATCTTGTGATCCAGTCTAAAAATCTCTGTTCTCTCCAAAAAATGGAGTACCAAAGCGTGGATTCAATATGATACGACTTCTGCCAATGAGCGAGGGTTTTCCAGTGCTTTCCAATGCCGGCAACTAGTTTACCCCAGCCTCAAAACCAATCAAACCTACTCAATATCTTCGTCCTTGTAAATCCTAGCTATGTATTGGATGTTTCTATTGTAACAAGATTTATGTGCAAAACGCCTGTATAGCAAATGGCAGGTCTCAAACTTTTAACTCGACCACGAATTTACAACGAAATCGAGCCCCCGAAGTGAGTGGAGAATTTCTTTTTGACAAAGTCGGAAATTTTGACCCATTGATCTTGAACTAAAGTTCATCAGTCATTTCGAGGGTGGGCGATAGTCTTAGAAGTGACATTCACGAAGAAAAATCCGGCATTTCTATTTGAAGAATGTCCAGAAATTTTCAGAATTGTTTTCGAGAGCAGGGGTTTTCATGCGACACAAAGCTCAAAAATTGATGCTTCATCTTGATAGGTATTTGATTCTGCCATCATGTACTATTTATTCAATTCCCGAATTGGTATCGTCCATCAAAGGCTATAAAAGAGACCGCCCGCATCACAAGCCCAAGCCGAGAATTCAGAACGCTGTCTCAAGATCCTATCGTGCCCATCGTCGAATTACTACAAAGTGCTGAATTGCAAAGGCCTGGCCCGCAGTCAAATTCCGCGGCAACTGTAGTGTATTTCCCACAAGGAGTTTGCCGAGTCTCGATGGAAGCAATGACGAGCATGACCGCCATGAAGAGGAAGAGAATATATGTATAGATCTTATACCACGTAGAAGTGATGCATGGAATGACGGTGGTGCGAGGAAAACGAGCCATATAGACAAGAGCGGTGATGACCGTGACTCCCAGGAAAGTGATGTAAAAAAGATTGGTCACAAAGCCTGTAGCACTGAAGTAGCCATTGCCAGAGCCTAGAGGCAAGAAGATCTTCAAGCTGATTACAAGCAGCCCAATGACAATGGTCAGATAGAGCAACTTCACAATGACGCCTCTCCAGCTGTATGGATGATGAAATCGATCGCTAACTGTCGAGTCTTGGTGGTGAAGCAAGGTAGCTGATGAAGATTGGTGTTTGAGGTGTTCCAGTTCAATTCCTGACTGTCCTTGAGCAATGGTTGGATATTGGTCAAGCGAGGCATCAGATGCTTCCGCATTCCGGAAAGTAAAGTCGTCGGCGAGCCACAAAGCAGCTGGAAGTCTCATGACTCCAAAAGCAGCTAGCGGAAAGAACAAGGTACTCAGGGCAGTGGTGTATGTGAAGGTAGGGTTGCCGGACACAAGGCTTCCAAGCAATGCGTAAAGAGCCTGTACAGCTTGCAGCAACACAATGACAGTTTTCACGCTGCTTTGTGAAAACGGATCGACGTGGGTTCTGTGCGATAGTCTGGTGCAAAGATGTTTCGACTTCTCGATCATCTCCTCTGAGCCGTCCCATGTGTATCCAGTCCAGAAGTGAGCGTTGGTAGCACTGATATCGGCGGTGCTCCAGCACTTGGCGCGAATACGACGATCTGTGATGGCAAAATATCGCCAGAAGATTGAAGTCGGATTGTAGTGACAGATTCGGTCGGTCCAGCGCGGCTGCTTACGGAAGTTGAGGCTTGTTGGCGAAGGCACGCCAGCCGCCAGATGGACGAATAAAGGGGTCAAACACAGGGTGAGGAGAGCAAGATATTCGCCCAGATCATTCTGAGCTTGACGGTTCAGGGTCACGAAAATGGCCATTGAGGGGGTGGGCGAAGAGAATTGGCGAGCAGTAAGATGTGATTCTGATTGTTGTGTTTCGCAATCCTGCCTATGTGGGCCTTCGAGACATGCCCGTCTCCACCGTGATAGCCAGGGGGTATGGGGCTTGATGTTGGATGTGCAAGTATTGTGTTCCCTTCGCATAAAAGAAAGATGAAGGCAATGAAGTTGAGAAAACCTCACAATGTATCAGTCTCCAAGCTCTGTGAAGTCAGCGAATGCCCCTTCTATGCTCTGTCTCGATACCGAAACCGAGTCCAAGTCCTAGAATAGGTACCAGGCGTCAATTTCACTGTGCTATGCTGTGTTCCATAAACCGCTGTCCTCCTTCCTCTGACTAGTCCAAAAGGTCACGCGAACAGCGAACTACCAATGATGCCCGATCAATAATGAATGGATTGTTGTGTTTGATCAAGGAGAGACTGAAAGTTCGGGAATGGAGCATCACTGATACTGATGGCCACTAATCTTTTAGCGGATAGCCCCGATTGACACGCACCAATCAGAAGGGACCTGTCCAAATATCTTTTCCTCTCCAACCCAGAATTTCATATGCAACACCAAACATAACTCTACACACCTACAAAAAATGGTTACCACACGAGGAGGCGCCGCCACGGCCAGCATTATCGCTTCATCATCACCAGCAACTTTGAAACCTCTGAAGAAACGACGAGCAGAGCTGGAAGACGACGAGCAAGAACTTGAATCTCCATCGCTCACCAAGCGCAAAAGGTTTGACCAAACCGATGACACCAGAAGCCAAAGCCCCGTCATGTCGAAGAAAATCGCTGTCAGACCGCATCCAGATGCTGAACAGCCAGAACCCTCCGCCGAAGAAACAACACCAGCTTTGCCCGTCCGAAATCACATTCGCTTCAACAGTGCTTCACCACCACCAGCACATGTGGCACCAGAAACAGTACAAGCACCTGCAGTGGTCGAAGACGAGGCAGAAGAAAGTGACGACGATGCGGCACCAGAGGAAGTTTCGCTCTCCACAGCAAAGGCACAATCACGAGCAGTAGAGGAACAAACGGAGCAAGTAGTGAAGGAGCTAAGCGAATCTGCAAAGAGGAAGCGAAGAAGACGGGACGCTCAATTGAAGGCTCAAGCCGCAGGCTCTACGAAGAGAAAGGAGAAGAAGGAGAAGACTGCTCTGAAAGCTGTTGAAGAAGGAGAGGGCGAGCAATTGGTAGAAAAGAGTGTCAAGAGCAGGAAGAAGAAGCAGAAGCACAGGAAGCAAAAGGAGAAGGAGGAAGAGGAGGAGAAGGAGGAGACGGCAAAATCATCGTACAGTTTGGACAACATTCCAGATCTCCTTCCAGACGAGCTTCTTGCGACCGAAGCGCCAGTCAGACTTCCCACGCCTCCCACAGCTGCAAAACCCAGCCTATCCCAGGATATGAAGACCTTCGAGCCATTCGCTCCGATTAAAGTTCCGAGAGAAAGTGCGCCCAAGGATCTGACGTACAACAACCTCAGCGTCCGAGTCCTCAGTCAAAAGAACCCATTGCTCCCACCCAAGGTTACTAGCAGAAGCAAGAGCATACGAGAAACATGGCTGAAAGGTCGGTCAGCATTTACAAAGACCACGAGCAGGAGAGAGACTGGCGGCAAGCTACAAAGAAGGTATATAGGCCTCGCGACCAACGCATTTGTTTGATGAGATAGATAATTTATCAATATTCCATTCAAGACACAATTGAAGCAGCAATCTCCATATTCTATTACATTTTTGCTGTCAATCATTGCGCCTTGTTGGAAGCTTCTTCGTCTTCTAGCAGGCACAAGAACTTATTGGCCAATCAACTATGATTAGGATTCAGCTGCATGTGTTGTCAAGGCTGAGCCAAATTTACCACGATCACGCACGTGTTTTACATGGACAACCGTACTGCCAGATTAATCATACGAGGCACAGCCAATTTGCATGAAGTAGATACGATGATTGCCCTTGCACTTCGCTGGAGAGTTGAGAATAACAACATGACCAACGAAGACAGGGATAATGGAAAGTACCGCATTGGTGGTGCACTGTTCGTACGATGCAGCACATGTATTCCAGTCCGATATTTATATATCACCTCGCGAAGTAGCTCAGAAGCTCAATCTCAATTCTACGAGACCATGACCAAAACTTTCCCAGTCTTGTTGTTTCTGCTCGCCAATACAGCTTCCTGCGCTGTGCAATATCTCCGTGGGTTCTCTTGGGAAAAATAGTTTTGATTGCTTCGCTCACATCATCTCAGTCAGCATCACTGGGCCCAATGGAGCCTTATTGAACAATGATCCCATCCTTTCTTTCAGCTGGGGCTCTACATCAACACAAGGAAAACCCCGATTCCTCAGCTCATCCATCCAGCGGAACTCCGATATGAACACTCCCGTCTTGTACAAATACCACTGGGCTGGCCAGCATTTCCCGAAAGTGGTTGTCAAGGAAGTGAATGGTGCAAGTATGTTATCGTTTGACTAGTTGGCTAGACGTTTGTCTGATCGAAGGATAGATACTATTACTTATACGCTTTCTGATGCGATATTGACGTCTATAAGTGTTGCTGGTGGAGGGACGCAGGAGGAGGGGGAGTCGATGCAGTTTGATTTTACGAAGGTGACTGTTGTGGCCACGGATGGGGCTGGGAAGAGTGTTGCTGCTGGTTTTGATAGTGTTAAGGACCAGCCTGTTTGAGGCGTCCAAAGGATAGACTTAACTTTCATGACAGCTGGGATACATTGAGGAGGATTGAAGCATCCAAATCAAAGGTGAAGAAATTACCAGGAAGCTATCGTGCGACGTTTTATCTTGATTTGGAATTGATGTATGACTTTGCAGTCTCTTCATCTTTGACTCGGTCTATAGTAAGAGTAGGGCGATATAGTGTACGTGACTTGCTAAAATGAATTCGCCATGTGCAAGGATTCTTCCAGCCGTGACGAAGATCGCGAGAACCTCATTCCATTTTTCTTGACTCAACCTCCGAGTCACCGGCTCAGCCAGCATATCAATAGCCGATCGACCACATCTGAAAAATAATCCATCTGATTTCCGCAGAATATGTCTTCACCACAAAGACACGTCGTCGTCCTTGGGTAAGCTAAAAGCTACTGAGTGCTTCACATGTCAAAACTGATGAAAGATGTAGAGCAGGAGTAATAGGACTCCAAACCGCCATCTCGCTACTTGAATTGGGCTATAAAGTCACGATCGTAGCGAAAAATTGGCCGGGAGATAAGAGTATTGAGTATACTTCGCCTTGGTAAGTCAAGCTCATTTTTCGTCACAATCTATACTCCGAAAGTTCTCATATTATGTGCAATTTTCCTTCGATTCTTTCTCAGTCTACCAATTTATCCATTTATTTCTCTAAATCTTTCTATCTGTGGTATTGGTTCTGACTTGATTTGATGACGCAGGGCCGGCGCACATTGGCGACCTCATTCTGGGAAAGATGATTTTGAACAACAAGGATGGGACATGGAAAGTTATAATTACTGGCTTAGTATCGTGGCAAGAGAATTGAACGAGCCAGAAACAACCGTGAGAAGCGGATTAGATGCATGTGCTTTCCATTTCAATCATTTCCCTAGCTAACATAATACAGGTCGTTGAGGCAATCGGCTACAGGTAATCCCCAGCAAGTCCATCCCTCCGAATAACTCAAAGACTAACTCCCCCAAAGCAAAGACCCCTCACCCCCCTGGTTCTCAAAAAAAGTCCTCTCTTTTAAACAAACCGAAGAAAAGACGATCTTCGGGCAGACCCTCCACGGCCACAAATACAACTCCATAATGATAAATGTTCCCATCTACCTCCAATTTCTCCTCGACACAGCAATACAACAAGGTGCCCAAACCCTCCGCACAACCCTTCCTACCTCAACATCCCTCTCAAATTCCCTCAAATATTTAAATCCCACTCTAAGAGAAACAACCACCCAAAAGGTCGATGCATATATCAATGCCACGGGTATCGGAGCAGGGAAATTGGTGCCGGATCAAAATGTGTATCCCATCAGGGGCCAGACGATAACGGTAAAAGGCCAAGCCGATAAGATATCTTGTATCGATGCCGCACCTGTAAATCCTGGCCCAGAATCGCCAAATATCCTGTACATACTTCCACGTCCACATTCCAACACCACCATTCTCGGAGGGACGAAACAAGCCAATTCTTGGATCGCGGAACCGAATCCTCAGACCACCAAGGAGATTTTAGAAGCCGCGAAAGCGTGGGCGCCGGAGTTGTTGAATTCGAATGGCGAATTTGAGGTTCTGAGTGAACAAGTGGGATTGAGACCTGGGAGGCTTGGTGGAGCGAGGGTGGAGATGGAAGAGTTAGAAGCCGGAGAATTTGTTGTGTGTCATGCTTATGGACATGCCGGGGCCGGGTACCAGAATTCGATTGGGTCCGCGCAGAAAGTCGTGAGATTGCTCGGTGAATTCTTCGGCGAGAAGAAAAAGTTGGCAGAGGCCAAATTGTGAGTGATGCCTCATAGAGGGCGTCATAGTCCAGCCAGCGAGTCTGATGAAATATCGAACCTCATGAGTAAGATAGAGAATCGAGATCGATATCTTGCGCTTGGTACCTGCTTAAAATCTTCGAAAACCCATTCTCAGTAGCCTGAAGCGATAGACCAGGTACGAATCTTAGAACTCGGAAAAAGATCTTTGAGTGGACGGGAAGAACAATCTTCTTTAATATTACCACCCGCGAGTTTACGTTTCTCTTGTAGTCGTCGTATATGCATTCCCAACCGGCCCAGTATATCCTGTCTTGGAGATGGTTGAGGTTGAGATCTGTGTCGTTGATGTAGAAGAAGAGGAGGATGTGCCGTTTCTTGGTGGTTTGAGAGAGGTTTTTGGAGCTGGTTGGTCGTCGTTTGAGATGAGGCATGGTGGATGTGGTACTGGTGGAAGAGACCGGATCTTGCTTGTGTGCGATGTGATGTGTTTTTGAACAACCAATGCGTTGTCGAACAATAATTTGAATTGTCGAGATAGATTTTGACTGTGAAATTCGCGTCTCGAGAATAAGTATTCCAGAGCGCACGTCAAAGCGACTTTTTTTGCCAGAACGAGACCTTTAAATCGCTTTGAGATCTCACAAATCAGCGCCACCGATAAGTTTTATTGAACCAACCGCCAAAGCGACTTTTCCCACTCTCATTCCGCGATATGATGCGGATGTTTGAACCTCTGAACAGTTTCAGTGAAGTTTTTCGCCCATTTTTCTTCCACATTCACGTCGTCCAAGATCCGTACATCGACCTGCTCCAGCTTTGTTGCAAACCATGCGGCCCAGTCGAGGCATTCTTTGAGATGCCCTTGCCAGCAACGATGGGGAACCCTGTCCAATAAATCACCGAAATCTCGATCCATGGTATCCAGGAGAACCTCCTGGCGGAGTTTGTAAGGCAGGGAAAGAAAAGTCATTGTTGGGTTGGGAAGTGTTTGGGTTTGTCGTGAGCTTGAAGCCATGGTGTATGTTTGCATATCGAGCATCGAAAAGATTCAAGCTGCAGTGAAGTGAGATGTAGGAGAAATGAGTTCGGTGGAGGATTGTGGCAGAAAGTCTGGGGCTGTATTTAAAGAGGACAAGCTTCTACCGTACTTTCTGTCTACCATGGTACCGGAGCATACACGTCTGCCACCCCTGTTCATCATCGTGGTATTAATGCCCTTTCATCTCAATATCCTTTGCCATCTCAGCCATAGGCTTCTCGGCTCCAAAGGCCTGGTCTTCTTTCTGATTCTCGGGATGTTCTGGGTCCAGCTTGGTTTCGATTTTGCGAATCATCCGAGCTGGATTCCCAGCAACGACCCAAAAATCGGGTACATCCTAGACGGACGCATTAGTAGACACACATTGTATCTTTTTGAGTAGAAACGTACCTTGGTGACAACGCTGCCAGCTCCTACTACCACACCCCGACCCAATTTTACGCCAGGTAATATCTGTACATTGCCACCAATCCAGCAGTCCTCTCCAACAGAAATGGGTTTTCCTAGTTCGGGACCCTTTGTTCCGTTTCTCAAGAACGGATCCAATGGATGTGTCCCGCTGTAGAGCGAAACATTGGGCCCAACTAATGTCCTGGCTCCAATGCTGACCTCGCAAGTATCGAGGATACAGCAATTGAAGTTTAAAAACACCCCTTCTCCAATCTTAACATTGGTCCCATAATCTATCTGTAATGGCGCATGAACCCAAGGATCGTCTTCAAACAAAGCATCGTCGGCTTCTTGATTGAGGTCGAGAGGTGGAAGTGGGCGGCTGTCTTGGACTATGCTGAGCGCAAGACGTGTCAATTGTGCGAGACAACGCGAGGAAAGACGTGTAAAAGAAGAATAGCAATACGCAGAGGGAGCTCTACTTACTCCCTCCACAACTCTACTCTTCTTCTTCGCGGTACGTCGCCGGCAGTGTTGAAGCGTTCGCAAGCGAGTTCGCAGCGGCGGCGTTCGGCGACGAGGTCGGGGGTGAAGGCATGGTAGAGCTCACCAGCACGCATCTTGCGTTTGTTCTCTGCTAGGTCTACCATTTTCGTTATGCCTGAAATCAGATTTGATTGGGATGTGGATTGAGAGAGATGCTGTTGATAGATGGGGATAAATGCTTCCAGATCCGATTGCGGAGAGATAAGATGAAACGGACTATCCACCATCTTGACTCACCAAACAACAACATAAAACAAAGTTAATATGATCTCAAGTAAATCATCTCATCCTCAAAAGAAGTCATGGCAACCTATTCAATCACCAAAGTCAGAACATCTGAAGACCTCGCCGCAATTAAAGACCTTTTCATCGCCTACACAAAATGGCTGAACATCGATCTCACGTACCAGAATTTTGAAGCCGAGCTCGCCTCTTTGCCAGGCAAATACTCTCCACCCACAGGTGAGCTTCTGCTTGCCCGTTCGACTTCATCAAACGAACCACTTGGCTGTGTGGCCCTGAGACCGCTCTTTCCACCCGAATGTGCTGAGATGAAGCGATTATATGTCACGCCAACAGGGAGAGGAACAGGCGTAGGCAAGGCGTTGATCAAGCATGTTTTTGAGATTTCCAAAGAGCTTGGATTCAAAGAGATCAAGCTTGACACGCTTTCACATATGGAGGCCGCTATTGCGATCTACAAGAGTCACGGATTCGTTGAGTGCGAGAAATATTACGAAACTCCGATGGAGGCAACTGTGTTCTTGAAAAAAAAGCTTTGATCCTCTTTCTTCAGGGTTAGCACTAATGCCTGAACTGGTGGGAGTCTTTGGGTTCAAAATTGTGATAGCGGGTGGTGAGAATTACTACCACTAACTAGGGGAAGAGCATATGCTAAGCCTTGCCTCAGCTATCTGAATATCTTTATCACTACCGAACGAGGCACCATGACAATGAAGCTCAAAGAATGAACGCAGCTGGTCAACATGTTTCGCCAGTGAGCTTTATCTACCCAAACACGGCCCGAAAATTTTCGCCCACACGACTTTGATCATTGTGTCTCTCTGGCCTTCCCAGACCTTTCGGCCCTTTTCAGCCACAAATACCATGGTAGACACTTGATTCTGGTAGACTATCCGGTCTGCCTAGCTCGATGTTCAATCAAAGTGATTTATTTTACCTACAAATGAATCGCGATAAACACCAACATCCCCCGATTTTCCCAACCCATCCACGTCATCATGAGAGTTTCTCACTGTTTCACTCTTGAGATGCCGTGGCTTTCAACCTCGACATTTCCACCAGAGCTCGCTGAAATCAGAGTTGGGTGACAAGCCAATCCTCAACACCAGGTCAATACATCCATTGCTTCTTCCACAGAAAGACTCGAAAATATTTCTACTAGGCCCTAGAAAAGACTCGATTATCGACAGTTCGCTCAATCGAGATTGCTCGTATCCATCCTCGCTCGATCAAGATGTACCCAGTCAAAGTTTACTTTGTCAAGATGAAGTCCATCAAGAAACCATTAGTCCAGAACATCTAGGCGAGGATCCGCAGGTTCAAGAGTCGTTTCTGAAACAGCATGTTGCAAGTCACACCGCCAAGTGTTGGCCTGGTTGGACTCTTTCAACAACGATCCGCATAGTCAAGATGCAACAACCACCTACAAAACATCCAAGATCATGACACCAACACATCGCCAACTCCAACGCCAGCATCTCAGAACTCTCCGACTCATTTATCACCGCCAAGCCAAGTCGCATTAGAGTCAGAAATAGTCCGCATATGCAAGCATTGCGAACGCGACTGGCACAACGTCGTCGACCGATGCAGAAATTGCCACGGAACCTACTTCTACACAAATAGGAAATGGGACCGCATCTTGATTAGGGTGCGGAAAAACTGCTAAAGAAGAAAAACAGTTTAAGGAGTTGGAAAGCTCATGTGTATCCTTCTCAGTGTATTGGTTTGGTGGTCTTACTTGGGGAGTTTGATGGTTAGATTGATTTTGACTAAAAGATGTGCTGAATCAGATGATCTGCTTTAGGAGGCCGATTTGGAGAAACGGGGGCTGGTACGAGGGTCTTTTTGCTTGGTCCTCCACACTTCCAGTTGAATGGAACATCTTGTCTACACTTTTCGCAGAAAGTCTCCTGGCAAGCTTATTGGCAAGGTTGTCCGAAGTAACGATTGAGAGGCGACAAAGGGCAAAGTGACAGGGAGCAAATCGAATACCCTCTGTCTAGTACTTTATAGACAACTATATTACGTACCGATAATAATTGTACAAAGTCCTATCTACGTACAAAAGAGTGTGTTCTGTGTCCTTCTATCCTACATTACCATTTACAGCATATCATCATACAATCAGTAATCATACAAACATACCTCGATACCGTGGTCCCATGTATCCGTACATCATTAGTTCCTTCTACAACCCTTCTACCTACCCAAAGCCAAAGGACAAACTTAAAGAGTGACAGTGAATAACGACAACATGGAAGTAAGTATATTAAAAAACCCAAATCTCAGGAACGCCGATGACGAGATCGCTCAGCCCAAATACGCTTAACACCAAATCCAACTTCCATCTCTTCCCATTCCACAGGCTTCTCCTCTTCAACAATTTCAATACGTGTAGTCTTGGTGATCTGAAGGACATGTTGTGTCGTTTCCTTCACGCCTTCAGGAACATACCTTGCTCCCTGAAAAGCATCAAGACCACAGGACCAATCCCTATCATCATGTGCTCCATAAAGCACCACAGCTTCCGGAACCTGGATCATCAGATCGATCGTACGACGGGCATCATCCTCCGTCCTCTCAGTATCATCACATTGTTCCTCCCCCGAAGTCTGAGAAGGATGAGGAATCTCAAAAGCCTCAGAAGTAGACCACCTCCACTGCCCCTCTTTATCAGGCGTATACCCATCCAACACAATAACACCAGCGTCATGTGGAACAGCCGGGAGAGGAATAGAACGTGCACTCTCACTCCTACTCCCACTACCAACGCTCGACGACCCACAAAGGCCAAGCGTACGCCCGAACTCCCTCTCTTCAGCAGCAGCATCATCATCTCTTCTACGTCCACCACTCTCTTTGATACCATCACCCCAATCCACCCTCTCGCCCCAAAAACAGATCGTCCTCCTCTTGGTCCAGTAAAGGGCGCGTTCGAAACGTTGTTTGAGGCAGGGGAGACAGGCACCCATGATTCCGAGGAAGACTTCAAGGAGGGAACAGAGCATGACATCGCTTAGGGAGTGCGTATCGCCGAATTCATTGTAAGCGTAGGAAATGACGCTGGTTTTGATGATGGAGGTTGCCGTGGCGAGGAGACTGATGGACATGAGAAGGCATAGGGCGAGGCGTTCGCGGATGGAGCGGTCCAGCCGGAGGATATCTGTCAGGGGGATTATGGTATAAAGTACGTCTGTGATGATTGAGAAGGCTGAAGCCCATGATTAGACGTCTACAGTTTTGTGCTAAGGGTGCCCGGACCTACCACAGATTGACCACATCCAGGTTCTCATTTCGTGCTCGTTGATACATTTTGCTTTCAAGACCTCTTCATCCCAGGCCCTCCGAAGTGGCATACACCTCAGATAATTGGTTAAAGTAGACGCACAAGCTACCATTGCCTGGATAGCTAGCAAAATGTATAGAAAGATCCTCCAACCTTTTCCTTGATGGAAACGTAGCAGCATAAAAGCCAAAGAAGTCTTGACCATAACCACAGTCCAAACATGTACATCGTAGAAAAAGAACATGAAATGGAGAAATGACATTGGTGGTTTGATAGCAAGGCTAGCCCCAAACTTTAAACAATTCAGAGCTAGAACCATGGCGATAGTGGAGAGGATCTATAAACTGTTTGTAAGGATGAAAATATCAAGAAAGAGCGCTGACTCACCATTGCGGCCACGATGAAAAAGTCATCCGTCCCTAGCCTCGAAATTCGGTATCTGAACCAAAGCCTAGCAGCTACGCAGGTGGAGGCCAGAATACATGCCGCGAGGCTCGTCCCTAACAGCCTCGAGGCAGCAGGAAAGTCAGACTGGCCTTGCTGAGATGTGGAACTCATTGGCCAATAGTGAGGGTGGAAACTAAAGAAGTCTGATCCTAGTAGTCTTGACTAGCTCAACGAGCTTGCTACATGGGACCACATTAGCATATATGCCTGATAGGTCAGATAATACGGAGCCTGTGGGTTACCTCAAGGGTCATCTTGATCATCTCACTTCGACCAATCCGGTTCCGGTGACTGTGGACTTCGCCACAGTGGGCTTGAGCACACAAGATAACGGTCGAACGTACCCAAATTGGTAGCTTAGGGAGTAAAGATCTGTAAGGGATTTGAGCAGGAAGTTCTGAACCATGGTCTCGGATACAGGCTTGCAGTAAGGAGGCGAGATTAGGTTGCGTGAAGCTTCGAGCCGTTCTGCGAAGGTGGTATACGAATTGCATGCTGGCGTGGGGTGAAAACGATGCTTGGTTTTCCTTGGCCTTTCTGATAGAAAGTGTAACTCATCTCTACCGACAGGTGGTAGTAACCAATAATCGGAGATGGTGGGAGGGGACAGATATAGAGCCGGTTGGCAATATCATGTTTAACCAAACTAGATCAGCACAGTGTGACGCATCGAATTCGTCAGATCAATTCGATGAGCAAAGTGGGACCTTAGGAGGGCCACCATAGAGTGGACCTTTTGATATTCCAAGTCTGACTCCAGCATCAATGGCAAGAATGTGGAAAGCTGAATCTCTATTGGTGGGGGGAGCACAACCTGCAATTTATCGTGATTCGCCGGATGGTCCTACTTCCACTGATGAGAATGAATTCTGGTTGGGTACTAGCCGAATTCCAAGTCTCACTCTCTGCAGACAGTCTACCAGATTTCAGACCTTTGGGCCAAACCTTAAATAGTCGAGGTGACGAGCCTGAAGCCTTGGTAACGCCCATAGCATCTTCGTGTACTGTTGGCGCCCCAAGCCACTTCATTCGCGCTGCCGTCATGTTACATACCTAAAAACGCATTCTGCGGGTTTATTCACTCAGCTGCTGCTCTCGAACACAGATTCTAAGACATCAATAAAGAACGAGAACAGCTCTTCATCCTGATTGTGAAAAGGGGAGGAATTGAGCCTGCAAGCCAGGCGACCTTCTGTTTCTCCAATCTCATTAATAGCTCGGGATCATGACCGATGAAAAAAGCCAGGCCAAACACTGTGGAAATTGTGAACGATGAACAAAATCGTCAGTAGAGCTCCAATGGCGACACCGATTTTCGAGGGACCAAAAGGTCTGCGTTTTTCGGTACACGAAGCTCCATAGTACAGCGAGGCTTGTGCAAAGCAACGCTCTACCTAGCTACCGGATCCAGGCCGAGCAAAATCAATGCATGACAAGATGTTGCAGCGGGGTATCTTTGGCGTCAATCGCATCTGCTGAACCTTGTGTGAAGCGCAGAAGTAGCAAATCTTGGCGGCTGACTGTGCATAAATACTTCCACTTTTCGCAGGTCATTGTTTGAATATGCAACGATATGTGGGAGGTGGGCAAGAGGTGTCCTAGATTCAAAGAACCAGATCTGTTGTCGTGAAATTTAAGACAAGCAGTACCTCTCATGCGCAGCTCGCTTCTGCACGAAGTGATAAGACATAGCACCGTGCTTTTCCATCAGATATTAGACCGAACCTCCATTCAGATCTTGCTCCGAGATGGCGAAGTGTAGGCAGCTGATGAAATTTCCGGTCCTGGCAATTTTTTGGCAATGATACACATGCATCTTTAGTCACAGATACAAGACTTCAGGGCTATCCATATGATATCAGCAAAGTGAGCTACAATACCAAACTTAGTCCACGGAGCTCAACAGACCTCAAATTGTGTGGGAAGCAGAACCCGACTTGGGTTCCATCCTCCTGACGACATGTCATTGGTGGGTTTCACGGCCTACTTGTTGTCGAGTGTTCGGAAGATTTTGGAGGTATGGCATCGATTATCTCACGTAGAGAGCTCATGTTCAGGGGATATGGTAGTACTAAGGGGTATTGATTAGCACTGCTATTGTATAGTTTCTGGAGTGTACGTGTATGTCAGCAACACCTGTCAAGCGAAGGTAGGTTCGCACAGAATGCTATGCATAGATTGATGGTTTTTTCTTTATAAAGCATGCTGTATGCTGTGAAGAGCTCCGTTTGCCGTGGATCACGTCAGTCAGCGTTGACCGATAGCGAACCTATCAACGGTCGGCTTCTGAAACCCGTGATACCATATTTGAACTCGCTCTTTGGTTCGTAGGAGAAGAGGTATCTGAAGGTACGAAAGCTAAGCTTCGAAAGCTCGACCGCGAGTGTGCATCTGTCATTGTCATGGAATTGATGCTGGGAGTTTTCATCACGAATCGACTCTCCAAGCGCACAGTCCTGATGCTTCTCGGGCAGAAATGCAGAGCTACTGGTGACACGGCTTACTGTGCTTCCGTTCACGATGTCAATCAAGCCGATTCGTGCCCAAGCATCTGTCTTTCTGGACTTTACTCAGAGCTCTGTAGCCAGCGGATGCCTTAATACCGAGCTGCATGCATATGCTTCAATATTTCAATCGAAGCTGGGATTAAGCGATTCTTCCGGGGGGGACAATGGACGATTCCCGACTCGAAATGTGTGATGCATCGAAATTTCGTGTAGCTGATGGTGTCGAACTTTTGGGACAAGAAATGCCTTTGTCTTTGTCGTTGACAAGGGGCAAAGCTGTTTAGAGCTAAAAGAATCAAGAGCTTCCCCTCACCTCCACCCCCACACGAACTCAAAACAGCAACGTACATACATCAGCACCAATAGCATCTATTGTGCCCCTCGATTGCGGGGAGCCGCGATCGTACCTTGATGATGATCTTGCCGGTGAATAAAACGGAGTAGTGGGAAGCTTCTCAAGCTCACCGCCCTCCTTGACCTTATACATTTAAGATCATACTCTCTATTTGCATCCCAGATACTCAAAGCTTCTACCAACCCATCCAACATGGCTCACGAAGGCAAGCTCCGCAAGGTGAATAGATACATCACAACCCACAACGACAAAGGCGAAGCCATCTTCTCCAATGCCCTCCCCGACGAATCCAAAATGAAGCCCGTAACAGACGGCAATGGAATGGGATTCGCCCTCTCTGTAAGCCTCACAACCCCACCTCACTCCAAACACTATCTAACGTCCCCAGTACCTCACAACCGGCTTTCCCGTAGATATGAACGCCGACAAAGACATAAACCACTACACCACCTTCCTCTCCAACCCGCCCGGCCTCTCCATGTCCAACGGCTCCGTCCTCCGTCACGTTGACTTCATCCCTGGCGAACCTGGAATGATGCACCGCACCGTCAGTCTCGACTACGGCGTTGTTCTCGAAGGCGAAATAATTTGCGTCCTCGATTCAGGCGAAGAACGATACCTAAAACGCGGCGACGTGTGTATACAACGGGGAACGATGCATGCGTGGAAGAATCCGAGTCAGACGGAGTGGTGTAGGATGCTTTTTGTGCTATTGCCTTGTGAGCCGTTGGTGATAGGGGAGAAGAAGTTGGGAGAGGATATTACGGAGGCGGTTGGGATAAGGCAGAGTGATTAGTTTGGCTGGGCTTGCTTGGGGTTTGATACCCACCCAATAGGAGAATTTTTGGACAGAGGAGGTGTTGTGCAATAACGTGGATCGACTAAGGGGATACACTGAACCGTCTTTGCCCAATAGGAGATTTCAGGTTTAGTTATGGGTACACGAGATGTTTGCCCAATAGGATGAATTGGCCTGACGACGTTGGATACACCAAACTCTTTGGTGCCCGATAAGAGAGTACCGCCTGCCCTAATCAATCCCCTTAATTGTTGAACAAGTGATAGGTGATGTTAGATGCATTGATGTGACCAAAAAGCGTTGAAGATCCGAAAAGCTGAGTACATGTACAATTTTCCGCAATATGATCCCTTCCCAAAACGCCATTCCCTCCCAATGCCTTCTAGAATCTCAATCCCATATTGATAACTGGCGATGCTCATCATAATCTTCATCCCAATCTTGTCGCTCCGCCCCTTCCCTGCTGATATCATAATCCCTTCCCACTATCAGTCGGACTAGTGCCACTGGTACTCGCATCAGTTGATTTGGTTTCCTCCTCTCCTTTTGGGCACAATACGTTCGTATATTGTCTCGAGGTTTTGTAGTCCGGGCAAAAGACGAGAAGAAGTGGGTTTTCGCATCTTGAGCATGAGTGCGTGTGCATGCCGACGCAAGGTGGGTTATGTGGGCAGATTGTGAAATGAGTGTAGACGTGGAAGCACATTGTCGAATATTCAAAATCTTGAGGCTGGCTTCTTTGAGGGAGGATCTTTTCGGTTTGCTGGATCCAAAAATCTTGCGGGATCTCCGAATGGTATGAGGCGATCTTTGGTTGTTTAATAAATGGGATTCCAAGGTTGAATTTTGAGGCTGACCTGTCGATGATGATGATCTTGTTGAGGTCGATTTCAGGAACAGCGTCGGAGCCAATATTCTTGCGCGAGGTGGACAGATCTAGGTTGTCTTGGTTGTGATAATCGATAATATCTGACGCTTGGTTGAAGAATCCGGTTTGACCCGTATATTGACAAAGCCTTGTAAGGTGGCGAGTAGTAGCAGTCTATGTACAATAAAGCACAAAGACCACCAAAGAAACTCGTCAAGTTCGCGAGGAAGAAGTGGTTGAAAACTTATTGGTAGTATCACTAGCTGTTGAAGCTTGTGACGGAGTAGCTCCGGTTCAAGTATCCCATCTTTATGTCTTCAATCGCCATGGCTGTATTAAAATGAATTCGGTGCCCAAACATATCGATTGTTATGGAAGGCTTTGGGCGTCGGTGGGTATCTGAAGCCGGGCTGCGTTGTCGTTGTTTGCTAACTACAAACGAGCGTCCTATGTACATCACGGGGACTTGTCAGGCGTTTGCAAATCCGTGCGTACCTTGGGTGCCCTGTGGTTAGACAAATCCAAGCCCAATGTGGGCGGCAAGACACAAAGCCATCCCTGCTCTTAGCATCTTTATCGTTTTTGAAGCGCTCAGGCCAATATCGCAATCATTCCACTTCTGCGAATCGCCGTCTCGGGTAGGCTTGGGAAAGGATTTGCTTCCTAGCAGAGTATTTGCTGGTTGCGGTATCGAATCGTTGAGGGTCAGTTCTCCATAGGGCGAGCCAAACAGCATCAGGGTTTCGTGTTTCCAAGGCTTCGCGGACGTCAGGCTGGGTTGTAAGGATTGGAGATAGCATAGCGAGAATGTCATCGAAGATACTATCGCTGACGGCAACATATCGCACGATTGTTGAAAGAAGGCGAACTAGGCTTTCCCAAATGATCCTAGATGGGGCATCGACATAATGTGGTTGTCCAGTAGTTGCAAGATCCCGTCCTGGCGCGCGAACTATGTTTCTGATCATAGTCGACGAGGAGCCGATCGGAACACTTCCTGCGCCGCGCTTAGAGGCCTTGCCTGTTTTCAGCCGATGAATTCTTGTGATGTGCGCCCACGCCTCATCGACCCGACCACTCATAAAGTCGCCCGCATTAACACACATAGCGTTCAGAACGTCCAATGTGCCAGACACAACATAAGCCTCAGAATCATCCAATCGTGGCAACAGGACTGGCCAAAGCGTGTTGATAAGAGGCAGGAAGGAGTTCTCGTGCTTCGCCAAAGCGGGAAATGTAGTGTTGAGTAACGATAACAGAGATGTGCGTAATTCTGCGGAAGATGATGTGAGATAGTGTTGCGTCAGCCTTGATATATTCAACAACAAAGAGTATGTCCTTGGCGCTGGAGGTATCTTCTCTTCGTCATCCTTGTTGGCTCCTTGTTGCACATTCTGCTCATCTTCTCCGGACGTCGCCTCGTCCCCGCCCTGCTCTTTCGTTTCGTTGGACTCTTTCCATGGTCGTTGTGGTACTGGGAGTGGAACACTTGCTTCCTCTTTCTCTTCTTCATATCGGGCTCTAATAGCCCCGATATAGGTGATGAGCTCGGCGCTTGAGACGGGCTCTATGGCTCTCTTCAGATGTGATGCGAAATCTTCTCCAGCGGTAATCGCCAGCTGAGGCGTTTTAGACCCTTCTTCGACGATAACCTTGAGCACCGCAAATAAAAGTTCGACAAGTTTTGGGTATCCGTGGAAAGACTCGAGTGCAGCAAACATGCTGTCCACGAGATCGTCCAAATATGGCAGCAGGGGAGGACCAGACAGCTTCACCATCATGAGAAGAACCTGAGGTGCCTGTGGCGAGATGTCGAATGTGTTCAAGCGCAACGAGACGGCGTTGACCAGGTAATCCACATTGGCCACTATCAATTCGCCGCTGTCTTTGTATTCACACTCGCGAGCAATGATATTGACGGTGGCAATTGCATGATCCCGAAGCTGAGGGACTGGAGACCCAATCAAATGAAGCACGGGATAAAGAGCTTCGATGAGTTCGGTGCGAAAGTCGACCTTTTGGCGACCCGCTTGCAAAGCTAGTGTCTCAAGTGCAACAGCTTGAAGACGCCAATCTTGGTCGGAAGCAGTGGACTGTTCTGTGAGAATTGAAACCGAAAAGTCGTAGAGTTGCTCGAGGAGATCTTCTTTGCTGTAAGCTTGGCTTCCTCCAAAGTCAAGTAGGTCGTCGACTGACAAAGTGGTATCGAATGAGTTCCGAAGGATGTTGAGAGAGACCCAGAAGTTTGCGAGCTGAGTGTTACGCGAGCTTCCGTATAGAGAGTCCACCAATTCTTGAGCAATCTTGAGAGAGGAGTCACTGAGACTGAGCTGTTCAATGAACTGAGATATTTCTTTAATGTTGTCCATTTGGCTTTTCCGGACAGTCAAGATATTGCTGAACGTCGTAGATCTTGAACGTTGAAGGCGTGTCAGATCTGTGGGTTGATCAGATCCGTAATCCACGATGCTGTGTGTCTGCTTTGGGTCGTTGGTTGCATTCACCACACTGTCCCTGAGGCTGATTGCCATGTCG
Organism: Venturiaceae sp. KMAF11; assembly: GCA_023078705.1. Lineage (NCBI taxonomy): Eukaryota > Fungi > Ascomycota > Dothideomycetes > Venturiales > Venturiaceae > Venturiaceae sp. KMAF11. The sequence continues at coordinate 1,490,718 of JALGOQ010000007.1, read as the reverse complement.
CGGTCAATTATGCTCATATCCACATTGAGCTCGTTAAGCATGTTGAACGTGACCTTGATTTGGTGAATGCGGCGCTGTTTCTTGCTTTCGTCCGTAGATTCCATGATGCGGGGCAGCGATATAATCCAATAATGCAAGCTGGAGCGCAGTATGTCAGAGAATGTTGGGTCGTCATCAAGGATGTTCTTCAATTCTCTTGCGATAGTCTCGTTGCCGTCTGCTAGAGTCACCAGAGTCTCTAACAGCATTGGAACGGAATCAGCGAGTGCGGCTTTGCACTGCTGAAGAAGCACCATAGACAGCCTTGCAAGCTCTTGGCGAACGTTCTCTCGATCGTGTTGTTGTAATTTTATAATGTTAGCAAGGGCCATTTTGACTTGCGGAGCTGTAGCTTTCATCCATACTGTATCAAGACGTTTGCCATTTTCTGGTGAGCTTGCTTCTGGGGCCTTCTCTGGCAGTCCTTTGGTGATTGCATCGCTGAAGATTCGAGGCAGCAGGTTGCTGAGGACTTGTAAACTTGAAGAAATGGCCTTTGATGAAACATTTGCAGATTTGAGAGTCAGGATCTTAGCCATACATGACATGATGCCAGGAAGAAAGCTGATGGCCAAAGCCTCATGGTCCGAGACGGCATCACAGAATGACCGAAGAGCAGATATAGCTGACAGTCGGACGGTATCTGAGGGAGCGTCTACTATGGCGTCCAAGATCACGGAAACTGTTTTTCCCAAATGCGGCATGATGGCGGTTTTGAGCATGGCATCCCGACCTTCATCATCGTTGCTCAGCGCAGTGAGGAGAGTAGACAGACAACTGAAGGTTAGTGTCTGTAGCTCTTCAGATGTCCGCAAGCCTTTCTGGTCCGCGATAAAAGAGAACAGAATCAGCAGCTGGATCCCAAGCTCAGGAGCTACATGGTCCTTCCACGCTGTGCTGAGAAGAATAAGAACACATTCCAAGGTTCGTTCTTCAGCCCGGACTGGAAGCTTTTCAAGCTGCTTGAGCACGGCTGATAGCGGAAAGAAAACATATTCGGCAAGCTTCTCGTTCAGGACATCCTTTTGCGCAGAGACGATCTGAAGGGCTCGGTGGAGTGTGTCCAGTTTTTCAAGAATGTCTTTGGCGTTGCCTGCCTTTCCCATGAACTTGAGGGCGACCTCGCTAAGCTTTACACATGGCGGTTTGAGCTGAAGTTATATAAGCTCGAGAATACAGACGGTTTCACAACTAAACATACGATCTGGAAGGCTCGGTTTCTGGCCTCCATTTCGAAAGATCTTCAAGCTCCTAGGAAGAGATCGATGGAATTTTTTGCTCGAAGCACACCGGTTTCCGAGTATCCCAAGCTATATGATTCATTTGGATTTGAGTAGATCAAAATCCGGAAAAGGTGTTGAGTCTTGAAGGGATGAACAGGAACGCTGTCACCAGAAATTCGATCATATCCACAGTCACGTGTAGAATAGTCTCTCGATGATTCTACTCTATCATCTCATCGTGAATAGAGCAATTTTGAACATCTCAATCGATTTCCACTGGAACCGGCAACCTCATCTCCAAACATATATTTTGCATTCCAAAGTTGAGATAACGCGATCAAGATCAAGCTCCAAACGCGTCGCATCGGAAAGCTTCACTTTCTAACCACCAAATCACCAAATTCCAGCGCAAAACATTAATCGCCCAATTTTCCCTCAACAACAAGCAGTAGCCCATGGCCAACCCAGCTCTCTCAATGCGCCCATACGGCACCTCAGGCCTCACCCGCGGCGCAAACACAACAACACAACAACACCGCGAAGCCCAACGTCTCGAACGCGAGCGCGCCGAAAGAGTCGAGCGCGAAAGGATGGAAAGGGCTGGGCAATCGCAACTTGGGGAACTGAGTGAAGAGCAGCGGGAGGAGATAAATGAAGCTGTACGTATCATTCCAAGAAGAGGAGCAAGATCTGGTTATGTAAGTGTTGTTGCTAACTCAGTTGTTCACAGTTTCAACTCTTCGATCTGGATAGAGATAATCACATAGACTACCACGAACTAAAAGTCGCCATGAAAGCCCTAGGCTTCGACCTCCCAAAACCAGAAATAACCACCATCCTCCAATCCCATGGTGTCCCCGCGTCGTCTCTGACCTCCAGTTCCAAAGCAACGACATCAAAAGCACCCCAAACTCAAGCTCAACCCACCTTCAGCGGCCCCACTAAACTCCTCCTCCCCCTATCGCAATTCCAAACTCTCATGGCCACGCGAATACTGGCTCGCGATCCCAGGGAAGAGATACTGCGGGCTTTTGAACTGTTTGATGCAGAGGGGAAGGGTGGGATTGGCGTGGATGATTTGAGGAGAGTGGCGGGAGAGTTGAATGAAGGGTTGCAGGAGGAGGAGTTAAATGCTATGATTGAGGAATTTGATTTGGATGGGGATGGGTTGATTAGTCGGGATGAGTTTGTAGGCATTTGTCTTGGTTGATTCAATATTTTGAGCAATAGGAATAGGATATCATTCTTGCGCAGGTTTGGGAGCGTGGCGTTGGGAGTTTGGGAGGTTTGGATTCACCATGTGGAGTTTGGGGATTGGCATTGGCATTGGCTTCGTTCTTAGGTCTGATAGGATATTTCGGAGCAAGAAGAGTACGCTTACCTTCTTGCTTATTACCACGAGCTGGCACAAAGAAATCAAAAAGCTTACCACAGCTGCCCAGCGGCCATTAATACCGTTCCCCCGTCTTAATAATCCATTCGGACACAACCTACTCGACTCGAGATCGATGTTGCTAGATTCTGAGCAAAACCCTCTTCGAAATGGCCAGAAAATTTGTGACTACTTCAGGAGATTAAGATTACGCTCTTTAAAACCCCATCTCGTCGATCACGCTGCTGTTCAATGCGACTAGGAACAGAGTAGATAATACCACAAATAATTCAGACATTACTCTATTAACCCATCCTACACTCCAAACCCCCAAGACAGAGAGCTCCCAGCTCAGTATATATACAATACAGTATTCCAAACATTATTCATAGGTGTATGTAATCGTACAATATCCTCCTTCCCAAAAAAAAAAAAAAAATGTCAACGCTAAATGAACTCAGCTCGCAGCATCAACAAGTAATCTCCCCGAGCTCTTCCTCTTCCTCAACAACTTCATAAAACTATTCTTCTTCCTCGGTGTACTCCGTGGCATATCCAACACTTTGACTCCATTACTACTCGATGCGACAGAGGACGCACGACTCGATGCTTTGGGTGAAGGCGGATACTCCAATCTCGTAACCATAGGCGATTCGGGTTGTGGTTGTAAGGATAACATGGGACGTTTAGACAAGGGTGCGGGTGGTGAATTCGGTCCACCTTGTCTATACTCCGATCCGAGCAGTTGTTTAAGTTTCCGCGATGAATCAACTGGGTGAGGTTGAGGGAACAATGAACCATCAGATTCGGTGTGCGCGTGGCCTTTGCCTGAAAGGTTGCGAGACTCTGTATCATCGAGTGTAAGATCCATTTTACTCTGGCGGTAGGAAGAATCCATGTGGGCGATGGCGATGCGATCGTCTATAGCGGTGGATCGTCTATTGTCGTGGACGTAAGAGGCTCGTGTGTAAGAGTCGTAGGATTCGTGGCGGGTGAAGGAGATGCGGTTGCTAGTGTAGTTGTTGTAGGGCGGTTCTGAGGATTGGGTTGTTTGGCTGTATATATCCATTGTGTGGTGGCGTTGTAGACTTGTGCGACGGGAAGAAAGTGGCTGGATATATGTTGGTACAAATCTGGGCTTGCTTGCGAATGGGATTGATGGTGGCTCTGAGGGATAGGGCTGGACTGCTTGTTGAGGTGGGAAGTAGTCCTGCTCGTAATGTGATTCCCATTCGTTGTAAGTCGGAGAGGTTGCGCAAATGGAAGCACGTCTAGAGGAAGGATAACGCGATACGTGTACCATTCCGTCAGATGTGCCTCCGTAGGGAGATTCAGAGACTCTGCGTTGAGATGAATGTGACCTTCTCTCCATTTTCTGCGAGTGACTGCCAGCCAAATAGGCCTGTATGTCAAGATTCTGCCCTCCTCGTTGTTGATTGTGCTGCATCTCGTTCCAGGCCCACATTGTATCCGCTTGCTGCACAGGATAATTCCACTGCTGGTGATTTTGCTCTGGAGAGACGGAGCCACTTCGAGGGCTATTGTAGGGTTGTAATTGCTGTGCTAGCCGCTGAGATTGGTGTAGATGGCGTGTGGAGTCTGGCAAGGATGCAGCCGATTTTCCTTCAGGATAGAGATGGCCAAGCACAGTGTTGTATGCATTTGCTTGCCGTGCAATATACTCCTGCTCTGATCGAGCTAGGGAGGATTTGCTGCTATTGATGCTTCCGCTAATAGTAGACCGTCTTGACGAGCGTCGTGGCAATTCGAGAGATGATCCACGAGAATCTGTCGTGAAAGTTTGCTCCCCAGGAAGACCAACGTGTCGTTCAAGATTTGTGGTGGGCTCATCACCTGTAGCCTGCATTTTGCGTATACTAGACTTGGCCTCCTCCAAGGCAGCCCCTTTGAACGCTCTGCTCACTCTGCTGTTTTCTTTGAACCAGTCATCCTCTTCTGCGCCCACAGAGACGTCTATGACAGGAAATTTGGGTTGAACAGGTAAAGCCGGTGAGTTGGGTTGCAGAATGGACGGTAATTCTTGGACTTCAGCAGGTGACCGTTCGGCATATTCTCGCTCGCTTTGAGATATTATAGGGGACGAGGATGTGACTGCCATGGTTAGGAACGAATCGACCTTGTCCAGTGGTCGTTCTTTGGCCGTAGTGTTAGGCTTCAAGGATTCCGATGTCTCATTTAGGGATTCTGAGGCCAGCTCAGGTAGAGATTGAGTGAGTGTTGGTGAGTGTGGTTTTGGTACAGGCCTAGGATTATCATTTTTCATTTCCAATCCGTCGTCTTCGAAAGTTAGCAGGGGAAATTGAGACGAAAGGTAGGAATGTAGTCACCTGATGACGAATTGCTCTCTGTCGGTGATTCGTCCATGGACTCGAGTAGGTCTTCTTCTGTAGACTCAATTAGATTTGCCAAGCGGCTGGGCTCTACAAAACATACCAACGATAGTGTTCGACAGTGGGCTTCGGGTCTTCGCAAATGAAGTGCTGGTTCTGAAAGGCGGTCTCCGGTTTGACGAATTGAAGCTGGAATGGCGAGTGGATTTACGAGCTGGGCCAAGGTCGAAAGGTTGCTCCAATATTGAAGCAATTGATGGATCTCCAGCGCTCCAAGTGTGACTTGACTTCAGTTTTGAGGCAACAGCTTTGTCAGTACCCATCATTTGATCTCTGACCAGTTGACGCATGTCTGGTTTTGCAGGCAACACAATCACATTGAGAGAGTCTGCTGCAGCATGTACAGGGACATGCACATATTTGGACTGTTCTGCTTTCGCAGCAATGGTAGGCTTTACGGGTCCCTTTTCTTCTTCGGCTTCCTTTTTTGAAGTCCGCCGCCGTCCGAATATGGCCATGTTGCTTACGTGACTCGCAATCGGGTCTGTTATGCTATCGAATGTTTAGGTGTTGCTGGGATTTTGGGTGGGATGACGACTTGGGGAATGAAAGGTCCTAATTGATAGGAAGTTGGGCTTGTTCAGTATCGAGATATTTATATGTAGTCCTCGAAGTTGGTAGTGGGGCGCCTGAGGTCAGGAGATATTCGACCTGGTATGGCCGGATCGAGAATGATATTGCGACTTCGCTCTTCGAATCGATTCGAGAGAAAGGGAAAGGGAAAGGGAATGCAATCCAAGGAATGGACGTAATGGTAGTAGATGCAAACGATAAGGGACAAACGCTGGCTAAAACAGGAATCGACAACGCGAAAACGAGAGAAGAGATAAGAGGCACAATAGTGGTGAGAAAGAATCTTGGGGGCAAACCTCCACAAATTGAGGGCATCAGGGCGAAGATAAAGGAAGCAGTTCCGCTGACTACGACTTGGAACGCAGGTGGAGACAACCAGGTATCTGACAGGAACTATTATAGTCGTGATGCGCTACCTGGTTGGTGCATCTCAAATCCGGCAGCTTGTACCTAGTCTCCGCCTAGATAGCAATAGCTAGAGATTAGGCTTTGAGTGCGATACGTCTGGATTTGATCATTGTCATTGCCGGCTCTTCTCCTCTCCAGAATGCTATAATTGAGATGGTCGATGCCATTAGTTTCCATGATCGGGTGGTGATGGACGACCCCATGCGTTCGCGAGCAAGGATTTGGTGGTGGTGATGCGGCGAAAAGATCCTTGAATCTTGCAGGAAGTTGTTTCGAAGCTTTGAAACGAGAAGCACGCTAAGGCCCGGGAGGCGTTATCTAAAACTGTGGGAACAGCTTCATGCGAAAGCTAGAATACCAACCTCACCGTCATCGTGAAATTGGGGTCGGAAGACGATATACCTGTTCTCGGTCGAGGTTACAGATGCTACAGAGATTGCAGACTGATGAAAGTACTGCTCAATCCTGTTCCTTTTCACTGTTTGCTTGTTGTCTCTGATCGACGGCTTCAATGGACTTCGGTCCGTCACCCCTGGCTACGATCAATGTCCGAACCATAGGTGGCAATCTCACGAAGACAATCTTGAAAAGACGATGTGGGTAACGGCCATGGCATACGACTCCGAGACATGGTGGTGAAAACGGGGGCTTCTAGCCCGGAGCTCTAACAATAACAACAACGCAAGCCACTTCTTAGATCCGATCTATAAAAATCAATGGCGAATCAACGTTTGAGATATCTATCTTGGAAAACACCATTGGGCTGAGAAGAAAAGGCGTCTGTCGAAAGGGATACCGTACAGAAAGCTTATCTCGATTCTTGAAGTCCTGCAACCCTTTTTCGATGTCTCAACCATCATTTGTTACGCACGCAATCATTGAAAATTGAAATGCAGATCATGGCAAGATTCCCATAGGACTATAAAAAAGCTCGCACGTCGCCCTGCCACCGTCTCATGCCTTCACCTTTGTCTTGTCTCGGATTTTGACGGATTAATTTAGTATGAACGACAATGCAACAGTTTAAAGTCATCTGCATCTCTCACGCAACGCCAACTATAGTTCGAATTATTTAGCCTACCAGACGGAGAAAGGCGTTCGCATCGGGCTCGGGATGCTGCAGTTCTCCACATCGGAAAGATCAGAGCCGCATTCCGAGATCCTTCAAGTTGATATAAATTTCGGCTGTCCGTCCTCACGTCCTTTGTATGCCACGCCGAGATGTAAATGTTCGTCCACGCGCAGAACATATCATACAACGGAAATTTTTCACCATGATTCAGTTTCTAAGCTGATTTTAGTAGCAGCACCATTTTTTTGGCAAGGGAATTGTTAGGACTATCAGAAACTCGTCATTACTGTCGCCGACTCGATGTATATTGGTATAACAGCAGCGTTGTTCAGGAGTGCATCCTCTTTCTTTGGAAACCCCCAAAAATTGGTGGGAATTTACCAACCTCGCTGTCGGTCTGCATATGACATACTTGAAGGAGTCCTCTGTTCCACCAACACAAATGTTCAATGTCCTTCAGCTGGTATTTTGTAAAGGGCAAGGTATAACGGAAAAAAAGTAATAAAAACAGTTATTTCACTATGGGTATGCTGGAATTGAGATGTTGGTCTTCAGTGGTGATGCAACCTGTTGGTGTCGAGGAAAGGGCGGTTGTGGTTTGGCTATATATAGAGTGCCCACGAAGTAGGTGTTATGACGAAGGAGAAAGCTTCGAAGAATTCGCATTCGCCGCCGCTTGCTTTAGCACCATCTGTCCCTGCGTACTCTGAAGACAAGACCACGAATATCAATAATTATTGTTTCCACCATTCGCCATTCTCATAGTCTGGCCCTTATCGATAGCCACTCTAACGACAATTCGCCATCAGTTTTACGCCGCTAGCACGGGCCCAAGTCTGTTGTCGGTCGGGATTCATCTCCTTGACAAGCCTCCATCAACTACCATACCCGCGCGACCAGCTGCCCTACAACACCCCCATAAGGCGCCACCATCATCATTGTCGTCGAGATATTCCATTCACAGACGGCGTCGCATACGCCAGCTGTTGCTGCGCTGTCGTCGAAGACATCCGGACGAGACGTCGTTGGGAACCTCACACGCGCCCGTCCCAGAGTGCGACCTACCTTCCGCCCCAAAACCACAACCACACCACAAGGGATCCACTATTTCCACATCTACATAATACTCCTGCGCGACACGGGACCAAACAGACGGTCGACAGTCCGGAGGCATTTACTGCCCAGACTGGACCGGCGCGAACATGTCCACTTCGACCATGGATTCGAATGAGAGGAAGAGAGTCAAGGTCTACGAACTGAAAGCCAACGACTGGTTCGACAGAGGCACCGGCTTCTGCACAGGACAAATCATCAACGTGAGTACCCACTACCGCGTTGTTTTTATCAATCGCTATGGCGTCACGCGCCAAGCCGAGAATGCTTTTCATAACATGCCATGGACAATTGCTAACGGGGTGTGCTATGTTAGGATGAAGCCCGAATACACGTACAGTCCGAAGACGAGCCAGAGCGCACTTTGCTCGAGACCAAAATCGCCAAAGACGATGGCTACCAGAAACAACAAGGTGCGCCACATCTCCATTCGTCAATCGCGATCGCGTGCTGACCTTGATACCAGATACCCTCATCGTTTGGACCGAATCAAATGTCACAGACATGGCGTTGAGTTTCCAGGAGCCAGAGGGATGTGCGGCAATATGGTGCGTCGTCTCGGTCGAGATTATTCGCAACAAGTTATTGACAGTTTTAGGGACTTTGTGAGCGAGGCGCAACAGCGGCTCGGTGGTACTGTTGGCATGGGTAAGCTAAGATACCTTATCATCACCCAGGATCTCTCTAACATCAAGCAGTTGACGACGGTCTGTCAGACGAAGTCCCGGATCCCACTCAATCCTTTAGCCTCCCAGCGCCAGAACTCAGCAATCTCGCAGAAATCGAGAACACGATGCGCATAGCAAACAGCACCGCTGCGGGTCGAGAGGCCCTGACAAAGTTTACAATTTCCTCCGACCTCATCACAAAGCTAGTACCTCTTGTCGAGATGTCCGAGGACCTGGAGAGTTTGGGCGATTTGCACCGACTGTGCAACATCATGAAGACCCTGATTCTACTGAACGACACGGCTATAATAGAATATGTGGTCACGGACGACATTGTGCTCGGAGTTGTCGGCGCGTTGGAATGTGGGTGGTTGCACTCCCGTTGATCATTTTTGGTTATGCTGACAAAGTTATAGACGACCCAGACTTCCCAAGCCACAAAGCAAATCACCGACAATATCTTTCAGACAAGACACGATTTAAAGAGGTGGTTAGGATTGAGGCACCACTCATTCGGAGGAAGATCCATTACACATATCGGTTGCAATATTTGAAGGATGTTGTCCTCGCTCGCATACTGGATGACCCTACCTTCTCCGTCCTCAACTCCTTAATATTTTTCCACCAAGTGGACATTGTTCAACATGTTCAGGGAAATGGGCCCTTCCTCAAAGAACTATTCAGCATCTTCAACCCTATTGAATTGGACCAACAACGAAAGAAAGATGCCGTCATCTTCATACAACAATGCTGCACGATAGCCAAAGGCTTGCAAGCGAATACTCGGCAACAACTGTACCAGAACTTTATTGGAAGTGGATTGTTGGGTGTCATAATCTTCGCGCTGAAGCACTCAGATCCTTCGGTGAGGGTAGCAGGGACAGAAATATTGATGGCACTGATCGATCATGACCCACTGGCCATGCGTGGAAATATATTCAAGGCGGTTGCAGACCATCAGCAGCCTCTGACTGATATTCTCATCGAGCTGCTTTTGGTGGAAGAGGACCAGGGCGTGAAGACACAGATGGCAGACGCCATCAAAATCCTACTGGATCCGACTGCAAACGCGCAGTCTATCGACACCATCGTAGGTCGTGCAAATGGCGATTTTCTCGCGAAGGTGCGCAACGGCAACTCCCAGCCAGACTCGTTCATTCTAGAATTCTACAACGAATCAGCCAAGAAGCTCTTCCGACCTCTGAAAGACTTGGAGCACAAAAAATCGAGTACGTTAGCCCTGCTGAAGGGGAATGTAAATATGGACTAACTTTAACTGTGTAGTGGCCGACCTCACGACACAAGAAGTTTCGTTATATGTTCATCTCGTCGAGGTCCTCTGCTTCTTTGTACGCCAGCACGCTTACCGAAGCAAATACTTCCTGATGCAAGAAAATCTACCTCAGCGAGTTGCCCAGCTCCTCGACTCGCCCACAAAGCACCTCAGACTCACAGCCTTGAAATACTTCCGGACCTGTATCGGCCTCCACGACGATTTCCACAACCGACAAATCATAAATCATGGGATCTTTGGACCCATCCTGAAAATCGTCCACGAGACGATGCCTAGGGACAATTTATTGAATTCGGCCTGCCTGGAATTCTTTGAGTTCATCAAGAGGGAGAATATGAAGGCTCTCACAATCAATTTGGTTGAGCAATTCCGAGAGCAAGTAGAGACTATTAACTACGTGGACACGTTCAGGCAATTGATTGACAAGTACGAGAAATATACGGCTCCACCACCAGAAAACATTTCCTTTACAAGTGTAGACACGGAGCAGACACAGAGCAGGGCGTTGGTCAACGGTGGCCGATGGGGTCAGGGTTTGAAGGACGCGGATAACGAAGAGGAGGCGTACTTCAACGGCGCGGGTGATGAGGAAGAGGAGGAGGAGTTCTCTGCCACGGTGAAACCGAAGACGAATGGTGCATCGACGATAAAACCACTGGTAGACTATCCAGATGACGATGATGACGGCACCATGGATATCCTAGCCCAGGACCCCTCGTCAGATCACCCCCGTGAAACCATCGAACCTCTTCCCAAGGAGCAACAGTTGGCACCTGTTCCGGATCGATTGGCCGAGAAGCGTAGAAGAGAAGAAGACGAGGAAGACGAGCTGAGCAAACTTTCGGCACAACCAAAGCGACGAAGCTCGTCGATCAGCAGCGTAGGAAGTGCACCTAGCACACACGGCCAAACTCTTCGTAGAAAAAAGAGTATCAGCAGCGGGAAAGACGGTCCACCCAAGAAGATTTCGATTTCTCTCGCTGTCAAGTCCGGGAATGCGCAGACGGAATCTGAATAAAGGATGCATTTGGGCGTTTGGGAGTCAGGGCCACGATGGGTCGTGACGAAAACCTTCTTCACGGGTTATGGGATGATGAAGAATAACATACTGGCGTCGCTGCGGGAGTCATTGTGTGCATTTAGGTTGGCTAGTGACCAGCACCCTTTTTGGCTGGATTGGGATACCACATATTCTTTTACTCTTTGGGGTCTCGGCACGTACGTTTGACTCCGAGTTTCTTGGACGGGTGGCCTTGTATCATACTTGCGAGGCGTAAATGATGCGCCTGCGATGAACTCGCAGGTCTGAATGACAAAGCATTCTGTTGAATTTGAACTTGCCGTTATATTGAATTGCGCGCACGTGACTTAGCGACGTTTGGCCTCCCTTTCGACCCTAAAGAGCCAAAGAAAAACACCAAACCCTTATCGAAAACTATCAATCTCATCTTGTTGAGAGACGGCACTTTTCTTGCGTAGACTCATCTCAACCGACTATCTCATGAGATCCCTTCATTTTTCGTCAACATCCCTACCTCAGCTATACCGCGCCAAGTAATCAATCAACCATTCATTGGCATTACCCAGTGCTGCTGAGTCTTCGACCAATTTATTGAAAAGACCTTGTCATCAGTAGAGCATCGCGATACTTCGTCGAAAACAAAACGCTGCTCTCATGGGATGACCACCTCGACGCATAGAACAAACATCGTTTACTTCCGAATCTTATTTCGAATGGGAGTTTTGGCAACCAACAGCGCTCTATACGCTGTAGCTGACAGCTAACGAGGCACCTTTGGTAGATTCTCAGCACCTTTACGGACTTGAGCCCCAATCCTGTAACACCAGTGGTTTTGGACCTAGTCATTCTGGGCAAGACGCATGAACGACATCTCGGGAGCAGCCGAATCGCATACCACCATATGGCCCGAGTCTTTGTTTTCAATCTCTCTCCAGGAACTAGTTCTTCTCATTTCATTTATCTTACCTGTTTCCAGGCATTGACCAATATACTTGATCGATCATGCTGATTGTCACTCTCAATATCCGTAAACCTTGGAGCTCTTGTCGAGCTCTAGGGGGGATGGGAGAGCTTCATCAAGATTGTCTAGGCTTTTCGAATATACATTTGTCAAGCATCCACTGTACTTGAATATCGACGTTGGCGGTTGTTTTCTCATTGTTTAAATACTTGCATTGCCTGCATACACACTCATTTTGTTCGTTGTTTCCAAGGACTGCCATTTCGTTCTCATAAACTTCCTCTCCTGATCCTCGCCTTCACTGGTTTGAGGTTTTCCACCAGAGCGTCTGCGACAACCACCCTCGCCATCAACATTTTAGACCCCCCAATCGCAATGGTTCCTAGGATACTGTTTGCTGCAATTTTGACAGCATTTTCATGGAGCGAATCTGTTCTTGCCAACGATCTTGAGAAGCGGTCGTTTAGTGTTCCACAATCAGCTCATCCAGGACGATATCAAGATGGCCCCGAAGCTCTACGAAAAGCATACTTGAAGCACGGATTTGAGGTGCCAGAAGCACTTCGACTACGCAAACGACAATTAGCTTTTGCTGGGCTGACGGGGCCAAATGATCTCAATCCATCGACAACAGCGAGCGAGGTTGCAGTCACGGAGAAGAATGATTTGGAATACTTGAGCCCTGTTGACATCGGAGGCACAATGATGCAGCTTGACTTTGACACAGGGTCCAGTGATCTGTATGTGGCAATTTTCATTTACTTCTGTTGGATTGGTTATGATGATCAGCAAGACGAAAGGAACAGATTGACTTGCAGGAAATTGCCAAAATCATGTGGTTCCAGTTTCAGCCGGGTCCCAGATTCTCGATCGGTTCATCTGGCCAATCAGGCTGAACGCCTTCTCGAGGCTTTGCTCTTGCTAATTCAATCATTAGATGGGTCTTTTCGGAGCGTTTGCCTCAGCAGCAGCGAACTGGACACCAGTTCTACTCTGTGACTAACAACACTGGCGGGCAGCCGTTGGATGGTCTGTCCTGGAAAATCGCATATGGAGATGGAAGCGGTGCATCTGGAGTCGTCTATGCTGATAGAGTGAAAGTTGGTGGAGTAACGGCCACGCGACAGGCTGTCGAGGCTGCAACCTCGATCTCTACCCAGTTCATCGAAGAACACTCAGATGGCTTGTTGGGGCTTGGGTTTGGAAACACGAACACCATCAAACCAACGAAACAACCAACATTTTTCGAGAACATCAAACCGTCACTCAAGGCACCGTTGTTCACCGTCACGTTGAAAAAGAACTCCACGGGTATCTATGATTTTGGATACATCGACCCTCAGAAATACATCGTATGTTACAATTCACTACTCCGATGCAAACCTTTACTAACCTCAAAAATAGGAGCCACTTCAGTACGTCCCAATCAACACAAGTCGCGGCTACTGGGAATACACCACCACCGGATTCTCCGTTGGCGAAGGTTCCCTAGTGAAAACCTCCTTCCAATCCATCGCAGATACAGGAACAACACTACTCCTCCTCCCACCAGACGTAGCCCGGGCCTACTACGCCAACGTCACCGGTGCAGTAAACAACCAAACAGAAGGCGGCTACGTCTTTCCCTGCAACTCACTTCTCCCTGACCTAACCGTCGAGTTAATCGGCGGTGTCAAAGCAACAGTCCCAGGTACCTTCATGAACAGAAGTATAAGCATGACAAAAGGAAGCACAAGCTGTTACGGCGGAATTCAACAAGGTTCTAATACCCTCAGTATCTGGGGCGACGTATTTCTCAAATCCCAATTCGCAGTATTCGATGGTAGTACACCACCACGCATCGGATTTGCAAGACAAAACTCTGCGTTCCAAATCGCAACTCCGGATTCGCCGCCGAGAGCAGACACGCCACCCACTCCACCAAAACCGGTTATTTCGCCTAGCCCTACGGCTACAACGATTAGTATTCCCGGTGTCGTGGTGCCCGGGCCGGGCCCGCTTATGACTTTAGGCCCCATTGCGCCTGTTAAACCTGTTGAGGTTTTGAAGGGGAAGGTGAATTGGATGATGGGGTTGTTTGAGGATTTGGCGAGTAGGTGGAGGAGTGGGGGCGCGGAGAATAATGGTGTTATTGGGAGGAATAGGAAAATGGTTGGACGATTCAAGTACGAGGACGTTGAGTAGAATGAATTGAGCTGGGGGGCTGGAGAACACCATGTTGACGACTCATAATGAATAGATTTTTTTTTTCTTGAAATCGTATCGATCCATTCCACAGTCCCTGATTTCGAGAAATGCTATGACCTGGAAGATTTCAATTCGTTACCTATAAACCCAACTTCGAACTCAATGAAGAAGTGTCCGCATCAAAACCCAACCTTCTCCTCAAAATACTCCCTTGCCTTCTCCACACCGTCAAAACTGACCACAAACACCGGATGCACAGCCCTCACCCTATCCATATACTCACAAGGCACATCATCACTCCCCTTCCCCTCAACACTCCACCCAAATCCCGCCGTCGCACCCACGACACCCAACCTCTCGACCTCGCGATACGAAAAAATATTCTGCGCGGCGCTGAGACCGGCCAAAACGTAGCATGTATGGTAAGCATCTGGAAATTTGGAGGGCTTGTCGCGCAGACCGCCTGTACGGAGGTTTTGGCAGCAGCAGAGGATGTAGCGTGCCAAACCGGCGCGGGACCAGAGGTCTTTTGGTGGTGAAGTGGCGGTGGGGTTTAGAGCAGCGGAGATGAGGGCCCAACAGCCGCCAACCCAGTGGGAGTAACATCCGTCTACGAGTTTGTTGGTGCGTCCTGCGAAGCCGCTTTCCGGAGCGTGTTGTTGGGATGAGAGCCAGGATATTAGGGATGGGATATGCAAGGTTGAGGGAATGCTTTTTGATGGGGTGTCGATTATGCTTAGACATGCTAGGGCGCAGAAGGCGTAGGCGCCGTGGGCTTCGTTGTTTGGGGCGCCGCCTATGCCACCTTCGTAGGTTTGACAGCGTTTTATCCAGGTTTTGAGGTTGGTTAGGAAGGTTTCCGTGCCATTTACTCGCGCGGGAGAGTCTGCTGGGAGTTCCATGGGGAGGTTTAGGAGAGATATTATGGTCATGCTGCAGTACGCTCCTCTGTGGAAGTTGTTGGTATGTGGTCTTGGTGTCTTCTGTGTTGGGAGGGAGCTTACCTGATGTCAACTTCACCACCTGAAGCCATGGAGAATCCTCCACTTTTTTGCTTCATCCGTCCCAGGAAGTGCCACATTCCTTTTCGATCAATCATGTCGAGAGCTTCTGTCCCACCGACGGCTATCAAACTCAAGATGGCGGCATAAGACGTGGCAATATGTGGCAATTGCCCGTGACCACCACCAAATCCGCCATCCCGATTTTGAGCTGGGATGAAAGTTGAGATGACCCTAGAATCTAATCAGCCCATCATTTCTATAATAATTGGCTCTGATGTTGATTCACCTCTGTCGGTATTGCGTCACATCCTCACCCAAAAGATACAGACCCGTAAGCGCCCAATAAACCATCCACGGCCTCGACGCATCCGCCGCCGTGAAACCAGCTGGAAGCGGTCCATTGATCATCATACTCAGATATTTGACATGCTTCGCTCGTCCCAGTTGCGATACCCCGAAAAGATTTAGATCACCGCCTGGCTCCGTAAGAAAAGGTAGACACTCTTGGACCGTCTCATCCTGCATCTCTGAAGACTCCGTGATAAGCGCATCTCGGATGAGCGGGAGGGTTGTGAAAAGTGCTGGAACGGGTGGTATGTCATCATCCACTGTTAGTTGTGTTATGCTGGGTGTTGTGCTTGTGGCTTCGTCGTCGTCGACTTCTATGATCCTTGAGGGGGCGTTCCCGGATGGTTGATTTTCGGTTGCCATCTTGGGAAATTGAACAGCTCGCTTTCTGCGCAGAGGTCGTATTGGCATGGGATTTGCGTTATCAGATGTACTCTTCAAAGTCCGATCTTAATATTGTTCCGCTGGAGTGCATAGTTATGCCTTTCAGGCTGTTGTGATGCTGATGGCAGAACTCCTGTAACACCTTTTTCAGCAGACTCTACGGTATTCAGGGCATGGAGGATTCATTTAAGAACTTGTTGGTATGTTGTTGTTGTTCCACTAAGAGATCGAGTTCGTGAATTTCGTAGAAGGAGTATCATGTGACTGATCAACAAAGTTGCGTGTTGCAACGTACATACTCGTGTGTTCGTTTCCTAAGGATCTTGAAACTGATGACGGTTTTCCCCAAATCGAAGCCGAAATGGAAAAATGAGAGATCAGAGGTGTGCGCCATTGTAACCACGTGGAAATGATGTGGCGTCAGGGTCTAATTATAGAGGGGTGACTTCTGAAGGCTGTACTATACCTATCTATAAGGAATTCTATTTGCAAATTTATAAAATGGAACTACCACATCGAAAATAAACCTAGAAGATCCTGATATCTCTCCACTACCCTTGCAGAACCCCACCAGAACCCCTCCAGTACCGAGATCGTGTACTGCCCACTTCACACGTCTTCAGCTTTCCCAGCCGCAAGGCTCCAGCGAGGATACCAGGCGCGAGCTGCTGAGGAAACTCATTCCATCTCCCACAGAATCGTGCTACCACCAACAGGGGAGAGAATAAAAAATGCTTCTGCGAGAAGATAAGTGATATCGTGGCCTGTATTTGCCAAACCGCCTTTCGTAGCCGATCCAGCACAAGTGTCCGCACTTGAAGACCCTATTAACAACAAAGAAACTAACAAAATGTCAAACGGCACACGCGGATAGACGGGCCTGCGAGTAAATGCACGACAGTCCAGAAGCAATCCAGATTTCTTCCATTTTTCCATCCATACTATTACACCCCCACAACTGCCAAAAATCTAGTGAATCTTAAGCTCTTCTCCTAATGTGTCGCGTCTCATTCTCAAAGCGGCAAGAGATTCAATGAAATGCGACGTAATTTGATAAGCCAAAAAAATGAGACGTCTCATATCAATTGGGCCAGTTTTATTATTTGTAAGATATATACATTTCAAACATTCAGATGTGGTCCACAATTTTACTCCGTTTCTAAGACGCCAAAGTTTCTTGGTGGTTCAATTCAGTACGATCCTGTTCTAAGAGCCGCCCTTGACCCGGTCCAATGCTGACTCAACAATCATACAAATCAGTCTATCGTATGAGACACCTGCATCCAGAGAGAGTGTAGAAATGTCGGAAATGCCAGGCCGTAGACCTGGGAGTTGTTGAAGCTATGAGATTCTCAAGGTTAGCCAAGGCTCGATTACAAGGGATCTTCGAGGACATAATTGAGGTGGCCTTACTTCTACAACATGGGGAACGGCATCTGGACCATTTGTATCCAACCTGATGTCTACTCGACCACAATCTCGACAACCCAAAGCACGCCAGGCTTGAAGCGCGACATAGCGTGCGGCCTCAGCCTGTGCATCATCCTCGCCTGGTGTGATGTGTTCCATAGCAGAATCTTCGAATTTCAAAAAATCAGCATAGAGATCCGGTGATTCTTTCGAAGTCGTTTGGAATTTCTTCTCCCTGATGCCTATACATCGGGTGTCTTTCCCGGTTCCAATGATACCCACTGTAAATTCTCGGCCCGAAAGGAAGGACTCTACAAGAATCTCATCATCAGGAAAGTCTAGTGAAAGACGTTCTAGCTCTGGCTGCAATGCCGTGGCGTTGGACACTTTGTTTGTTTGGCCGATGCCTCTTGAACACCCTTGTTGGCCTACAGGTTTGATAAACAGGGGGTAATGTGACAATGCTTCCGCATGTTTGCATTTGTAAGAACCGCACTATAGTGTTCAAGAACACTCGGTGACGATATTCTGGTTGAGAATGCTGGGACAACAACGAATGGCGCTGTTGGAATTTGATAATTTTCCAAGAGCATCTGTTCACCTCTGTCAGCTAAGGTAGACATACCGCCCGGGTTCTAGTGCAGGGTGACATACCTTTGTCTTTGCTTTGTTGATACACCATGCAAATGTCGCAGCATCCGACATCGTGAAAAGTGATGCGGTAAACTTCCAGGAGACCAAGTACCTGAGACTCTCTAGCAGATCCAAATATTCGAGAATGCATGTTAAAAACAAGGTCACAAACTGATTTTCTATCATTTAGTGCAAGATGCTGGATTAGGGTATGAATACCGCCTAGCGGTTTGACGACATAGCCTGCCTTCTCGACTGCTGCTGTGATGCCTTCGATCGTTTCGATGTATTCATACCCGTTGACCAAGTCGGCTGAAACTCCTTCGGCAATGGAATCGGATTTGAGGTCATAGCATAGTCCTATCGTCGAGCCTGGTGAAGTTGCGATATCCTGGTTTCTCATCGTGCTGAAACGGAGTACTTCTTGTGTGACTTTCGACTATAAGGAAACCTATGTCCTAAGTTACAGTCTTATACTGATTGATAAAACGGCGAACGGATCGGGATGTGGACGTTTATCATTGCCCACCGGCTGATTTTATTGCCATGACTACATCGCACCTGGTTACCCGCGTAGGTAGAACCACGGCTCTTTTACCGCCAATCCCTTTGTCGATATACAGAAACTATTGCATCATACTGACCATGTTTGGGTTAATCTTGCGTTAAACGCGACATTATGGGCGACCTGCGTTAGGAGCAGATCGACCAATAAACGGGTGAACAACTCGGCTTCAGAGATAATGAATGCAATTTCTGATTTGTTGGTAGTCGTGTTGTTGAGACAAGGAAGTCCGAGATCCGGAAAGTTTGTAGGTCTAAATATAGACAGATGCGAATGATGGAAACATCCTCGTGTGATTTCCCTGCCCCATGCTTCCTTCATCATCAAAGTTCGCGATGTCTCGCACAGTCGCATTACAATGCGAACTCTGTGGCGATCTCAACTACCCTCCTAACTCCATCTTCCGTCGCACAGTTGATTCTACCCGCTTGAAGCAGAGCGCACAGGATGGGTGTCAAGCATGCACTGCTATACATGCTGCGATCTCTGCGTATCCAGAGCCGCTGGGATTGCAGGTCATCAGATTACTAAGTTTGTATTCGCCAGGCAATGGATCGCCTTTGTCTGGTTGAGCCGAGAGGTCCAACTTCTGCCAACGAAGATCCGTTGTATGTGAGGGCTCTTGAACTTTCCACTGCGCCAGGTAGGCATTAATACCGTATCCGCTCAAAACCATTCACTGATACTACGGCTGCTACTAAGGAGAGCCACAGATTTGGTCAGCCATCGGAGTTCACCGAGATGTCTCATTTGATTCCTCCTCAGCTACAGCCATGGACCTTGCAAAGAACTGGCTGAAGGACTGTCTTGAAAGGCATTCAGGCTGCCCACAGGGACCAAATCATTTGGGTGGATGTCTACCCACTAGAGTGCTTGAGATAGAGCCGGACGGAACAAATGTTCGACTTCTCACAACCAAGGGGGCATTGGGGAGGTATTCAGCCCTCAGCTACTCTTGGGGAGCACCTCCTCATCCATGGAAGACCACGCCATCAAACTTGTCTTCTCACGCTCAAATATGGCAACTTAGGGCTTACCGAGGACCCTTCGAGACGCAGTGACTATTATCTGCAAGCTTGGTTTACGTTACCTCTGGATCGATGCATTATGCATTATCCAGGAGTTCGACGATTGGTTTACTGAAGCCGGTAAAATGGGTGAGTATTACCGCAACGGTACTGTGACTATCTCCGCAGACGGCTCTGTTGACAGCCACACCGATTGTTTTGTTCGCGGCAACCGTAGCTCATTATCCTTGGTACCCGTCTTGTTTGGAAACAAAGAGGCGTTACTTCATGTCCGCGCAAAAAGTGCATGGCCGCTGGATGGATCTCATCCTCCGATGGCCTCAAAATCAGGCATCTCAAACAAGCTCATTACGAGAGGATGGACATTGCAAGAATATCTCCTCTCACCAAGAATACTCTATTGCACACAACGAGAGCTGGTATGGGAGTGTGCCTCTGCGATGCCGTGCGAATGCACATTGAACCCTGATTTGCCTAGCCCAATGATATTGAAGAAACGCTTGATCAAAGAAAACTATCGACCAAGAAGTTGGCATCAAGCCCACCAAGGTCCAGGTGAAGAAACGACATCAGGATTCCTACTGAACTGGGGGAATGTAGTGGCTGATTTCACGACGCGAGATCTTACCTACACCTCTGACCGCTTGCCTGCGGTATCTGGCTTAGCAGCGGTGGTTCAGAGTATGGATCCCAAGAATGAATATGTGGCAGGTTTATGGACGAAAAGGCTACCCCTATGGCTGTGTTGGCAGGTTCATATCCCATTTCAGGGTTTCAAAACACTGAACAACAGACAGACAACCTACTGTGCACCTACATGGTCGTGGGCCTCAACAACGGGAAAAATCGTGATGCCAACCAACCTCGATATATTGATTGGGATTGAAGAAACAGAGTTTCGAGGATCCGTCGACATCAAGATCGAAGTCACTTCTCTGCTTTACGCACCTGCCAGTTCAAACATACTCGGCAACTTGAATCAAGGGGAACTTGTTGAAACTGATGAAACCAGTATTGCTTGTTGCGACTCCCCTTCAGTGATTACTGTGTCAAAAGCACTATATAATCTATACTATATATTAGACTTACCTTTTACTTATTAAATAAAATATGTAGCTTTATATCTTGTCAATTTTCTAACAGTTATAAGCCCGGTTTACTTAGATTTATTTATCGTATATAGTTAATATTATTATTAACGCTCTCTCTATTTTAGTAAAACACGCTTAGCCTAATTAGTTTACCGCCTAGTTTATTTACTACTTACGAGCCTTATAATACTAATTAGTTATACTTTACTATATATTCTACCCCGTACTTTTAAAACGATATTTATTAACTAAATATAATATTTTTTTTAATATCTATATTAATATAACCTTCCCTTAAGGTCTTCCTCGACCTCCCTTCTAAGTATAATACTTTTAGAGACTAGATTCGTATAATTATAGTTACCGATAATATCTAGAAATACGTAGATCCCGACTTTAAGTCTTAGGCTATTCCTTTTTCGGCCGAGGAACTTACTCTTTTTACTATACGAAACGTAATTATTAAGAGTAACTTATAACTTAACGACGAGACGTAGGTAATAATTATTCTAGATCTACTAAGGTAACGGTATACGACTTAGCCCTTATTTACTACTCCGGAGTTTCTAGGCCTATCTACGGTCGGCCTAATAACGATAGACTAACTAAGCCGAATAACTATAACCTAAAAGTAGCTTTTCGACTACTATATAGCTAAATATATAGTTAAATTACGCTAATACGACTACTAAGCGAAGGTAGTACGCAAACTTAAACTTAAGATCTTAGTAAACGTCTTATAGTTATACTATATTTATATAAGGTACTGCGATACCGTTTTAGATATTATATTAGCTCTTAAAAACAAAGTTGCGCTTATAGATCGTACCCTTAAAATTAATATTAGGCGTTAATACGAATACGTTACTACTCTCGGCCTAAAAGTAAATATAGTTAACGGCTAGATTAATAGTTAGGTCTCTACTTTTAACTAAGCTAAGGAGATTAAACTCTATAATATCGACGATAAGCGACTAATCTTTAATTTTATAGGTATAGTTACTAGGTTTAATCCTATCTAGTCGTAGAACTAAGATAAAAACTTAAATAACCTCCTCTTAGATAGTAAGCCTCTACCGAGTATTAAGACTATTATAGCTCGTTTCCGAAATAAACGTCGCCTCGCTATTACTAAAGTACGAAATCTATAGCTTAAACCTTCCGTATTTGGCATATTTTAGGGAGAGAAATAGTTAGAAAAATAGCTAGAAATCGAGAACTCCGCGAACGTTAAGGCTAATACTAAATTAAACTAAAAGAAGAATTACCTTTACGATAATACTTATTATTAGGGATCTTATAAATACCTCGTTAAATCTTTACGAGAGGAAGGATGGTCCCCTAAAGCTATTACTTAACGGAAAATTAATAATACTATTAGGAAGAATCCTAAACTTACGAGTATTATCGCTAATATTAATAAATAGGCCTTAGAAAGAAGTAATACTTTATTAAATCTACCTAAAATCGCTATTTTAGTAGCTATAATAGTAGCTATTAGTTATTAACTACCGACTATTATAGTAGCAATCTTACTCGTAACTTAGGCTACTATATACTATAACGTTTAGTATCTCGATACTACTTTAATAGACTACGTTATAAATACTAGTAAAAACTTTATACCAACTTCTACTATACTAACTAGCTTAAGTATTATTAGAGGCATAGGAATAGCTCTTATTAAGTTAAAGGAAACCGTAAAACTGCTAATTTTAATACTAAATAGCCCTAGAATCTTAGTTCTCTTAGACGTATACTATACGCCGTTATATACTACTAACGTTATTAGTATAGTAAAGCTTATTAATAAGAGCTACGACGTTAACCTTAGGGTTTATAAAATCGTCCTTAACGGCACTTATAAGGCTTCCTTCTATCGTAAAGGAGCTATATAGTTTATAGCTAGTTCGACTAAAACGGAAATCTTAGAGAAAAGTTAACTCCCGGAGTTACGTAAGATATTAGATCTTTTATATTTTCTTTAGAATTCTACTAACTTCGAGTTAATTACTCTCGTAACTACTACTAGTATAGCTCCTACTATAGCCCTATATACTAAATTAATAATACTAAGGCTACTAAAGTAAGTAACTCTTAGGGAGTAGTATAAAATCCTTAGTTACGCGTTAACTACTACGTTAATAAAACTCGAGGAATATACGATAGGGGTAGTTATTACTAAAGATAGCTTACTACTAGCTAGTAAATATAAGACCTACGTAATTTCTAAAGCTTAGAGAGTAGTTTCTAGACGTTCTAGTTACTCTAATATTAGGCTTGGTCTCCCTTTTAAGAGGGTATTAGTAGATATAGTATACTATATACCTTCGCTTAACTATAACTAACTCTTAACTTACCTAGTCTATATTTCGTATAGCTACTATATAGTAACTAATCACTAGTCTTAGGACTAGATATTTAACGTAATTAAGGAATTCGTTCTACTAATTTAGGCTATAGGCTTTAAAATTCGATAGCTTAAAACCAACGCCTTCGTAAGTATATAGCTCGTTAGCTTCTTAAAATAATACGGTATTATTCGGGAAGTTTCTACTCCCTATATATAAGCTTAAAATGGCGCCGTAGAGAATACTAGTAAATAGCTTACTCGGCTCGCTCGCTTAATTCGAATATACGTAAAACTCTTAGTAAATCTTTAGTCTAAATACGTTAAAGTAGTATACTACTTACTTAATTTTTAGCTAATAAAACGCCTAGATTAGCGAATACTATTCGAATACGTTACTAGGCGAAAGCCTAACTTATCTTATCTTTAAATTTTTAGTTGCCGTACCTATCCTCTTATCTATAATATTCCTAAAAAGGAAAAGATAGAGCCTAGGGTATATATTAGCTACCTTATAGGCTACGATTCTAGTAATATCTTTCGTATTTAGGTCCCCTTAAAAGGCCGTATTATACGAATACGAGATGTTACCTTTGACTCTACGAGGTTTTAGTCCCCTAACGATATAGATTTAGGCCTTATTTAAAAAATTAAGGATTCCGTTAGCGTATTACCCCCTTTGCCTTCGCTATTAAATGGTATTAAGGAAGCGTTACGGGATAATTTTAGTATTTATTACTAAAATTTAGTATAGTTAACTACTCTAATTAACAACGAGTTATAACCGTTATAATCTAGTATAAAATAAGTAGTTACTTAGCTTCCTACGCCTTTACTAATACTATCTATAACGTTAGAGTCCCCTAAAGTAACCTAAACCGATAATATAAAATACGTTCGTGTAGCTCGTGAGGCTACTATAACGGTAGAATCCTTAGAGGAAGCTACCTAGCTATTATAGTATTACGAGACCTCTACTAAAAGTACTTAAGTAGGTATAGACCTAGATTCTAAGAATATTATTATCGGAAAGCGCTAACGTATATATAAGTCGTTTATAACTTAAGTTAATAACCTCTTAAGCTATTATTTAGCCTATAACTCGGCTATATCTTTTACTACTACTACCTCTCGAATATATATTAGTTAGATGCCGCTACTACCTAAGTTTTAGTATTACCTTATTTAATATCCTTATATAGATTAATTTACTACTATAGCTAAAAAGGAATATAACGACCTCCGCCGTATAGGCACGTTTACCTACGTTAACGAAAAAGATATAGATCTTAGAATTACCCCTTTACTACTACTATAGGTATTTACCTATAAGATTAACTTAGATAGCTACTTAATAAAATTTAAAGTACGTATCTACGTAAGAGGCAACTTATAACTTACTATTACCGAAACTATAGTAACTATACTTATAGTAAGGATATTTAGATTCCTTATAGCTCTTATTACTACTTTTAGACTTAAGATAAGATAATACGATATTATTAATACGTATATTAACGCTAGTTTTAACGAAACTATCTATATATAATACCCTAACGGCTTCTAACGCCCTAGTTTAATTAAACTCCTTCGTGCCTTATACGGTTTAAGGTAATCTCCGGCTCTCTAGTAAGTATATTTCTTAGAAATACTTAAATCTTTTAGCCTATTACCTGTTCCAGGAATTCCCTACTTATATATTAAGTAAGATCTTATTGTTTTCTTCTTTATAGACGATATTATCGTTACTTATTATAAAAGATCTATATATCTCGTCTCGGAATTTAAGCTTAAACTCGCAGCTCGCTATACTATTAAACGTATAGGAGTGCCCGAGTACTTCCTTAGAATAAGAATTCTACGTAATATAGTAAATAAGATACTCTTACTACTATAGGATATATATATTAAGAAAATTACTACTAAATTTAACCTTACTAACCGTAAACGAGTCTCGACTCCTATACCCGTAATACCTCTTATCGGCGATCCCGACGTAAAACCCGAATTTATCTTTCTATACTAGTAAAAAGTTGGCTCGGTTAACTTCGTAGTAACGATCTTAAGGCCTAATATTGCTAAGGTATACTCGTTACTATCTAAATACCTAATAAAGCCCTCTTAGTAATACTAAGATATCGTAGACTAGGTTATTATTTATCTCTACTATATACGTTTCCTCGCTATCGTTATTAACGGTAATATTACTACGTTAATCTTTTCCTACTAGTTAGATACCTCCTTTACCGATAACCTTAAAACGAGATATAGTAGCGAGGCTTTTATATTCCTATTCTATAACGCTCTAATTAACTAGCGTACTATAAAATAGCGAATAGTTATAACCTTAACTACTAAGGCGGAGCTCCTTTCGCTCTTAGTAGTATCTCGGGAGATAATATAGTAGACTAGGTTTTTTAAGGCTATACGTTTTAGTATAGAGGAAGCTATCTATATATACTACGATAATACTTAAATAGTTAGTTTAATAAATAAGGAAATACTAAAGCTAGTTACTCGCCTAAGGTACGTAGATATTTACTAAATATAGCTTCGTTAGTAAGTTTAGTAAGGTATTATTACTATAAAGCTTATTCTAACGGCTTAGATAGTTATAGACGGTTTTACTAAGTTATTCGGCCCTTAGGGGTAAGCGAACTTTATAGAATAACTAAATATAGTTAACGTTAAAGTAGAAATTATAGGGGTTACTGTAACACTAAAAACGGAGTAATTACGACATTTTTTAGTATACTTAGGGAAGTATACTAAGAGGGTATATTAAAACTAATAAAACTAGTATTACTTATTACGACTCCCCTTTAGTAATTACTATATTAAAAGCACTATATAATCTATACTATATATTAGACTTACCTTTTACTTATTAAATAAAACATGCAGCTTCATATCTTGTCAATTTTCCAACAGAACTTCGGTGCAAAGGAGTTGCTGTGCTGGTGACACTACAGGAGACCAAGGCTGCCCAGCAGCTGTATATCATTGCAGATGCCAGTGTTGACGGGTCGAGGCCCACCGCCCTTGTATATCGCGACACATATGATGATAGCGATGAGATCGAAATTGGATGCTCGTATATGTTTCTCGTTGTACTGTCCCATAAGACAGTACACGGTGATCCAAAATATCCCTCCCTTACGTATGGCCTTCTGTTGAAGAAGCGACAGGGCAAAGGGTACAAAAGAGTGGCTTTGGTCATCGGCTACCCCGACTATGAAGGAATCGGAGCTTATTTTATAGATTCTTGGGAAACTGTAGGGGATATCGGGGAGTTGACTGTATATTAAGATAGGAGAATCTACCCTGTGCAGTCCCAAAACACGTCCCAACTCTCCGACTTACAACACACAGCCAATTCGATAATTGCCGAAGCAAAATCTGCCTAGACCGATCTAACGTCTTCAGCTCAATATCAACCGCGATAGACTCCTGGCAATCTCGGAAAACATGGGCTGTGGTAAAATGGTATATCATGCTGTATCAGCCATATTTCCGGTTTCTGTCATGGCTGGAAGGCAGAATCCGTGAAACAATTTTCAGTGAACGTGTTTGTTATCGTGCGCAAGTAATGGCTGGTCTTGCTAATCTCAGAATGTACTAATGTGAAGCCACAAAGATATTTTTGTCCTCGAGCGGATTCAGCCTCGCTTTCGCTCGCTAAATCGGGCCTTTGATTGGTTCAGGCTGGTGACTCAAGCACTGCACTCATCTACAAAGACCTTCATTCGTAAATTGTGAGCTTGAGGCCGCGAAGTCGGATGCAGTTTTCTCTGAGAGCTGGAGATAGTGCGAATCAAAAGACGCCGATCAATGATTGCTGTTGGACATCGGAGATCGGTTTCAGCCATGGGGCCACAAGGCTGTCGGTAGACCGATTATTTAGTTGTCAGCGCTGCAGCAGGTCGTGTCCAGGCTTATTTAGCGAAGCCTCTCTTTCTATTTTCAATCGCGATTTCGATTGTACGGTAATCAATATTGTCTTACCTACCGATTACTCACTCTGTTGTCCTTGTTTTGGAGATTATTTGTTCAACAAAGGGATTGTGAACATGGTAGCGCCGCCTCAGGGCGTGAAGGGTGGCGGTGGACGCGCCCTTGAAAGACAAAATGAAAGCAAAAAGTGCGTAAAATTACTTCTCCATCTCCGTTGACACCACTAAAGTATAGTCTCAGCAACAATTTCTACACTGGCTACCCAACTTACAATCTCAATCTTGACCATCCCACTGTCATGCCTCCATATATAAAAGCGCCGCTGAACTACAGATCCAGCAATAATGCTTGGCCCCAGTACACCTCTGGAAATCCATATCCATATCCAGATCCACCAAATAATGGACCCAGCTATAAAGGAGACTTCAAATACACCTCTGCAGATCCTCTTCCGTCTCCATACTCGTTATCAAATCATGGAAGCGGCAGTCGTGGACACATCCAATATCTCCCAATGCATACTCCTCTATTTCAAAACCCAAACCTTCCCCCAAACCATGGACCCAGCAAAGACTCTTGGTTGGATGACACCTTCGTCGAAGGAAGTCCACGTCCCTCACCTCCCAAACAACCCAGCCGCTCAGAAAAGTGGCTAACTCGCGGCAACAACCTGGGAAAAGCCGTGATGACAATCGGAACCGGGATAACATTCGGAACGATATGGGAGCCGAGCGGTATCCTTCCGATGGCTGGCGCCGCAATTGCTGGTGGTGGAGCTATGATTTCTGCAGTGACTTGGGTTTGTAAGGTTTGTTTGAAGAGTTATAAGGTTGCCAGGAAAGAAGTGCATGCCATGAGATGTATGGATCCTGATTGTAGGCGTCCTGGGTGTTGAAAAGGTGGATTGTACTTGGGTTGTGCTCGGGTTCGTTTGTAGAGGAATAAGTCCTTCAGAAGTTTTGGAAATGTCGTACTGTTCTTGAATGAAAGAGATTTGGTATTTCTCGAGAGGAGATCTGCGACCAAATCAATGAAACGTTAGATTTTGCTGTCGAAGACGAAGAGATGACCATAATAAACAAAGGATTGAGGTTGTCAGGCCGAGAACAACAACACTGGATCGCGAAATAGAGGGCCAAGTCCATTCTTAGTGTGTCCAATTTTGGAAAGATCACGACAGATACTCGTTCTTCCCTTATCCAGCTCTATTTCCACTCTCCAGAAACTCCAGTTGGTTTAGTACTCTTATTATAGATAGGTTATATATAAGTCTCGACCCCGCAAGCTTGAATTGATTGCTTGGTCTGATATCAGAAAGCAATCCTTCGACAGCTTTTACGCTCTACACTCTTCTACAAAGCTGATTTCGTCTTTGGTCATCCTTTCAGAAAGGGAACATAGTTGATAGCGCAGCTACGATATCAGCGCTGAACCCTACGGATGAGGGGCTTTGGCAGGCAAAAATAGATAGGGACAATATTGACTGGAAAATGTGGGATCTTTGGATTACTAGAAGCAGGGAGGAAGCCTTGTGTTCAAGATAGAAAGCTATTCAAATCCCGTTGAGTCTCTCTTCGCAGTGAAAGGAATATTATGACAAACCCATCGTATCTTCAGTGCTTAGGAAGGTACCAAGCTCTCGCCCTTCATTGACACACTTTCACCGTAAGAATTTTTGCCTATTGAGGCTGTCATTTCGGCATTCCCGAATCAACTCAAGCCAAGCCGGACAGGACTTCTCAAAATATGATCGAGGCCGCGGGCCGCCGCGAGCCACTCCTTTCTCGCGTGGAAGAGCATGGATATTGAACGGGTTGGGCGATGTCAATTATGGCTTCGCAATGTGCCATGGACAAGAGGCCGCTTCTATTCTTGATTCTTGAATTAGTGAGCCCATTGTGTAATACGACGTAGACATCCGACTTGACGCAGGCTTTGGCGAGGTTTACAGGCATCTGTGAATGTGTACACGACTTTGGCGGGTTGGCAGATTTGAGAAGTCTGTGGATCGAACATGGGACTTTGAGTACTGATATAACTAATCCCGTTACAGGTACTAGAGAAAGATTGGAGCTGATGTGGCCGGACAAGGCACCCCTAGAGTCTGAAGCAAAAATCCTTACAGACATTGACAATGTAACGTCATATAGCAGACATCGCCATTACGACTCGGATTGTCCAACTTAACATGCGGCAAGTCGCCGAATCACCACGGCAGCGGCGTGGCCTCCGAAATATTAACAATGCTCCAGTCTTCTCCACCAAAAACCCCAGGTTCTGAAGGCCAAGTCGCGGGACGGAACCTGTCGCGTAGCTGATGGAGATTGAGATTTCGGTTTCTAAAACACTGGCCTCCATGACTTCATTATCATCGAAAGATATCATACCCAAGATCTCGGTGATCGTCGACAGTGTATGGTAAGTCGAGACGTCGGCCAAAAAAGTTTCCCCACCAGTTCTCATCTCATCAATATCGGCTCGATCTCGGGGATCGATTGCCACAAAAGAAATCATGGAGAAACAAAAGCCCAATCGCCATAAATGAATTCAAATATCAAAACAGGAAAGTAATCCAAGGCGTTGAACGTTTGCACCATTCATCATCACATCAATGCACCAACAAATCCTCGTCCCAATCAGACACCTCAAGCAAACCAACCTTATTCCCAAAGCCCGCGAAAGTCGGTCAACTGACAGGAAACTCGTATCGTGTCATTCCCGCCCCAATCTAAACATTAATATATTAATTCCCCATATAGCTACATACATCATATTACCCCGGCAGTGTACAGAGAGCAAGGACCCACGCACGTCCCCGAGAACGCGCGCAGCCCACGAACGCGTAAGGTGAATGGTTGCATGGACCCAGTACGTAGACACAGCGTCGATCCCCGCGCGCGCCAACGGTCTTTTCGGGATGTGTTTAATGATTGTGGATTTGCATTTAATATGGAAAAGTCGGGAGGCCATGTCATACCCGATCTTTCCAGATTAATATGCATGCTTGATGTTCCCTTATGGACGGGCCACCCGAGTGCATGAATCTCTGTCTTTGCGTGTGGCGCTAGGGAACTGGACATGGTTTGGTGCGTGTTGCCCTAATGTGGATGGCAGGATGCGAAAATAGAAAGGTCGGAATATAGATGATGGTTTTTGGATTCTGAATGTAGAGGATGGTGTGGCTGGTGAGGTAGCATGGATCTTGAGTAAGTAATTCACTGATTCTGTAATGAAAAGAAGTTGATACGGTATGTACAAGACAATGATGAATTTGGTGTAGTTTGAATGGCTGCCCTATAGACAAGCGATATTGAAGCTCTTGAAATCCTTGGTAGCCTTTCCTTTACCCTCTCTCTTCTCACTCTTGTCCTCGAGACACATCTCATTGTCCTTGTCTTTGCAATCATCATCCAAATACATCTTCAAGCAACACCTCAAGGGTGGTGGTGGTGCTTGTGTCGGCCCCCTCCACTCTCCTCCATTACCATTCTGTCCTCTGTTTCCGTTGTTGTTCTGCGGTGGTTTGCTCGTGGGTCCATTCCATCCCCCATTGGTGTTGCCTCCATTCTGTGGTTGGTTGTTGTAACTGCCCCACTCTCCATTGCCGCATCGTCTCTCGTTGTAGTCCTTCTGAGAGCATCCTTGAGGTGCAGGCGCAGCAGAGCGCTTGGAGCGTCCTATGCTCTTGTCCATTTTGAAGGTAAAGTTTTCTGATTTCTTCATGTAGAATCTCTGGCAGCTGCGAGAGCCGGTGCCGTCTGCCCGACCTGAGGATGTCTCAAAATGCCAGCCGTCAGCGACGACGAGAAGTGGTGTAAGCACCAAGGTGAGGGTGGCGGTGAGTTTCATGGTTGACAGTGAGCTGTGTTGAGGATGATTGAATGGGGTATGAAATTGTAGACTGTTATGAGCCTGTTGTATTTATGGAATGACTCTGAATGAATCTTGTTCTTTCGAGGCAACTTATAGCTACTTCTAATATCAGAAACTTTCTCACACCATCGATGATCACCGGAATTTTTGTTGCGGAGGCACAAAAATAACTTAGTGGTCTCACGGAATATTAGTTCTCGGCAGAATTATTGAGTATAATGTCTTGGTGGAGGTGGAAGAGCGAGATGATCACTCAAAGTTTCGCTTTGGGGTGTGCCGGATCGACGTTTTGACACTGAGAAGAGCTGACCTTCAAGCTTAAGCAAGACATTTGATTGATGGGAGAGGGATATTATAATGTATGATGACCAAGTAGCTCAGGCCAAGCTCACTTTTGGTAAGATTAGGCTTGGACGAGACCGAGGATATATTGAACTGGAAGAACATCGACTAGACAGAAAGCGAGGATAGACGCAAAAGGTCCAAAAATTCGTGTTCCGAAATCCAAGTGCCTAAAAATAATGTTCAGCAATTATTGTACCCTGGACCAGTCGTGGTTTTCGGAGAGGATTTTCAATATGCTGCGGATTAATTTTCATGTCCGCCTCCGGTAATTTCATCAACCAGTAGATCACCTCACGCCCACATTCCGAGGAGGATTCTTCTTGTAGCTTGAGAGAGGATTTGCTGACATCCAGTGGTAGGAATTTGGTGTTGCATCTAGTTGATGGCTAGTCCACCTATGTATATTACGCGTTCGTCGTGAGCTATTATAAGGCCGAATACATCATAAGACATCTCGAACTCAACGTGATCTGTTCAGAGAAAAGGGCAACTTGAGACTTTGAGTACTCGCTGTCTAGATGACAATATTTTAGTGACCGCCCGATATTTGAGATCTCAGGTTGCAACCGTGATGAATCACAGTCGAGGCGATAATCCTGATTCTGTTTGAAGTCATGAGACTGATTCTTGGAAAACTGCTCTTCTAATTCCACATAGTGATCGCCAAATATCTAGCAATTCGAAAAATGATGATGCCAGGAATTTCCCGCCCTCGATCTGAACTTAAGAACGTTCTATCCGATCCGTAGTCCTTTGTGTCGGGATTGAGAATTTATTCCCAACTGTGTAGTCAAAAGCGAGGATGACCGATCACGAGAAGGATACGGTAATCCAATAGTTCGGGATCATGTCTGAGGGGCTACCTCTTCAGATCAATGAGAGCTTCTCCACAGTGGTTCTATCGATTCTGTTCCATTCTGAGAGTGATGACCGAGGAATTAGTTGCTTAGATAGCGCACTCACAGTCTTGTAACGCAGTAGCAAAGTCTCTGGAATTTTCAAAAATGATTTTGCCAGGAATTCATGAACATCGACATCGAGCTAGGCCTGTTGTGTTGACCTCTAGCTTCTCGAGGGCGAACCTGAATTGATGAACTGATTGCGAGGCTTTACTCAGTCTCGGTGAACCGCACTCTTGCACTGGAGCACTGGCAGTTGAGAACGCCTAAATATCTGAATGACAATGAAAGCGTTGAGGTCCGTCGTCAACTGCTAGACTCGGGCCAGTCCGTAAGGATCGGAGCGCTTGCAGAACGCCAGATCTAAAATCTGCTGTGCGGCCACAACCTGGGCCACCGTTGACAGATGCTACGTGGGACAACATAAGAAGTGGTCGTACGAGCGTTAATCAGAACACAGCGGAGAACGAAAGTAGAAACTCAAACCTGCACGGTTGCGAGCGAGTCGCTTGATGTATTTCTGCACGACGTAATCTTGCTAAAGAACAAGTTTGACAGGATGGTACGAA
This sequence comes from Venturiaceae sp. KMAF11, assembly GCA_023078705.1. Taxonomy (NCBI): domain Eukaryota; kingdom Fungi; phylum Ascomycota; class Dothideomycetes; order Venturiales; family Venturiaceae; species Venturiaceae sp. KMAF11. Next base: position 1,457,923 of record JALGOQ010000007.1, on the reverse strand, counting down.
GTAATGTCGTAGATTGCGACGATAAACTTCTGGTGGCGAGGACTCGACAGAAATATCTTGCGACAAAGCAGCGAGACGCTCGGCAAGCAGCGGACCGTTCGGAGTTGTTGCGTTGCGTGTAGTATTCCCAACAAGGAGTGCTGGACGTAATTTCCAAAGAGGCTGTGCAGCGCTTCAACAGACAGGAACCTCAAGGGAGCGCATAATGTCTTGAAGCTGAGTGCGCCGCGTGGACGCAACGAATACACGTGCGAGACTTTTGTTCAGCGATCTTGGGTCTGCTGGTGCGAATGAGACAAATGAAGGCATGACCAATGAAGTCACAGCCTCAGGTATTGGAGTTGAAGGACGAAGAGCTGGACCGATAGATGATAGATAGCGATTCTGCCGAGAGAGGCTTGTTCGTGCCATCATTGGAGGGTGGTTCGGAGCAAAGACAGCAGAGAATGGTTGTGCGATTTTGTTTGGTTCGGATCCAAGTTCGGAGAAGATTTGATTTTTTTTGAAAGGAGAGGAACCCTAACTCATGCCCTAAATCGGTCATGCCGTTTGGTAGAGGAGATTCATGAATCGCTGGTGGTTGGTAACTTTCATGCGTTGACACAATCGAGATTCAAGCCACCAACCTCCGGGAGCCACCGAACCATGCAATGATTGGCTTGGATACAGTGGCTGTATTGAAACCTGCGTAATGATACCAGAACTGATGCGAGCTTCGGCGTTTCCACCGACTGCGCCTGTAACAATCAATCAAGTCTGGGAGCTTTGCTACATCGGGATCCTCAGCCACCCTCGACTTGACTCTTTGGGACTTCTGAGCGCCGATTACTAACTCACACTCGCGTCAAGGACGTGGCGAGTCCTTGCGCTATACAGGTTTGCTGTGGGGCTGGATCCTGTCAATGCCGCCTATACATCCCAGTTAGGGTCCATCCTCGCGGATCAGCTGTGCAAGGGAGACATCCACATCGTCGTCACAAGAGGCGGAGTGGCCAGGCGTTGGCATTATTGAGATATCTGCTGGGTGGGATGGGGCGGGAATGCATGCGATGGCATGCGATATAATGACTGCTATGCCTCCAAGTGAGATGGGCTCCAATCCAAGAGCCCATCCCATAAAGGTACATCAGGTACTCTCACCGACATCATCACCGACTGCCTCATTCTTGTTTGCCAGCACATCTCTCGACCAGCCACTCTACTTACCTCTGACTCCCTGCAAATTCTTGGTGTATCACAAAACCGACCGACATCCACCCCATCTGCACCACGACTCCTGGCCATCACAGAATCTATTTCCTGTCGAATAACCTTGGGCGACCCTACCAGAGGCCTTGCACTCCGGCACGCTCTAAAACGAACCATCAACGAGCGGAAACACGGAATCACCATCCTGCCTCCTGCAGATTTCGCACACGCACATTTCGTCTCTATCGAAGGGGCCGTGTGCTTGATATCGTTGGCTCAGATCCGGCAGACTCCTCCTCCCTGAAACGCGCTTTCGAGGGACAGGGTTCCTGAATTGTGCCGGGTGGCTTTTTTCTGCCAACGCCGAACGAACCAGTCATACCTTAGCTTCCCGTTTGATCTGTCGCGCGGGGATTGTCAGCCACGCACCTGTGCCCAATCAAACCATCCCAGCCCAAGATTCTTGGGAAGGTCCCGAAAAAGAACGAAGATAGTTCGTCCTATCACCCTGAATTGCACATCTAAGGGGCGCCTGCCTGAAGATACAGTATTTAGTAGAAAAGGAACTGCTCTCGTCCAGCCTCTTCTACTTCAAGAATCTGGTATCCTTCCTCTTCGACACTCATCTTCGCTTCACCATTCCCGCCCCCCGCCAATCCTTTTCCATCTCAAGGCCGCCTTGCCCCGCCTCACCCACGACACTGCCTTTTTGCCTTTGCGGATCCTACCTTGGCTGGACCTCCTGCAGACTGCCCCCAGCCTACGCCTCGCCTTCGTTTTAAACATCCACATCCCTGAATTTTATCAAAGACTATTGTCACTCCGCCGGTCGGACTGTCCAATTGTTTCTTGTTTTAACTACCTCATCACCGTCACGGCAGATTCGACTACTTCGCCCAGCCTGACAGCCCAAAAGTTTTTCGACAACAAACGACAATTTATTAATTCATAATATCTGCTCGTCGCTCCATATTGATCAGGGTAACTCATCGAGTAACACAATACCCTTTCCACTCCACCGCCACCATTTACGCCCATTGTCAAAAACTTTATTGTCCAAGGCAACACCACCATCTTGTAGATATATAAATCGTCACATCCACCTCGCCATCTAACCACATATCTCATCATGGCTTACTCAACACCATCATCGTCACAAAACAAGGCTGCTCTCGACTACTTTGTCCAACTTCCAGTCTCGAGGGAAATGATCAGCTATCTAGCCAAGAAAGCTACTTCAGTCATCAGATGCGATGAACCAGTCAAGACCTCATCACAACTACCATCGCCTCCAGTCACACCGCCACAAAATGCTGCATCGGATCCATCGCTGCCTAGTGTCGAAGAATTCATTTCCTCTCTGGTAGAGAGATCTCACGTGCAAGTACCAACGCTGATGACTTCCCTCGTCTATCTGGCTCGATTGAAGGCAAGACTTCCTCCAGTCGCCAAGGGTATGAAGTGCACTGTACACCGGATCTTCCTTGCCTCTCTTATCCTCGCCGCCAAGAATCTCAACGACTCTTCGCCAAAGAACAAGCACTGGGCGCGTTACACATCCATTCGCAACTTCCCCAACTTTGGCTTCTCCATTACCGAAGTCAACCTCATGGAGAAGCAGCTTCTCTACCTCCTCGACTGGGACTTGAGAATCAGACCCGAAGATCTCTACCTCCACCTCGACCCATTCTTGGCTCCCATCCGCGATTACCAGGTCATCCAGGAGCAGACCCGTCTGCAGAAGCTTCGCGAGCAGGAAATGCTTGCATACCATCAAAATCAACAACAACCTTACTCCTCGTACCTTGTCGACGAGTACTCTCAGCCAGCACTGCGCAAGTATACCTCATCATCCATCTCATCATCACGTGCCGCATCGAGGACACCATCGCTATCGCCACCGAGCCGTAGCAGCACTTCCAGCTCGTCGCCAGACACGGAGAGCTTGGACGAGATGTACGACTCGACGGAGGAGCTTTACGTGCAAGGCGTCGAACACGACAACGGCACGATGCTTGTTCACATCCAAGCACCAGATGTTCAAGTGAAGGGCGGTATGCACAGGCTGCAATCCTACGACGACATGAAGCCTGCGAAGAAGGCCCGCACAGGCGGTGCTGGATTCCTCTCACGACTGATCGGTGGACAGCAGCGCGTTGGTGCCTGCTAAGCCACAATCATTTCTTTTGTATCCTCACGAGATTACGAATCGGAGGCTGAGCGGAATATAGACATCAGAGTCACTGGATGACCTGTGTTTGGACGACATTTTGCATTCAGCATTGCATCGGCGTTGGTAATATCTGCGAGGAACATTTTGGGCGCATTTTGCAGCGCCACCAGGATGTGCTTAGACAATCCAACAAGGGCAGACCAGTAGTCTAGATACCCTTACCTTTGACAAACAAAGAGTAATTCAATAACAATTATTATTGTCAAACTATCATGCTCCTTCACCGCAACATCGTGCTTTCATCAATTGTGTTACCTAACAAGAACTAGCTAAAATTCAACTCGACTTGCTTCAATCCATATCAGTAGCGAGAAATTCCTGGCGAGAATTTTTGATCATGTCTAGGAATTTACAGATTACTTTACGAGAGGGAAAGATAGTACTTGCACCAGTTGTCTCTCGGTTTCGGATGCACCAATTGTATTCCGTGTTCAGCTTGTGAAAACTCTGATCAATTGACCACGTGACTTTTCACGCAGCTACTTTTTCCACCCCGCACCTCCGTTCAAGTTTCATCGCGAATCTGGAACTGTGGTCCGATTGCCCTTCGGAATCCTTTCCCTCAGTGGCTTGCCTGTCAGTTGCCTGTCATATATCAAGGGTTTTACCTCAGAACACGAGTCGATTTCAATTGTTATTTGCAGCGATAACAGGTTTCAACACCGGTTCGACAGACCGTCGGTTATTGTGACCGTACCACAAATAATTCAGAGACCCCGGCCATTGTTCTGATGCGCCACCGGTGATGATGTCTCGCCCCTGATCATCCAAAATTCACAGATGCACACCACTACCCCTGAGGCATCTTTCATGCAGGAGTATCACTAGGCCCGCCAAATCATTGCATTCTTCGGTACACCCATCAACACCAACGCGACACGAAAATGGTGCCCTGGAATGCAGTTAGGATGCGCCTTGAGCAGAATGCCCCTATCGCGTCGTTATTGACTCTCTTCACCGCTTGGAAGGCAATTCTTTTGACTATTGCTGCACTCAGTCCTGGCTCCTACGATACGTCGACCCAACTCCTCTTTCGCGGCTATGGAGTGAACTCCACCGTGCCAAGCTCGACTTCAGCCGGCGACTTGCTTGCGCAGAAGCTGACGCGATGGGATGGCATCTACTTTGCCACGAGTGCCGAACGAGGTTACCAATTTGAGCAGGAATGGGCCTTCGGCTGGGGATTTACGCGAGCCATTGCGTACCTTGCCAAACGTAAGTATTCTTTGTTTTGCATCAACGAAACAATTCAATTGCCCTTGCCTGTACTTCACTTTATTTCTTGCAAACAGAGGCGTCATCCTTGGTGATATTGCTTGTGTGCATCAGGTACCAAACCCGAAGGTGTTTCTATAAACGTTTTATTTTTGGAATAACGTTTCTTGATCTGCGACTTGCATCTGTGTTTTTCATTTTTGACATTTAATTAACACGAGACGTCCAGATGTACCGCTGACAAGCACTACGCTCCTCAACACCACCTACCATGCCATCATTCTGGCGAACGTCAGTCACCTGCTGTCTGTGTTTGTTCTGTACCACCTTGCACTTGCTTTACCGTTAGGCAAGAAGCAAAATGTATCGAGTTTCGCATTTGTGGCTGCCACCCTTCACATTGTGTCACCTGCGGGCCTTTTTCTCTCCGCGCCGTATGGAGAGTCTACTTTCTCGCTACTAAACTTTCTCGGACAATTGCTTTATGTGTCGTCATATAGCAATACCTCCACATCTTACGCTATCAGAAACGACCTCTTCCTAGTTCTTTCAGGAATATGCTTTGGTCTCTCTGCAACAGTCCGGGGTAACGGCTTGCTTAGTGGGATTCTTCTCCTCCACGATGCTTTTCTTTGGGCGGGGTCGATACTAGATCAAACTGGTCTTCCAATTCTGAACAACAAGATCATCCCGGTCATCTTTCGAAATGCTATCGCAGACTTCCCATCTCGCCGGATGCCTGCAACCATCATCGCAGGTCTCCTTGTAGCAATCGGTTTCGCGACCCCACAGTATGTTGCGTGGGGAGACTACTGCAGCGCCGGTGTTGCGAACAAACGACCTTGGTGCGATAAGCTTCCACCTAGCATCTTTTCTTGGGTGCAAAGTGAATATTGGTTGGTCAAAGTGTACGTACCTACGCGCGACTGATTGGCTGACTCTTGTAGGGGTGTTGGATTCATGAAGTACTGGACCATATCGAATATCCCGCTTTTTCTGCTGGCGGCACCAATGCTGTTCGTTATGGCCCGGTCGGCGAGTTTGGCAATAGCTGGTCGATGCAATGGCAATCTGGCCCAGAAGATCGGAAATCCTGTAGGACGAAAACAGATCACTAATAGAGATGCAGCCGACCAGGTCGCGATTAAGCAACGAGATGCTTTGCTATTCCGTCTGGCTCTGCCACAGTTGACGCTCGCTGTCCTAGCCCTGACTACTATTCATGTTCAGATCATCACCAGAATATCCTCTGGATATCCTATGTGGTATCTTGTCCTGGCGCGGGAAGTTACCGACGGAGATCTGAATGAGACACGTTTTGCGAAGTGGACAGTAAGATGGATGGTCATGTACGCTCTGATTCAAGGTGTTTTGTTTGCGAGTTTTCTGCCCCCGGCATAGATCGATCGTCTTTGCGGATCATGAAGTGTCATTGTCGAATCCATATAGAGTCTGGAAACAAATCCATTATCATCAATTTTACGCCTGAATCTGCGGACCCAAAGAGCTAGGACATGTACAGAGGGTGCTGTTAAGTACATCATATTCAAATCAAGCACGAGGCCGATAGATTCCTGGCAATTTTCGACATCATTTTGCCAGGATTCTGACAACCTTCGAAGAAGATATCAAGTCTCTAGATTGATATAGCTGTCTTCGCTTCTTGTCGTTAGCGCTAATAAATTTGCATATAGTCACTGTGCTACATGAAATACTTTTCGACGCCTTCTGCACAATTTCTAAGCGCGAATTTTTGGCTGGTTATGACCACGTCGAACATGTAAACATACAGAAACTGAATTTTGAATTGACGAATGTTCTTGAAAGTTTCACTGCGACAAAAACGGTGGCACCCTAAGAGCAACATCCTGATATCCAAGACCTCGTGGTTCCTGATTGCTCATGCACAGCCTGGATATCACAACACCCTCCATAACTTCGCAAAGAGCCGAATACTATTGCGGTTCTTCATTTGGGCCTCTCATGTTGATGCCCAAGTCCTTTTCCTTCATCGCGAGAGTGGAATAGAGAGAGGTGTGCGCGCTGACATGGAATGGCCGTTGAGGTACTTCGCATACCACCGTACATTCTTCGTTTCAATGTTGTGCTGAAATCGATCGAGGTAGGTGTTGTGGTATTGGAATGTCCCTGGCCACACCTGAGCGGGAAGGTGCTGACCACTTATAAAACCAAGCCAATCGCGAAGTCTTACATCAGTCCTCTGCATTTCTCTCGGTCGCTCAACCAGCTTCTACTCAATTTCAGCCATTTTACCATGCAATTATCAACCATAATCCAGAAATCCGTCCTCTTCTCCATTCTCACCACCTACATCGACTTCTCCAATGCATCAGGTTCACTCAACTACATCATATCGCTCGGAGAGACCGATGAATACAACTTGCGTTGCACCCCATCGGCGCCCGATGCTGACCCGAACATGGCAGTGGCTGGGACAGGCGTTAGTCTGAAAGCCCAATACAATCTAGACCAACACCTCGTCGTCGCTCAACAATCATGTTCAATGTTGAACTCAAAGATGGACTTGCCTGGTGCCATTAGTAGGCAGCAGGAAGTAGTATGGGATTTCTATGACATTGGGAGTGGCTTCAAGGTTGTCGGACATTATGCAATTACCTCAGTTGATCAACCGGGAAAGGCTTGTCCAACTCCAAGGGTGATCACAGTGCCTGGTTGTTCATCGGTACGTATTCTTCTCTCTCCTCTCCTGCGGATAAGGCTAATCAATAAATCCTTGACACAGTGGCTCCGAACATTATATGAATCTTGCCCAGGAGATGCCCAAGCACCACGAACAGGAGGCTTAGTCACCGTGTCAAAAGACTACCTCACCTACTCCCTGAGCTTCACTGTCGAGAAAGGAACTTTAAACGCTGTAGCCATACTTCCAGCTCCAATGGTTGATCCACAAGCAGCGCCACCACCACCATATTCTCAACCACTAGCCCTACCCCTCTCATCCACTACCATCACATTCCACAACCCCACACCCACCGACAGACCAACAGAACAGATACCACCGCCAACAACGAATTCACCACCACAGCAAACAACATTAGCAACGACAACGTCACTAAAACCGGTTCCAAATACGCCTGTATATTATGATCCAAACAGTTCTCATGCTTATAAGGGGCCACAGGTTCAACCCGATAATCATGGAAAACCAATATAGTCTCAAGGCTGACTCTGTTGAAATTGGGTATTGGGAAGGTTCCGATAGTGGCCGATCGAATTTGGTTGAGGATGGGTATACATTTGCCTTCTAAGCTAAGTCGCCACGTTGCTCTATACTTGGAGACGGAGAAGAATACAGTGGATGATTCCGAGCCTCTAAACCCAATTTTGTTAATCACGAATTTGCAATGAGTTGTGGTTATTAGACATTGCCATAGAGCTAGGGTGTCAAACTTGTTTCCTTGTCAATTTTGAAATCTTGACCCACTCCTTCATTCTTGTAACATGATCCTAGAGTTTCTGGCGACATCGTGAGGAACTCATTGCCCTCGACTTAAGTTAGAACATGGTATATTCGCATCCTAGTCACAATCTCGTACCTACCGGGGAACAGAATTGATGACCTAGCTGTGGTCGTTGAATCACTCTAAATGGTCTATATCCCACTGATAAGATTGGTGAAGTCGATCCATTATTCCTCTGACTCTTCTTCAACGCCGTAACTTTCGTCGTTCGAAACTTCCTGTAAATTCTCCTCGCCTTCCTCATCACGATTCACCATATGCACAATAACCTCATTATGACTCGTAATATCAACCACAAACTCCGTCATCTCCTGCTCCTCAGTAATCTCCTCATCAACCTCCAGATACGCCTCAACAACCGCATCCTCAACAAGAGATTTCACGGTCGAGATCAAACTTCGAGCACCCAGATCTTCGTCATAACCCTCGGTTGCAATGAGTTTGCACACGGAGCCATCGCGACGAACGCGTAGATACACGTTTCCCAGGAGCTGTTCGTCGGGCCCGAATGAGAGATTTATCTTTTTGCGCACTTTGTGGGCGAGTTCGAGGACGTATTTATGGGCTACTATGGCTTGTTCGCCGTGGCTGAAGGGGACGAAGGGGAGGAAGGCTGTTATGCGGCCGGTTAATGGTGGCTGAGAGCAACAATCAGTAAGAAGGCTTGACCAAATGACAAGGTATACACTTACTCCGAACCACTCTTTGAACCCATTTTTTAGTTCTGCTTGAAGCGACTTGAGCAGACGAGGTGCCTCGGAATTATATGGATCATCGAGGACGATTTTCTTGTGTGTCTGGCAAAAGGTTTTGATGGTTGGATCGAGGGCGTTGGTCGCGAGGATCCAAAGGGTTTTGGAACAATCCACGACTGGGGAGTGTTTGCGTCTATCCTCATATTCTCCTACATGGTGTCAGCGTGATTACGCAAGAAGTAATAAGGTGAAGAAAGCATACCATTGTCAAATGGATACAACAAGGCCTTATGCAGATCTGCTGTCGTCTTTTCAAACTCGTCAAGGAACACTATCGATTGCTGTCCAGATTTGCGGCACAGGAAATTATTCAAAGGTGTCCCTTCGTGGGACCCAATGTGGGGAGGTCGGTAGCCGAACAGGTCCTCGTCCTTTCTGTAGATAGTACAGTTTACCACCTCAAGCTCGAGGGAAAGGAGGTGGCCAAGTCGCCTAGCCAGCTCAGTTTTACCGTGCCCACTGGGTCCTATCACTGTTACCACCATCCCACGATAAATGAAGAAAATGGCATACCTGCAAAAACGAGCACGAGAGGCCGTTTGCTGGGGAGAATCATGTAGCTCAAGAGCTTCTGCATGAGTGACTTGGACGCGCCAGTCTGTCCAATCAGAAAATAATGGATCCCCAAGACTGCTTCTGCTTTTCGCCTGATTGCGACCTGCTTTTGACGCGATGAAGGTTTCTTGGTTTTGACAGCCTTTTCCAGGTAATATCTCTGGGAGAGATTAAGGGTCCTTGCAAGTCGTGCAGTGATCTTTGGCGTGATCCACCGCTTATTCATGTCTATGAGATCCTTCATGTCCTCTTGTTCTGGTCCTTCATCAGGGAGGTCATCATCAAAAGGACGATAGAATGCTTGAGGAATAACGGTCGGATCGGCACCCAAGCTCAAAAGCGTCGTGACGGCCAACGTCGTTTCTGCCATGATGTTGTCGCTATTGATGATAGCAAAGGCCAGCAGTGGAATCTTTGTTGGTCCGTATACTGCGTTGACATCGCCTCCGTAGTTCACCCAGGTTCGAATGATGGCCTCATCATTGGTACCGACGGCGTAAAAGATTGCTGGAACTCTATGTTCTAGTCCGTTGATATGTTTTTTGATAGTCTTGATATCATGCCATCGGAGGTATTCGCCGATTTTGCTCAGACCAGCTCCATGTTGCATAGCTCCAACGAGCTCTCGCAAAGAGAAAGCACTCATTTTAGTTGCACCACCAGGTATAAGATCAGCAGGAGCTGGAACCGTTGGAAGAACGAAATCCCATTCTGATGGAGGCTTCACAGGTGTGTTCTGCTCTAGTGTGACGGCATCATTTTGGATGACTTCCTTGACTTCTCCTTCTTCAGGAGCATCTCCTGTTGGTACATCGCCCATGATCTCAGACGCAGCCTCAGCGTTGTCGCTCTTCGACTCTGGAGTGTCAGATTCTTCAGGCGTCGATGCGCTGTCCGAATGAGGAGGTGTAGGTAGTTCATCTCCAGCAGGCAGATCGGGAACTTCGCTATATCCATCATTTGGAGGTGTCCAAGTTCCAGTGGAAGGGGGATCATCAGTCGGTGGCTTGACATCAATGCCATCAGTCTTTTGGACAGGGTGTTCGGGTAATGAAGGCAGGCTTTGCTGTAGGTTTTCTTCTGAGACATCATCTTGTCCCTCGTTCGCGGAGCTGAGTGTTTCTGGCAATTCACTTGAGCCAACTGCTTTGTCATCCCAACTGCTCGGCATGTTGAGGATCGGGTCGATACTCGAAAGCTTAGGGCTCGATTTTGGACTTCCGAAAATGTTTGGATCTGGAGATTTTATGTCCGAATGACTTGGTAGATCTGACTCAGCTACTTCTGAGGGAAGTGCTTCGTTCAGTTCTCCAGTGTCAGGGCTTCCCTCTGGAACCGGTTTTCGAGGTATGAGAAATTGTTCGTCGGATTTCGGTGATGATGATGCGGGTGCAGTAATCTGCGAAGCTGGCTTATTCACTGGGGACTACATAGAGTTAGCAGGGTCATATTACTGAAATTTGGGTTCACAATGGGCCCATTTGGTGGAGGGGAAATAAACCAAAAGGCACAGTAGTCACTCGGTTGACAACATGGACAAGAAGCATGAGAAGGCTTCTTCGGCTTTTGTTATGCAGAGGAACATAACTTTGCCTTAATCGTGGCATACAATCTTGAACGGGAGAGAGGAGAAGAGAGTCAACGTACCGGCATACAGAGCGCAATGGCCTTGTCTGCGTCGCCTTGATTGAGCTATTCAACAGGCGTTAGCTTAGTACTTCATGGTGGACATCTTATTGACAAACATAAAGTAACGTAGCTGCTCTCTTCGCCTCGCAACCAAGCGCATCCGCAACCTTCTGGATATCTTGTTCGTTAAGAGATGGTAAGGATAGTCGCGATTGCATTCCTGGTGCTGGTGGTTAGAGTCAGCAAGACAAGGCTGTGAACTGCCAGACGGGGGAACATGATCTTTCAAATAGCGAGGTATCGACCCATCGGGCTCCATAAATCCACAGCGCGAGTGTGGAAAACGCCTTGGATATGTACCAATCGCGAATCATGAGTGACTCGCCGGCAAGGCTGAGCAGAAGCCTACATCTTGGCAAACGCCATCGATAAGACTGCAGCAGCCACGCTGGTCACTGCCAATGTGATCGCTTAAATCAGCTGCTGTTTGTACGATGAATTAACCAATGAAAAGACGACATTCGCCGCGTTATCGCTGAGAGGCTATGCAATTGGCATGCAAAAGCATCCACCCCGACGGTGACGTGGCAAGTCTCTCGTTTCAAAAGAGCTAGAAGTTCGCTGCGGCCGTTCGCAGTCTTTTCTCAGCCTGATCGCTTTATCTCGAACCTCGATCACCAGGTCGACATCCACCCAAGACGAAGAGTACACACCATACCAAAAAGTTAAAGACATGATGTCACTCAACACTCCAAACGAATCGGATGACCATTCCGACCCTGCGAAGAACCAACAAGATGAAGATGAGGAGAGAACCAGGAATAAAGCAAAACGAATTGCTGAAAAAAAGAGACTGCGAGAAGCCGAATGGCGCTTCCGATCGCAAGCGTCCTCGGGCCCTGCTCCCAACGTAAGCACAGGAATGGGGATGGAAATGGAAATGGAAATGGCGACCCAGCAACCTTCAGTTTCCGCAGAAGAGATCCTGCGACTCGAAAAAATCATTGAAAACCTCACCAAGGCATTAGAAGCGGAGCAAGAAAAGAGAACGGCCCTTGAAGAACAGCTAGTGAAATGTCAGCAACTTCAAGATCAAGCACTCAATGCTCTGGACGACAAATTTCAGCATTTGATAGAGATGAATCAAGAACTGGAAGAAAAGTCGAAGGAATTGGGAGAATGCGAAACTGCGTTGAAAAGTCAAGAGGCGGAGGTCCATCAGCGGGGAAAAGAAATGCAGCAGCTTCAAGAGGAACTGAAGGCTACCTGTGAGAAGTCGGCTGCTGCTGTGGAACAGCTGAAAAAATCAGAGTCGAAACTTTCAACGGCCCAAGCGTTTCTAACAGAATGTGAGATAACCCTGGCCCAGGAGACAGAGACCATTAAGGAGGTAAAAATGAAATGCAAGGCCATTGAATCATCGGCGAAGGTCGAGATCGCAGGCTTCATTGAGATCAAAGGAGAGCTGAAAGCCAAAACTTCACAATGCCAAGAGCTGGAAGTCCAGCAAGAACATCTGGTCGTAGAAAGAAAGCAATTGCGTGCCGACATCCAGCGCCTCCTCCATTCAAACACGGAAATGCAACAAGCAGCCTTATCGTATGAAAGCGACGCAGACTCAAGAGAGTCACTGATCCAGGAGCTAAGGATGCAGGTCCTGGAACTGAATGATCTGAATGCTTGGAATCTGAAAGATGTCGCCAAAGATAAAGCGCTCCTGCAACAGAAGTTGGACGAGTCAAAAGGCCAGCACAAAAAGGATCTACTTCGCTTGTCAGCGCAGGAGGAAGCTTCAAAAAGCGCAAAGCACCAATTGGGGAGTAAGAAAATCGAGTTGAATGCACTTCGCATGGAATTAGAGAAGAGAACTCAGGACCACCAACAGGAGATACTCCATTGGATGACAAAAGTCAATGAACGAGACGAAGCTGTTATCAATCTCCCTGCCGAAAAAGGTGGCCACAATGTTGAGAAGTTGGTGGAGGTTGTTCTCATCGTCGCAGAGATCTCAGGTGGTAATTTCATCAGGCTTGTCCAAATACATAAAGCACTCGTGAGTGCGTTGCGCTGGAGAAACCCGAACGTCCGCGTAGGTTTGATTGCCATAGACCACCATCGATCCAAGAACACAGCACACGTTCGATATCCGGAGCTTGTCTCTCGAGAGTCTGGAGACATGCTGGACGCGTGGTTGCAAATGCCATATACCTGGACAGGATTGATCCACGACGTGTATGATTTCGGACGTAATCTTTTGGATAGGGTCAAAATCAGACACAAAACTTCCGCCACCACAACTCGAATTATCAGACTTGTCGATCCAACGCGGAACAATCCAGAAGGACAGCTACATCAGGATTGTCAGAAGCACAAGATGAATAAGGATTCATTCTGTCTTCTCTTTACAAATTCGCTGCCCGAATCATGGATTCACAAAAAAACAGATTGGGACGCTGTGACGGGAGGAAAGACATTTATAATGCCTACAGATTGGCGTTACACGGAGGAGTGCAAGATGTTTCCAATCGAGGAATTAGTTGGTCGCCCTTTGAAAAGCGAGGAGAGCAGTTCTGGGATGACAGGCCAGCTGTCTGAAGCTCCAATCACGGTGATATTTCCTGAAAAGTGCAATTGAGAATCCGTGAGACTGGGATTCTAAAGTTTGATATTGTAGACTGTGGCGTATGAGCGGCTACCGACCATTCGAGGGTTTGATACTGGATCTAGAGATTAAACAGAGGGCGCTATCCATATAATTGAATTGACCTACTCCGCCATTGTGATGAGATGTTCGAATCAAAAGGATGGATGGATGTTATGGTCGAGGTCGAGTTGATGATACGGTCGACCCGCTATTTCATTCGGGCTACCCACTAAAAATAGACAGGTGTGCTTTTGAACAGAACTGCCACAATCAAGTATTTTTTCAGGAGTTTAGCAGCCACCAACGATAGTTGAGTATCTCGACCGAATATGAACCTTCGAAATTCTGGTCCTCCGTGTTTCAAACCTTGTGTCGACTTGTATCTGCTGATGAAATGCCTCCTAGCCTTTGATACCTTACCTGACCACCCCAACAACCACGTCGTAACCTGACACTTGCACAACGATATGTACTGATCCTCTATCTTATTTGGCCCCATTCACCTAAACTCCCACGATGCGACTTCTCAACTGCCTCACCTTCCAATTCCAGACCTACTACCGTGATCCTCCAGCCTAAGCCATCCTTTCCCACACATGGCAAGATGACGAGGTAGTATTCCAAGACTTCAACGACAACACTGCGGCATCAAAGGCTGGATATGCGAAGATCAAAGCATGCTGCAATCTGTCCCTGAACGACGGGTACGAACACACCTGGATCGATACCTGCTGCATAGACAATGTCTACCTTCAATATCAACGCCATCAAAGCAACGACATTGTCCGCCGCATACGTAGGATATACTTAAAGCCTAGATTTGGACTATACTTACAAAGCCTGTATTTAGATTCCTTCTTAATACTAAAATTTTCCTACAGGTTACGAGGTTTCACCAGCACTGCCTCGCGTGTCTGCCTACTACGTAAATTAATTCCCTTGATGCTATCAATTCCCGTATTCCCTGAAGAGGAAGGTCTTGCGTATACCTTCGGCAAGAAGTCCCCTTCGACAATAATAATTGGTATTTGAGATTTACTAGGTCATGGCCCAATTCAGATCATAGTTATTCCACGACCTATTCCAGGCTATAAATGTCTAAGGGTCGATGAAGGATGTACCTTTTACGAGCTCTACTAGATACTATTCTTAACTCAACTCCGCGACTTTATTGTATTTATATCCCTATGTAATATCAATTTTAGTTCACAGATCACGTTAATACTCATTCCGTGGCAATTATTTATAAATAAAGTTTTTATTTTAAACTATTATAGTAATAGCTATATATTAATTGGCCAGCGATAAAGCTCCGCTAACCACTTTTAGAATACTATGCCGTCGAGAATAACTTTCCAAGAACGTATTTAAAGTATTGCTTAAACCTAGAGAGACTGAGAATATAATTTGAAGAAGTCTTAAACTACAGTTAGCGACGAAAGTGTTATTGCTGTCCAGTTTTTGAAGTGTATTTTCGAACTCGCGCCTCGAATTAACCGACCCAACCTTACCCGATTTGTGGCAAGTAGGTCCAACACAAATGAATAATTTGAGTGCTAAGTCATCCTCTCGATGAAAACCCAAAACCGACTGATGAAGCGACAAGTGGCAATTACAGAGACTATTCGCTAGATTTGTTACTCTCCGTATCCTCATAGTGATGAAACATAGCACAAATTGTGCACCAAACGTAATTTTATTACTCGGCAGCTTTTGTGCATTTTACCCCTAACACGATTGCAAAAGCAACGTGCAATTTACTATGTATATAAGGACCATCTTCCTCACAATTTCAACATCATGCAGTTTCATACCTTTGTCATTTTTCCAACACATAGTTGCTCAAGTAAATCTCCCAACTCTTTTATCCAAATCCCAACGAGTGCTTCAGGAGCTGGAAATTGCATGTTTGGCCGAGGTGCCAGTTTGAATTGAGATTTGTCCGGTCGCTGGTGGATTTCATCCTGATGAAGACGAATCACTTTCTGATTGATATCCAACCGACTTGCTTTGACGAAGAATCGGCCTTTCCGCACGGTATAGCAATATGATGACCTCTTCTTGTACTCTTTTAATGCAATCAAATAATCACGGATTACTTCCGGTGATTCAGAGTTGTTGCAGAAACAATAGAGGCATAAGAATGGTGATGAGGTAACATGTTTGTCAAGGCTCAAACAATCGCCAAAGACAAGTACCATGTCGTTTTTCGAGGGTCTCAGCTTTTGGTAGACGTTGGCCACAGTTCCGGCTGTCTTTCTGACAATGCCGGTAGACGAACGCAAAAATGGTTCCTTGGGCTCTCGTCGTCCGATGGTGCAACGTTGGAACAGTTCATGCACGGGGCGGAGGTAGTTTTCGGACTCAAACCAATCCACCTGTTCTCTGTCGTTTTTGGTGTAAGGCTCCAGTCGTAAAATCCGTCAGCGAATTGCCCTCTCCAGTTGCTCGGCAGGTGAGACTCGTTGACGCCTGCAAAGCGACTTTAGCAAGCGCAATGGAAGAGCGCATGCATTGACGACCAAATCATTTGGGCCAGAGTCGGATTTGACTCCTGGACACCCAGCGGCTTTGAACAGATCGAGCAACGCATCTCCAGCAATAGCAAGGAAGGATATCTCTCGAACGATTTCCCAGTTGAGCCCGATGTAACATGCAAGCGTGACTGTTGCATATATCTTGCACTTTCCCTCCGTACTCGTGGAGCGACTCGTCGGTTTGGCATTTGCCGTCCAGATTTGTTCCATAGAATTGAGGGCGTCATCATCGTCCAGTTCCATTGCATAGTCGAACAGTTCTTTCCAAATCGTTAGCGCAAATCGTTTCGACATTTCGGGCTCTTCGAACGACATCAATAACGTTTGCAGATTGTCGATCGTGATCAGAACTCCCCGAACCCTAGCTTCAATTTCCCCTGCATGTCGAATAATACCATTCTCACTCTCGATCGGGAGACTCCAGACATTATCTCTCGGCTGAGATGGCCGAGTTGTGATCGGACTCTTTACTAGCTCTTGTAGCGTGTTTGTCCTTGATAGTCTGGATCCTTTTTCTAGAGGTATCTCAGGATATTCTCCGCTAAGCATGTTCAACTGTTGAAGAATGTTTGGACGATATTTTTTCCTCGCCCAGTCGATAATATAGTCAACGATAAGCGAAAGCTGGAGGCAAACGTCTTCTAGCATAATACAACCAGTCCAAATTTGGACAGCTTTCTACTGTAGCGTCAGTAAATGAACAAATCAAGAGCTCATCTTCTGACATGTAAGGGATTGGATATAAAATGAACGAGCTTAGGGGGCTTGCATGCAAATAGGACGTACGAAACTTGGTTTTCCCTCTTTCCCTTCAACATAACAAATCCACAGGCGCCATTCTGTTCCAGTGGAACCGAAAAACCACACCAATGGCTCCATGAATGTTTCCGACTCTAGTAAAGATTTCTCACGCAGTTCGAACTGCATTCGGAGCAGCTCCCTAATGGCAAGAGCACTTTGCCTTTCGATCTTTTCAAAAGCATCTTTTGGACCTTTGGCTTCATATACGATGAATGGGAAAAAGATATTCCGATCATTGTTTTCAGGGCCGGTCTTGATAGCGTTTTTGACCAACACTTCGGAAGCCCTCATTTTTGCATCGAGGAGCTTTCGAAGAAGGTCGTTTCCCACGCACCGCAGACCGACGACCACATCCACAACTTTGGGATATTTGAAAGTAGTCGAATCAGGATCAATATCCTGGTACTCAACTTTTCTCTCACCTATTTCAGCAAACCATTCGTCAAGGCCGCTATCATCCCTGTATTCAATTTTAGCATCTTCCATAAGGCAGCAATCAGGTAACTTGAAAATTTATTAAGTAGAATATTGAGTATCCTTCTATAATCATTTTGCTGGATAAACGAGTGAAAACTTACCTTCCAGTGCGTAGGTATTCAGGACATTCACAAGTTTCGTTCGTCCTTTGTTGCTTAGATGTGTCCTCATTCCAGTCCACTTCATAGATCGACCTCCACACCTGGTGTTTGCATCTTGAACTAAGCTAGTAAGCATATAAATTGGAAAAACATTTCTTAGTGGCAAATTACCAATTAACTTCACAAGAGAATCTTTGGAAAATGGAAACCTCTGTTTTTCTCCGCCATTCCAATTCTTTGTCTTCCTCATCGTTCTTCAGTCGACGTGCAGTCGATGCAAGTCGAGTTGCTCGGCGCTTGATATCAGTCACTTGAGGGTCGGTCTTGCAATGACCAAAAGTCTCAAATCTTTGGTTGCATATCTCGTCAATAGTCATAAAGCAGGGCCGAAGGCTGAAGGGAATATCCCGCGTGTTTATGGTCTTATTGAGAAATTCAATATCAAAATGGGATTGAAGCTCGCTCAAACTAGGTGTTGGAAGTGTGTTCTTATTCCCTTTAAGTGCCTTAGTCGCCATTGAGTGAAAGAGATTCCTCGATGGGGACCAAAAGATTCAAATGAAACAGCGACAAATTTTTTCAAAAGGATTGTACAAAAAGTGAAAGATATATGCGGATTCATTGAATCTAATATGTTAGAAGCTCCACTTTAGACCGTTATTGCGGCACAGTCCCCCAATATGATATCTCTACGCTAGTACGAAACTGCTCATGCCGTAGGATATAGTGAAGTTGACATGGATAGCGATAAGATACATGCTTAGAAAATATACCTACACTCAGAAAGCTCAGTGGGGGAGACATATGTTGCATCGACAAGACGAATAGCGTGGAGCTGCAGGAAGCGATATCGTCTATGTTTCGCTGGTACAAAGAGGCTTCAATGTATGTGTCTTTGGCATAACGTCATGGACGAGGATGTTCATTCTTGTGGACCACTACCATCATAAGGAACATGGCATCCGCAGCTGAGATGTGATGATGTCTCTACTACTCCATCTGCTAATCGTCAGTATATAGATGCTACGCCTATCTGTTTGACTTCGACAGAGCCGACCTGCAACAACTTGAAGCAAGCAGAGGGTTCGCTCGCGGCTGGACTTTACAGGAGCTTATAGCACTAACTAATCTCATCTTCTATGACCAAAACTGGCTGCCACTTGGCAGCAAGGCACAATTGAAAGACCAAATCTCAGTCATCACTCGAATCAACGCCGCCGTGCTGGAGGGTGAGGATTTGTCTGAGAGTAGCATAGCACAACGAATGTCTTGGGCCTCACACCGGCAAATGACACGACCTGAAGACATAGCCTATTCCCTGGTCGGTATTTTCGGCGTCAGTATGCCTCTGTCTTACGGGGAAGGGGAAGAGCGTGTGTTCTTGCGCTTGCAAAAAGTCTTCATGGAAGAGCACTATGACCATTCCATATTCGCCTGGAAACAGAAAAACGGACCTCCTGCACATGGTATCCTGGCTGCATCGCCTTCTTCATTTGCCGATTCTGCTTTCATCGTTCCCTTTCGACAACCAGGCCTAAGGAAGTCCTATGGCTTGACAAATCTGGGCCTGCAAATCTGCTTGCCGGTTTACTGCACCCCTTAAGGAGGAGACCATTTCACTGTACTCGATTGCTTTGACTCAAGGCAAACTCTCAGGGTTGGGCTGAATCTCGCTCCCGTACATGATGGCAGATTTGTTCGACGGGATGTTGGCCTGCTGCTCGTAATTCGAGACCTTTTCGCAAGAAATCCCCTACGACATGCGGTAGCGCCACTATACGTTTTTCCGATATATGGACGACCGGAATGCCCACCCATTTATCTGTTCAAAGTGAAGTTCAAATTTACAGGCCTTGTGTGGCGGCGTGGTTCAGTCCCAAGGCACAGTTGGCGGTCGCATAACATTCTTGCGAACAACACTTTGAACCCTGATGGATTTGAGCTTGATACCATAAGCTCCTCCGGAAAAATGGAGGTGGGGAAGTGTCCAACTTTCAAACTGTCATACGGTGGCGTGGCTGCTATCCTCTTTGACGTTATACCTCAGCACGCTGTTGCTTCCAAGAATTCCACTTCTTATCTCCTTTGCGTCTTTACTGTCTATTTGGATGGAAGCGTGCGAGGTAAGATGATCGATTTTACTTATGATCCTTGCCTTTCGAGGCAAAGCCGCGATGGGGGGGAGCTCGAGACAAGGCCAACTCGATTGGTACTTGTCGAAATGCTCGGATATGGATCACTGGAACGAGTCGTCTAGATTGACAGTGGCAGCAGATCTTTCAGTCCGTCTCAGCTTTGCGCCGCCACAAGAAGATTCAAATTTCCATGGCAGCGTAGTTTTGGGATATATCAATTCTGACAGACTAACTTCATAGGCTCCTTTCGTAGGCTAATTCAACACGTACAATGTATATCTATGCCCCATACTGATCAACATGGTGGATGTGTACATCACATGCCTCATACTCTCCTTTCGCGAAACAAACAGTATCACAGGAATCCCATGCATTGCTTTATCATGTTAGATCTTGCACGTTGGCCTGGATTTCAAACTTCTCTTATATTCAGTCATTTCTCCTTTTCTCTCCTTCGCACACGTGTCAAGCCCATATGTTACAACGCATACATTCATCCTCATCTCCTGATCTCGATCATGCCTCCATGCCAGCGATATGAACAAATAATTACAACATATAAGATACATCTCTCCTTGCTGTGAGTAATCCTGTACCCACACTCTGATCAACTAATGTGTGCCAAATCCCAGGTAACTGCAAGAATCATGATTTTTTGGTGATGTCTCCCAGCGCATGTGTCGCGCCCGTCAATCCATCCCGCCGCATTGATGCATATCCTACTCTATAGCGCCAA
The DNA here is from genome assembly GCA_023078705.1 of Venturiaceae sp. KMAF11. Classification (NCBI taxonomy): domain Eukaryota; kingdom Fungi; phylum Ascomycota; class Dothideomycetes; order Venturiales; family Venturiaceae; species Venturiaceae sp. KMAF11. Next base: position 1,437,414 of record JALGOQ010000007.1, on the reverse strand, counting down.
AGCTAATAGTAGAACAAGACCAGCAACACTACCAACGACACCACTCACGATCACACCACCGTTGCCACCATCCGATTTCGAGGTTGTGCTGGCGCCTGCGCTCGATCCGCTGCTAGTTCCAGTTCCAGTTGTCGATGCCGTCCCTGGCGCCCCTGAAGTCACTGCCGCCAGAGCGGCAGAGCCTGAACCTGAGACTAAACCCGAGCCTGAGCCTGAGCCTGAGCCTGTCGCTGTCGTCGATGCGCTCCTGCTAGATGAAGCCTTTGCAAATCCTTCAATCACCAACGCATAAGCTTGCGACCCAGTTGACTGCGCCTTCCACGTCGACGTCGCAACTGCGCCACCATTGTTATATGAAGTAATAAGCAGACTGGAAATATCCGAGTAGCAAGTTGCTCCATACGCCGGTCTCGCAGCCATCGACGAAGCAGAGGGCGCCGCAAGTGAGAAGCCAGAGGGGCAGCATGCTAGATAGCCAGCAGCATTTGTTGTGACCTGATCGTAGCCGACTGGGCATACTAGGGGAGCAATGGCTGGTAATGGTGTCTGAACTGCTTTTTGAGAGAAGTAGGATGAAAGGAATTGGGTCGGGTAGCAGGATGTCAGGGTTGTGCCGGCGGGATCAGGATAATTTTTAAAGATGCGGAAGTCGAGGCGCTCGAGCATGGTGAAGTGATTTTCCGTGCATATTGCTGGTGGTGTGAATGTTGTGCTCAGGGCGAAAGCGCTCGCTGCTGCGAGGGTTGTCATGTTTGTGGGATGAAAAGTGTAGTGGAATTATTTGATGTTGGCGGATGGGTGTCGGAGATATATTGACGGATGGCTTATTGAAACTGTGCAGGAGAGCGAACAATACAACGTCGAGGAAAGCAAGGAGAAATGAAGGTAGGGTTGGACGATAATGAACGTGAGGAAGGAGAATCAACGATGAAGCTTCAAGGAAAGTAGGACGAAAACGAAATCGGTACCTGCATATGATCGCGAGAGCGGCGGGAGGGAACCCTTGTAAAAAGGGAAGGACACCAATGTTAATCAGTTAATATGGCGCCACCCCCGGAAAATTTCAACGGTCTCTCCACAAGTCCTAAGCCTGATCGAGGCATGGTCTATCGCTGGAGATGAAATCTCAGGACCCATATATTAGTAGAATTCCAGACTTTGAGGCTTCACGCTCTTGCGCCCAACTCTTCGCCATCTATTACAAATGGTGCTCAACTACAACCGGACGTCTATTAGACGGTGGTTAGACCATGACGTCAAGATGTTTCGTTTCTTCAATTGTAACGAGGTGTATTGATAGGAAATTCTAGCGCTTTGAGCTAACTAAGTAGGCGGAAGAGGCTTTCATTTCCGGATCTTAGTCCAGTGCCACCTGGAGATCTGCGAGGAGCAAGCAACTATGTGAATGCACAAAAAAAGAAAACGGCCTGTGTGATTTGGACGAGCTGTTAGATCCCGATGAAAAACCTTCACCGCAGTCAGTTGTCTTGATCATGAAAAGGAAGCTCAAACGTCCTTTGAGTCTAAAGACAATGTCGACGGCGAGACAGACCAGACCCTACAATCATCAATGTATCCATCCGTGGGAGCCAAAGAGGGAATTGTTGGAGGCCACCTCGACGCCCGACATGATCATGGGTCTTCATTCACCGAGTTCAAGAGATGAAGACAGGAGCCTTTACACGGTATGTGCCCTTCCTCTTCTCCTTGAAGGATTCTGAATGACATCGGACAAATTAACGAGGCTTCGGTCCGTCACCTCATCGCAGCGGCACAGCTTCGAGGACCCAATCAGAGGATGACGGCGGGGCCCGAAGTTGGGACTTCCGCCACCAGATAGGATGATAAGTGAGGGTTGCACGGTGCTTGTGCAACGGTGGACAATACTGATCCTGGAGGCGATCTTGAATGGAAGAGATAATAGACAGGATTTGATGGAACAACCGAATCTAATCGCATCTGTTGGTTGGCAGGCACGGATAGTAAAGCGCGTTGAATGAGATGAAGTGAAAGACTCCACGCGGAGATGTTCACTTTGCTTTTCCAACGAATGAGATTGCACTGACATATATGGACACCACGTGATGTGCTCATTGCTTACTGCTTTCGAGGCTATAAAACTGACCTTGTCCAAATGTGCCATCTCTCCACACCCGTTGCTTATGTTAAGACATCAAACTGAGTATAATATACTCTCAGATGCTATACATCTAATACTTTGTCACCCCACATCACCTCGAGTAACATAATGTCGGTAACTCGGAGATGCTTCCCAATTCGTGTCTCAACCGAGACTTCGGCTCGGTTCCTTCTCAATTCCTGTAACAGACAAAGAGAGTAACTTTTAAACGGATAGTTGTTCATCGTATATCTAGCTAATATCCAATCAACGAGAAGATCTTGACGCTCTGGCCATAATTTCACCTCAATTCCAAGGCATTTAAACAATTTTGTTAGGCGGATGAATGACTCTCCGCTCAGGCATCTAGGGTCTTCTCTCGACAATCAATATTTATGGCGGTGGTTCCATCTTGCCTCTCTATTCATCTCAATTCATCTCAATTCATCGAATTATTGAACTTTGAAAAGAGCGAGCCACAATGCCTTCAACGACACGCCAATACGAGTTGGTTCTTCTGGGCGCAACTGGCTACACAGGCAATTTGGCTGCGGAGTACATCCAAGTACATGTTGCGACTGACCTAAAATGGGCAATAGCTGGTCGCAACGGAAAGAAACTTGCTGAGATCGCGGCAGAATTGAAGAAGATGAATCCGGATCGCATTCAACCAAGTATGGGCCATAATCTGTCAACATGCGACAATGACCTCATACTAACAACTTGCAGCAATTGAAGTTGTTGAGCAGAAAAGCGACCAGCTGCGAGATCTGGCAGAGAAGACTCAGGTCTTGATTACAACTGTCGGACCTTATGCGAGATGGGGTGCTCCAGTTGTGGAAGCCTGTGCCAATGCTGGAACTCATTATCTTGATGTGTATGTATACTCGGAACGATCGTGTCTTTCACATGCTAACGGATTACAGGACTGGAGAAACACCATTCACGCTCGATATGCTTCAGAAGCATCACGAAACAGCCAAAAAGAATGGATCGTTGGTATGTTTCCATACCCTCACGTGATCGTGAACTTGTTTCCGTCATGGCTCTAGAAGCCTCTGACTTTCTGCGTAGATCATCCCACACTGTGGTATTGACTCTGTCCCCGCTGACATCCTAGCCTACCTCTGCGTCAAAGAAATTCGATCAAAATTGGCTGTAGGAGTAACATCCTGCATAAACTCCCTTCAAAAGTCCACTGGTAAAATCAGCGGAGGCACAGCCCTCACAGCTCTTACAATGGTCGAAGCATATCCATTGACCTTCCTCGGCAAAGCAATGAAACCCTACGCCCTTTCACCAATTCCCGAGCCCAAGAACAAGACCGGTGAAGGATTCATGACGAAGATTCTCGGTTATCGCAACGTGCCTGATCTGGGTATTCTAACGGATTCCCCACAAGCCGGTAGTGATGTTGGAATCGTCTATCGGTCGTGGGCGCTCTTCAATGGCGGCGAGTGGTACGGTCCTAAATTCAACTTTGACGAATGGTTACGTGTGCCAAGTGCCTTCATGGGTGCAATGGTTCATTACGTTCTATCGTTCGGCATGGTAGCACTGTATTTTGCTCCATTCCGTTGGTTCTTAAAGAAATTTGCATATGAGCCTGGTCAAGGACAGACGAAGGAGGAGGTCGCGAAGAATGAAATGCACTACAAATGTATTGCAACATCCGATTCTCCAGAGAAGAAGAGGGCTGTAAGCACATTTGGATATCTTGGAGGCGGGTACTACCTTACAGGTATATTGGTCGTGGAGGCAGCTATGACGGTTTTGAGGGGAAAAGAGAATTTGGCGAAGAAGTTGGGCGGAATGGTTACGCCGGCCTGTTTGGAGATGGAATATATTGAGAGGCTGAAGAAAGCGGGCGTCAAGATTGAGTCGGGTATGATGGCAAACTAGGGGTTTCAAGCCATGTGCAATCTCTGTACGTTACCGATGTAAGTTCTTTTGGGGTTTCGTCATCTTGTGCAGAGGGTGCTGTTAAGTATGTCATATCCGAACTCTTAACGAGGGCGATAGATTCTTAGCAATTGTCAAGATTTCTTTTCTGGGGATTTAGCTACAATCGAAAAGGGTATACGGAACCTTAGTCGATCGAATACCCTCTGATGCCTAGTTGTCAACGCTTAGGACCCTAATCAGTTCAGCCATAGCTATATGGATTACTTTTCGACACCCTCCGCATGACAAGGAGGAACCAAAGAGCAAAACGTCTTCGACTTTTCAACAGATTTTGACGATCACATACCATCTAAAATGATTAGTATCTTCTAAATGTCCATGCTCCGAAGCCTCTACTGCTACAAAATCCTAATGACAGCAATCTCAAGTCGGATTCAATCAACATTGGCTCGGTCTCCAAGCCAAGTCCCCGCCAAATCCAGATACAGAAACAGTAACATCCTTGGCATCGACTCCCTCACCATCCTCGGTATCCTCAGCCAATGCCGCAGAACTACTCAAAGCCACACTGAAATTGATATTCAGCATACCCTGGCCCTCACACGGTGACCATACCATCTCTTCATCCTTGAACATGGCCGATTTCCCCAACCCACCACTTTGCGGTGCAATCAGCTTATCTCCATACGTCTTTGCTACCGTTAGTATGAAGTCGATGTTCGAATACGAGGTAGGACATCATACGTGCTGAGTACTTTGTCCCGAGAAGTAATCCAAAGATCCAATTTGAGCAACACCTTCTACCATGTCTATCACACCCGTATATTGGATAGATTTTAGAGCGTATTGCCAAGTTGTTGGGTATTGCATCTTCAAATTCACCTGGCAATTTCTTCGAGCAGACGATCGTGAGGGAGCTGAAGGACCCATCTGTGCAGTAAAATTGGACAGTGTGAAAGCCACAGTGGAAGTGTTGTAGAGCGGTGTCAGAGTCCCGCTGGGGCAACCTGAGCCATTGTAGATGAATGAGAGGATAGAAGTGTCGTTAGGAGCTGCAGTAATTGAGATTGCTTGGGCGGCAACGAGAAGAATTTTTGGGACCTTCATGGCGGGATTCTACGATGAGATGTTTTGATGAGGACTGGATTCGTCGAGGTGAAAGGTGTTGTTCGAGTCTTTATGCGTTTGACATGCTAAAATCCTGCGCATGCGGATCATAGTCAACTTTACGTGACTTTGCGCATAGGGAAGCTGGATGTTGTGGTATGATAAGCGCGCGAAGAACCAATGGTAACGAGTGGCTATACGCTGCAGGTACGCAACGTGAAAGGAAGGTCTGTTGAGATCAATCACGAGGAGGCCGCCAGGTATATGAACCTTTCCGTGTCGATAGTGCAAATCGCCCGCGGTCTATCGTGCCTCTTTGGGCAGGTTATATGTATTAGATTGGAGCTGTATACTGAGAACAGGGATCAGGCCCTGTCTATAAGTAAGCAGGATATACAGTGGCCCTTTAGCAAAACCGCGAGCCAATGCTGGATTTGGCCGAAAGAGTTTATGATATTAAGGTCAATTGACGCGTATGGAGAATCAAGGTTTCGGTGAATTATAAGCCACATTCGAGTCATTTTTAAATGCAGTCGATGGTCAGTAACTCGACATCAAGGCGACTGAGAGCAGTTTCTTGGTCGCTCGTCTCTTGTGGGTATAGCATCCAAAGTCGAAACTAAAAGGCCGACATTGTATCGAAAGGCCAAGTCATATGAGCAGTTGCGCTTCGGTGACGATAGAAGAAGGGGCTGTATCTGTTTAGTCCCTTTTCATACCAAAGTGACAGGAAACTAGGGCAATAACAAGTTTACTTTTTCTTCGTGGAAGGTCTGAATATGAATGTTCACTCAAAATCGTTCCCGAAACTCGCCTCTTTCAATATTAGCAAGAAATAAAGATGTACAAAGAATGAACAGAACTAAGTACATTTCCATTTCATTCAGGTCCTCTCGCCGCAAATATCGCTATCCCACTTTCGCCGATAAGTTGTGTATTTCCCACAATACGTTTCCCTCGTCTCCAAACTAGCAAGAATAATGAGCCCCACCATCATCGCAAAGAGCACACAGGTATATATTTTATACCACATATTATCTAATACACAGAATGATTGCCGTAGAAGACTGCCCGAGAATGAAGTAGGTGCTCAAAATGCCAATAGCTCCAATCACGAAGATGATGTAAAAGAGGTTGACTGCAGACACCGTGGCGGTAAAAACAACCTTTCCATCAGCGGAGATATAGATCAATGACATTCCCAACAGAGTGAAGAGAAGAAAAAGGAAGATTCAATTGGATAAAGAGAGCTCGTGTTAATATACCAAGGGTAGGACTGAAATTGCCGGGCACGCCCATGTGCATCCAGGTACGACCGACATTCAAAATGCGTACGCGGAGACGCTAGAAGCATACGTGGAACACCAGAGCTATATATACCCATGGGTCGCTCCATTTGATGTCCAGCCTCACCAAGAGTGCCCGCTATCGCTTGTCGCTATCTGGAGAAAGCCCTTTCGGCCGCTGTACTCTGTTATGGCGCGCCATGAAGAAGCTCTCCCATCAGGCAGACACTGGCTCTTCGCGATGTTGCAAGGTAGCTCTGTTCATATCTGAAGGTTCGTCAAGCTTGGTCGATTCTTGCGGCTCAAGTTGACTTACATTGGCATTTGCCCAATCGCCAACCTAGCAAAAGATCATGAAATTCTGTCGATGCTAGGCAGCCGTTGCAAATTGAGAGTTCAATGACATTCGAAGACGTGCACCAGGAAAGATGTGCACCTGGTCCCGTTGCCCTGCTATCTCCTTCGTAGGCAACTGCCCGTCATATTGCTGCTCGTGGGTCATAGGAGGCGTGGACCATGCACGCAATCCACCAGAGAATGAGGAGCTTGTGCGAGGAGGAGGTAATACAGTCGAATGTAGCAGCGTCCAGTTGGTGTGCATACCCTGTATCGAATGGCTGATTCAAGCCTAGCTGTGCTATTTCCAAAGGCTGAAGAGGAAATCAGATCAAGGTTTGGCAGGCAACTCGTATCTAGTTTCAACGCCAGGAAGTTCCATCGGAACCATGTCGCCTGAAAGTTCTCCAATGCGTTCAGTGTCGGGGGCCTCCACCTTTTCAAAGGATGAACCGGCCTCTGCCCTTGGCAACCCGTCACTGCTCAATTCAGCCTTCAAGGCCGTGTCGAGGTCGTCCAGTTTCGCTCTGTTGCTAAATGGCGGTTTCTTCTTTTTCCAGGCGAAAGCAAGGTAGGTCATAATGAGTAGAGCAACAACCGAAAGACTGATACCTGCTACTATACCCCCCGAGTTGACGCGAACGAACGGATGCAATGGTGGCAGACCTGCCGGAAGGGCAAACGGGCGGGAGTCACTGGTATGTATAACTCTTGACAAGTTGGAAACTCCCTTTTCATAATCGGCAGTGATGTAGGTGTTCTGCAGGAACGCCCTTCCCAGTGTGTATTGCGTGTCGTTCTCAGTGGCCCGTTTGAGAGCAAAGAAGCGAATTGGGTTGACAACAAGTGGCATTCCTGCGTGCAACATCAACGATTCGAGAGGTAATCGAATGGTAGTCTTTTCTTGCGGACCTCGAATATTCATCACTACCGTCCTATTGCTGACTTTGAGACTTTCGTATTCAGTTTGATTGATCGGGTATAATCCAAAAACATTGTCCCACTGCAGTCCAAGACTCTTCTCGAATATTTGGCAGAGCTCCCATGGTAATAACATGCGTGGAACGGAGGAGTCAATCAACGCAGTAAATGATTTACTAGCTGATTGGAAAAGGATTTCAGAATCGGATTTGGAGTTTATCGAAATTTCCGTAACCTCAACGGACAACGCACGTTCATTATCCTCGGTCATCGGGATTGTAATAGTTGAGCTATTAACGATACGTGCCTGGTCATACCCGCCCTAGATCAGACTGGCTGGAATCTGCTTATTGTATATCCCCGGAATAGAACTCCACGTTCGGCTGGGGAGTCCTCTGTTTGATTGCAGACCATCGAAAAAGGAAGGGAAGTTTCCTACCGTATCCTTGATGTTTATTTCGACGGTAGACAGTCCCAATGCACCGAGATCGAAACCATCTGTTGAAATACCTGCCACCATTTAGCTGATCATGTTCGCACTGCCAAAAGCATCTACCTCAAGCCCCACGAGATCAAGGTCGTAGATGACATTGCTTGTAAGGCCAAGATCTGACGTCTGGGCGTCATTCAGCGAATAGAGTCCTGCCTCTAACCAGGTGCTGCTGGCATTACTCCAAGAAGGCCCCCACGGGACGCGTTCCCATTGTTGCAGGCTGGGGTAGTCTCCATGCAGCCGTCTGGCCCAACAACCAATACGCTACTCAAACACGTCGCTGGAAACATACGAACATTTTGCGGAGGCGTCCCAATGCTAACAGCGTATGTTGTCCATGGCCCGTCATTGCTCTCCCTAGGTTTACACCGGCAGCAGTCCATCGTGCATGCTTTACTATGAGAGATTTACCATTGTCCGCTCGGGGAAATGATGAGCGGCGTTAAAATACTGTCGCTGTAGACGAGGGCAACTAAAGCTAGCATCTAAAGGAGGAAAAAGAGTCTACAGCTTCCCATAGTCTTCATTGGTGTCCGGACCAGTTGAGTGACGAATAAAATTGGATGCCTCGATCGAAAGTGGTTGTGGGAATCATCTGGTTTTGAGCCCAATTTCATAGGGAAGCACAGCCTGCTCGTTGTATATGATGTGTACTTTTCGTCCTGCATGTAGCCACAGTGACAGCGTCATGATAACAATTTTGGAGGCTGAGCTTATGTTTATGGCAGCAGAAGCAAGCAGTTTCGCAGTATCGTGTATCTTTTTCACGAACAACACGGGAAACTAGAGGGTTCACGAGCAAGATCTAGACATCTGCAACGTCAGGGTTGAAGATGACATGTGGTTGTTAGTGACAGTCATGCTGATCATGGGTATAAGCGCACGACATGATGATTGTCACTCGCTAACGAGGATAGAGCGTCTCCAGGAGAAACTGAATTTGTGATAATGCGGACAGAAGCAGCTGTGTGGATGGTTCGACAACGTCGAGCATGCAGGCAGCCAGCCAGATAGAGATGCAGAACGAGACGCTGGCAGTTCATCCCTTTAGTAAACCCGCAAAATGCAACAGGAAAAAGGCTCACCAAATGTCCATCCTGTCACATGCCGGACTTCAACAAAAATACACCGACAAGGTACATAGACGTCAAGTTTGACACCCGCACTCGCGTGAGGAAAGCGGAACCTCAACAAACGGCAACTACCGCGGCATATACTCGAATTCAGACCAATCCAGTCTATCTAGGGTATCGGTTTTTTGACCCCAGCCCAAAACAGTGCCTACCAACCAGACGCCAGTCTACATGAAGTGTCTACTCAGTATCGATTAGATTTTCCAACCTCGCACCACTCCTTGCATATCTCCTCACTATGTCCGCCAATTTCTGGACCGGCTCAACTTGATCAAAGACACTGGCGTGGTCACAGTGTGGGAACCATAAGACATCAAGTCCTTTTCCAGTCCACTGCTTATCTTTCCAGTCCGCATTGTCGATGCCAGTGACGTACCTACCAACAGCCTCCGTATTGACGATCAAATCTTTTCCGCTCAGTGAGACTGTCATATCTTTGCCTCTTATCTCATCTTTCCAGAGAATGTTCTCCGTCCAGAAAAAGTGGCGACGGAGCACATGAGCTATGCCCATATCTGTTGCAGCAAAGAACCAGAGCTGTAACTCATTTGCGCCCACTGGTTTTCGAGCTGTAAAATTGTACGCCACGTCTGGAAGATGAAGCAGGAAGGTAACGGGGTCAACCAGAAGTGTTGGACCAATCTTGGAAGCCATTTCAGGCGTGTGATGGAGGTATGCAGAAATGATGGTGCCATAGGAGTGCGAAACGAGAACAAATTTGTCCCAACCGTGAGCTGTGACTATGGCATCGATCTGCGCAGCCATTTCCTTCTTGGGTAGGATATCGTTGGTGATCTTGGAGGTGAGCGGAGCTATTTCAAGAGCAATGATTCCAATATCTCCATCCTCAGAGTCGTCCATGTCTTGGAGCTGGGCCAAAAAGGGCATGTATGGATATAGGCCAACTCCGATTCCATGAATGAACAGCACCGGCAGACGCGTCTTGGAAGTGTGAGGACGATACCAATACGAGATGTGGGTGGCAGGAGAAGTATGTGCTGTCAACAAACTGAAGAACCGCCATGGGAATATGGTAAAGAATCGGCTGTGCGGAATGTGATAGTAGGTAAAGCCGTGGACGGTAAGGAGAGCTGCTACAATTGAGTCGAGCAGGCCGAGTATCTGAGACATCATCAGTCGGATTGGCAATGCCAGAAATGGACTGACTCGACTCACAAAGTACCACACCACAGGCCTATGAAGCATTTCCACAGGATCAATAGTCAACCGTATACACTTTGCACTGCCTCTCCCAGGCTCAAACTTTCTTCCTATGAGCTGCTCGACGCCTTCGACATAGACATTGAGCTCCTCATCGTGGGCAGTATGCTCCTCGGCGGTATTCAGGAAACCCCAGCGAAAGAAGTCTTTGACATTCTCCCACTTGATATCTTTCAGATCAGCGCCCAAAAACCATTTGCGCATGTAGTCCAGTGGATCCGAGATGGTCTCTGTGCATCGTTGGTACAATAGAGACTGCAATTCTCGGGACGGAATAGGCGGATGTTCGGCAGGTGCTTGGAGACGGCTTCTTCGGGGCAGAAAGACCAAGAAGTAGAAGGCAGTCTCCAAGATTGTATATGCTAGGAGTGTCTGTGTTGCGAAGGTTTGAGGAGGCCGCACTATGCCGAGCGTTGTGTACAGGATACAGAGCGGAGTGACAGCCCGGATGCCAAATATGCACACGCGGATGAAGACGTACTCGGGCGTCGAAGTCCCAATCATGGTGTATGAGTGTGGTGAGATGCTGGATAATTCCTAGTAGCTGTAATATCCATTTTGCAGCCTATACGGACGCGCAGGTGCGCTGTCTTTGTGATGTCGCGTGTTGATCAGGCAGCGGCTTGATTGTTGTCACATGGGAATTGTTGATTGGCGACTTCTGTTGAGCCGTTAGAATTCGGACAGACAGGCCTGGCGGTGGAGAGATCAAATAATGCTGGCAGGGAGAGGAGGATGACATGATGCAGCTTTGAAGGAGCACGTCATGATTGCTGGTACCTGAACGGTTTTGATATGCCCCCCGGTTCCCGGACGGGATTAGAATAGGGAGGGAATTGATGCTGCGAACTCCTTCAACAATCATTCTTCCTCGTTCATCATTCCTCTTAGTGCATCCTACAACCTCATGAGTGCACTTTTCTTGTTCTCATCATGTCAACTTGCCATAGAGTGTTCTTCTGATATCGAAACATGCAAATACTTATCTTCCAGACCCAGTTCTCTCCCGGATCATATTCCCAACCGCATCAGTGGGCCATACACCGGACTGCCCTCCGTCAAGCATGTGAGAGGATTCTGTCATGCATATGTAGGAGATTCCCATTCAACAATCCGTACCTCTTCCGACGCCCCGGACATGACATGATCATTCACAATCGAGTTCAAGTTCCTTCTCCTCGGGGTTTTTCATGGACCATTCATATTTTCATCACCGAGGAGAGCATTTCAGTGGGCCATACACGATTCTTTTCATCATCGTTTGCTTGTTTCCTATGCCTCTTTCGCTGTCATGTTTCTACTCCTATCTCCAAATCCCAGTCTTCTACTGCATATATCCCAGACAGTGCTCCATCAAGCATGTGAAGACGCGCTTTCTCTCCCACCAATTGTTCCAGCCATGTGCGTAATCGTAGGAATTCTACCATAATTCTCACATGGCAAATGTACTGGGTTTGAATGCTGGCTGCGCGATTGTGCAGCTCAACGGGGAGCTCAGCCTCTCGATTTCAAGATCAACATCGATAATTTGTCCAATTTTTTTCTCACCGAGATCGAAATCGCCAGAAACCAGCGACAGCTTTGCAAAAACCACTAACCAGCCTTGCAAAAGTCCTCTCCAAGATAAATGGCGATGCACGCCTTCGGTCGACTGACGATTGACGACTGACGACGCGACAAGCTCCTGCAGGAGAGGCAACCTCATTAAGAAAATACAGGTAGTGTAAACGAACATGGGCTTATATGCCCTGATCTACTACCTTTTATCCAAATCCGGTCCAACGATCGGCGTTGAAGATGGTTTGGACGACATCAGAACCTCGGCTTGCAATGCTAGGCCAAAATCTGACACCACCCTTCTGTAATGCTAGGAGGAGTATAGCCAATATGTATAAGAAACGACGAGGCAAAGATGAGTGTCAAGGTCACATACATTCAACTGTCTAATAGACGGTATAGTCAATACCGCTTCTACTGCTGCAGAACGAAAGCTCGTGATAAAGCCCTTCAGCTTAGAAGATGTACCAGAGACACGAACAAAGCTACGGCTTTACACCACTCTCACCGCCCTTAATGTAAGTATTACTAAAGATGTGGCCGAATACTGTTGCTAATTACCTCAGTAACTCCTCTTCTTCATAGCAGCCATGGATCAGACAATCATCGCCACCGCAATTCCAACGATCTCAGCCTCATTGAAATCCGATGTAGGATATACCTGGATCGGAAGTGCATATGTTCTAGTAAAAACTGCATCTGGCCCAATCTGGGCCAGATGCAGCGATATTTGGGGCCGTAGACCCGCATTACTTGGAGCTGTGGCCGTCTTCGCCATCGCAAGTATCCTTGCCGCACTCAGCACTTCCATGTCTATGCTGATCGCCGCAAGGGTACTGCAAGGGACAGCAGGCGGCGCTTTAATGCAACTCGTGTTCATCACTATCGCCGATCTGTTCAGTGTCCGTCATCGACCACTATATGTAAGCATCTTGGGCTTCTGTTGGATTGTTGCCAGAACTTGGGGATCTCTGCTTGGAGGCGCATTCACTCAACTTGTCACTTGGAGATGGTGCTTTTGGATCAACCTTCCCACCTGTGGGCTTGCATTCGTCCTCATTTCTCTTTCCCTCGATGTTCTCAACTCGCGTACCAAGCTAAAAGATGGGTTGATGGCCATCGATTGGCTTGGGGCTCTCTCTATTGTTGCTAGAACACTTCTTCTTTTCCTTGAGATTGACTTCAGAGGAGCAAGTTTTCCGTGGAGCAGTCCCGAAGTATTCTATCTGATCCTCTCGGGTGCAACAATGTTCATATTCTTTATGTACTGCGAAAAGAGACTTGTCAAATACCCTCTTATACCCATGTCCATCTTCAACAACAGCTAAAACAATGCAACCTCCCTCGTTGCCATTGCCTAAGAATACTACTTGCCGCTTTACTCCCAAAGTGTCAAATTAGCTCCACCCCTGACAAGCGGCATTCTCATAATTCCCGTGTTGGTCACCGAGGCCATCGTCGACATACTTTGTGGTATCATCATCCACAAGACCGGTCGTTACCGAGAACTCACCTGGAACGGAGTCATACTGATGACGCTAGGAATAGGTCTCTATATCACATTTGACACAGATACGACAATCGCGACCATTGTCGGGCTCGAGATCGTCGGTGGTATCAGGACAGCCCTTCTCTTCTAAACACCAACGCTTGCTATCCAAACTTTAATCAGTCAAGCGGACACGGCTTCAGCCATTGCAGCGCTCGCATCGGTCGGAAATATCGCGACTGCCTTCTCCCTTACAATTGGCAGTGTCGTCTTTCAGAACAGCATTGCCGCTCGTCAGTCGACGTTTGTCGGTCTGAATATGACTGTCGGCAATGCATTCTCGCCTGCTCGAGCTGCAGCTAATGTCGATCTCATCAAAGCTTTGCCAGAGTCTCGGATTGTAAGGAAGGCATTCGCGTGGAGTGTACGCAATATATTTATTTTCTACACCGGTATTGCAGGTATCGCGACCGTGGCGAGTATGTTCATCAAGCAAAGGCATATGAGTAGTGATCATATGGAAACGAGAACTGGCGTAGAGAATCTCACGAAGTCGAAGGATTCGGTATCTGACGAGACTCGATGAAAATACTTGGGAGAAGGGGATCTTTGGAGTTGACGGAGTATATCTCAGTTAAGGTAAAATATAGCCCCATACACAGTAGATCACACACTAGTATCAAAGTGGCCTCGCGCGAGATTTTGTGCCCCAACACCCATCAATTTACTGAACCTATTAAAATACTTTCCCCCTCTCAATAACTCCTTGTATCTTCAGGCTTGCTTCAAGATCGGTCATATTTCTCCTCGTCTCCGAAAAGGCTCATCAGGCACTTCGCAGTGACGCTTCATAACGACTTGGCCTATCTCCAGTCATTCGTATCGCCCCACTAGCCAGCCATGGTGCATGGGACTAACGATGGCGGAGTACTCAATGTGGTAGACGTTCTCATGTTCTTTTCTATTCACTACACATCTAGATTCGCAACTCGCTTATCCCTCTTTAAGCATTTGTCTCTTCTAAATTGTTCATCATGAGATGGTTCTCGTCCTACCTGGGCTCATGGGCTAAGCGCCAGAGCGCTTCAGAATCCAGGTCACCAAAATCCTTCACAGTCTTGCCGGAGTCTTCGTCCAATGTGCTTAGTGTCTTCAAGCACGAGCGTCCTCTCCGAAAAGAAGACAACGAAATTCGACTCCTGCGCATATTTCCTGCTGCCTTTCATTCTTCTCCAGTCCGATGTAAATTGATACATGCATCACTCAATACATTGCCGGTGTACAAGGCTCTCTCTTACACTTGGGGTTCCCCTTATAGCGATAGCGAATCATGGCGACCGGTTCCGTCACTCGGAGAATCAAGAATATTCATTGACGATCAGGTAATCAATATCACCGCCAACCTGAACTCCGCACTCCGGTACCTTCGGCCCCAAGACGAAGAGCTCATTCTCTGGGTCGACGCTGTGTGTATCAACCAGAACGACAACGAAGAAAAAACGTGGCAAGTCCAGCAAATGCGACGAGTATACGAACAAGCCATATCGACAATTGTATGGCTCGGGCCTCCATCACATGGCAGCGACATAGCTATCGAAGCACTCTGTGCTATGAGAAGATTTGCCCTTCGAACACAACATGAGCGCTCACCTGACTCATCCATGGTCGACATGAACAAAGTCAAACACGATCCTTCCCCTCAGGCATGTGCCGACGTAGTGATTGCTGGATCGTTTGGACAGCTTTTCCAGAAGCCGGTGCGAAGTAGCTTTGATTTGCCACCGTATCCAATCGAAGAAGTTGCGGCGCTGCTTGAAAGGGGATGGTGGGGTCGCGTTTGGGTACTTCAAGAGCTGGTACTCGCTCAAGGCGTTGATTTTGTTTGTGGCACCAAGACCATCCCGGATGCAGACGAAGTATTTGGGACTTTCTTGAATACATGGGATCGACAGGTGCAGGAGTTTGGCAGACCTGCGAGGATGCTTGACCATCGTCCTTGGACGATGATTGATACGAGAGCTTGTTACACGCAAACGAAAGATTTGTTACCATTAAGGCATCTTTTGGAAGAGGCAGCGTTGTCTTCCCTTCGGGCTAAGGATCCTTTGGATAAAATTTATGGCATTCTCAGCTTGGCGAAAGATGGCGCTGAGCTGGGAATTGAGGTTGATTATACCATCACCTATCAAGAGCTGTACGTTAAATTGGCCAAAGAGTATATCATGCGGGGAGATCTATGGTTCATGTCATACTGTGGAACTGACAATGATGCTGATGATGCCAACCCCACACTTCCAAGTTGGGTACCTGATTGGTCTCACGACCATGGCTTTCGTCCCTTTGGCTACATGTTGGTTTCGAAGCAGGCATCACCTCTAACGTCCTCTGCCACCTTTCCACTCCTCGCGGAGAACAGTGCCCTATCTCAACAGAGGGTCATCCTGCAAGGCGTCATCATAGACACTATCGACTACGTCTCAGAAGTCCGGCCACCATACTCCCAGGTCAATCTCTCTGTCACTGCTCGTTCCAACGTCCTTGACTGGATGAGTCGAACGACAATCCACCTCGTCGACAATGTGGTCGAAGACTCATCACGAGACACCTGGCAAAATGTATGCTGGACTTTTGTCGCAGGGAACATCGCTATCCCATCCATCGACTACGCCCTTCCCATGCCAGAACAAGAAGCAGCAGTCCGCGGCGCTTTCAAACATCTTCTCGGTCCTGAAGTATGCACGCATATCCTACTCGACGACACTTCCTCATC
Source organism: Venturiaceae sp. KMAF11 (assembly GCA_023078705.1). NCBI lineage: Eukaryota > Fungi > Ascomycota > Dothideomycetes > Venturiales > Venturiaceae > Venturiaceae sp. KMAF11. Next base: position 1,421,077 of record JALGOQ010000007.1, on the reverse strand, counting down.
TTCCCCCAGTCCAACCGAAGTCAAACAAAGAGCAGAGAGCTATTTTCATTGTATGATGAATGTGACGAATGGTCGACGTGCTTTTCGTACGGAATCAGGATGTATGGGACTTGGGTCTATCAAAATCAGACGTGGAGATAAATTAGTGATGTTTAAGGGTGGGATTGCTCTGATGGTATTAAGAAGTGTAGGGACGGGGGGTCGGTATTGTGTTATTGGTGAGGCGTGGGCTAATGATACTAGAGGAGACAAGATGTATAAGTCAGTGCTGAGACTGTCTGGATCGGCATTGGGTGGGGTAGATACTCGAGGGAGGGAAAAGTTGGACGAGATAGAATTGATCTAACGCTGTACTGTGATGCTTAATTAGGCCAAGTTTTTACATTCATGATAATCTAGCTACACTCATCAAAGTCAATTAAATCAATAATAAACTACCTTGTCTTCTATTACTACAAATGTATATCAATCTCACCAATTAGCAGATCTCAAACACCACCAACCACCAAGTCTCTCCATCCTCCTCTCAATACAGTCGGTGCATTCGCAAGTGTAATTAGTTCTTGCGATCATAATCTCCATCATAATCATATCCAGTGCCAAAAACATCATCGACAAGGTCGCCAATGAGCTGACGCTTGTTCTTGTATTCGTAATCTTCGTCATATCCAGTGCCGAAGACATCGTCAACAAGGTCCTCAATCAGCTGGCGCTTGCTCTTCTTGTTCTTGTACTCATCGTAATCTCCATCATATCCGAAATCAAATGGTGTCAGGTCACCGGCAATATCGCCGACGGTGCCGAGAATGTCTCCAACGAGTTGGCGCTTGTTCTTGTTCTTGTATTCGTCGTAATCTCCATCATATCCGAAGTCGAAAGGAGTCAGGTCACCGGCAATATCGCCGACGGTGCCGAGAATGTCTCCAACGAGTTGGCGCTTGTTCTTGTTCTTGTATTCATCGTAGTCTCCATCATATCCGAAGTCGAAAGGAGTCAAATCGCCAGCGATATCGCCAACGGTACCGAGGATGTCTCCGACGAGTTGGCGCTTGTTCTTGTTCTTGTATTCATCGTAGTCTCCGTTGTAGCCGAAGTCAAATGGAGTCAAGTCACCGGCAATGTCGCCAACGGTACCGAGGATATCTCCAACCAATTGACGCTTGTTTTTCTTGAACTCCCAGTCCTCTTCAACATCCTGGATGAGATCCTCGGCCAACTCCTCGGGTGTCTCTGGGACCTCGACCTCAGTCAATTCTGGAACCTCGACTTCAGGGGCAACAGGGGCAACAGGAACAACCTGACGCTTGTTCTTGTAGTCGGCGTCGTAGCTGTCTCCATCATAGCCGAAAGGAGTCAAGTCTCCAATGATATCGCCGGCGGTGCCGACAAGGTCGCCGATGATCTGGCGTTTGTTCTTGTAGTCGTAGTCTTTCTCATCATAGTCGTCGTAGCCATAGCCCAAGCCAAGGAGATCGGCAGCGGTGCCGACAATGTCGCCAACCAGCTGAGGGTTTCTCTTAGCACTAAAGAACGATTAGTAAATACCCCAATGGTATCATTCCAAATGCTTCTTACAGAGCAGAGCGATCTCCAGCTGGAGCAGCAGAGGCGAAAGTGGCAAGCGCCAAAACGACGAGTTCGTTGGAGAAACGCATGATGATTAAGCTATCTAGCTAAATTAAGCGAGTGTGAAAGCGAATGTGGTAGTGAGATGTTGAAAGACTGTCGACTGACAGTATAAGGAATTGAGAATGCAGCCATCTTTATACCCGTTCTGAAGAATGAGAGCGGGTTTTCAGTTTTGATCAGGTACCCTCCTTGAAGAAGCTCGTATGAGACTCAAATCAATTCGGGCCATACGTTCGGAGGGAGACAATATCATATGCGCACGGTTCGAATATCCATAGGCTTTGGAAAGGCGAATCGATCTACATAATGACGCAAAACGTGTAAAGATTCGGCTCAAACTCCCCCACCTCTTGGCCCGGTAGAGATGGAAGAAATTTGTGTGGTGGTTATGCATGTGCAAAAGAGTCATTTGCAAGTTCAAAAAGATGGTCTAAACGTGGTGTCAAATTGTGTGTACGTGTTTTTCATCTGAATTAAGTAGATCTTACCTAGAATGGAAAGCTGGAAGATGAGGTTCTAGAGCAGCCACAGCACAGGGATGATCTTCCTCCCGATGCGGGATTCCTCTGGAGTTTATAAGGCTGTAACACCGGCAGACCGACGTCACTGCACTGTAAGAACAATGGTATTTCTCGATGGATGCAATTATGTGTGGGAGAAGGGCTCAATGTCTGCATTGCTGTTGGCGCCATGGATTTGTTGTTCGCCTTGTCAAAATCTATCATGAACCCACATGCCGAAGTACATACTTACTCATACTTCCCTTACTTCCTTAGTGTGGGTGTATTTCTCGTATACGTAAATCCAAAAAATTCGCTGAGCCGGAGCACCCTCAACTGAGCACCTAGACTGCACCATGCTCAGGAATCGGAGAAAAAATAAAGAGCCCTAGAGGTGACTGTAACCGAATTTACCTACAATTGGCTACGATGTTTGTCGAATTGGGTCGTTCGTACGCACGCAACTGTTTACGGACTCAATTTGAGCCTCAGCTCTCTGCACGCTCCGCCTCCGGCCGAGACTAGCTATATAGATTGATTGAGGCCAACAACAATTCTTGGAGATGAAGAATTCGACATCACTCACTTTGGATCGGAACTTGGTCAGACCATAGCAGCAATCGGCAGTCTGGGCTGTGGCGTCAATTAGAATGTGTGCAGACCCACATTAGGATCCAAGTAGCACGGGTTTAATGGTGAATACAGAAAATAGGTGAGGCAGAATTCGACGTCTTCCAGATAGCAGGACCGAACGCTACTCCTGGATCTTGGCACGCCCGCAACTTGCAAACAAACCTGCACCTAACTCCATTCAAAGTCGCCACGATCGGATCTTGTAGATTCATTCTGTGCGTAGGAGAAAAGGCCGTAATTTCGCTCTCGAGCTTCAGTAGCCGATACGAGTACTATAATGACGTTTGCTAATGCAGTCTGGTCCCAATGGTGAGTTCTTTGTTGTGGTGGTGTGAATGGTATTGACAATCCGAGGATGCAACAAAATCCCACTTTCCAAGCTAAAGACCGAGGGCCTTCGGCTCCTCAATCTTCCAAGATTTTGAACGTTGTTCGGTAGTTAATGGCTTGTCTTTGGGTCATCATTACCTCGTAGTGTGAGCTATGTTGCTGCTCATTTCTTGCCTACCCAGAAATGAGGAATTTTAGACCTGGCGTTGAATGAGAAGCATTTTGATGGCCAAGTTTAGAGAATTAGCAGATGCATGCCTCCACAAGTTGGAATGAGAGATGATGAGCTGTTGATGGAATGCGTTTGTTGAGTCGACAAACCCTTCGGGGTCACACCCTTGAGATGAGCGGGCTCCACTTTTCTTGAGGTGACAAATCCAGACAAAACACTTCGAGCTCCGGCTGCGTTGGTTCGAGCAAACCACAAAAGCCATCTCAAATCATCTCGAACCCATCATTCTCCTACAATGACTGCCACGAGAAGAGTAGAGGGGTGTTGGACATGCAAACTCCGTCGCAAGAAGTGCGATGAGCGCCGACCAACATGCGGAGTCTGCGACAACTTGGCAATCAGCTGTACTTATGGTGCGAAGCCGACATGGATGCGCGGCGGTGAGGAACAACGACGGCGGGCTCAGATGCTCACGAACGATATCAAGCGAAATGCGGCATATCGAAGGGAGAGAGGGAACCCTTCCAGCAACGTCGTTTCCGATTTGATGGTTGCCAACACTGTTTTCTCAATGGAGCCCATGGAGGATGCCACGGACAAGCAGACATTGACTCCAGAGAGCGTTGTAACAGGGCCACATAGATCTGAACCGTTTTCCTTGCTGCCCATGCAACAGCACCGCTGCTCGGATAGTCTCGAGGAGCAATCTCGTCTCCTTGAAACAGACTTTATCATGAAATACTTCGACCACGTAGTCCCGATACTTTTTCCCTTCTATCGGCCAGGCTTGTTTGAGACAGGCCGCAGCTGGTTGTTGCTATTAGTGGGAAAGAGCAAAATTGCTTATCACTCTACTTTCAGCTTAGCATCTTACTTCTTCACCATGGCCCTTACCGAAGCCGACCTTGGTCGAGAGTTTGGAGGTTGTACGCAGTTGCGGTGGGACGAATTGAGTCAGCATACCGATAAGTGTTTTGAAAGCATCAGGACAGATATGTTAGCACTGAGCCTAAAGTCTCAAAGCTTGACTGCCACAAAACTGGAAAAGGTTGAAATGATGGAGAGCATTATCCAAGTGCTCATCTTTGAGACCGCGCTGGGCAAAACTGACGCCTTCAACTCCCATCTCACTGCTGCTTTCGCCTTGCTGGAAGGCATCATGAACGACGTTGGCCGAATCCATCAAGATGAACGCCAGTCAAAATTTTGCTCAGTGCTTCTAGAGCTTGGAGAGCCGTTTTGGACCAGACCTGGGTATAGCCAACATATCTGGTCACCTCATCAGGCTGGCTTACGCTTCTCTGCTGGCCTACTGGTCTTCATCGACGTTGTAGCAAGCACCGCTCGTCAAGAAAATCCAAGACTTCTTAGTTACCACCCAGACATCCTTGCTAAAACAGATGACGGGATCGCTGCAGTGAGTTATGCTGAAGTTCAACTCTCGAATATCACTGGCTGCCGCAATTGTGTGATCAGATCTATCGCAGAGATATCAGCTTTGGCTGCATGGAAAAAGGAACAATGCAAAGCCAACAGTCTCTCTGTTGTAGACTTGGTTGATCAAGCCTCTGCCATTGTCAGCGATTTGAGAAATTGCATTCTCGAAACGCGGCATGGTCATATCGTCACTTCTCCATCATCCATGACGCGCCCGCCATTCGACCCACGTCCCGATCCTTCCGTCACCTTCACGTCAACTCTCATCTGGGCTTCTGCCGCACAGCTCTATCTTTCAGTTGTTGTTTCTGGATGGCAACTGTCGAATGCCGAAGTTCGTGAAAATGTTGCTCAAATCATGGTCTTGCTTGGGGACCTGCCAGCATATCAGCTGCGCGCTGTCACCTGGCCAGTATGTGTCGCTGGCTGCCTAGCTTTGGAGTCAGAGGAGCCTTTTTTTCTGGCCTTACTCTCCAAGGCGGGGAAGGTGTACACAACCGGGGCATTGGGCGACGTCCGGCAGATTTGGGAGCGGGTTTGGCACACCAGAGCTATTGTTCGCGATAGCACATGGAATCTGGCATCGTGCTTTAGCATATCGGGATCTCCGGTCCTGCTTGTATGAACACGAGACTTAGTCAAGAAGATAAAAGGCTCATTTTCACCATATGATACCACTACAAAACCCCCAGTCCGACTTCAACATCTCAATATGAGACCACTCACTTGCCTTTCCAAACACCGATCGCCTCTGCCACAGTCATTGTGCTGATCTCTGGGAAACGCTCGTTCAGCGACCCTTCCTTGGGAACATGCATCAGGCCCGTGACGGTCCACAAACCAAACTTAGACAGCAGCGCTCCGAGTACCGGCTTTGGAATGTACTCATACAAATATTTGTGAGATGGAAGCTCAGTAACCTCGCTACGTCGAAGCTTCTCAATAGAATCAAAGGTGACGTTGAACTTGCTCCCTAGTCACTATTAGCTCTCTTCGCTTTTCCGGGATTTGAGGACTCACCAGTTATCTTTTCGGCAATATAGATGATCTCGTTCCATGTTGCGTTGTCACTGTAGCAATAAAACGCCTCCTCCCATTTTGGCAAATCAAGCACTGCGACTACAAACTTCCCCAAGTCCTTAGTGTAGGTGAAGGAGATCATCTCGTTGCCAGTGGCTCCTGGGATGGCAGCCATCCTGTTGGCGATATCTACGGCAAAGACGAGTGGAGTAAGGTAAGACTCAATGTACGGCAGGCCGTAGTAATCGAGGAAAAGCGCATTATGGAACTGGGTCCATTCGAGGTCCGTGTTGCGGAGGGCTTCGATGGTTTGTTCCCGGAAGCCATTATGAGGTATGCGCAGAGATCTAGCAGCTCAGTGGTTAGCGATGCTCTTGGAACTATATGTTGACTACTCACTCATCCTCTGGCGATGCAGCACCCCAATTGCTCGCCACGAAACGCTTCGTGGGCAATGACTTGGCTGCTGCCGCCACCAGGTTGGCCTCTGCCTTTGCTGCGACTGAATCCATCATCACAATGGTGGAGATGACTGTGTGAACATTGTTCTCTTCCAGTGTTTTGGTGAGTTGCTCGATGTCGTTGTAATCGACGGCAAACACGGGAGCAGCGCTTCCGCCTTCTGGAATCTGTTCTTGATGGTAAGTATTAAGACCACAGACACTATGCACTGCAATATTGCATACCTTTCGACCGAAGACAATCACCTCGTGCTTCTTACTAGCCTTGAAAGCGTCCACCAACGTCTTGCCCACATTTCCTGTACCTCCGACAACTGCAACCACCACCATTGTGTATAAGTTTAGGTTAGATTTCTTGGAAAAATTGAAGTGTGATAGAACAGGTTGGATGCCAAAAAGGATAAAACTTGAGCGATGGCTCTCTATACAAAGGAGTTCTCTGCAGTTCTTATGCACATGGCACCCAACTACCCGGCGCAATGATTCAACCGATTCTGTCCTGGTTTGTAATTGAACATTGCTGAGACCTGTATCTTTAGGGAGTCGGTCCAATGTGAGCTGCGGATTTCGTCGCTGACGCGTTGCCAGTGCAGTCGAGGTAGACAATTCTTTACTCTTTTGGGACTGCGCGCGGTATGTAAAGGTCCATTTTTATCTCTTGAGCCAGCTAGTCCGGAAAGAGATATGCGCGCGGGCTGCTCAATTCAGCATCCTGCGATATTTCTCATTGCTTAGACTATCACCGTTCGTTTGACCTGGAGAGACCGGAGTTTAGCACCTCGTTGTTATTCTACCGAAAAGGATGAAGCCTAAATTACGTTGCCATAACATTGGCCTCGGCTTCTCATAGGAGTAGGAGTTTTCTATGAAAGGACTCTAACGAATCAGATCCTGTGCCCCATGATTCTCAGATTTTCTACTTCCAACCCCCTGAAGTGGACTCTTCCACAGTTAAACATCAGCATCAACTGCTCGATCGAACCTTACTTTATTTCAAAAATGTCATTGTCTCCGCAATTGTTTTGATCATTGTATCCGCATCGTAGCAACCATGGATCCTTTTCAAAACCTTCCTTTCGAGATCCTAAAAAACATTCTCACTTCCATCCCGGATCTGCCTTCACTTCATAGCCTCCACAACGCTTCTCCTCACGTGGCATCTCTCCTCCATAAAAACTCGAGATTATCCATCGTTTTCGAATCCATTCTCTCCTACTACCCTCGACAAATTCGCTTCATGATCCGCATCATCGTCCATATCCACACGTACCTAATAACAGCCAACGACAATTCACTGCCATCGGATTTGGATGGATTCACAAATCCATTCAACACTCGATTGAACGGGTCTATTTTTATCCCTCGTGGATATGGTGATATTGATTTTCTAAAAACAACAACGCCGTCAATCCTTTGCCGCGTCCTTGGGCCATCCAAACGCGTTCGACAATTAACGCATGCTTGTCTCCACTCTATGATCTCGCGCAGCTTGTTACTTCAGCCGCAATATCCGGTAGACCCACGTATACAGCTCCATTCGAATTCATTTGATAAGCTCATGAAGAAATTGCGGCGTGCTGAGGGTCGGCCTTTCCAGCCCTTTGATTGCGAACCACCTTCTTGAGTGGAAGAGCAGCGCGTTGCTCGTGCAGTCTGGCCACTGGTTTTGTTTCACGAAACTCAAGATGCAGTTGCTGTGCGTGGGCTACTGGGATGGAGCAACGCCGATAGGAAGAGGCTTCAGAGTATCGGATCCAACGAATTTTGGCTCTCGATTCTGGTCCAGGACCGTGACGAGCTAAGAGGTGTGTCGGATTAGATTGATGTTTACTCTTCGCACGGATTGTCTAGGCCACGGAAGGATACATCAACCTTCATGTCAGATGATTGGAGTCGATGCTGTCCACACATAACGCCGTTCATGACGAAGGAAGAAAGAGATAAGAACATACGATCGTTGCATACTTTATCACCTAGATGCTTTGAATTCAATTCCGACCGCTTTGATTCTCCGCTGCGGCACGGAGACTTTGCGGTTGTCAGACCATACGGATTTGCTATCTGGGAGGTAGAAAGAATGGTGAGCCTAGGCTTCATGAACTGCACAAGAGACGACGACAGAAGGGCTTCTCGCCATTTGTTTCGAGGTCAGGTCTTCTCTACATTTGGAGAAGTATTCTCACAGAACAACAAACGAAGGAGCTTGAAATGACGCAGAGAGAAGAATGGTAAAGACATAGGCTAGAAGTTCAATTGGAATGGTTCTCTGGGAATGAACTATTTATGCGGCGTATGTTTTTTGATGTAATACATCTTGCTACACCATCATTACTCACAAAGTGTCCGGTGAGAAATAGGGCGAGGCAATAGCCACTGTTAACTACAACGACCCAAAAGGTGAAAGACACAGCGCATGGAAACCCCTACTGACACTTTGCGACGCCTAGGCCTCTGAACAGCTCTCGCATACACTGCTGCCTTAACCACATCCAGTCATTCTTCCATCTCTGAGCAATTCGACCATATCTAAAGGGCGGTTAATGTCTGTCAACTATGCTATGTTCATAAATACACCACAACTACCCCATAGATAGCCTTTGAGAAGATGTCTTACAAGCAACAGCAACGCCTACAACCCCTCCACCAACAACTTCCCCACCAAACACCACTCCAGTACCATCAACAATGTCCATCAACACATCAACAGGCATGGTGGTAGCCGCATATACAATCTGCCAAATCGAAACGTGCGAATACCAATGGGAAATCTTTACAGTCAACCCCAACAGCGAACCTCTTTCCTTCCCCGGCTGTTCCGCAAAAGGAGGTGTATACCATATTGTTGTGGAGACGATTCCGAATCCGACTGCTATACCTACTCTGGGCCCTTTCAGTATCGATCGGAAGAGTGAATGTTATTTTGATCCTAGTAAAACTGGGTTGAGTTTGTGTGGGGAGTCCGCAGGTTTGTAATGGGTGTCCGCTGCTGCCGAATGGGGATGGGTCACATTTGGGGGACAATATAAACTGTGATGGGGTGTTTAATGAGTCGTACAATAATGATGCTTATTGTTTTTGGTAGCGGAGTGGTTAGCAACAGGGTTCATGCGAGTCTGTACAAGTCTCTCAAACTGCTCAATTTTAATTTTTTGTATTATACTATCCAAAGCATTCAGCCTTCATAATGACCATGTGCCCATTTCTCTCTCGACACCATATCCCTATCCTCATGTTCCCCGCTAAAATGAAACGAATTTGGGATTATAGCCACAATAGCCCCTCCCCAAACCCAGAACTGAGGAGCCCCCAGTCCTCACACACCTCCACCCAGGTTCCTCTGGACATTCATCACCCAAGAATCCACAATCCAAATTCTCATTCAAGCACTGTCCCGAACCACATACCTATTCGACACGACTTAGCACTCATATCACACATATCCAGTGTAGAGGAGGGGAAAACATACCTGACCAACAGGACACGAAATACTAGCCCCACAAACCCCACCATAACACGTCCCCAACGAATTCGCCTCAGAAGTCGTCACAACTTTATCGCGGTTAGCATCGTAGCAGTATTGACCGCTGGCACATGAGCCGCGGCCGGCGCCGCAGAGGACTGCTGGACCGGCTGGAGTCTTCGGTGGAGGCGCGGCCTTTGGTGGACGGGGACTCGATTTTGGACGCGGCTGTTGGGTGCCCTTTGGCATAGAGGTGGGAGGTGGGAAGGTTCCAAAATTCGGATTGAACGGTGGCGCGTTCTGGGGAAGGCTGGGCCAAGTGGGCAGTGATGGTGGTCCGTTTTGTGGAACGCTGGGCCAGCTGGGCGGCGAGTTCTTGGGGAGATTTCCAGAGTTCGGATTGAAAGGCGGTGAGTTCTGTGAGAAGCCCCCAGAGCCGAATGGCGGAGAATTAGGGCCAGGGAAACTTCCTGGGCTGGGATTTGAAGGCGGACTTTGAGGCCTAGGTTGTGCCTGACTGAAGGGATTGGGAGGGGCTGAAACTGAGCCCCAGCCTGATCCTGATGGGTTAGATGGTGCTGGAATTGAACCCCAAGCTGGTCCTGATGGAGGAGATCCCTTTGGCGGTGGAGAACCTGCCTGGTAAGGTGGAGGGGATGCTGGAGCCCACGTTGGCGATGTTCCTAATTCGAATGGAGGCAATGATGCCTTCGGTGCTGATGGAACGGTTCCGGAGGCCTTTGGAGCTGGAGGCGTGAAAGGTTGGAACGAGAGAGGTGGTGGTGCGGCCGCTGATGTCAATGTCACGATGGGAGCTGGAGATGGTACTGAAGGTGTAGGTCCTGGTGGTGGCACTGGAGGAGCCTGTGGAGTCAACTGAGGGGTTTCCTTGGGAATATTCTTTGGTGCTGTCGGGCCTAAGTCATTTGGTGATGCAGGAACTGGAGACAATGGAGGAGGAGTAGTGGCGGCCGGGAGCTCGGTCGGGATCGGTCCAACTGGGTATGATGGCGGTTCCTTGGAAGCAGTACCATTGGATGCGACAGCCTGAGGTGCAGCCAAGACAGACGCGCTGAGCGCAGCAATGACGAACGAGTGAGAGAGACGCATATTCTTTTATCTTTAAACACTTAAGTAAGCGATTGAGAACAAAGCGGAACGATTAGTGCGAGGCGACTGGACGTGAGAAATCGATAGGATGGTCGTGATATATATGCCTCCTAGCTTTTAATGACTCCATCTCATCACATTTGACGAACCGGTCCTTTGATTTCATATCCCGATTTTAGTCCCCGCTCGCGAGCACAATCGCACGTTTGTACCCTGATATTGAAGTCTTGGAAGTTCATGATTGGATCTCTTATTGGGACGTGGTTCCAGGTACTCGAACTAATTTGTGGACTACCCCGTTACGTATTAGGAAATCGATCTTCGAAGCACGCTTGTATAGTAGTGATGTGGGGAAGTCCAATAGCCAATATAGACATGGTGTTGCAAAATGATGGTTAAGTCCTGGGAATGATCATTACATACCAAGACCTCGGAGTGTGGGAAGATTGGATAACACAACTTGTTCAACGTATCAGATTCTCATTAAAGTGTCAATTCTTTTGTAAGCACTGAGTGGCGAAACGAAACAGATGTTCTGTTGTCGCATAATGGTTCATGAGGTCAATATTGCTATTCAGGAAATAACAATTCACCTGAAACCAACCTCCCCCACATCCTCCTTGTGGCCATATGTGAGAAATAATGACAGCGATGATCGGTTTGGAACAAAGGTTTTAGATCGTCCATCGCTGGAATTGGATCGGTGCCTGGCTAGCAGGCCGGAGCGATCAATTAGGACAGGGCTGTCTGGTCTGCTGTGCTGAATGTGCTGAATTTGGGATCGAAAAGAGATGAAGAAAGCGCTGTTCTCGCGTTCAAGTTGTGATGTAGTAATAAGTGGTTTATTGAGTGATCGTGTCAGAGAATTTGCGCCAATCCTGTGGTCGTGGGCTTCAGTCATGGCTTTGCAAGCTCAGCAGCATGCGATTTCGTTCTCAGGTGTACTGGAGTCACAGCGCAACCAGGTCTAGGAAGTGTGACTACTCAGTGCCAGAAGATCCCACTTGATTGCCCCCTTCGCGGTCTAGAGAAGATTCTTTCAGTTGCTTCGTCCACAAAGCATACAAAGACATACCTGCGTTCGAAATAGGCCATGGAATCCCGCGAAAAACACCCAGTATACCGCATTCCTGCGCTACAGGACACAACAAAATGTGTTTCTGAATAACTGTCACGACTTCACAATAACGTACACCATAAGCCCTTGACCTTTCCCTTGCTGTCGAAACATACCAAGGTACCCATCATGAGGTTTGAAGTAATCAGCACAGCAGCACGACATTTCTATTAGACTTTTTATACATTACTAGAATACCCTTTTGGAAATCCTTCGTCTGATGGCGATTAATGCTAACGCAGCATCTATGGCACACGAGAGCATGCAAAAACCGTCTTCGACCTTCGTCAGCAGTGCGGAGATGTTTTCGAAGCGTGTGTATGAAGCCGACGCATGCTCAAAGAAGGACATGTTGTGAGAATATGAGACCTCGGAAATGATCCAGCCGTATATACATCAAAGTCAGTAGTAACCATTGAGACATTCTATAATTGTGGAAGTTGTTGAATAGATTTGATATCGAACGAGCTTTCACCCAATGCAAAATGTCGACCCTGACTCGCCAGTCAACACCACGAACAACCTGACTTGCAACGGTACAAACCTCACAGTTCAATCATTCCACTCATCACAATGGCATCGAGATCTCAATTCATAGCAAACCGCCTCTCCACAGCTCTGGGAGCTCGATTGGCACCCAGAACCTGTCCACAGTGGTAATTACTACCCACAAACATAACCTCAAACATGACGCCATGCCCCCCTACTAACACCACCACAGCCAGCGACGAATCCTTCCAGCACTACAATCCTTACAAAGATCCCGCCCCTTCACCACCACCCCCCTCCACCAAAAGAAAACCGGTAAAGCAAACCGCGCCCAAGCGAAAACCGACACCTCCCCGCCAACCGAGAGCGCAGCCCGCGCAACAGCCGTAGACGAAGCCTTCGACTTCTCAGGCCTAGAATCCAAGATCCTAAAATCAATAGAACATCTCACCCACGAGCTAGCCCAACTACGCTCCGGCGGCCGCTTCAACCCCGAAAAGATCGAGGAACTGAGAGTCACGTATAATGATAGAGAGGGGAAGAAGGTGAGTACGAAGGTGGGGGAGTTGGCCCAGGTTAGTGCTAGGGGGAGGAATGTTAGTGTCGTGGTGCATGAGGGGGATGTGAGTTTACCATTTTCCTTTCTCGTTCTCGTTTCAGAGGTTTGGAGGGTTGCTGATGAGAAGGTAGCATGTCAAACTAATAAACACAACAATCCTCTCCTCGAATCTGAATCTTACGCCTCACGGTCCTACTCCCGAATCACCCACAACATTGACGATACAAGTCCCACCACCGACGGGCGAATCGCGGCAATTGGCGTTACAATCGGCTAGCAAGTCTGGAGAAGAGGCGTTACATAGGATCAGAGAAGCGAGAGGGGGACATCAAAAGAAATTGAGGGATTATCAGAAGGCGAAGAGTGTGCGGCCGGATGATTTGCAGAAGGCACAGAAGCAGATGGAGGAGGTTGTGAAGAAAGGAAATGAAGATGTGAAAAGAATCACAGATGAGTGTAAGAAGGTCTTGGATAAAGCGTAGAGCTTGCATAGTAATGGAGAATGGACTTTGCATGAATGCTTCTCCGGTTCGAGGTCTTTAAAATGTGTAAGAGAGGATCAGATCCAGATGAGCTAGTCTGTGTATTTATGTCTCAAAAGTTCTATATCCCCAGATCAATAACATGATTCCTCCTTGATCGTGTTTCATTCCAAGGCATGTGGCCAGCATTAAACAAATCCATTAGAATATTTGAAAGTTCTGGGCTCTACAATGTTATCAGAGCCTCTCATTTAGGACACGTCTTTGCAAAGTCTGCGCAATGCTTGCAGTCGGACCGAACGTCGCTGCAGACGTCGCCACGACAGTCTCCTGGGCCTCGGTGGAAGCTCTATTCTTTATTAGTACCATCGTCCATCCTCGGTGTGATTAGTACTTACATTGATGCAGTAGTGAACGATTGCTTCGCACGATTCAGCGCAGTTGGCAGTCTGGGAGTCAACGGCAGCGACGCGCTTCGAGATCTCAACGGCACGCTTCTGGTGATCTTCGACGCCGTGAATCTCAGAGCGCTTCTCAACGTTGAAGTCTCGAATAGCAGGCCCAGAGATTTGGCGCTTCGCATTCTCCTCCAGAGCCCGAGCCTTGAGCTTATCTCCATGCTTTTCGCACCAGAGCTCAGTGCCGCCATCACGAGGACAGTTGTACTCGCCGCAGAAGCAGTCGCACTTTTCTTTGTGTCAGGTTTCTACTCAGAAAAGTTTTCTCTGCTGGCAAGGGAGGACTTGGGACTTACGTAGACTTGATTGTCGGTGCATACTTGGTCGGAGCAGACTTCCTTGTTCCAGCCTCGCTGCTTCAAGCAAATGTTCTCCGCGATTAGGCAGTACGTGTTGCAGATTTGGTGGTTCCAGACGGGGTCGGTCAAGGCTAGGGAATTGGACGCTACGGCTGCGGTGTCTGGGACGGCGGCGGCGAGAGTGGTTGTGGCGTGGAGAGCCGCGATGAGGAGAGTCTTGATGAGATGCATCTTGACTCGAGTGTTTGTGGTGTTTGGATGAATGAAGGAAAGGAATGAGGAGTTGGATTGGGAGGGCGGTAGGAGGTGGGCTTTATAGCGTTTTATCAGGTGTTACTTCGAGCAAGTGAGGTCACCGGTGTCATCTGAGGGAAGGGGTGCTGACCTGGCAGTCACGACCCGGATATCGTTGCCCACGAGGCTGAAACTAGAAATAGCAATTGACAGCGATGTTTCCGCACACGGTAATGGCACCTACATGAACACAGCAAGTGACGACACATCAGCATCGCATCGTCAGGCCTGGTAAACACTCCTTGGGACCTCTGGCAACTCAGGAAACTTCAGGTCACCTCGACACTTGTGAGCCGTCAACGATTCGGCACGGGGTTTGGAAACGATGATTAGTATTCAGAATTGGATTCGACGATGCAATGCTTGGAAAGGACACGGTTTGGATTGTTTCCGCGTCGACAAAACGACTCGAACCAAGCTCATCAATGTTCATGGGTGCGAGTCGAATGCAAGAGTATGTATGCAAGCTCACCTTCATCCACCACTGCCTTGCCTACACACCTTCAGTACCTGCTTGCTCTCGTTGGGGCCGTCAAATCCATGATCGCTAGAAGAACAAGACAAGATCTTCTCAAATAAGCATGCCGATACGGCCTAAGCCGAGTCGTATTGTAGATGGAATAGGAGGTGAGGGGGAGGGGTCTGGAGATTCCCGAGAGGAATGTGTAGCGCGCTATTTGGTTGTTTGCTGCGTGAACCTGTTATATCTCGTTCTAAATGTTCATCGAGGAAGGCTTGTGTGACGAAATTCTTATGCTGATATCGCGTGGCCCTATTCAGGTGAGCTCTTTGGTTACTCTTGCGGTTCCGCCAGGGTACAAAGAAGATGGAAGGCTCTCGGGTTTGCTCAAATCAGCAAGAGACTTCTGCATCTTTTCTTTGAACGACTTGAGCTCAGTCGAATCGTTAGAGTCTAGTAGTTGGCGCGAAGAGTTCTTGATCAGGAAGGACGCGATGAACCATAAAGTGGTTTGCCCGAACCACGTAGCAGGTAGGTCAAGACATATATGTTGAAGCTGGATTTCGGTAACCTTTAGATTATTTTTACCAAGAAAGGCATTTTGCACTTACAGATTAGGTTGAAGCGGACTGTAATTATCGTCTCGCCCTTGAGCCTGTCTTCCTAACAGATATCATCTCCAAAAACCACGCTATCACACGATGGTGAACATCTCCAGGTCGTCGTCATCGTCCGGCCATGCTTCTCCATCCATGATACCATCGATATACGCACATCCTACCCACCGCCAACAATTCCCTACCTTCCCTTGCCAATAGAGGAGCTTGGGCCCCTTCCAGAAGAATGACATGATCCCCGACCTCAGGCTCATTCTCTGTGAATCCAAAACGTCCATTCGGCAGCACCAACAGACTCATGATAACTAACGATGAACTCAAGAATTCATGGCCTTCTCTCACAAGATAACGTATCAAAATGGCGAGGGTGAGTGAGGCCGATTCTTCCAGCGAGGCTGCAAGACCTGGATCCTCGATTTCTAGATATTTACGATGTCTAGCTGCCCAGGCTTGGTCTTGTGGGCTGGAGAGATTGTCCAGATCATGCGAATTGCAGGAAATGGTGGCGAGGTAAATTTTGATAATTTGGGGGATGTCTGATCCAGCGTAGAAGAGGCGCTTAATTGCCAAGAGCAGAAAGTTTATAGGCGAATATTGGCCTTCTGATGTCTCAACGGTGGTCACGGTCGTGAGCCACGACCTTAGTAAAGCGATGAAGATGAACGTTTGCCGTGGAAATTCGGACAAATCATCGTGGCGCATCCTTACGTATTGGTGCCAACCAAAGGTAGAAAGCCCTTTGCAATCTTGAATTTTCCCGATTGACAACCCCAGCAACGTCATGTGTGTCCCACTGTGCGATAAGAGGGGATTGCATTCCGATCCTTCGGAAGATGTGAACTCTTTTTCGTTGACTAAGTAATAGCTGATGTGATCCTCGATCCGGGTTTACTTAAGTCAGGAACCCAAGACGGTGCATGCTCCATCACAGGCCCAGCCATAAGTGGAGCCGTGACATTCAGCGATTGTGATGCTTGAATGAATGCATTTGTGCTTTCCATGTACACCTCCCAGACTTGTTTGAATAGTCGGGCTCACAAAGAGGGACTTCGAATCGTTGGAAAGTAGGATAAAGTCCATAGATTTTATCTCTAGGGTCGCATGATTGGTGGGCTTCTATGCTTCGGAGAAGAAGGGGTAACTGTCCGGGCATCGAGTTTGAAAGAAACCCCCTCAGAAGTTCTTCAAGAAACCTTCGGGAGAGCATACCGAGATATGCATGCTCGGCTTCCTTGGAGTGAGATGATGAAGACTTCCAAACATACGTTGTGGTGTCTGCGAAACATGCCCATGGTGATTGCGTTCCTCAACGCTCTTCTGGTCGATACAAATAGCATCAACCCAAAGAAGGCGTGCTTTTTGAGGCAATCTTAGTTCTTGAAGGGCAGCTTCGCAATTTGGCGTAATCGACAGCGGGCGTCCATGGCAAAT
The DNA here is from genome assembly GCA_023078705.1 of Venturiaceae sp. KMAF11. NCBI lineage: Eukaryota > Fungi > Ascomycota > Dothideomycetes > Venturiales > Venturiaceae > Venturiaceae sp. KMAF11. The sequence continues at coordinate 1,404,119 of JALGOQ010000007.1, read as the reverse complement.
GATATGACAGTTGGGGGCCCTAGATCCCCAAACGTAAGACAATGCTTCATATCGAGGCTTGTCATCGAGCTTCGCGTCGAAAAGATCACAGGTGAGCGGTCCTTTCTTACCGGGATTAAGTCGCATTATGCGTATGGTGCGCTCTTCCTTGAAAGGTGTGTGTTGATAAGTTGTCTCCATCGTGGACAGCAAGAATTTCCATCTGTAGGTGAGAAGAGTGGAAAGAGATGACCAGAGAAGGAAGTGGGACGAAAGATAGCCAGGAAATGCATGGAAGAAGACTGAGCATAATAGCTTGTCTAAATGACACGCCACATGCGCCACGCGAAAGACTGTAGAGAGACATCAGAGGGAGTAATGAACGGGGAATCGACCAGAGTGATTTTGTAAAATTATAGATAGATGTCCATGAGGTGGTTAGAGAAGACAAGCTCAACTTCCGAGATAGGCGAGTGGCGCATCTTGATGACGGTCATGATGTCTATCATGACTATCTATACACCACCACACTCTTCTGAGAGCATCGAGTCTCTGAAGATTAAACTCTTCTGACCACAACTCAATCTATATGCTGACTGCTACTAAGTTGGCTCGCTCTCTACCCTCGAGCTGTCTGCGAGCTCCTCAGCTGCCACATATCTATACTACATCCCCGCGACTAAACTCCAGACCACAACGCCACTTCACCATTTCACACATCAAACGCGAGAAGGAAACCCCAGCACGCAAACATGACGATACAGAGGAGAAACAGCAGGGCGCAATGTCAAGAAGGTTATCACAGATGAGCGAGGACTCGCTGTCGGGGTCGGGTGCAAAAAAAGCAGTAGAAGAAGCTGGATTCGATGAAGAACTCAAGAAACAGTTGGAAGAGCGTATAGCAGCCGCCAACTTCCGGAACGACTATGTCAGTGCGCTCGCAACAGTCAATCTTCCATCAAGCGCTGGGAGAGGTACAAGGGACATTGCTGCTGCGCAAGCATGGTCTGGACAGGAATCTATCAGCGATGCATCACTGCGCATGTTGAATGATGCACATAAACCCATGCGAGGGACGCCGAAGATACCTCCCATAAGAGGCCCACCATTAAAAATTGACACAGGACGACCGTCGAAAAAACCCTCGACTGGAGCAAGATTGGCAAACGCTCGCGATCGAACCTCGAAATACACCGAGTTCAAGGATTCGGATCTCTCGGAGAAAGAAAAGGCAGAATATAAAGCACAGATGAAAGCTCGCTTTCAACCAAGTGCTCGTGCTATTCCGGATACAATTGCAGGACTTGCGAACCTAGCGAATCAACGGATAGAAGATGCTATTGCAAGAGGCCAATTCAAGAATCTACCTCGTGGGAAGAAGTTGGAAAGAGACTATAATGCCAGTAGTCCTTTCCTAGACACAACAGAATATTTCATGAACAAGATTATTAAGAAGCAGGAAATTGTGCCACCCTGGATTGAGAAGCAGCAAGAGGTTGTGAGTACAGCAACGAGGTTCAGATCGCAGCTGAGGTATGCGTGGAAGAGACATGCATGTAGGATGATTGCGAGTGCCGGTGGTTCAGTCAAAGCTCAGATCCAACGAGCCAGGGAGTATGCGGCCGCTGAGGCGCGAGAAAACCCAAACAAGCGGAGGGAGGAAAAGCTAAATGCAGTCGACGAAGCGGGACATGTTTCTCAAATCACTCTAGCTGGTGAATTGAAAGCAACTCCAGATCCTTCACCATTAACAGAAACTCACATTCAAATCACCGAATCCCCCGTCGAAAACACCTCAATCGCTCCCACAGACATTACAGAAATCACAATTGAGCAACACTCATCCCAACCGACCCCATTACCACCACCTCTAGCCTTTCGACAACCCTTCCGAGACCCCACCTGGGAAAAAACCGAATACTCTTACCACACCCTCACAATCGAAAACCTAAACTCCCTAACCCGTTCCTATAACCTAATGGCCCCGCAACTAGCCCAAAAACCCTACTTCAACCTCCAACGCGAACTAAACGCCTGTTACGCAGAAGTCGCTCCCCTCCTCCCCGACGAAATACGCGAACGTGCCACCCGTCCAAAAGTCAAGATTGAGGTCATAAGTCATAAAGAGGGTAGTGTGTTGGAGAAAACGTTCAAGTTGCAGAAGACGAGGGTGTATGATGAGAATTTGAAGGTGAAAGGGTATGGATTCAGGCAGTTTTGGAAGGATTTGTGGAGGAAGGATGATCAGATTTAGAACCGGGACGAGTTGTACGAGTACTTAGGTCTAGTTACACCAATTGAGCAAACCCAAGTCCAAATGCCAGTAGTTCCGCTATCAAGTATATACAGAGGGTTCCGAAAGGTGTTTCATAGTTTCGACAGTTGTACACAAGCTTTTTAGAGCCAATGACCAGGACCATTTCCTATTCGATCGATTTTGATACTCCTAACTCTCTTTAGTGGTGGTAGACCTCTAGAAACCCAGTCGAGTAGGCCCATCAATTCATTGCCGCATCGACCTCAAGGAACCCACAATACTACTTTCAGCGTATAGCCAATTAGCCTTCAACGCGATATTAGTGAATTCCTAACAAAAATCATTTTTCAAGTTGACAGAAATATATATATATATATCGATATTGAGATGAAAGTGATATACTGATGGTAGGTTCTCGCAGGCAGTAAAGAATTGGTGAAGTAGCTGTGGAAAAATGCTCGAATTGGTTACAAGGAGTTTATCGCCCTCGCTGTTGATTCCCCGATGTGACATACTTCATGGAATACTCTATACAAACAGATCCTCGAAGATGTTGTCAGAAGCTTGACGATAAATCCAAGCGGCCTGTTGAGGTTCCCAGCGCAATATTCGAGCATGAGTATTGTGTAGTAAGAATAGCCGACATTACGGCTCGCGCGCGGTGACGCCTTTGCAGGGTTATACTTATACCTGGATACTAAATCCTGGTACTAACGGCCGGGCTAGGTAGTCGGTGAAGATGAATCTCGATGTCGACTTCCGCGCGTTGTAATAATGGCGCAAGATTTGCGCGCTGGACTGATGGTGCATGGTGCCAAGGGCGCAGAGCTAGTCAAGATCGCGAGGTTATGAGACCAATTCGTAGCCCAAATCTCCATGCAATACAGATTCTGGAATGGGAGCAACATTAAGCTATATAGATCTCGATGTTTGCAAAATGCAATTATTTTGTTGTCCGTTTCCCTTGTTTGCGTTGTCCCCGCTGCAGGGTTATTGGAGCAAGATGAGATCTTCTAGCAGATGTGATCTCGATGTCAATCGGCAGGCGGCGTCGCCCTAATTGTGATTTCAAACCTAAAGGTGCTGTTTATTTCCACCTCCTACTTGATTTCCACACCACACCCTCAGTTCCATGTAGAGTACGGCACGTGTGGAAATCTCACTTGTGTTCAAGTGGTTGATTCATCACTTTCCCAGAGTTTTGGTATTCAATGTTCTTCTTGGGATAAATGGTCTGATTCTCACACGACTATGGTGTGGTTTGCTCCACAATCTGAAAACGGAATATGACTCGGTAATACATCTTGCGAATATGGGCTTGCAGGATCAGAATAACGGTCAGCCGTGACCCAGGAATGCGGGATTCGGGAGGATTTTACGCAGCTCAGGGATGGGTAGGACAGCCAACCGATGCGCAGAGCAACTGCCAGGGTAAATGTGTCGAGGCGTGTTGGCATGCATATTTGAGATGCGTGACTTGATCTTGTGGATGACGGATGATGGTGCTGGCATAAAGCTCCTCACATCCACTGTTGGTGAAAAACTAAATACGTCGTTATCGTCAGCCACTGACATAGTTTTCAATGCATAAATTACTTTCTTTTGGTGTAACATTGTGCGGACTCCGACTCCAAGCCAATTCTGGCGTTTATCAGTAGAGCAATCGGCGATCACTGTGCGACAGTAAGAGGACAAGAATTGAGGTGTCCAACCAGACCATTTCGCCTCCAAAATCAGGGTCATCTCTGCGATGAGTTTTGTCATGGAGGAGTGGAGAATATCGGAATGCCGTTAGGCATCGAAATGTGATGCATGTCTCAACGGCTGCATGTACGTAGGCGAAGGCGGAAGAGGTCAGGTGCCATTCATTTCCACCAACAAAGTGACATCGGGTTTCCCTCCGTCTATATTGCAGTGATGCATTCTGCCGGTGTTTAATTGGTTTCCAAGGGCGATGCCAGCCTTGTCAAGGTTGTGCATCATACTTGTGCCGCGGAAGAGAACCAATTACATATCCTTGATTCGCAGGCCAGTATGTAATCTTGTGACTATGATGCTGTGGATCGAGTAGAATGGGTGAGTGAGCCAACGATCTTCACCAACGTCAGTCGGAAAGATCAATTTGGGGATCGATAAGTGCCAGAGAATGGTTGGTAACCAGATGTGACTGCTCGGGACGAACAGTGAGAGTACTTGGGCATACTTTGGGCTCTCGGATCTTCGGGGTTTTGGGTTTCCGATTGGAGAACGCAAGGCACAAATGGATTTGTCGATTTTCCATGAGACATACCTGATATCCCCAGGGGGAAGTGTCCACAACCGTCAAACTCGCTTAGGGTGGACGAAACTTCGCCGCGAATTGTGCAAAGAAAGCAGACTTTAATTGAGGGCGAAAGAATGCTTCCGTTCCTGATTTCCAATCAAATCCTTCTGCGCATGCAGCATTTGTGTGCATCTGAAGCTAAGTTCGGCTGAGAGGAACATGCATAAACATGCATGGACATGTAAAGACGTCAATGGTTTGTTACGTTGGAGAGGGCTGTTTGCGTGTGCTTGGATTGTGCAATGGGTATATTCAACGTGATGTTTTTGCAACTAAATCTATGAGGTTGAAGATGAGGCTGTTGAGGGCTAGGTTGATGATCGAGATTCAAGGCTCCACAATAAGTATAAGTCACGTGATGATTGATTGATCAGATTAGATTATAATAATGATAATACCAATGCGGCTCCCAGGCAGTGAAAGACAACATCCCCAAGTCACTCGTAGCTAGGGCGTCTTCCATCTTTGCAGCAACTATGGCAGCGGTTATTAAAGTACCCGCATCCGCCAAGGCCCACAAGAATAAGGATGGTGTCCTAGAGATATCAGCGGATCGCAAGACCTTGTCCTGGAGATTAGCTACATCCACTACTCCATCCATTGTTATAGCGACATCTGAAATCATAAGTACGTCCCGCTTCCGTTGGACTTCTCAGGAGCGTGCAATATACTGACATTATTCTCACTTGAGATCTTGGACAGTCAAAGCCCGAAGCCCCAAAGAAGTCCCTCAAAATCGACATTCCCCCCAAAGATGGAGTCCCCGTCTCCTACGTCTTTACCTTTACCTCGTCAGACCCGTGGTCTGATCTTACATCAATACTCGACCCACTCAAAGAAATCATAGCCGCGAGACTCGCTGGTGCAAACGCGCTACTCACAAACCCCAAGACGAACGCCGGATCAATGCCTAAACCTCCAGTAGCAGAGAACGACGGGACTAGCGATGCCAGTCTTCTCAGCAATCGCGAACTCCACAAGACGATCCTCGCTTCAAATCCTTCCCTTACCAACTTGTTTCAAGAGGCTATAAAGGATGCGCCGGACAAAGCGGCATTTTACAACAAGTTCTGGACCGCGCGAATTGACATGCTACGCGCCCATGAAATCGCTGGCCACCAGCACCAGGGAGAATCAAACGTGCTCTCCGAAGTCAAAACAAGTGTTGGAATAGACGGCAAAACAGGGCTTAAGATGAGTCGGGAACAAATCAGGGTCATATTTGAACAGCATCCGTTTGTTCTACGAGTCTACAATGACCTTGTTCCCAAGCAATTCACAGAGTCAGAGTTCTGGGCAAATTTCTGGGTGAGCCATCTGGTCAAGAAGCTGAAAGGCGAGAAGATCACGGACCATGACCCAGAAGTCCCAAAGATCGACAAATATGCTGTCAATTTCGATGAGAAGGATGATCGTACCAAACAATTTTTCGTGGAGTCTGTTCCACGCTTCATGGATCTTGCGGGCAACGAGCAAAATCATAGTCAACAGAAGGGTAATGCTCCAGACTGGACTATGCGACCAAATTTCAACGGCAAGGTTCAGCTTCTTCATGTATTGAATAACATGAGCGAAAGACTCATGTACAAAGTTTCGCCTTCCGACGCTGAAGCGCATGGGCCTGTAGGCGTGGACGAAGAAACGTTCAATGAGTTGCAGCTGCGGGATCTGGAGCGTATTGACAAAGACAATCGAGTCGTGCTCAAGGTCAATTCGCAAAAGCATTATGCAGCCGAGGACACCAACGGCAATGCTACAGCTCGAAAGCATGATAGCGCCAATGCCCTGAAAGCTATCCAAGCAGACATGCGTATCCAGTCTCAATTACCAACAGAGCTAAAAGAAGACGATGAGGTTCAAGCTCACCATGCCACAAAGAATATATTGAAGACCGTCAAGCTTCGTGTCAGCTCCTCGTCGCCTAGCTCGAGCCTTGATCCCAAACTTCCTCCAAAATTGCTAGAGTCCGTGAAAATGACCCACAGCACAACAATCGAGTTTCTGCGTTATTTCTGGTCGGTCTACCTTTCAGGAGACGATCGGAAAGCCAACGAATTATCCCAATGGATGCAAGCAGTGACCAGATCACTCGAGAGAATCGAGCAGGTGGCTGCTGAAGCGGAGGAGAGGAAGAATGCAGAAACTGAGGCGAAGCAGAAAGAGTTTGAGAATTACAAACGTCAAGGAGGGAAAAGGCGAAAGATTGACCTTTCGGGAGTTAGTGGCGGAAGGAAAGCTGTTGAGGACATGATGACGCCAACCACAAGAGCCGTGAAATTCGCTAGTGGAGATTATGCCCGCAATCTGAGCGAGCAGCGTGCACAGCAGGGTTCAGCAGTTTCATGAGGCCGCTGTGACAGCGCAGGGATTTGGGTGGGGCGGGCCAGCAATCCAGATCGCAAGGTTGTCATCTTCTTTATCGTCAAAACCACGCAGGGACCTGTCAAAGCTGTCGGTGAGAATGCGATGCCCACGAGGTGAAGGAGGAAATCTCCACATGGCACCGCATGTTCCAGAAGCCACAAAGAAAACCTGTTACAGGAACGTCGTCAGCTATCGCGGAAGGTTGGTGGAGTTTTGGGGAGAAAACTTGATTTTGGGTTCCGGAAGTGACGCAAGAGGCGTTTAGGTCCCACCTCTCAACGTGTCGGCTGCGGGCTCAGGGTCTTTCACGTGGCTTTGCCGCAGTCTCCACATACGCATTCTTGCGTCAATCGTAGCCTAAAGTAGTTGCCGGCACTTGGACCTGAAATGTCACAGACGTCAAAATTTAGAGATGTCAAACGTGGTCGTATGCAGTGCAAACTTCCGACGGGGCGGTCAAGATCCGTTCAACGATCAGAAGACGCCACAAGGTCATATTTTCATGATTACTATTCACGTATGAGCCTTCTCAATGGTTGGAAATTAGCCATGCCTATCATTGTGGTACGTTCTCCGCGGGTTGGATCTTGTTCTGACTTGGTCTCCCAACCCGCTGGGCCTTCTTCGATTCAGGAGGCGTCGTGAACAGCCCAGGCTTGCATATATAGTAGATAATAGCGCATTCATCTGACGAGATGCCAGACTCGCATCATGAAATAAATGCCTCAGAAGCAGATAATCGACGATTCCAACATCTATCCGTCACTCACTCACCGCAATTCCGTGAAATCATACGAAAAGAAGCATACAATCACGCCTATATCGACCAATTCACAAGCATCTTCGCGTCCAGGCAATAAATTTATGGTGGCAGTTTTCTAGAAATATGTACAAAGACGTCAGCGGTTCATGGCCTCCCATGCGTGCGGTGTGTGGCAGCACCCGATCCGACGACCACAGACGTAAATGATTGGTCGGAAAATTGGTTTTGATGATCGATCGTCATGCACGATGACTGGCGGGTTCTAGTCTTTTGCCCTGCTTTCTGGAACCTGGGTGTATAATGATATTTTGATTTCTTGCAAAAGCTCGACCAAGTGCTACCTGACTTTTTTTTATATCTCCTCGCAGGGGGCTTCTGGATTATTATGGGGAACTTGTTCCAGGTTCCTGGTCCTTGGTGCGTTTGATCAACCAGATCGCTTCTGGGGTGCGACGCCCTTCAACGTCTTCTCCGAGGAGCGTCAGTATTTCGTTCTTGGATTCTTTTTTTGTGGGTTCGGTGTTCCTCGGTTGAGGCGAGGTTTTACATGAGGCTGATCTTCAGGTCCAGAACGATTGATAATCTTGCAAGGTCGAAGGGATGTTTTCTTATTGGTGGCCTTTGGCACTTGAGGTTACGCCACACCTTGGAAATAGGCTGGGAATGAACATGTCATGGGTTTTTTCGTTGTCTTTTCTTATATCTTATTCGGCATCATTGATAGAAATTTTCGGTACTTGGGGTTAAAGTTCGGATTTGAAGGGGTATGTTGTGCTTTAAAGTTTGTCGTCGCCATGCTACTTCGGAGAACACGGTATGTCAGGTATGTTTCATCCGATTGCTGTTCTCGTACTAAAATTTCCAAATTCACAAGATTTTTTTCGTCTTCAATTTCTCTGATGTGCCGTCTGTTTTTCGGTTTCCTTGCCTCATATATTTTGTTGTACCTCACCTGTTCGGAATTCTGCTGGCAATACCAGCAACAGGGCAGCCCAAAGGCGGTCTAGAACTGTCCAAAACACTATTGGATCTTATGAGAGGCAACGCCTGTGCCTTGTTCTACCTCTGAGCTGGCAGGCTTAACGTTTCTTTCTCCCAGTGTGTCTCTTGAACATTACCTTCCGTCGCCAATGTTTACTGGTTGTTATCAGTTGGAGAGGTTTTCTGCACCATATCCATCGAAGTCGTGGCTTTCTTTTCGAGTATACGCGTTTGTGTCAATGGGAAAATTCCTTTCATTCGCAAACCTATATGTATTATGGACAATGATTGATGATTGCAGTCAGACCAACGAAGTGTCACGCTCCAACAACTTTGTCCGATCTCCATTTCAGACCCATACCAACACCCAAACCAGACTTTGTAAAGTCAAATACGAACAAGGAAGCACCGATAGCTGTGAAGAGATAAGCCAAGATGATGCTTATTTTCTTTCCGCACCACAGCAGTGCAAGATTTTTGATTGAAGAGGAAAATGTAAAAGTTTTTGAGATCATAGACAAGGGGGAATCGAAATGTCATTACTTCGTTTCGTGGTCGTCGTGGTCGTGAGTGGAGGAGCGAGGACTGTTGTCGGTGGTGATGGTGGTGGTAGTGGTGGTGGAAGTGTTCGAATGTGAGTAGAATTTCCCAAATCAAAGAATATCCTTATCCTCGTCACCGTCAAGCTCATACATCAAGTGCTAATGATTGCAGTCTACCCATGGAACCCGTGGGGACACCTCGGTCTCATCATCGACCTCAGTAATGGTACCGAGCTGCGCTAGTTCGGTACTGGTCGTAGATGGGGTCGTAAGGGAGGCCAGTGGTAGCGACGTGCCCAGACGACTGGCTATCTAATATTGTTCAGTCAGCAATCCATGATCGAATACGTAAATGCAGCTCGCTGGAGTCAGTAACTTACAGCTCTGGTGCTGCACAGGAGCTGGCCGATGCTGGTAGGTGTCTCGGGTAGGACTACGACGGTTGTGTCCTCGATTTCGATCATCGCGATACCGAAAAACATGCCACAAGCACCACCGGATGATCCAGTTGTCCCATGCCCCATCATTCGTCACCGCTCTGTCGTACCACACCCTGGTTTCTGGTGAGGACGTTGAGTAGATCGATATGATCTCCCGGTGCTTCGCCGTCTCCGTGATCATGGCCGCAGACCATGGCCCTTCACCAGTTCTAGGATCTGCCTGGTTTTGCGGGGTCAAGTTTTCACGGTTTTGAACCGTTCTTGCCCTGCCAGCAGCAGCCTCCTCCTGTCCATTTTGTCAAACGCCCGAGCCATCAACTAGGTCAGGAGTGGGATAACTAACCATCATCATCTGGTACAACCGAGTATACCCCTCTTCATTTTCCTTCCACCCCAACTGCTTAAAGAAATCCGCCTTGGACTTGCTTTGAGACAATTTAGGGACGAAGGAAGTCGAAGTCATGTTGGTGGCGAATAGATTGGCAGCAGGTGAAAAAATTCGAGGAGGGTGGCTCAGTTCCAGCGAAGGTTGAGGTGTCGTTCGAGTTGAGACGAAAGTGGTGTCAGGACGAATCTGATAGAGGCAGCGGACACTAGGGTATGCAAAAAGGGCCAACTCAGAAGGATCATGTGATTGATGGAGGGTGGAGAGAGGAGAGAGGAGACAGGAATGGCATACGGCGTGCCGGTCTGCAACATTCAAAAGAAGGCACGAATTAAGATCATTGGAGTGCAGTTGCACGGTCGATGTAGGCGGCAGGAGGGGGAGGGATCGGCCGGAATCGACAGCAGCAGACGCACACCACATCCAGTAAACGGTCGACCCTCGCGAAGGCTCTTTACCCTCCTGTTCGCCATTTGGATTTGGTACCAAGTACACGGGAAAGTCAGACCACTTCGCTCTCGGATGCGCGACTCAAAGATTAGATGGCACCGCCAAAGGTGGTCTCTCACATTCAAGACAGGCTGATGAAGTCGGTGCTTTTGTGAGCAGATCGAGATTGGTGCAAGTCGAGCACATCCAGTCAGCGTCTGGTGCGGGTCGGCCCTGCAAGAGGACCTACGCCATGACAACCTTAGCTTTGTTGGCTGTTACTCTTCACCCTTATCATTTTCTGGTGGCTTGTGGGCCGCGATGAGATCCGGTATCATTGCCGACAGGAAGAAAAATAACGCACGGATTGGGTGAAGAAAAGAACGTCTCCTGTATGCCAATGGAGTGTTTCCGCAAAGAACAATTCGACTGCATGACACCTGGACTGACTTGTCACGGGAGAAGAATTGCACAACTTCCCACACCTAAACCTGAGCGGTCACATCATCCCAGGCACTGCATTGCATCGAGACGGGCAGTCAAAAGTGCAGCCAAAAAAGCGACGATCGTTTTCCGAGGGATGCTAGGACTCTGAGTGGGCAGCGATACCCAACCTCGATACACGAGAGGGTTCATCTTGCGTCTAGCCAGGTTCAAGGTAGCTGCATGATCTTGTTCCTTTTCGTTGGTGTCTGTTTGCAGGATTAACCCGGCAATGCCGATACAAGGCGCAGTAGTTGTTCCAAGAAAAAGCCGTCTGCAATCCAGTTGGGAACATCTGATTACATATTTTGCCTCAAGAAAAAGACATCAGTTCGGCGGGCATGGGGCAACAAACTTTTCAAGCTTGCATATCAGGCTTGCGTCAATGGCGGGAGCAGGATCTACCGATACCCATGTTTCTGGGCAGCAGAAGACCACTCTCTCTCCACTGTGCCTCTGAAGCGCGGCAGAGCCACCAAGCTAGAAGAGAAAGTTTAATTGTTGGGACAGGACTGGCGAGGCCGTCCGCTGCTTTCCAGTCTGTCCATTTACTTGAAGCAGGGGCTTACAGGTTGTGTTCCTCTGCGGCGCACGCAGTCGCTGGATGAAAACGAGTGCCACAATGCAATCTGGGCCTTGAATGTCTCATCAAAGGGGTGGCGAAATTTCTAGAAAGCTGCAAAGAAGCAGAGCTGATGAGAGGTGAAAGCAAGGACGCCCATTCGAGAGGGGTGCAGGAAGAAAACACTAGTCCGAATTGTAGTATTGGGAAGACCAAAGAGGAATGGCTTGATTGCCCACGCCTTGACCACGGTCTCAATGTGGCCTCCCACACCATGTCTACCTTGCCCCCCATCAGCCCATTTCGAAATATTTATTCAGCGTCTGGACACAAAGCCACATGGCGACCCGCAACGTTTTGCGCCCGCTTCCACGAGGCATTCTGCAGGAGTGTGGAGTCTGTCGACTGTCTGCTATTTCAATTTGCAGGCCGGGAGAGTGATCAACAACAGTTATGTTGGACGGCAGACAACCTCACGGCGTTGAAAGCACTTCAGGCTGAATTGATCAGCCTTGACCTGTCACTAATACGAAGACACCAAAGGTGCTCAAATCGCACATCTCCGTCTCCCAATTCTGACTATTGGTATTATTATTATTATCATTATTTTTATTATTCCCAAGCCAACCCTCACGATCGATGCTTTGTTTCCGCTTGAGGCGGAGAATTTGCGAGCTCTGCATGACATTGCTAGCCGCTTTCAGCCAGTGTCGCGTTCTCAGCTTTGCTGGTAGATTGCTGTGTGTCTCTGGTTGCATGGCGGCAGGAATTTGGCGAAATTCCGTACGAATGGCCCGAGTGTGGCAAATGAAAAGGTGTCAAATAATTGCCGTTGTTGACGCAGGAATGCGTAGCCACCCATAGACAGACATGACTTGGACACTTGCAGAAGGGGGAACACAACTTAATCGAAAACCAGCAGCTGTGTCCATCAACCACATGGGCATTGCGCGTGGGGCCTGACTAGTTGGAGGTCCGACACGAACAATGGATGATTCAGTCGGCATGTTGCTCGGGTCGAGCTGAAAATCGAGAGTTACAGGCGGGTCTAGATCTCGACACTTGGCGCACTTCTTTAACCTATCGCGGCAGAGCGACACCAAGAACCAGGTTCACACCCCGCGGAAAGCTCCCAAACTGTCCGTAAAACTGGTAAAACTGGCGATTCCCATAGTTTCTGCTGCCACTATTCGACTGGGGACTGTCCCGAAAGGGGTACGGCGGGTTCCAACCTTGAATTCTGGGCTGTGAGCCGCTGACCACGTTTTTCTCATGCAGGCGCCATGCATTGTGCATTCCTCTTTTTCCTTCACGGCGGCCGCACTTCGGTAGAACTACAAGATCACATATCGTCCCACTATTGCAGGAACGCCAGATGCAATTCGACTGCTGAAATATGTCAGCCCTGCGTCAATAATGGCCTGATTCGAGTGGCGTACGCTGCGACGTGGTCAGAACGTGGAAGCCGTAAAATGCCATGTGGATGCCACAACACAACCACGATGAGGCACGCGAGTGGCGGTGCTTCGCACAGGCTTGCATACTCTGCTCTGCTCTTAGCCTAGACGATTCAACCACGCTATCGAATAGGTGACATCCGATATGGTTTTGCTTTGGTGAGCCCCACGCCATACAGTAGCTCTGCAGCACACCAAACTCCTCACGCAGATACTATTGCGCAAAACCTCCACGGAACAGGCGCAAATGCCAATGATCTTCTTGGTCGAACCTTCTGGAGTATTGTTTTCGGTCGTCATGCCGATCGAAGCGAAAACTCCTTCCTCGTCCGTATGCACGGCAACTTCCGAGCGTATAGAGGGACGTTGTGATACGACGATGTAGTTACTACCATCCTAGTGAACGAGAGGTCCATTGTTCCCATGCTTACCAGTGGTCGCGGTTGTGTACGTACGTCTTTTTCTCGCTTTCATCCCTGTTCCACTGCATATTGCTTTCGCATCCAGATTCCCATCGATGAGGGGGGTGGCACAGGGTTGGCGAGGTTGTTACTTCCAAATCATTCGATTGTCAGGCAAGAACTCTCATCAGTCGTCAACGCGCAGGGCAAGCCACAACGCCCTCTCCGACTGCAGACAGTAAACTTGCCTCAATCATAGATTTACCCCCGGTCGGCATCAATTTACCGAATTGCTTGAGTGTCAAGTTCCGAGAGCGGTGTAATGATGGCGACGCCACTATTCGACAAGAGCAGTCCCAGCACACGCACAGTTTCGCCTCCTGAGACATGCGAACAGAAGCTGAGGATGGATCCTCCGGCCGGCTTGGGCGACAACGGCGACTGCTCTTTGGATCGAGAATCAAAGCAAGAGAAGGCGGCCGGCGTTGAATCCTCTATTCGATATTCCAATAATCCATATGGAATGGTCCTTTCGACAATCGTTGAGCAAGAATCTCATACATCGCTTCAGAAGACGGAGTTCGTCGACGAACCGGAACAGTTCGCACAAGCTGACAGCAATTCGAATGTATATCAATTCCCACTACTACGGACACGAGTCGAGCAGGGCTTGGATCCCGCAGCTTTGAGCGAGTTTCAGACGATCGTCAGTGCTGCTCCGACTGTGCCTCTAAGTCTCTCAGAAGTTGCTATGGACTCAAGGACGAATGACTTCGCTGAAAGTGTTGTTGATTATGTGGGATTGTCTAAGAACAAACAAGTTGTCGTGCCAGGAGATCCGCGCACGTGCGGTTCCGAGCAAAGTTCTCTTCCTGGTACGCCAATAAGGCCGATTCCGAGCCGTGTTGCTCTAGCGGGTTCATCGTCAACGAAACACCGACCAGAATGCTCCTCTCCGAAGCATCTTGTCCATATATTTCCCGATTACATTCAACTTGGTTCGGTCTCTCGCGGACCAGATCTTGCCCAGTCGAACAGCGTTGCTGAGCCGAAAACGCGTCTGCGAACCAATTCGGTTGTGTCCGAGAATGAATCCCACCGGATTGGCAACAGTGAAGGCAGCTATGACTCTACGAACACCAGATACTTGCCACCTGGTTTCATTCCATTTCCTCCTACTCATATCTCGAGACGACGTGTAAACAAGTCCTCGCTCTCCACACACAAGAGTTCCGGCGATACAATCTTGAGCTCGATCACAAACAACGCCGGATCTCCTAAGACGGCCAGACCCAAGGGAAATCGGTGCGATGGACGGGAAACTGATATCTCAGGGCGATTACATTCACCTCCTACCACCAACCATGAGCTTTCAGCCAGCAGTAAGATCCGGTTCAGAGGACATTCAGGGGAGGATTCGTACGATTCACTACTTGGAAACAACCTTGAAGACTACGATGTCTTTGCCATAGTTAACGAGCTATGGCCCCAAAGTGGCCGCTCAGATTCGCCGATTCAAGAACAGCGGGCCAGGATCTTTTCTGCGGCCGCTATCCTGACAGACATGGAAAGATCACAATCGCACAGCAGACATCCTTCAAAAGCTATAGAAGCAAGTTCAACACACGATTCTTCTCGATACGCCACGTATCATCCCTTTCGAACGCACTCCAGCTATGAGCGACGACCTGTTTCATCATCGCACGATACACGCGGTACTGCTAAAATGGGTACTCCCAGTACACGCACATTTCGATCAGCCGCGCTAGAATCTCTCCTACCCATCGCAGCAGCAGAAGACATAATCATTCCTTACACCCTTACTCCATGTCGTACTGCACAAGCTCAGACTCCAAGCATTCCTAGTACACATTTCGAAACCTCGCATTCAGAGTTGACTGCCTTGTATCATCGTGGCGGTGTCTGTCGTCACCGAGCTGCAGCTTACAAGGTCAAAGGCGTTGAACCACAAGATACTCTACTCCAGATGCTCGAGATTGTGCGTGTTGATGGTGCTGGAGAGGTCAAGGAGACGAAGGATTGGTGCTGGAGATGCCGATTGCAGAAGAAGTGGAACAATATTGCTGGTGTTGTGGTGCCAAAGTGCTACTGCGCAATCGATCTTGACAAGGATGACGAGGTTGAGCGAGCAAGATATGTGGAAGTTTGAAGGTCCGCAATTGCGACCTTGCATTCATTCCGATTACTATATGAACCTGCGAATGAGTAGGTACGCTTGATCATGGCGTGTATGAACTCAATGCCTTGTGTAGTTGAAGGTATTGTATAGAGTGTACAGTATACATCGTTTCTTTGTTATTTCAAACTTCCTGCAAAGAGCCCAGGCGAGTCAGTCACTTGTGCTGGTGACCACGCAGCTAAACGTTTGGAGAAGAGCAGCCACCGATGACAGCTACCTGCGTGACCTAGGGACAGAAAGAGTTAGCAGAGCTACGAACTCAGGTCGAGATTGAAAGCTTAGAAATTCCTGCGAATTTTCATTTTCAAACTGCCAGGAAACTGACGACTTTATGATCGGTTTCGAGTCTCTATTTCTACTACGGAGCGTTCGCAGATCTGGCTTGTCATTCAATCCAGATAATAGTCTTTGTAGCTTCAGTCAGCTCACTAACTTGTCAGTGACCAGTTGTTCGCATCCTCTCGCTTACGCCGCACATCCTCACCCCGAGATATCTTCCGTTTACAAGATCTTGTCTTGTTAGCCACCGAATACGGAGCTCCTGCATCTGCGACCAGCAAACTCTGAACGACCTCCAAGGCACTCAGCTGTTGACCCGCACCAGAAGTACCATCCCAACCTCCAACCCACCACTTCGTCCCGCACGTAACAGCATCAGTCCCTCCCGAACACGAATTGGCTGCTGCTATTGCCGAAGTCTCGAGCCACGGCCGAATATTCGATTCTGTGAAGGGCGCCAGGAGCATCGTCTTCGCCAGCCAGCGACCCAGATATGCCTTGAAAGAGAATTGGTCATTATTACACTTATTATATGGCTCACATGCAGCCTCGAACATAACATTCGTTGCGTTTGGGAAGGGAGAGAAGAAGACTGAACTCGCGTCCAGGAGACCGAGTGTTCGGTTCTTCCAAACATCTTCTTTGGTGAAGTTCCAGAGAGCGGCTGTGCCTTCGAGGAAGACGGCAACATTGTAAGACCATTGTGTATGATCTAGCGCAGTACAATTCTTCTTATCGTCGCTCCCGTCGTAGACATCATATGTTGGGCTTATAAGGCCGATTTCCCAAGACCAGTCCCAGACTTTGGTCGCCCAGTCGATGTACTGCTGTTCACCTGTGTAGAGGGCGAGACGAGCTGCGATTTGGAAGAAGCCGCCGTTGCTGATGGAGTTCTTGTAGTCGTATCCGTATGCGTTTTCGGGGTAGATTTGCCATTTAAGACCGCCGGCGCAGCTTGTGGTGTCCCATCTTGAGGCTTGATTATCAAAGAGGGCTTCGATTAAGGATAGCCATTGTAGTTTGTCGGATGGTGGATCGGGAAACTTGTTCTCCATTGCTGAGAGGAGACCCATTCCCCAGAAGGCTTGATCGTCATTGCCCTGGGTGCAAAATATTAGCGAAACCACACAAGAGGAAGCCGCGAGAGACTGGGACATGAGAGTGAATTGTTCCGTGGACCTCTCGGTATTCACAGTCCATTCATTTATTTCCTCTCTTAGTTTTTCGCGCATTGAACGTGAAGACTGACCTCATCGCCTCTATGTGCAGGCACTATGAAATCGTCTTTCGGTCCTCGTTGAGCCATCAAGGCTTGGATCGTCGAATTGACATAACTGCCATCTTTGGTATAGGCATAGTAATCTATTAGACCTGCCCACATGGCGCCCGACTCCCACCAATAATAAGGTGGGAATGGCAGTAATCCAATCTTCTCGGGGGGCGTATCAGTGGCATTGTTGTTGTAGTATTTTAGGAGGCCGTATGCTATTGTAGATGCGGCGCTGCGTATTGATGCTTTCACGTGTCAGTGATTTTGCTACTTCTCCTCGATGCTGGAGTATTACGTACATGGATCTTTAATGTCTAATTGGATACCCATTATCGTGGAAGGTAATGCTGTGAGAGCAAGGAAATAGCTGAATCGAACCATGTTGATGCTTTAGGAGCCTTGGATCAACGCTGCAAAGTGAAAATGTAAAGAAAAGTCCAACGAAGAAGGAGTGTGGGAAGATTTCATTTTGTACTCGCGTGGAATGTTGTACAACTTTGAGTTACGGCGTATGGCTAGGTGCTACACGCCTGCAGACATGCTGGAATGTGACCACAAGGTCTAAACAAGTGGGTGTTTTCTTTCTGTAAAACCAACGTGTACATTGCAAATGGGGTCAGAATACATTCTTTGAAGTTCTTACCTTTGCTCATGTACGGTGTACGGTGTACGATTGTAGCCCTATGTTTCGCAAACTCAGTGTTTAGCATTAAAGGAGTCACGACGTCATTTTTTCAAATGTTAGGATATTGAGAAGGAGGATAGATACTACTACTCTTGTAACCGTAACCAAGAACTCCCCTAAACACCATATTTCCGTAGAACAAAGAAATTAAGGTAGGCAAGCCGATGTTGTCTTCCTAGATGCTGATTCCTCCACCTCCACAGCCTCGAGCATCATTTCAAAGAATGGAGGTCGTGTTGGACCCAGATTCAGACCGCCAAAGGGTTAGATCGCTGCAAGTCTTTACGCCTGGACATTATTGTAGAATCCTTGCTGGAAGACTTTGTCAAGTGCGCAAATTGCTAATACAAACCATCAACTTCAATAACGCTAGAGAGCTGAAATCATGATCAACTCTTTAGGGTCATCTGCGATTTCATGTCTTCTCGAAAGAAATACAACTGAAAAAGCTGGTCATTCCTAGATGGTTTAGAATGCCGTCAGTCCATGCTGTATACAATTGTACCACGAACTGATACCAGTGGTTATATTTGTTGCAACCAATATAATCATTTAAGCAGGGCGTTTCAATGTTGGTTTCATACCATCACTGCTAATTTCTTCACCCTTTTGAAGATGCGAGGAATGCGAACAGACGGACCTATGTCGAAGAAGCTGTTGTGTTGAGATGCTCGATGAGGGTAATTTCCTTTGAAGACAATTATCGATGCTGTGAGAAGTCTATTATACAACAATATTTGGAGGATCTTTCCGTCGGGGTTTCGGGCTCGCAGCTCCGAATATTGTGTTCAAAGGATGTCTTGAGATCTATTAAAGCATGAAGCATCCCTTATTTGTCTTTGTGTATCTCCGTTCGATCTAATGTCTAATCTCCTTGTCATACTCGAATCGAATCCAAGGAGTCTGCAAGATACTTGGAGGCAGTTTCCACTTAAAACAGATTGGGATATGATGAAGGTCTTATACTGATAGGTGTATGCTTTGAAGGAGAGGCTAAAATTCAGCAGTAAGTCAGGTGACGCTTATCAAACTTCCCAATTAGGAACTAGCATATGAAAAACTTGGACACCCCTTTTTCTCCTTCGCACACCATCACCGACGAGAAGCGATCCACCTCCGACCGAGAACATTACTCCTGTGGTTTCGCTGATCCTCCAACATGGACTCCACCTTTCCTACTACCTTTACTGAGCCCCGCAACGCGCCCGATGAGCATGACGTAAATGCTACATGCGTCAATCATTCAGGCTTCGACCTCTCAGCGTCGATGGAGTTGCTCACGCGCAGCGGCAGTATTCGTTAAGAGGCGCGAATGGAACTTGCCACTCTGAGATTCGAGATTCATTCTTTCCAACAAGTTTTTCACTACTTGAAACATCAATCTCCTGGTTTGCTCGAAAAACGCGTAACTTTGACGAACGAGCAAGCGCGCCGAATTTGTACCTCAACTTCGGGAAGAAGTCCGCGCGATATCAATAACTTATACATACCTCTACTATCAGTTTTTAGGCAACGAAAAAATATCTCTCACAATGGCCGGACAGGAAATCGACCGAGCCGACCTTCCAAGGGCCCTGTCCTCTCAGGACCTCCTTATGAGATCAGCATCGGATCAAGGGGGCAAGCACAAGGAATCCCGTGGGAGTGGAAAGCTTGATGAGAAAAAACTCAAAAACGTCTTCATTGGAAGTATCGATGCAGGCACTACAAGCTCCCGGTTTATTATCTTTGATGGGACGGGAAACCCTGTTGCGCAGCATCAAATTGAATTTACACAAAAATACCCTCAATCCGGGTATGCAAATGAGCCCAATGTTATGTGGTCAGGCTGACTTATATCATAAAGATGGCATGAACAGGACCCACAAGAGCTCATCGACTCCGTACGTACGTGTATCGACAAGGGCACGGAAGACTTCATCAAGTTGGGACATCAGGCATCTGACGTTAGTTGCGTTGGTCTAACAACCCAAAGAGAGTCAACATTGGTATGGGACTCGAAGACTGGCAACCCTTTCTACAACTGCATTGCGTGGCCAGATACCCGTACCAGATCTCTGGTAAACGAGCTCAAATCAAGGAAGGGCGCCGATGAGCTTCAAGACATTTGCGGACTTCCCCTCTCGACTTATCCATCATCCGTCAAATTGATGTGGCTTCTGAAGAATGTCGAAGCTGTCTCAAAAGCCTACGATGAAGGTAGCCTTACTTTTGGTACTGTGGACACATGGCTCCTGTGGCACCTAAACGGTGGTGTAGAGAATGATGTCCTCGTCACTGACGCCACAAACGCGAGTCGTACCATGTTCATGAACCTCCGCACTCTCAAATACGACCAGAGGCTCCTAAGGTTTTTCGGTCTAGATCAAAAGAAGATTCGGTTTCCGGAAATCGTGCCCTCCTCTGATCCGAAGGCGTATGGGTCCATTTCTTCGGGAGCTTTGAAGAAGGTTCGGATCACAGGATGCTTAGGAGACCAATCGGCGGCGCTTGTGGGCCAACAAGGCTTCTCCCCCGGATCCGCGAAAAACACAGTAAGTGCTCATCTCCGCGTGGACAAAGATAGATAGTACGCAAGACCAGGCCAAGCTTGCGTCATGTGATATCGCGTGTCTTTTCCGAATGCTAATTTATTGGCAGTATGGAACCGGGTGTTTCCTTCTCTACAATATAGGCGAGGAACCCGTGATATCAAAACATGTGAGCTCCCACTGAATTAGCCCCTCATTCACCCCAAAGAATTCGTCTTAACCCTCAAAAGGGTCTGCTAGCGACTGTTGCGTACCAGTTTGGCAAGAATGCCAAGCCAGTGTACGCTCTTGAGGGCAGTATTGCAGTCGCTGGGTCCGGAGTAAAATTCTTAATGAACAATCTAGGCTTCATCTCTCATAGCCACAAAATTTCTGATTTAGCAGCTACGGTACCTGATAATGGCGGGTGTATTTTTGTTACTGCTTTCAGTGGCCTTTTTGCTCCATACTGGATTGATGACGCGAAGGGCACTATTTTCGGAATAACGCAACACACCGAGCGAGGCCATATAGCCCGGGCTACCTTGGAGGCAACATGTTTTCAGACCAAGGCCATTTTGGATGCAATGGAGAAGGACAGCGGGCAAGTAGTCCCTTTGCCCTTTTGGGTTCACTCCGCCGTATTCAGCCAGCCCTCAGTGCTATCTCAGACTTCCTCGCTTTCGTTGTTTCTCCAGTCGACCTCGACGCCTCGCTTTCGGAACCTTTCGCTGATCGTAAACAGGCACGCACTCGCTGAATTGGCTGTTGACGGGGGGATGAGCAACTCTGATTTGTGCATGCAGGTACATCGGCTATGCCCTATCTGAATTATTACTATGGGGTCGGCAACTGACTGGCCAAAACCAGACGCAAAGCAATATCATTGGGATCCCCGTTGATCGTCCGGTAAGCATTTAGCTGTCAAAAACTTTTATAATGAGATCCTGAATATTGGAAAGGCAATGCGCGAGACAACAAGCCTGGGTGCAGCAATAGCAGCTGGGTTTGCCATCGATATTTGGACACATTTTGATGAACTCAAAGAAATCAATCAAAAAGATAGGAAAATCTTCGAGCCCGCGATCAACAAAAAGGAAAGCGCAAAGATGTTCAAACAATGGAGGTAAGGTCACTGAATACTGCTGGAATCATAATCGTTGCTAAACAAGTTCAGTCGGGCGGTAGAAATGTGTCGAGGTTGGCTCGATGAAGAGGAAGCCATTGAAGAAGCTTAAAATTTGAATAATACCTGTGCGAGAATAACTAGTCGGAAACCTGATTGTCCTGTTTCTGTTGACGATGCTGTACGCCATTGCGATTCATTGTTGTCCTGTCGGACGAAATGAGGCTCATCTCCGAATTTAAGCGTTGAAACATGTTCTCAAGCTTCGGCGCAAGGAGACCCAGATCCATGGTTTCCGTTTCATTGGCTCGTACTGTTATTGGATGCCTCAGTCTCAAGCACTGCCACATTAGCAGGAGTGGGTCGGAAGTTCCGACTCGCGAACTTGTGAAGACGGAGCTATTCTAGGAGTCCCACAAAATCATCATTCGGCATCAAGATTCGGTTCCTCCCGCGCAACGTGCTAATTCAAAACGAACTAACAGGATTGGTCGAATTTTGCACCAGTTTCTTTAGTCATGGGCGTCTTGAGAGTCATGACAGGAATTGCGTTGGCTTGAGTCGTACCGACCCAATTTTGATAATCAAACCACATTTTAGTGTTTTTGATTGTGGAGCGTTCAACAGAAATGAGTCGCTGACATGAAACCAGGCACCTTGTCATGTTTCGAAGCCACAAGAGGCATGACTTCTCTCAAGATCCTAGCCTCTTGTCAATGTCAATGAGCCAAGAAATCGGAAGTGCAACCGACTAATGAAGTTTCTAGCATTCCTTGCAGGGATGTACCTCGGAGTGTAACGCCATATCAGCGGCCAACCATAATCAATATCGACGACAAGTTTAGTGAGCGATCAAACAAACCCATCGAGTTGAAACAGCCGCAGATCCTCGATATGATCGTCTGCTATCATTAGCCTCGTTCCTTATGCCACGTGTAGATGCAAGGTTACGGCATTGCATTATCATTATTGACCTCATTCAAGCACCCACCACGTCCGTCCAAAGCAGTCCAAGGTGAGTCGGATGCAAAGCCTCCGCAAAGTTGTCCCACTGTGGTCTCTTTAATTATCAGCACAATATTTCCCTCCACCCACAGTTCCATCTCTATGTCCTTGCACCATGACCGTTACTCTGTACTGTTCTCACCGTCTTCACGCCTCGGTTTCTTCCTCCATGCTGTTCCTTGCTAGTATGATAGCGGGGAGATGCGGCTATCATGCCGGCTGCGATGTTCCTGGTTCAAAAATCTGGATTCCTTCTACTTCTAGAGCTCAGCCGTGTCGCATGTCTCTGTTCGACGCAAGCTGTCTTAGATTTGTCGGTGCCATTCTCACATGTCGTCGACTTTAAACGTGGAGTGACGAACCTGGATGCTGGGTCTGGCAAGGCTGACGCCAGCATCAGCCAAGTCCGATACAACACTTAGAATGGTGCCTGGGCCCCCTGTCTCACTATCTTCTTCCAGAAGAAGTCAATCTTCCACTACCACGCCACCAGTTGCCCTCCGGATCCGAGGCAAACCACTCTTCTTTCATTAACAGTGACGTTCTCCTCGTCTGTGGTATGAGCTTCCTGCGCATCACTGGAGACTAAAATGACGAGCATATGATTTCCCTCTCTCCCTCACGCTTTGACAGGCCTACCAGTGCCCCCGGTAACGCCCGGCCGTATGCATTCCCCTAAGTGTGCATCGAAGCGTGGATCGCAAGGTCCCGCAGACATTGGATTAGGTCAGGGAAGCGATATGCCGACCTCGATTAATACTTTATTGAAGCCGCAAAGCAGATATCGCGACTGTCTTTCGCAAATCATACTGTACGCCGTACTTCCCTGTTGCTTGTTGGTTGTCTAGGAACATTCAGAACAGCCTTCAAACCTAGACCTAGCGACCCGAACCGTCTGCCGCTTCGCCGCGGCCGTAGTAATGGCTATGCCAGAGAGTCAAATGTTATGGTGCTCCACTAGGCTGGCTTTTCGCCGGGTCATGTTATACATATGACCGACTCCATGTCCTCCACCTTTAAAGAAGACATCACGACTCGCCGTTCGCTACAACATTAACCATTCTCTTTCCCTTTTCTCTCACGTACATACACATCACGAATTGATGCCAACTTGAACTTTCTCTTCTTTACATATCATCTTTAATTCTCTTTCAGCATGTGCGATTATACTCAAGTCGAATTTGCTTGTGGTCACCTTCGATACACCGTCAAAGCATGGTGTACGAAATACCAAGAAACACACAAACGGTGTCCAGCAAACGTCATAGCAATGTATGCTTCTCCCTAGTCTCTTCTGTAACAATCTCTAACAAGTCCACAGAGAATATAGACTCGACGAAAAGTGCGGTTCGTAATAACTCTGCATTCGCCACTTTGTGAAATCAGCCCGCTGACATGCTTCCTCCAGGCGATTGTCGTGACACGTCAACGGCAAAAGGCCCAGCCCACGCCTCCAGTTCTACAGCCTCATCCTCAAAATCAAGGTAAACCACGCCTTTTCTTCCGCAATCATGGTCTCGGAACGCATCATCCTCGCGAAACGTCAGCTCCAATCTTGGATCCACACCACGAAAACCATATGTCCTACGTATTTCAGTTCCCTTGTCACGCAGAAAGAAAAAGAGCGAGATGCGAGTCGCATTCCTTCAAGACAGAGAGACGGAGAAATGAATTGGTGGCATGCATGCTTGGGCTCCAGCTGATCTGGGTGGTACAGATATGCGAGGATGCAAAAGCTATACTAGTGGCTTCGTTGCAGGCGATCCCAGAACCATCACCCCGACACCAACCAACCTCTCGTTGCACAGACACTCCCACCAACCTTTCGTTGTACAAACTCTTCTTCGCTTCACACCACTCCACTCCAGCAGGCCGGACGGACGGTGACAAACTCAAAAACTCTAAACTGTTTGATCGGATTTGGTTACAAAGCTGATCCTTCATACTATGTCCGCTATTTCATGGACACATCTCCAATTTACTTTCACGGGCTTCCGTTCTATGGTTTCACAGGCGCCCACATTTCCTTTTCCTTGGGTTGGGTTTGGAGTTGAGAGGAACGGGAAAAAGGGCAGGCAGGCAGGCATACCAAAAAGTGTGATTACGAGCGAAACGGCATTTCCGGTGTTTTCTTACAAAAGAGACAATGTCTAAGTCTCGGTTTTTCCTCATTTTGCTATGAGGGAACAGGTTTCTCTCCGCATTGGAACGGCGTTTCAACTTTCTCGGGGTTTTGGGAGCATGCGCGCTGGTCGTGATGCCATAGTCCACCATATTTCCAAATTTTAGATTTTTTTACCTTCTCGGTTAACTTTGTTTTGCTTGAGGCTCTGGTTGAGAGTGGTATTAGCGAACGATAGGTGTTCGTTCCGGGTGCCGATATAGAGTCGGTTAGGGTTTCTACTGGGTTTGTTGTTCGTGCATCTGAAGCCGAGGATGGACCAGATGTTTCCCCAGGTTAAGGTTTGAGATTTGATAGGTGCGTTCGTTCTCGCGTTTTTATTTTCAATTGCAATTGGAGAGATCTCTTCTGCTTTTTTTCGTTTTCTTACAGCTTGATAATGTCGTAGTTTTTGAGCGGGGCGTCTTATGAGAGGTTCGTCTGTAAGCCCTGCAACCTGGCCTAAAGGTGTCCTCCTCCGTAGATCATCATTGCAGTTGACCCTTCTCCTCCGCTATTTGCTTGTGAATGGTAATTACGAGGAAGTCTTTCGCTGTGAAGCCGAGCAAATATTTAAGCGAGGCGAAGGATGGCGTTCTATCCACGATGGATGCGGACCGCGCCGATACCTGTTGTGGGTTGGAGATAGCAAGACCCACAGACCCTGTCAATGTGCACAGTTGTTGCCCCTCGGGACACTCTCCAAAACACCCACGGCTAAACAGATCGTCAGGAATCTCGTTTGCAACCGACGGAATGATTTTCCATTCAAGCAATTGGCTGATTTTCTTATTGATCCTCCCGGAACGAGTTGCGGTGCCGTATAGTCTACGCGAAGGATTGATGGATATACACTCCAGTGATGAACATCCGTTTGATTGTGTGTCGGTCTTCTTCATTTCGCGACTTCTTAATGGTCGACTCGGTATCTTTTCCCCTCAATATGCCGAATGTTATATCGAATCGGCGAGTTTTGATGAATCGTTCTGGCGAGCCTTTAAACATGGGTCGGGGTTCAGACCAGATCCTTGAATGTTCTACGTGTATTCCATGGACCGTGAACCACTGAAAAGTTGTCCACTCATCCGGGTTACACAGCACATGAACTGGGATGTTCTTTGCTGATGGCGTACGAGCGCTAGCAGGGCTGTCCTCGACCCGGAGCCCAGTCACACCTGATGTCGCAAGGCGGGCAAAAGCGAGCCCTGCAGATCCATCGCTCTCCGGATAGCCCTGTGGACAGGGGTGGGGTTTTCGTACATATCTGGGGGTACGTGTACCTTTCCTTGTACCTCGTGGTACCTTCTGCATGTCCCTTGTGGACTTCAAACCTGCTCAACCATCAGACCACAACGACTAAGATTTCTCAGCTAGAGCGGCGGTTTACTGTGTCAAGTGGCTCTGGTAAAACTGGCAGAGTCACAAGCTCTTCAATTCCTCTCTTTAGGGCCTTTGTTGCCACTCCTAGCTTGTTAACAAGTGTCCATGTCTCAGACATTTTTGATAAACCTGGCCAAATCCTGATGCGCACTTGCAAGAAGTGACAGGCTGCCGGCAGTCTTTCAGAACCATAGCAAAGTTCTGCCAGATCTCGTCGTCTCGAGGCAGCATAATCGTTTCGTCAGTCTTTTTGCCCCAGAGGACACATGCCTGGGATTAGTATGAAGCCCTTTCGTATCGTGGCACATCGGGCAATAATAATGAACTCTTTTCAGAATAGTCCCGACTGTTTCATGAGCTATGGAGTCTCGTGAACTGTGGATACGGCAGTTCCATCGATAACGGCAGTTCCAGCACCACGGTAAAAAATGGATAGGTCTCTTGGCAAAGGGGACGGTACAAAGATACAATATCGTCAATATGTGGCAATGCCCTTCTTGCACAGATTCTTAGCCATCTCAGTATGCCCAAGCGACAGGAGAATAGAGGACGATTTCATCTGCTGAAGATCCTTCCTCGGTGGGCAGAGAACGACTGCGATGCAGTGTGTTAAGTTATCGACCCGTTTGGCCGAATAATGCCATTCTAGGACATCGTCAGTGAAGATAGAACGGTAAAGGTTGCGACTCTGATAGTGCTCTCCAAATATGTGCACTACGTATGATAGTGTTAGATAGCATGTGTGAGTACGTCGACGATTGGATCGGCCGACCTCGTGATTATTTCTTTCTGTGGATGAATTCTGGCATTGCGTCGCTACAACGATACTGTAATCACAGTTCATGTTGGTAAGTAAGTAAGTAAGGATGAAGATGATTTGTTTATGTGACGACGAAGTGAGCACAGTGATTGATTTGGTGGCACCAATCACGCGGGTATTTCTTCACCCATTACTTTAGTGTATCCCCCACTAACCGCAGGGCCCCTCATATGATACAACGAACTTCTCCTTCACCTTTAGTATCTAGTATCTGCATGAAATCTGCAGCCGGATAGCGGGACACCTGCCGGAACATACTAGTCCATCTTTCAACCTCTCAGAGGACGATATCGTGGAGAAATCTCCTGCAGCCTCATCCCCCCGCGGTTCACGCGGTATACATCTTCATACAGAGTTCGATATCGAACGAGTTATCACTGCAGTATAGAAGAGCAGCTAGCCACAATGTCTGTAAAGTTAGTATATTCAGATCCTGCCACCCAAGTCCTATACACTTGTTCCGCCCGCCCTGGGGACCTATACACTATCCCACTCGCTATAATTCCCATATCTGGCTATCTTGAACATGCTAAAACGGGTCCGTAATCGCAGCTGGGTAATGCTCTCCGAGACAGAGGGCTTCACACCTCTGCCGGGTGAACAGCGACTCTACTCCTCCCCTCCGCGAACCGCCCTCTCCCTACAGACGCTCAACAAATTTCCCGGAAAGCAACCATACACATTATCAAGTAGCGGCGGCTGCGTACATCTCACAAATCGGCGGGTATGCTCCTCGTAGTACTCTAATTGGGAGGAAGTGTACTGACTGTCCATCGAAGATAGTATACCTTCCCGCGACGCCCTCGGCAAGTCTACAATCATTCGCGGCACCTATACTGAACCTCCACGATACGCACGTAACAGCGCCTTTCTTTGGGCCCAACGTATGGAGTGCAATAGTCCAGCCAGTACCTGGCGGAAACATACCTCCCGAACATGCCGCTTTAGAATTGAAAATGACGTTCAAAGACGGCGGCGCATTCGACTTCCACTCCACATACGAGCGAATCAAGGAACGATTACAACAAGCTGTAGATGTCGCTCGTGAGAGCGGCCATCTCGTAGGCGATGGTACCGAGACAGGAGGCGGACAAGGTGCTGGAGCACTGGGAGCAGTGGATATGAATGCTGTCCATTTGGACGAGTTACCTGCATACGAAGATGCAGCATCAACGAGACCGGTTCCTGCTTCAAGACAAGAAGCACCACTGATAGACTTGGCTGAACCTCAAGCAGCGGCACAGACGAGTCCACGACAAGAACAATTTTCTCCGCCGGCAGAACCGCCACCAGGGTATGAGGACGTACAAAGCCAGAGTATTTCGGATGAGCTGGAGAGAAGGTTAAGGGGATCTGTGTCGTAACATGTCACCACAAACGTGGCGCGATTGAGGGTTTAGCTGGGAAAATTTGGGTCTGTCATGCTGGGAGTATTCGCAGGCATGGATAGTGGCGATAATGAATACCAATGGGTATGACTTTAAGAACTTCTAATATGTTTTCAGCCCTACCTGTAGATCTCTACAAAACTTTACCACTTCAAGAAAGTGCCAAACTGATCAACAATTTCCCCGCTATCGCCGTGAAGTAATAATAGTCTAAGAGGCTTGACTTTGTTGATCCCGCTGTCAGCCTGTCACACTTGCACCTGCATGTAAAACAAAGCAGGGAAATACGAAATTCAGACCAATTAGAGTTCGACTCGAACATGCGACACCAAGTTTCCCACACACATCCCTCCACGATCCCCCCTCTCGTCAACGTCATTCGATCTGCGCGTTGTCTTCTTTGAATGGATGGGAGAATTGGGTTTGTTGTCCCGCCTGACATGGCATTGTTTGAAAACCTGTATTCGCTTTTAAGCTTCACCCTTGATTATATTAATCTGGCGAGTCAGGTCACCTATTACTTTCCTGCCGTCTTTCACTGTGCTCTCTATTCTTTAGCGATTGTGTCGCGTCGCTTTTGTGTCTTTTTGAAACAGCTACGGACGTGTCCTCTGGTGCCTTGATTCTTCATCGCGTTGTTGCAGTACGTGGCACGCGATTAACTATTCTGCTTGGACGTAGACACTTCATCCTCCCACTATTAATTTGCACGAGTAGATTTTGTGGAAGGATGCATCTGTGGTCGCCGAGGAGGAATAAATCGAATGCTGTGAAGAGGAGTATGTCTAGTCCTACCACTGCACTGGTCACAACCACACACACCGATCCCGATCCGCCACTTTTGGAATCTGCGGCTTCAGCTGCGGTAGAAAATATGGAGGAACCCAGCCACACAGATGAAAGAGAGAGCTCGGAGGGTGGTAAAAGGAGTTATACGGTGATTGCGAAGGATGGGATTAGTGCTGCTAGAGACGCGTTGATAGGGACGAGTTATGATTCTCCTTCATTTTCTGGTGGAAAGGAGAAAGTTGAGGAGGGGTGGGCCCCGAATTTATTTTATGCATATGCGCGACGGGTTTGCCATATCCGTCATTCCTACTCGAGTGTTTACTTACTGATACTGGTGGCAGACAAATCTTCCCAACTCCTCCCGCTACATCCTGACTTTCTCCTCGGCGAAAACCTGTTTGGAATGGTGGAACCTGGTTCAATCTGAATTCGGTGGCCCGCCATCAAATACACGCGAGTCGGCGCAGTTGTTCTCATTCAGTGGTGATGATATGCCTGGTCGAGCTTGGAAAAATCCCCGATTCGAGAAGTTGAAGACGAAGTGGTTTTATACGCAATTGGGTGATGCAGTTGGGACAAATGGAAGGGGGATGGAGGTTTTACCATTGCAGGATGAAAAAGGTTGGGCTGTTGGTGTGGCGCCTTTGGCGAGTGGAAAGGTTGCAGGCGATGAGAATGCAATGCAGAGGCGGGCGAGCTCTATGGAGAGTCTGGTGGAAGCTAAGGGAAGGTTGCAGGAGAGGAGGAGGTCGAAGAGGGATAGTGGGATTTTGCTTATGTCTCCATTCTCGGAGCATTTCAAGAATACGGAGGAGGCGGTTAAGACACAAAGTACGGAGGAGATGGGCAAGAGTTTTGATTTTGAGAGGATGGAGAGGAGTTTGGAGAAAGTGGAGAGATTGATGGAGCAGAATGCGCAGCAAATGAGGAGTCTGGAACACATCCAAGCCGCTAATATGGAGAGATTGACTGCAGCGCTGTTGCAGAACGCAGAGATGGTCCAAGAGCTTGCTAGAGGGCAGGAAGGACTTGTTCATGCTTGCGAAGAATTGAGAGAGGTGGTGGATAAGCGGGGGGAAGTTGACCGGATGAAGACACTGCTGGCAGAAAAGAAGGAAAGGGAAAGGAAATCGATGGCAGCAAAGGCTGAGAAGGAAAGGAAGGCGATGTCAGATAAAGAAGAAAGGGAGAAACGATCAAGGTCAAAGGAAGTGGAAAGTCACCATTTGACACGTTCTCAATCGATAATGTCGACGGGCACGCAGGATACGATCGCGACTCTTTCACCATGCGGACATGTTGTGAGACGGGCACCTAGGAAGCTGGGAAGACAGGTTGTGGGGTACATCTATGCCAACGATGAGCACCAAGATGTTGCTCCAATACGGCAAGAAAAGAGAAGGATGAAAGGGTCGTGATGAAGGAGAACTTGGAGCAAGCACATGAGAACACGTGAGACGACTTGTATGAATAATTTTGGACATAATATAATGGAAATGTCTTATCAAATACGGCCGGATCTCCCGTTGTTCGAGGACAGGAAAGAGATGACAGTCAGTTGGTCGATTCTTTGCCGCGAAGACAGGTAGTAGATAATGGTGTTGTACATCATTACATCCTTCACATCGACGGTGATAAATTCCTGGAATTTTTAGCTGAAGTATCTCCGGAATCTTTGCAACCACGGTACCAAATGTCACCTTGGAAGCTCTCTCGAGCACAGAGAACGCGAATTGATGAATCAACTGTAAGATAGGTGTTAGCATATTCGGCTTCGGTTGTACTGTTCTAGAAGGCACGTGTGCGTCAAAGAACAGTTCGCATGATGGAGGCTCGACCGAAGAATTAGATCAGGCCAATCTACTCGGCTGTACTGCGTGGAAAGTTGTGAGAAAGCGCGGGAGACAGGGGAAATGGCTGTGGCAGAAAATCCGGACCTTGTGAGAGAAGTCTACTGTTTATAAGCCACGAAGATGTGATTATCGATGAGTATTGAGGCAACTGGTAGTCTGTTGTTTCTTTAGATCTTGTGATGAATATGAGCTTCACATGTGGGTGTCAGCCGTTGGCTTGTGAAAGAACGCCACCAGAGTGTTAGCCAAATCTGGGGTCGCATGGACCGCTCATCTGAGCATGTTGAAGCCGAGGCTTGTTTGAGAAGATGATATACAAAAAACATGTCGCTCCTTCAATCGTACCCAAGTCTGCTAACAAACTATCCTCATACTCCTCCACACACACCAGATACCTCTCACCACATTCAAAATGGGTACGTCCTCCCCAAACGGCGGTATACACCAAAATACAGCTAACAGGGGACACAGGAAAGACCGATCTCTACGCAAAGAACGCAGATGACATTGTCATTACATGCGCTCTCCGAACCCCCATCTGCAAGGGCGGTAAGGGTCTGTTGAAGGACACTGCCGCTGCCGACCTTCTCGTCTTCGCATTCAAGGCCCTCATCGAGCGCTCAAAGATCGACCCCAAGCTCGTCGAGGATATTGCCGTTGGTACTGTCCTCGCACCAGGTGGAGGAGCCACCGAGTTCCGTGCTGCTGCTTTGGCTGCCGGATTCTCCTCAGACACAGCCGTCAAGGGATTGAACAGACAATGTTCGTCTGGTCTCCAGGCTGTTGTTGATATTGCCAATGCTATCAAGTCTGGCATGATCGATATCGGTATTGGTGCCGGTGTTGAGAGTATGAGCCAGCAGTATGGGTACGTTTGGCCTTCTATTCTTCCTCGACAGGCAGTTACTAACAACTGCATAGTCCAGGCGCCGTTACCGAATTCTCCGACCTCCTCAACTCCCACCAGGAAGCCGCCAACTGCCGAGTGCCCATGGGTCAGCTCTCAGAGGACATGGCCAAGGCCCGTAACGTCTCCCGTACATCCCAAGATGCCTTCGCTGCAAAGTCATACCAGAAGGCTATTGCCGCACAAAAAGCTGGTCTATTTGACCAGGAAATCATTCCAGTTACCGTCAAGTACACCGACCCAAAGACCGACGAGGAGAAGACCATCACAGTTACAATGGACGATGGTGTCCGCGAAGGCATCACTGCCGAGTCCCTCGCAAAGATCCGACCAGCATTCGCAAAGGACGGCTCCATCCACGCCGGAAACGCATCTCAAGTTTCTGACGGTGCTGCTGCTGTTTTATTGATGAAGCGTTCCACAGCCAACAAGCTCGGTCAAACAATTCTAGGAAAATACGTCGCTTCCTCTGTTGTCGGTGTCCCACCATTGTTGATGGGTCTCGGGCCATGGAAGGCCATTCCAGTTGCCCTCCGCAAGGCCGGCATCACCACCAACGATGTTGACATCTATGAGATCAACGAGGCTTTCGCTTCCCAGTGCTTATACTGCGCCAACGAGCTTGGTCTTGACCAGGCTAAGATCAACCCCAAGGGTGGTGCTATTGCTTTCGGACATCCTCTTGGATGCACCGGTGCCCGACAGATCTCCACATTGCTCTACGAGTTGAAGAGGACGAACCAGAAGGTCGGTGTTACTAGCATGTGCATTGGTACTGGTATGGGTATGGCTGCTGTCTTTGTTGCCGAGTAAATCTTGGTTTTTAATGGATTGGCGTCGGACAAAATGAATTTATGTGTAGAATGTATCTGTATCTAGCCTACCTACTTTTTGGGACATAGAATTGGATGAACCGGTTCTTCTTGCAAACTAATTACCGTTCCACCCACCGAAGCATGTGAAAGTGGGGAGGTCCTTACTCAATACTCAATGTTTAGAGGATACTGTCTCTTATTTCTCCTCTAGATCTCATCTATCCATCCTCTCTCAAATAATGTAACATCTCAGACATGCATTTCTATTAATGAAAATATATCTCCCTCTGTCCCTAACCTTGGCCAACAATGACTTGTGCCTTCCTTTATCGCGGTACGACTAGGCCCTCTCACCAGCACTTTAGAATCCAAAACGCGTCAAGATAAGATCATCGGACGAGATATCGACGCCTTGATGAGTCGAGCATTCACATTGGATGATGGGTTCTATGTGTCGACGTGGACCTTCCGGACTGCTTGGAGTCCTCGATCATTCCCGAGAGTATGCACTCCTCTTCGTGCCATCACGCTCACAACATCTACGAACATTCTAGCCAACTACTTCTCATACCACGAGATATTTGATCAAAATCAATTTTCCACTCCAGATATCGCAGAACGCCAACGAATAGTTCAGATTGACCATT
This sequence comes from Venturiaceae sp. KMAF11, assembly GCA_023078705.1. Lineage (NCBI taxonomy): Eukaryota > Fungi > Ascomycota > Dothideomycetes > Venturiales > Venturiaceae > Venturiaceae sp. KMAF11. The sequence goes on along the minus strand of JALGOQ010000007.1, from coordinate 1,370,918 downwards.
TGCTGCATCCATGTGACGATGCGTGCAGAACGTTGGTTGCACTAGAAGAGAATATCCCGAAACACGCCAGGTAATTGCATACCTATATAGGTCGGTACGTTATGAACGAGGTGTGGGAGAATAACCAGATAAGTTACCTTTGTTTATCAATCAAATGCACTTCCTCTCCTATCAACTCTTAGTCACAGCTGTAGAACTCGGCACAGCAATAGCTGCTCTTGTCTCAACTACGTTCACAAGCATATTTCCATAACATTCTCCTTTTCCCTTTCCTTCGCCTTCAATTTCTCCTGTAACAACACCCACTCCTTCAACAACTCCAGGAAAAGCTCCATCCTCACCCACCAAGCCGAGCATTGCCGCTGCTCTCTTTCCGTACCAATTCCACTATGACGACACCGATCTCAATTCCGGCCTCAATTACCAGATCTACGACGCCACTGTCGGCCTCAAGTCAATGCTATCTGTTTTTGACCTCCAAGCTCTGAACCGAGGATGGTTCGTCAGTAAGTATGCTCCCAAACTCTAAACTGATCCAAGGTATACTGATCCGAGTTTCTCGTATAGATCTGCTAGATTATGAGGGACCATTGGCTGCATTCGGAGCTGGCACCATATCTGGCCATGCAACCCTCGACTCTATCCATGAGATAATGATGAATACAAGTAACATGGTCAACATGTCTCAACCTGTTCAACTCACCATGTATAGCTATTCAGGTGGCTGATTTGCCACTGAATGAGCCGCCGAGCTCCAAGCAGAACACACACCAGAACTCCACTTCGGAGAAGCAGGAATCGACGGAGCCTTTCCCAATGTCAGAAACGGCCTTTACCGACTCGGTGATCTGAGCACCCAAAACGATTCTTTGAAACTCTCCTGGCACTATGATTTAACCAAAGTTCTCACTAGTGTTGGTAGAGAGCATACATCTGCTTAAGCAGTGGCGATAGGTCTAAATAACAAGAACAGTTTCGCCGACGCAATCACCGATATTGCAAAAGACACATCTCTCATTGACATGCTTCTGCAAAGCCCAACGATCCAATCAATCGTCAATTGTAATGGTATGATGGGATATCATGGCATACCCTATATGCCGCTGTACGTCCATCGCGAGGGCAATGATGAACTTAGTGCCACATCCATTACTGCCGAGCTTTACTACAAGTATTGTGGTAATAGCGCAAACGTCTCATACCAAATTCACTTCCTATGTGGTTCTGGCCATGGTTACTCATCTCATCTTGCTGAAGGTGCAAGGGCTCTTGTGATGAGTCTAGTGCTGGGGACATTTCTGACGGGATGTCGACTTGATGATAATGCCCGGTGGTGATGGAAGAAGGCCACAGCTCCTGCCGACATGGAAGCAGCAGAAAGCAGGAGGTTGTGAGTATGAAAATAGAGTATTGTGAATGGGAAAGAGGAAACTGCGCCGGCCTGTGGTTATTTCAATATTCATTTTTAGCTATTTACAAGTTGTTTGAATGGTGGATCTTCTGAAAAATTCAATCAAAACATGATTGATCCGCTGTAAGACCTGGTCTTGAGCGTCTGATCATGATTTTCAACGCTCTCCTCTCCACCTGACGGACAAATGATTTATCGGAGTTCGGTGCGTAGATTTAACATGATTTCTTCGTGCACTGGAGGATAGGATGACTACACAGGTAAGGCTGACGGCCTGCCAAGGCCAGGCTCAATAGATCAGTAATAGTGGATGCTTCGGAAGCTTAAATGTCGGATGGATGGCTATTTCGGGTAAGAACGATCCCGGATCGACGATCGATGACGCAGGGCACCTAGTTGCACCAATGGTTTGAGTTGAAGATCGGCCACCCCACAAATACATTAGGTATACAGCTCTATCTCCTCTTCTTCAAACATCATTCAGCAAGAAAACAACTTTTCATTACTGTTCCCGGAAATGGCCATCTTCAGCACCCCTACTGTTCTTTCCAACAGAAGACCGTCCGTTGATGACAGCATCAAAGTCAAAATTGGCGGTGGTGGAACCTTGTCAAGGCGCCTGACATTACCTCTTCAAAACCCCCAACGTATAGGCATTCCAGGACGCCGAAAACAGCAGAAGACAATTCATCAACTTGAATCACCGTTGTTTCAATTACCTTACGAGCTCAGAAGCGAGATCTGGCGGTACATGCTCGGTGGGAGATGCATGGCTCATGATCTGGGAGGATTCAGATTTGGCGACAGCTCCAATCCATGGCCGCCATGGGAATTGCCTGCAAATAGGAAGCTGAGAGGGTTGAAAAGTTTGGGAGGCCTAGGGTGGGAGCCCGAGCGGCCGAGGGGGTTCTTGAGCATCCTGATGACGTGCAGACAAGCGTGAGTTTGATTGTATCATATTTTGTATGTGGATTGACATTGATTTTGTGGCAGTTACTCAGAAGCTATCAACGTACTTTATTCGAGCAATTTGTTCTACTTCCGCAATCCTCTCACTAATTGGAATCTATCTGAGTGGCGTATCCTGCCGCAACGACTCTCTCAGATCCGCATCCTGGTGCTCGACGAGACCATCGGCAATCCGTCGATCACTTTCAATAAGAATAATCGCAAGCAATGGAAACATCTTTGGACGACTTTGGGGCAGATGAGCCGGCTCAAGGTCCTGTACTTCAATGTCGACACTTTGTACCCAAACCTTTGGACAGCCGAACTCGAAAGAGAGCTGCTTAGCCCTCTAGTCGAATTTCGGCATATTCACGAGCTGCATATCGTCGTGAGATGGGTCAAGCCAACCTACAAAGATTCCAACCCAGAATGGTTCGAGGAACTGCAAAAACCTTTGCTTCGATGGGATTCGGATGATGCAGCCGATGAGGCTTTTCGACTCAGTCTAGAGGGCGATATGCGGCAGTGGATTATCGAGAGAGTCATAGCACTAGAGAGGGGAGATTTGTGAACATACGACCTCCTTTTCATTGGATAATTTGAGTATTGTAAGTAAGTAACAAGGTATTATATTGTGTAAGCAAGAACTAAACGCTTAATCTTTAAGCTGGATTTTTTCTTCGACGCCTCTTAACCATGGGCTCCATTTTTCAAAGAAGATATCTTTACGCCTGTCGCATCTCCTGAGCCTCTCAAAAATAATTCGTCACATGACTCGAACTCTCATACCTGCAACTCCTCCGATGTGAGTACAGTTTTGGCGGCTGGAAAGACGGTACTCATATCTCCAACGGGAAGGCTGATGGGAAATTGTACCGATGCGAGAATCTGGGCCGCGAGAATCCACCAAGCACCAGCAGAAGCGACAAATCCAAATGCACCAGCAGCCTACACGCTGAGTTAGTAACAAACTGTGTTCAGCAAAGCACATCAACTTACAGTCAAACACTTTGTGGCCACAGCTGCATTTTCTTGCGCCAACAACCAAAATGTGGCAGTCAACAGACTGAAGCAGAAAGTCAATCCCCATTCCACGAACATAAGGCAAATGTTGAGTCTTAGTGTTCCCAGCGCAAACACGAAGGACAAAACAGCCATAGCAAGGAGGAAGAATCCGAACGAGGCCGCAAACATTGGTTCATCCAGTCCAGCAGATGGGTTGGTCTCACTGTATTGTGTAGAATAGTGGCCATATGCTCCGAGAGAGGGAGTAAGTGTTGCCGCGAAGGAGAGCCAGAAGCCGCCGTAGGCACCGAAGAGGACGAAGGGGTATGTGTTGCCTTTGCCATGTTAGCGGGCTTATTTTCGAATTGAAACATAAGAGTGAAAGGATGTACCCATAATCCACTCCCCAATCGCCCCAATAATCATCAACATCCCGCCCATAAAGTAATAACTTCCAATGCTCGCCGCACCATTCCCTCCAGCGCCTCTCCATCCCATAACATCGCAGGAAAAGGGCGTAAGCGCCATGGCCAGACCGAGAACAGCGAGGGGTGTGGGATTGGCAAAAGTCTTTCGAAGGTCGCCTGAGACTTTATTTTGAGGGGACAGGTAGAATTTCTCGAAGAGTTCTGGGGACATGGAGATGGAGGCTGCGCGTTGGATTTGTGCCATGGCGTCTTGTCGTGACATTTTTTCATCGGTGAGATGTTTATGGCGGCTGGCTTCGGAGCCGGAGAAATCTTTTGCGGATGTGTCTTCGAAGGTGGACATGGTGGGTGTGAGACGAGGCTCTGCAATCAAGAGGTGAGGGGAGAAAAGTTGCAATTGGGGTGAGGCAATTCGACGAACAACTCGAAGATTATATTCAACAACAGAAGAACAACAGTTCTCACACTGTCTTTATATTATCCTTGCGATCATCACTAGCATACAAACTTTCCCATCTCATTGCCATAAAGAGCATCTGCACGTGCCCTCCCGGGGAATGATTGGTCGGGCTTTGGGTCGGGCTTTGCTTCACTCTGGTAGAGATCGACAGCAAGGCTACCCCACAGTCCATCTTCGACATATCTAGATAACCAGCGCATCGCAAAAACAGTCCTTATCTTTCATGCTCACGCCGCAATTGTCTCTGTTGCGATGCCGCAAAGACTATCGCAGCCATGATTTTGGGTTGGTGTTCAATATGAGTTGACGCGCATGGAGCAGAAGCCGATGAGCTTGGATCGCTGATTATGTTTTCCTCAGGATGTTGAGAGGGTTGGCGCGACAAACTTTTGGATGGTGAGCGCAATTTTTCTGGTAGTCGGGAATAGAGAATTGCCAGGGGCTCATCGCTCAACCTGTACGGGTTTGAGATTGGTTTGGGTCGCTCGTGCTTCTCCTAGGAACATCATTGGCGGGTCAATGGTGACGACAAAGAAAATTCGATTATCATTATGCTGTGTCTAATTGGAAAGAAAGTGATATCCCACCCCCCGCTAATTCCATTTCCAAACAACCCGACGAACGAACCGCATTAAACAAATCCAGGACCAGGGGCAGGATGTGGTGGATAATTCATCGAAGGCGCGTAACTTATCGACCTCGACGTCTCAAAACTGGTCCCTTGTCCAACAAATGGATTCTGAGGTGGATCTGGGTTCTTGCGCCTCAAACTCCTGAGAATGTCCAAACTGCTGCTTACACCAGTATCATTCATTAGTTCAGGTTGGTTGGCCATTTTCTTTGCATCCTTGTCGGCGTCGAATTTGGCGCGAGACTCCTTGGCAATCTCATCGGTGATGGGAACAGAGTAGGTCGGGTTGTTGATGGAACCGGCGCCTGGGCCTGAACCACCTGGACCATCGATAGGGACTTTGCGCATTGCTGAGAGGAGAGCACACATGAACCGTGAGCGACGCTCAGCGCGGAGAGACTCGATTGCCCAGTTGGATTTGTGGAGTATCTCCACCCTCAGGTCAAGTTGCTTGAGATCGCCGACAGAGATGAGTTGGATGTCAATTTCTGGCTGGAAATGGTGGCTGTTTTCTGGATCTTGGACAAATTTTTCTAGTTCGACGCGTAGAAGCTCGATGTCGTCGAAGGAAGTGCCAGAGGCGACGGAGAATTGGAGGCGCTCTTTCATCTGGCCACTGCGTGTGACGTTCTCGATCCAGACTGTGGCTAAAACTTGGTTTCCAACGCTCAGAATTGTGCCGTTGTCCACTCTTCTGAAGACCGAGTACAGCAATGAGATTTTGGTGACTTCATATTCAACATTGTTCATGTTGATTCGATCACCAACACTGAGGAAAATTAGTAAGTTAAGAAAGAGTAAGGCGGAAGTATTGCACTCACTCATAGGCGTGCTTGATGAAGACGAAGATGCATGCAGCGTTGAATTCTCCCACGGTGTTGGCGACTGCAAATGCACCACCAGCAAAGGTGGTCCAGATGGCGTTGGCTTTGGTGGACAAAACTGTGCTAAAGAAGGCAGCTAAAACAAATCAGCGACACGAAATGTTGAGATGGAGGTGTGGGGCATACCATAGAAGAAGCAGACAATGACGAAAACAATAAAGGAGAGTACAGAATCAAGGACTTTGACAGCGTCTTTTATGTCCTGAATTTGTTAGCTATGAAGACTGGGAGCTTGGCTTGAAACTTACGCAAGACGATTTCCAGAGATCTTTTCGGCGACGAGCAATGCCACAGATGAGCAGGATCATCTCATCTAGCGAGACATCGCCGTTGCCGTCACGATCGAGTTGAGAAAAGATCCAGCGGGCCTCGGACGTCCTATCAGCTCCAAACTCGTCCACCATGTCTTGCTCGGTGATCGCGTCTGCATGGGCAGGGCATAGTGATTTGAAGATACGGCGGGCCATCGCCCCAGCTCCAGCTTTGCGTTCGAGCGCACCCTCAACAACAGAATGCGTGGCTGTTGGGTTCAAAACATCCTGACCAGTGATGTCACTTGCAATTTGACCAAAGGCAGTCGTGACCTTGTTTGCCGTCCATCTTAGACTGCCGAAAAATCTGCGGGTGGCGTGCGTTGTTTCCTTTTCGCCCAGAAGCTTTTGCACCCCTGATGTATCGTGGATCAAGATGTCTTCGTCAACTAGATCAGGGTGGTAGTCGTGGAACCGACGTAAGGAAGCCTCGTACAACAGATCGATAGCTTTGGAAGTCTTCTTGATATCCTGGATCTTGTCCGCGTGGGCTTTGGCATGGTAGTTGACGCTGATCAATTGAACGAGCATCTTCTCCGCTAGCCAAAGAGCTGACATTCCTGTGGAAACTTTCAAGACCTTGTGGAAGGTGACCATGCCTGTCATTGGGTTATTGGTGCCGCTGTACTTTTTGTGAATTTTTGGGTCTTCGAATACGTAGATGATGTTGTACGATGCGATGCAGAGAATTGCCCACAGGAAAATAGATAGAGGAGTCTTGACAGCCTTGAGAACCAGTGCGTACTTTCGAAGGCCCGTAGTGACCATGCCGCTGAGGAAACCAAATACTGCCGGTATGATAGTAGCAATGATCTTTGCAATCCATAGAAAGGCCCAGCACAGCTCAAGCCAGAGCAGTATTCCCTTCTTGTGGAGTTCGACGACTTGGGATTGTTGGACCACTCCTCCGGTGGCAGTGCCGTTGATAAGAGCACCATTGATAACAGTTCCCCCAGTGAATGTACCGTTGAGGAGAGTGCCCCCCTTAAGTGTAGTATTGGTCCCGGCGACGAGCACAGTAGAAGAGGCCACAGCTGTCGCTGTCCAGCTTTTGTCCGCCCAGATTGTGCAGAACAAAGCCAGTGGAATGCCGAGAGCTATAGCGACGGGAAAGATGTACAGTGTGTACCGGACGATGTCGTTGTCCATAAGATTCGAGAAAAATCTTGCCAGTGGCGGCTCGGCATCACGTTCCATCTGGCGACCAAACTCATTGGTTGTGGTGCGAGGGCCTGTGGCAGGTCGCTTCATTCCGCTGTATGGAGCCCTGATCTCTTTCTCATTGACATTTACCATTTTCTGGTCGACTGGCGGCATAGAAGACATTTCGTAGACCGGAGGCGCAAAAGGCTTAGAGGAAATGAAACTAGATGAAGGAGAGTGCCCCTCTCTACGATTGGAAGCCAGAACGACTGCGGTGCACCAGAGTGCGGTTGATCAGATTCGCTTGAAAGGGTTGGAGGAATAAGATAGTAAGAAAACAGGCCACAAATGAGTGAGTGACCTTAAAATAAAGAAAAAGGAATCCTATGAGGAAGGAAAAAAGATTAGGATAGAGGTGTACCACCAAGCGCGTCTATGAATTGGCGAGATCAGTACTTGTACTCAAATCTATTCCGCGATTATTGCCACTCCTGACCCAAGCCCAGAGTACCGGACCATACCAACGGGATGTAATTTTCAGCGCCGCTATCGCCTACCGAAATAGCACTAAGAACTGAGCTGAGGTTGCGTGGTCATTTATGCTGAAAAGCGCGTAGAAGGGGCTTCACATCGACAACGGTGAAGCTATTGACAAACAACCACACTGTTCCTGGCCTAATTATCCACGTGGAACCAAGCCTTAGAAGGCTAGAATTTGAGTTTGCCAGGAGTCTAAAGTCGATTGTGGAGGTCCTTACTGAATGGAGTTAAAGTGACATCCCGCTCAGGAGTTGTGGCTTACCCCTGTATCTTATCACCAGAGCGGATCAAGACGCGACAGCCTTCCGACACGCGACACCGTGCGGAACGGAATAGATCTAGGCAAGGTCATTGGCTGAATGGGATCAGATGAACCTCATGAGGTGGAAAGGGCTGAGAAACAAGGTCAAGCTTTGCGGGTTCGTAAGCTCAAGCCTCTCGCTAAACGTTGCTCGATTTGATGTCTCGGCGAATCCGAAAGCATCGAAATCGATAACAAGAATTGCATCTTTGAGAGTTATTAGGCAGCTTCGATTTGCGGTCGTCCTGGTTGAGACCAGAAAGGGCTGTTCAAATTCCCACAAATGATAGAGGCGATTCGGTGGCAGCTGAGAAACATAGTGTATACCAGGAGCAATAACCTCACACATACTGCTCTATGCTCCGAGTTTATGTGCAAGATACCCTGTTGTAAGGAGAAGAACTGGAGTTGTCCCCGAAGTCTCCGACGCGTTGTCAAAATTTTGACACAAACTTCGCGTCTGCGCTTGTCTTCTTCAAGCCTCGCCTAAACGCTAAGACTAAGCGGCTGAAGATCCCCTGAACTACAAGAAAACTTCGATTTCTTCTTTGAATCATGAAGCACAGCATCAGCCCGTCTCTTCCATTTTAAGTTGCCTTGTTACCCATGGAGTGGGTCCTCTTGACTTTGAACTCGTCGGCGAGGGTCTTGTGAGTCGCGATATTTCGACACGCGTGTGAAGAAGGAGCAACGAAAATCGATGAGGATTTGGAAGTTGATGTTGTTTGGTACAATTCGTCCTCAATATTTTTCGCGATAGGCCAGCTTCTGATAATGAGTCAGCAGGTAAGCCAACCAGAGCATGGAGGAATGGTGATCATTAGCATGGACAAAAACAATCATGTTGGGAAGGGCAGGGCACACAGTTCAGCATATCGACCAGGTCAGAAAATTGGATGATGAAGCTATATGATGAAGCTAAGACTTTTTGGTGATACTTTTGTGGTAAAAAAAACCATCCAAGTAAAGATAGAGTGCCGAAACCCAGGATTCCCAAAAGTAGGGAGAAATGAAATCAGATTCTCTAAAGTTGTAAGTACCACGTAGCCAAATTAATCCCCCCAATTTCATCAAGACCTTTCATATATAAATAAATGATGTCGGGCTGTTTGAAAAGGCCTGAGAAAGGGTAAGCTGGTGTTGAGTTAGGTCGACTTGAATGAATGTGGGACAACTTGGAGGATTACGGAGTATTCCGGATGGGAGTTCGTCACATCTTCTGCTTAACCTTGCTTGTGATTTAGTGAGATTTCTCGTCCAGAAAGAAAGAAAGCACCTACCATGCCAGTCGGGGTAGCCGTGGTCTTCCATCTCCATTGTCAAGGTCTGAGACTTACCTATTTTCATGCAAACAGTCTTTTGGGCCAAGGATTGGTCAAAACGCCGGTTGAAAGCATCCACGCGATGAATGCGCGCATGCGAGACGTCTTTCTCAACGTTTGAGCTCAAGCTGATAGCTATGGCTGGCAATCGTGATCCCAGGTCTTGACGCATCTCTCGGAAAGCTGCTGCAGCCTGCGCACTAAACCAACACATATGAGCCCACTCCTTGGCCAGCTTGTCACATTCGTATCGATGCTTGCCAGTCTCTGTTATGGTCAAGTTTCCATGACCCATGTGCCTCCATTATGAAAACTCCAGTCTCGAGTACAGCCAAGGGCGAACCCGAAACTTTAACTTGATATCCCTGCTAGGTTCATGCTGCCTGGACTGCAGAACCAAGATCAGCAATTCGACCCAACCCGAGAGCATGTTTCCTAGTGTACCTTTTCCCCTCTGACCATACTCAATGAACATCCAATCTGGACTTCCATTGATGATAATGTTGAACATCCGGAACTCGATGAATGGAACGACGTCAACCCGCCGTAGCTGATAGCCAAGTTTCATGCCCTTTCGGTTGACGGCCAATGTCTGCTTTAGGTTAGATGTCCTCAGTGTTCTTATCTTGACATGAAACTTACTTGCAGAAGGAATCGCGAAGACCTTTCAGCTCAGTGCGGTCGAGACTGGTGACAAAGGTCTGAACCTTCTCTGGAAGTCGCGCCACCACCTTTGGGTTAATGGTGTCTCGACTAGTACCTAACTTATCAATTGATGACTCCGCCATGGTGGCTGCTGATTTCTGGGGTTTCAGCGAGAGAAGTGGTGTTGTGTATGTCAAGACAAAAATGTTAGGAAAGTGGAATTCAGAAGTAGTGGGTTCTGTGAATGAGGGGAGGCGAGATGACCAAATTCATATCTCATGTCAAGGTAAGTGACCCATTTCTCAGATACTCATGAGATAGAAATGAACCTTCAGCAGCTACCTGGCCAACTTGACAGACCGACGACTGAAGTTTGCATGATTGTAAGAGATCGTTGCTTCAGAGAGAGAGCAATGAAAATAACTCAAAGATCGGTAAGACATGTGTCACTATGATTCAGATGGTATTCTACTGAATGAAAATTTGGAGAATTCTAGTTCATTGGCACTGCTTTGTATGAGAGAGATGCTGAACAATAGCTCACGCCAAAATGGAAATATTTATGAGTTCCCGCCTTCCAGCTTTAAAACAAAGTATGAAAGGTTTTGTCAACCTGAGTTAGAGAAGTTGTTGTTGCATAAGAAAGTAGCCTTTGGCCCTTCCATAGCCACTCCAGTCGGAAGATTATTTCAAAGTTCTATGCCTCTGGCAAGCTTGAAGCATGTTGAGGCTGCTTTGTCTTCTGCCGTAGGTCAAGCATTCATCAGAAAACACTAGTCAGCACAATTGTTCAGAAGCCGTGGAGAATGAATCTCATATTTGATCAGTGAAATATCAACTACACGATTCCAGCCTTGATCTGAACCTTGATGAAATGATCAGCACTGCCATACCATATGCCTTCTGGCGCAACGAATTCATTTCGATTGACATAGCCATATCCCTCCTTCATGTCGAGCAGTCGTCATGCATGACCACCAGATTTTGGGGAACAATCGTGTTGGACTGAAAGCAACTTTACAACTAGGTTAAAAGATGATTGGCAACGTATTATACTTCGAAAGTACTCACAATCAGATCCCTTCGTCATCACACTTTGCATCAGCCTCATCATCCTCCGCGTGGACAACAGAATAGTTCTCATTGTCAGGCAACTTCTGGTAATGGTCCTGCTGGACAATTGCATCGGCGGAACCTTCATCTCCACCCGTTTTGCTTGACGTGTGAACATATGCTGCAAATAGACGTCTCCAACTGTGCAAGTCTCGGTGTGGACATTGAGATGTCGGATTTTACATTGGACGTAAGAGTGACATTCGGAACTCGAGATTCCAATTCGTATCGCATTCCACCACGGATGCAGCATCCTTGACTCTGTGCTAAAGAGGTCCAGGAACATGGTCGAAATTGGTGTCCTGATTGATGCGAAGCTGAAGGTCACTTCTCCTGGCCGCGAACTGAACGTTGGCTGTCTTCTTTGGTAGTTAAGAGGATGCCGGACTCAGTGACGAAGACGAGTTCGTAGAAAATCATCCTGAACTCGATGGGAAGTCCTATTAAGTTGAAGTATTTCAAGCTGCTCAAAAAGTTAGCATCAAACATAGAAAATGCGCCTACTGCTTTATACCTTGAGGCCTCGTTGAATTGAATGCCACGCTCGCTCGGCGTGGTTGATTAATCTGATAGTGGTCCATAAGTAGGATTGTGTCGTGAGATAGGATAAAGAAAAGTTAACGTTTACCTCCTCCAAATCTCGGCATCCCATTTATAACAAGCAACCTATCTTGTACGACGTTCGCTGTCACCCAGGTATGTTAGCTTCAAATTTCGTTGACCTAGTGATATTAAACAGCGATCGATCCTCAAGATAGAGAAATGACTAGCAATGTGAAGCCACTCCTCCACTACTCTTATCACTTACTCGTTATACTCCCATGCTCGAGACAGCAAGACATTAATCTGAAAGCTAATATTGTTTCTGGTACCTGGAGTTTCTTTCTGGTGGCTGTTAGTCCTCTGTGAAGATGTTATTCGTTCCTAGCAGCTGTTGTCAGTCTTAGTAGCTGTCGTTCTACGATGATATCGAGCAGGAGGGGTTAGCAGAGTAACAGAGACTGAAAGTTTCAGGAATAAAAAAGCTTTACAACCATTCCCACCACACACGGTGGGCTTTGTGAGATCAACTCTAGTATTCGTGAAATTAGCTCTGATAATCCTCGCCCGATAGTGGGACACCTTACCAACATGAACCACGGCATCATCAGTCAAGTCTCAAGTCTTCACATAATTCAATGCTCCAAACCAAGGAAGTATGTACTCAACGATTCCATTTTGTCACCCATCCACCAACATTCATCCAAGCACTCTATATGTACATACACTTACAACACCAACATGCACACACACAAGACACCCGACGCCACCAGAAAGAAGCCGGCTGAACCGCAACCAACCAACGACCAAGCGAAAACGCAAAAGAACCACCAGGTCTAGCCTAACCCACTTCCGGTGTTCCGCAGAATATTCCAAAATAGTTTCCCCAAGCCAACCCGCGGACGACACAAACGTAAAGGAAAATGTAAAAAGTGCAAGGCTCAAAACAGAAACGCCATCGCCTAGTGTGTGTGCATGTGTGATCCGTCCATCCTGTATCGTTTTGCTGATTCCATGCCGCTGATGCACAATAATCGAAAGGAAAAGAATTAATAACAAAGGGTGAAAATACGCGATGAGCGCCTCTCTTTTCTTCTCTTGATGCGACATTGGGCTATCCAAACGCCGCATAGTACTACAATCAACGACGTTCTTTTGGTGTGCGTCAGCGGAAGCGATGCTCAAACAAAGACTTCCATCCACGAGAGAGCGTTCTTCTGCAGAATCGAAAAGTCATGGCCAGTCTTGCCTCTAGGATTCGTCGACCGCTGTGTTTGGTTCCACGCCATGTGATATGGCGATTCGAGTCGATCCAATGGATTGATTTCGCATTCGAATTCCTCGAGCACCAATCTGCAGAACAGCTGGCTCAGGTCAGACATCGCCACTGGCTACATCTCAACCCAATACTCCAATGCGCGCGGAGGGGCTATTCAACCACCTTTTCGCTCAAAATCAGTCTTGGGCAACGGTTCGCCGTTGATTTTGGATGCAGGGACGCCGTTCTTGGGACCAGGATTTGGACCGGATTTGGATCGCTTTCGGTTTTTGCTTTTCTTTGGATTAGCTTGTTGCCATTCTGGCTTACTGCCGCCCGAGTTGCTATTTGAAGTGGGTGCTTTCGCCGGCCGGTCACCCGATGGAAGGTTATTTGAGTTTGCCTTCCCGGCTGGAGTGGGAGGCGGAGGCTCATTTCTGGGACCGTAGAATCTTCCATTCGAGATGCCGTTCTCCTTGACCCTGTCACCATTCACAAGTGGAAGCACACTGTTCAAGTTAGACTGTCGCAAGCTGTCGGATCTGCGCTGGGCAGTGGGCGAGGGTGTGCGGTGCTCATACACGGGTGACAGCAGAGGTGCAGTCTTTGGTTCATTCTTTCCAGCAGCCTGTGTAGATGCAGAAGTATCAATGGGTGCGATAGATGGCTTATGATTGAAGTTCGTCGTCCATGGGACCGATTTTGGTGATAACATCAACTCCTCATCTTGAGAAGTGGTAGACCTTGACGATGGCACTCCTTGATCAATGTATGCTGGAAAAGCCTGCGGCGGAGAGGGATAAATTCGCCGAGGATTCTCTGCCTCGGGATGGAATGTTTGGTATGGCAGTCCGTTCGCGTGATAGAAATCGGACGGCGGTAGATGGCCTTGTATGTGTTGCTGCCCATTTGCAGTACCCATATCGTCTGGCAAAAATATATCACTTCGATCCGAATAATTGGCGATTTGATCATCCAGTGCTGAGCTTGAAGAGTCATCCTCGGCAGAGTTTGAGGTGTTGTCTGGATACGACGACCCGTTCACGATCAACAACCCACTGGGCGCATGAGGTTGCTCTTTCTGTACGATTTGATTTACTTCCGCCCTTTCAAACCTGCTAGCAACCTTTTCCAGGGGAGCAGAGTGTATCGGAGGCACACCAGGTCTTGACGGCGTCGAAAACGTTCGATGGTGGCCACCACCCAGCGGCGAAGGCGACCTCGACATATGAGGTCGGAACCCATTCAATGTCAAGTGGAGATCCTGTGACGGTCGATTTCTGCGATGTGCAAGTTCACTATATTGAGGTATTTGTGGCAGCACGCCAAACACTGGGATTTGCTGGGGTTGGGTCGCTGCTGGCATTTGTCGCGGATCGTGTACGTAGTAGCCGAGATATTCCTTGGGGGTACTATTCGGTGCTCCAACTGGTAGACTATTCGTTCGAAAGAGAGGGTCGTAACTCATATGCGCATCTGGTACGCCTTCGGTTCCAGATTGTGACTGCGAGCCACTCGTGGTACGGGAAGGTGTTCCTTGATACTGCGAGATTTGGTAGGTCGGCAAAGAGAATGGTGGATACCCAGCATTGAGCATAAAAGATTGCTGCATCCCCCGTGCAGGCTGAGAATGTGACCGTATCGCGCCACTGTTATCGCTAGAGGTCGACGAGCGTTGTGGATTTCGCCGTGATGGAACCGAATTCGATAGAGAAGGAGATGATGGATTTGTTCGCGTACCATCTTGCGACTGTGTCGAAGACATACCCTGAGAATCGAAAAATTGTCCGCCGTGATACATGAATTCTGGGTAGGCAAGCGAGCTACTCGTCATTTGAGGACTTGAGCCCCTGCTGAGAAATGGTGTCTTCTGTGGGGATCCGGTCGTGCTCTGATTCTGACTTGTCTGCCCGGAATGTTGTGCCACTGATCGGTGATGCTCAGCTGCTTGAATACGACTGTGCTGATACAGCATCTTCTGCTTGAGCTGTTCGATTTGCAAAGCATACTGCTGAGACTGTTGGAACAAGTGCTCTTGAATCCTCGCAGCATCAAGTTGGCTCATGGTCATGTAGTCGCTTCCACCAACCATATTGAGTGGCGGGCTAAACTGGCCCATGAATCCCTGCTGGGACTGTTGAGAGTAGACGGACCCACTAGACGATCTCCTGCCAGAGTGGGCAGAACCATTTCCATTCCCAGTGCGCGATCCGTTGTTGTATCGTCCGCCTCGCATGCCTCCCCCACGGCCG
Source organism: Venturiaceae sp. KMAF11 (assembly GCA_023078705.1). NCBI lineage: Eukaryota > Fungi > Ascomycota > Dothideomycetes > Venturiales > Venturiaceae > Venturiaceae sp. KMAF11. The sequence goes on along the minus strand of JALGOQ010000007.1, from coordinate 1,355,726 downwards.
GCGCCGTTTCGTGATGGTTGTATAGGAACTGCCGACAACACAGGCTTTGGCCCGCTCACAGGCTTCTTGAAAATGACCTTCTCTTCTGGTGGGAATTGATACTCCTCGCATGCCTTGGTCAATTGTCCGCCATCCGCAAGAAGATCGAAAGCCTGGCGAATCTCCAGGTGGATGCCTCGCCATGCTGTCGAGTCGGCAGAGTTGCCCAGATTCCGCGTCGTATTGAAGGGTTCTTCCACGCACAACCTCCACTGTCCCTCTTTCGACCCCGAAGCCAAGTCCCAGCTCTTTTCTTTTCTGGTCAGAATCTTGCCATGTCGCACAGAAATAACAGAAGCCTCGTAGTCCACCTCATGTGCATATAGTCGGAAAAAGTGGAATAGCAATTCTCCAATTGTCTCTCTGTTGGCGGACCCATGCCCCCGGAGTCTGTCCAGATCATCGTTGAATCCTGATTCCGTCCCGTCTTGCGCTTTGTATTCCTTGTGCGGTAACTGATGCAGTGCTGGTAATATGGGTGGATCGCGGGTTTGGAGGAAATTTATGACCATACACATCCATGCGTATGAACTGAGTGTGCCACCGAGGCCTTAGATCTATATTAGCCATGTTCTGATTATACTCATTTGCAACGATACTGACCGGCGTCGTTTAGGATCCTCTGCTTCGACCAGTGCTTGATGGTCATTGCAAGTGGACGGACTCGCTCATCAATCTCCACATACGTCTTGATCATACGAGTATTCTCAAGAGCTAATGTATTGTTGACGTTCATGTCCGCCGCAAGCTTCAACTCTGGGTCCCACATCTTAACGATGGGCACTTTTGCGGCTGCGATACACACTACTCGTTCCATCCCGTCTGGATTTGTCAGTACATGTATGTATCAAGGAAATTGTGGCCGAAACATACTCATTGCCAGAACCTCGGCCAATTGATGCATGCTGTCCAGACCCTTCATGGGCGTTTGAATGCAAACATCCACTACAAATATTGTCAGCAATATCCTTCCCTAGTACTCTTTTGACCCATACCATCCGAATCGTTTGTGCACAACATGTTTCCTGACGACCCAAAAACGGACACCTTGAACTCAGTTTTCGGCCACTGTTTCCGTAATATACCCTCCAACTTTTCAATAAACATAACACGTCTCTTTTCGCTCTCCGCTGATGGCAATAACCGGTCGTAGAGTTCGCGCATATCGCCACTTAATTTCTTTTCTTCGTGGGGATCCAAGGCCTTTTTTGGTTCCTCCTTGGGAGTGTCTAGTGGAGCATCTCCAATGTCGTACTGTATTCTCCTCCTGCTAAATGCCGCGCTAGTCTCGTACTTGCAGGTCGGTCGACCTCGTGGGAGTGTTGCCATGGGGCCATTTGCCTCGGACTTGACAGAGCGCGGTGAATGGCTTCCACCTCCCAGTCCAGCGTGCGGCGATGGCGACCTCGAGCGAGTCCGGAATTCTTTGGCATGTTGGTGAGGGGTGGAGGGCACCGAGTTGGACTGGTGGGACAGCAAGGGCGGACGCGGGGGCAGAGGATGTACAGCCGTACGATTCGCCATGCCCGAGGGGAGGGCTCCCGCTGCTATCGGCGACTTGCCAACTGATTTCGAAGTGATGTTCTGACTGTGGACATCGAGCTGTTCCCCGTTCTGCAGACGTCCGTGCAGTGTCTTGACTTGGCTGGTGTGTCGCAGACTCAGCGACTCTGGTTGGGGGATCTGCGGTGAAGACACGATGAAAGGCAGGATGGCGGTTGAAGCACCGAGGCGCTGGGGAATAATTGCTGAGGAATGGTATGTGTTTGTGTTTGGTAGCACAATTACTGTCGAGTGGAAGAATGTCGATTGCGGTGCTTGAAGTACGGGGGAATCCAGAGACCCAAAAACGTGCCCAGCGTCGATATTGGAGGATACGCGCGACAATGTGGAGGTGATGACTGCAGTGATGTGATATGGCCCTCCAGTGACTAAAGTGTGTTCTTCCCAAGGGGCGAAGACCCGAGTTCGCGGTGACGGCACGTTCTCTTAGCCAAGTCTGGGGGTGTTGTACAGCGGCTGAGGGGTGTTGAAGCAGTCTGCCAGATGAGGGGATTGGCGATTCCCTCGGAGGATGTTGGACTCAAAAAGAATAGTGTTGGACTCTTGGTGAGGATAGGAGGGAGGGTTGGATGGATGGATGGATGGAGTATTACTCGCTGCTATTGGCGTGCAGTAGGTGATGAGCGAAACGGAGGTCACAAAATTGGCTTGGAGAAACTAATAAGGCCTACCCTACAAAATCGACACACTGAATGGGCGCTTTTGCCCCTGAATTAGACGGAGAATCGCTGGGGGAAGGCTGAGGCCAATCTTACATGCTATTATTGACAAATTGACACACCACATCCATATCCGTCTCTTTGTTGTCTTGATCCGAGATAACTTCTTCCCATAGAGATTGTCTCCCATCACAATTCACCCCCGGCATATGCGTACTCGACTCCCAAGCATCGGCCACCACTCACAATCGATTGTGGAGATGCCTGTCTCCCGTCTAAATTATATGGCCTCCTAATAACCAATATTACTCCGAGGCTTGAAGGCAGCCAGCATGGAACCGCTCTGGTTTTTCCTATGGTGCTTTCCGTACTCCCATGTGCTACACTGGCAATTCCTACACCGACTGTATCAGTCGTGTGGAAAAGTGCGGTGTCCCTGGGCTATACACCGAGTTCAGCCCTCGAGCGCGCTGACTCCACCATCAGCCGTGGACCAGCTCTGTGTTTCCTCCAAGGCGTTCCACATGCTCGCGTCTATTTACGACTGGAGATGCTATGTCTTCGGTCTTACTCCTGCATATGTATTTCTCTCGTGTCGGCTTAGAATACCTTACACGAAGCATCCAGATTCTCATCTCAGTAATCGACAAGCACACAATCTTGACGCCACCAAAGCAAATTCCTGGGGAAATCATATATACCTGCTACCTTTCTCCACAGCGTGACCTCGCAGAAATGACTTACTCGTCACCTTCATAGACGACTCTGCAGCTGTTGTAACATCAGACGCGACGCGATGCACAAATTTATACCTATGCTTCAGACCTTAGGCGACTCTATGGTTCACAGCTGATTCTTACTTCCTCATCAAGGCACATTTCATTCCGGAATTCGGTTCGCGTCTAAAGCGTCCATATTAAATTCTGTAACTCCAATGTCCGTCTGCCACATTTTCGCTTCTTCTATTTTACACAATATCCTGAGGCTGAAAAACATTTACATGTCCTTCACTACGATTCTCTCCGTTCTTAGGTCTAATTGACATTCTAAGTAGATTTCTAGCACTCAACACACGTGACGTCATGGCTAATCCGATGTCCGTTTCTCCACATCCCCGCAAGAGTCACGGTTATCCGATATCCCATAAAATTATCGTCTCAACTTCGTCTCACCCTACCAAAGCCTTTCGAATACCAATTGCAACGATCTTCTCCTTGCCTCTAACAAAGACCAATAGTTGATCCAAACCCCTCAAGATGGCAGCTCCAGCACGAAGACTATGTACAGCTCCACTCACCCGATACCATGAGTGATACGACCTCTAATCACAATACTAACACTCTCCCAATATAGTGAACCCAGCCTTATTGTGAGTTCCGCATTCCCCTCTGCGACCGAACGAGGATCCAATCATGAGGAACAACCACCAATCAAGAAGTAAAACAAAGACACCCAATCCCACCACTCAAACAACAACATCCGCTGATTGGACCCGCACAAAACCATAAACAAACCTCATGCCATGACATGAAAACCCAAACAGGCAACTCTCATGAGAGTGTTGAAACCAAGGATCCGTAACTGGAAAACCTTTTCATAAACAGAAACAGCATTGCGACGACCGGAGAAACAGACCGAGGGGATTAGTGTACTGACTCAGTGGTGATCATAGTATATGCGATCTCCAAGAGAAATTCAGACCTGCGTAAGTACCCAATCAATCCATCATCCCACATCCGGTCCCTCAATTTTGGTCTCGGAAAAACCGACTACGAATCGAACATTCGTCGTTATCCTCGAGTTGGGATCGAGAGCGATAAATTCCTGGCAAGATTCTTTCCAAATTTGACAGAAATTTTGAGACTGCGTTATCAGATTTAGATTGCTCGATCCAAGCGTCCTCTACCTCCAATCATCGTCCAGAGAAAGAGAACAGAAAAGACGGCCGCGCCGTGCTCGTTCCCACATCTCGAAATAGAAGGAGAAACTTCAAAGTCCATAATGGTGAGGGTTTCATTCCGTCGTACCAAAGCTAACTACGAAAATAGTATCTACGAATATGGCAGAGTCATCGCAACAACGCAGAAAATGATTAAAGCTGGTATGTTCATTTCTGCTTTTCCTTTTCCCAAAAAGTACATTGGAGAATTCCCTTTCTCGAACAGTGGTTCCATTATACATATACTCCAACCAATGCCGCTTGTCTTGAATATGCCCATTTTACATGTCCCCTTGCAAATGCCCTCCTATCCTGTCTATGCTTTCTTTTCCCCATACACAAATCATACAATATTCCGTACAACCAATCCTATACAAAAACATTACATCCATCTCAGCCCACAGCCCAATCCCAATCCCAATCCCAATCAAATCTGACTAACAAAACTCTAGCCCAAATCCTCAACATCCCCATCCTAGCAACAACCCAACAATCCTCCAAACTCGGTCCCACCTGCCCGGAACTAAACCTCGACACCCCAGGCCCAAACAGCATCCCAACGGCAGTCCACAGCGACAAAACCCTCTTCTCAATGCTAACCCCGGACGTCCAACGCGTCCTCTCCTCCCTAACCCACCCAAACCAAGGTCAAACAACCACCAATAAAGGGCCCCTCAGCTGCGTAATCGTAGGCATAGAATCCCACATCTGCGTCACCCAAACGACGCTCGATTTGCTTGCGCAGGGACATAAAGTCTATGTTCTCGCTGACGGGGTGAGTTCTTGTAATAAAGAGGAGGTGCCGATTGCGCTTGCGAGGTTGAGAGCAGAGGGGGCGACGGTGACGACGAGTGAGAGTTGGATTTATGAGTGCATGGGTGATGCGGGGATTGAGGAGTTTAGGGCTATTGCGAAGTTGGTGAGGGAGAGTAAGGAGGATACCACGAGGAGTTTGGAGGTGCTTTGTAAGATTTAGATGTTGTGGTGATGCGAGCATCGTTTGTAGCTGGTAGCCATTGAGTTGATGCAAAGTTCCGTTGTTTGCCCGCACTGCGGTACGTCCTGATCGTCAAAGTCTGGTCATTTTCAAAATACGGCCGTGGGTTTCCACAAAGCTTGTTGTTTACAGAAGTGAATGCATAGTTGTATGCATTCATCTTGCTGAGGTGGACCGAGTTTGAATGACCTCCGCAAAACCTCAGGGGCTTGTCGTGACATCGTTGTTCTGGCCGGTTCCTGGGCGTTCGGGGATGTGTCCATCAACTTGTTGTCTGTCGAAACATGATTGATGGATCCCTTCATAAATAGATGTCCAATTTCCGATTCATCATAGCCTCCATCGAAGACATAACCATCTGACCTCTGGCAGCAAACTCATATTGCTCAAGTTTCTCCTCAGATCCCCAATATCGTTGCATCAGTAGTCGTAAATACTTGGTCAACGCCTCGAGGACATCTTCTCTTCGGTCTCGGACTAAAGCTTCATTGTACAAATCACTAATCTTCGGTATTCGACCGTCCTCGTGTTGCTCCAAATTGACGTAGATATATTCCAAGACGCCATATGCCATGTCATAATAGTGCTTCGTCGGTTCCACGATTCCCTGCTTGACCTCGGTTTTTCTGGCCTCATCTGCAGTGTACTGCACGATCATCTTGATGGTGGTCAAGGTTGGATAAAGATGAAGCGTGTTTCGCATGATCTCCATTGCAAGTGTGGTACCTAGAAGATCACCGGTGAACAACATCGTACCAACAACTCTGTCGTAGAGATGGCGAGGAATTCGGTCAGGCTGTCCTCCGTCTGAGGAGGCAGGTTTCAAAACATCGTCTTGAATGTGTACGAGCATGTCAGCAAAGAGATACCGCGGGTTGGGATATTTGAGACCCTCGAAGGATTTCCTAATTTTTCGATGCCATTGTCGGCCTGGCTCACCCACTATCTCATGTTTCTTTCGAAGGCCGCGAACGAAGTTGATCAGACCTTTCCAAAGATCGTGGTAGGCATGGAGGGTGACAGAAGAGGGGTGAGCGTCGCGAATATCGGCGAACACTTGCCATGCCTTGAGCGACTCGCCGTGTGTGATATGAAGTTGAATGATAGACCTTAGAGCTTTTTTGTCCATGGATATGTTGGAAGTTTGAAGGAGGTTCAACACGTAGAAGGCGTAATCCATTTTTCCCTGTCTGGCATATTCGTCTGCCAAGTGCGTAAAAGTGTCGGCAGCTGCAGGTGGAATTCTTCGTTTCAGAAAGGAGGGAATGGCGTCCGAATTTCCGTCAGGGATATCGCCAATCGCTCTTGTGTCCGGAAGGGTGTCTAGTCGCTTATGTATCATGCCCCAAGCTACTGACTCTGCTTGCTTCGTGAAATCCTGCTTCTTGTTTGCGAACCAGGCTTTTAGCAGAACATTTAGATGGCGAGCATCTGGTGCATCTCCTCGTTCAAACATGAGCTCGACGATCTCCGCACAGACATCATCTCCTTGCGGTGCCCAGAATCGCTCAGCGTTTTTTATCCAATTTCTGAACAATTGTTCGGTTTTGAATTCAGCGGGAAGGAATCCCAAGCATGCCAGAGACACCGTGTTCAGCATTTTGCGCTGTGTACATGCTTCTTGCAATCTTTCGATCATCGAGTTCAGAGCGCCGAAACGGAGCTTGTCGTCGCTTAGATATTCATCTTTGGCCACATCCTTGACCACGTCCAGGGCAATATTGGTGTGACCACCTTTTAGAAAAGCTGCAAATATCGAGTGGTAGTCGTCGGTACTGAAGGTGCATGATCTTCTGTTGTGCATCAATTCGGAGTATAGAGCTGTTGCCCTTCGAATTGCATCGGCGTCATCGAGCTCGGCATTTCGCCAGATGGTGAAGAAGCGAAGGCGTGGATCAATCTTCTGGTATCGCCTGGCCACGTCCTCGGCGCAAGCACTAGCAGCATCGATATCACCAGCCATGGCGTGTAAACGGGCACCGAGTTCCATCCACGACTTCCTCCCTTTCCGACCAGTCTCGAGATAGTGCTTCATCTGCTCCCATTGCTCCACCGCCTCTTCCTGTTTCCCATTCTCGGATTGCTGTTCCAAGTCCAATATGTCGCGGTAGAATTTCTGGTCCTCCTGGTCGAACGGGCTGTATGTCTCTCGGTCGGCGGCCAGCATCTCCAATGTGCTCAGACGTTCGGGATCCAACGGCCGGAAGGTGATCTGAACCTTCCACAGGAGTGTCCAAGCAGCAGGGTTTATGGACTTCAGCACGGATGGGGCATCGCGCTTGAGTGCCTCGTAGCAGGAGATCAAAGTTTTGCGGTAGTAGCCGTGGTAGGTATTGCGGTACGACATCTGCAGCGAGACATTGAACCTCCGTATGATATCCGTGTGCGCGTCATCGTGCTGGCCGCCGATGAACAGGCCTGGTGCCACAGTCGTCGCATCTGGCTCTTGTTCGAGATGGGGTTGTAGTTCAGGGAGGATTGGAAACTGTTTTCGTTTTTGGTTCAACAGGTGAGGGAGTGATCGGGCATCGTCGCGATCGTAGTCCCATCTCAGCGACGGAAGCTTGGAGACAGGACCGAGGTCAGGGAGCAACGAGAGAAAGTCGCCATATGCCTGGGGAGAGACGGGCACTCTGGATGTCGAGAGGCTACGGCGAAGGCATGCAGCTACCAGCGAAGGAAGCCGCGTGCGGAGCATTTGAGTCGCAATCGATCAATTAATTGTACTCCAAAGCAGCCATTGGAAGGGATGTGTGCACCTATCACTGAAGCGATGGTCTGAATACGCCCAGCAACGAGGATGTTCAGGAGTTACTGCGGACAAATTGTATTTTGGTGATGCTGCGATGCGCGTATTCTATTATGCACTTGGTGTTCTCTACCTACACATGGGAGTTTATGTCGGGGGGAGAAGGGCTCAAAAAGGGGCACACCCACTATTCGACCCGCTAAATTGGCCAGAAATATATTCTAATTAGACAGAGTTCGCAGCTCACGGTAATCCAAATCTCGCCGCAGCTCGTCTTGACTCTCACACCATTGAGCTTCAGCTTTTTTTTTATTACCATCAAGAATTGGCCATGCACTGCGCATCCCGTTGCATGGCTTGATCTCAAGAAGATGGATCGACATCTGGAATGCTCCAAAAACCTCCCCCATCGCCATCAACTGGTGCCCTCCGCCTTCTGAGATGGCTTGCCCTCTACGGCTCCTTTGGCACCGCCGCCGGAGCGACAGCCTTTGTCCTCGAGGAACAGCGCCGTCACATCTGCAGACTGTCACGGATCAGAGACAATGGGAAGAAATTGAGGGAATTCATGCACCGCCGCAACAACAACAACAACAACAACAACACCACCACATCCTCATCCCCACAAGCACTGGCACCTTCGCTGCCCGATTTTCACGATTATGTACAGGACTTGGAATTGAAAGGGGTGGTCAAGAGAAAGCCTGTCACTCAGAGTGGCAAGCCTGGCCGGGACGATTACCACTACGAAATGAGACCGAAGTCAAGGCCCAGTGGTGACAATACTGGGAGGAAACACAGCATCAATCCAGGTGGGGTGATAGGCAGTGGCAGGAGGACGTTTACAACCTCGAGCAGAACAATGAGACGCGGTGATCCTCCTCCATTTCGCAGGCTGGAGAGTATACAACATCCTGAAGCCTGTCCCATAATCCTAGGGGCGAACATCTTTCAACAATCCAAACCGCTTCCACCACCAACCAAGAAGCAAGCGCGCAAAAAGCACAAGAAGCTTGAAAAACACAACAAGCGCGGGGCTTGTGAGGCATTGGAGACCTTGATTGCGCATCGAAATGACGATCTTGATCCTGGAGACTTGCAAGAGTTCTTGTCTGCTGCTATTCGTACTGAAGACTTCGACGCCTTTGGCCGTCTTTTGGACGCCTGTGAAGCTGAATTTCCGTGGTCAGCACACCTATATCCCTCTCTTCTTCATTCCTTGGTGGTGGCATCTCTTCCCACCTCGATGAGCTTGAGCTGTGCAAATCACATATCTACACTTGGACAACGCGTGCTCGAAAATGTTCCGGTAGATCTCACGCTCAAGCTGGAATCTTTCTACGAAGCTGATGCTTTCCCTCTCGTGGCACTCGTGTATCAGAAGTCACCGGACCATCCTTGGAGTCCTGATAGTATGACAATTATCCTGGAAAGTGCCCTTCGAATGACGGCGCTGGGAATGGATTGTACGCTGTTGCTTACAGACATATTCCACCGAATCCCGAAGAACGGTCATTTCTTCAGGGCCTTTCCCCAGATACACAAGAAAATCGACATCCCGTCAGGAACTCGAGGTCGCTTTCATCTAACCGTCCTTCAAAGTTTCGGCCGAGCTTGTGGCCGGGATAATTTGCCTGGTGTGTTAGAAATGCTTGACATGGTGCTCAAGCACTGCGTCAATGTCAAAACTTCCCAGTCCGCTTTTGGTGATGTTGCCACGGGCATCATCGAAGGCAACGAACCCTGCTGCGAGGAATGGTACTCCCGGCTGTTGTTCTGCTTCCGTTCTTTACCACACAATTCCGACAAAGTGCTCAATGAAAAGCTCCTGGAACTGGGGGTTCGAAGGAATTTTGTGAATTCCGTTGAGCACTATGGGAAACAATATAACGTGCAACAGTCTCTTGCTGTAGCTCAAGCGCGGATGTTACTGGATGTTGAGGGTGCCACAAAATTCACTGCAAAAGATGTTGATACCCTTGCCTTCTCCCTCCGTACCCGGATAGACTTGGTCAAGCAGCTGTTTCGTCGATGTTTCCATTTGGAGTTGTCGGACCGGACTTTGCGAAGGTGCTGGGCGGCGACAATCCAGGACAGTACCGAGGACGAGATCTTCGTTTTTCTGGACACCATACATATGCAATCAAGTGTGATGTCACATCTCTATCTGGAGCGTATGCGCGCAGCACTTCTGCGACAACTGTGGCAGCATCAGCACAATTTTGATCGAGTACAAGCACTATTCGAGCACATCAACAAGCTTCGCAACGTCGATTCGAAGAAAGTCGAGGCTGGGGTTCTGTCCAGCACCATGATAGCGATCTGTGCAAAGGCTGGCCAATGGAAAGAAGCAAAACATTATACCTGGGATGCGCGACACCTCAGTTTGGAATCAAAAGCCAAACTGGACCCAGTCGGCCGGTACTACGAAACTCTCTTGCATGCAAGAAGAGGGGACTGGGGACAAGTAAAACGGAACCTTGATGTGTCACAGAAGAACCCCGGCAGCATGTACCAGCCTGATGAATTGTTTTTGGAAATTTTCTCAATCTTCTCTCAACAACATGGACCTCCGGAGACCTTGGACTTCTGCAGATGGTGCATCAGCGGAGGATGGGCTTCTCCAACCCAGCAGATGTTTGATATCCTCATATCACATTGCCTCGCTGAAGGAGACACAAAACTCATCAGCAAGGTTTTGGCCTTCATGGCGCAAGTCGATTTCCAGTGGCAAATTCGAGCGCAAACAGTCGTCCTTGCCTTCCGAAAATACGCCACCAAGTACAAGCCACAGACTGTCCCCTTCATGCAGTGTGTTAGCGGATTTCAGCGGTACCCCGAATTGTTGACTAAAGATGTTTGTCTCATCCTTATGGAGCGATGCTCGGTAGCTGCTCGGCGGCTGCGGATGGCTAGCAGAGAGCGACTGCATTTGATGCAGAAGCGTGGACAGGAGAAGCTTGTTGAGCAGGTCACTCAACTGGAGCATTTGGCCTCAACTGTGCCCTGGATATCGCAACACCAAAAGACGGGATCGAGTGCTAAGGGTGGATCTGATAATCCTTTATTGGAACGAGCTCAAGCCTACTATATCAGGATGCAAGTTGCCTCATCGCTCCATCACTGGCAAGAAGTTGTTTCCCTCTTCCAAGAGTCTGTCCAGCACAACATTCCTCGGCTGGAGCTTTCTCTCTGTCTCGCAGTCACAGCCTGTCTAAAGTTGAACGAAGGATCCGCAGGATACCACCTTATCCAGGACGCCCAAAAGCTCGGTTTTGCAACATCAAAAGCTGAGGTGGTCATGTCACAATGCTGGATTGGAGATCAAACCAATAGTGCAGACGACCTTCGTAAAAAGGTGTTTCAGCATTATGCTCATTTACATCGTCAATACCTTCCTCTGGATCATGGATTGTTGGTTCAAGCCGCTCACACTCTGGTCTTGAAATCACAGCCCACTGCCAGTGTTGCCCTACTCTCGGAAGTTTACCAATCCTCGTTCGCCAAAATAAAGCCTTTTGACATTGTTGTCATGACTTCGTTTCTCACAGCCTACAGCCGCATTCTCGACATCGACGGGGTGAGGTGGACAGTCCGAACCATTCTTGGCAAGAACCTACTTCTCGATGTCCACTTCTTCAGGTCACTTGCCCAAGCTCGTTACCGCTTCTGCCAATCTCTAGCCCGCGACGACCAAAAGAAACGATCACAGGAAGTGTATCAACTGTTTATGATATGGGATACGATTTGTTGGCGTAGATACGAAGCGCAACAGCGGCATGTTCTCATTACAGGACGAGTCATGACAAACACGCTGATCCGTTTGTACATGAAAGACGCAGTTCTCAATCGGTTGGACAGCCGAGCTCGAGTGCGGAGATTATATGGTTTGCGGCATTCTCGAGCCAAAACACAGGTCATCAGGCACCGCCCTGCGGCGCGGAAGGAGGCAATCAGTCTCCCGCCAGGAGCCAAAGTTGATATCTGGCAATTGCTGAAAGAGGGACAGCAAATGGAAGATGCCTTTTCTACTATTGAGGACTGGAAAGAAAAAGAGGAGCAGCGTGGACCTGCTATTCCTGCGATAAAGGACGTCGACGATGCGGTTTCGGAGTTGCTGGACTTTGATAGACCCTATTCACGGACGAGCGGGAGCAGTATGAAGATGAAGAAAGCGCAGAAGGCATTGTCTAGGGTAGTAGACGATCAGTTGGAGCATTTGTAGACATAGACTTTGTAGAATAATTTTATATATACTCATGATCAATGATGGATTTCGCGACACTACTTCTTTCATTGTTTGAGATCCTCGATTAAACAATCTTGAACGGACAACATGAATAGACTTCGGCTCTCGTCACAAATCTTCTGGGCCATTGAACAACATGCGGAAGTGGAAGTTCAAGGTTCAATTTGGTATTCATCCACGTGACCGCGATTTTGAAGCTCCGTTCGACTTGACGAAAAACATTCCATCAACATCAATATCAACTCCGTCACAACCCACCACAACGCTCCTCCACTTACTGAGAAACCTCAATCTCAGCAATCATGGTACTTGATTACCTTCCCTCCCTAAAAAGACCCTACTAACCTATACCCCAGGCGCGAAACTCCGAAAAAGCGCAATCGATGCTCTTCCGCTTCCGCGCTTCCCAAGCCGCCGACCTAGGAATCCTCGATATCTCACGCACAAAACGCCCCAAAGTGATCACATCCGTCGAATCGATCCCCGTGTGCGAAAAATGGCGCGGCCAAGTTTTAAAAGAGATATCGCGAAAAGTGTCCAGAATCCAAGATTTGGCACTGAGCGATTACCAAATCCGCGATCTGAATGACGAGATTAACAAGTTGATGCGGGAGAAGTATGTTTGGGAGTTGAGGATAAGGGATTTGGGGGGCCCTAATTATATGAGAGGTGCGCGGGTGGTTGATGAGGAAGGGCGGGAGGTGCCGGGGGGTGGGAAGGGGTATAGATATTTTGGACGGGCGAAGGATTTACCTGGTGTCAAGGAGTTGTTTGAGCAGGCTATGAAGAAGGGGCGGGCGCCGGAAGATGGGGAGGGCAAGGGGCCGGGGAGGGCGGAGTTGTCGAAGTTTGTGGATGCAGGGTATTATGGGTATAACCTTGATGAGGAAGATGGTACGTTGGTGGAATACGAGGAGCAGAGGGAACGGGAGGCGTATAAGAGTCTTTTGGAGGAGGCGGAGGATGAGAAGGAGCCTTTTGAGGCGTTGCCTGGAGATGTGGGAGATGGGGTTGGGTGGAGGCTACCGAACTTGGAGGAGGTTGAGGAAGAGCTTGTTGATCGGAGAAGACGCAGGCTTCTGGACAAGTTGGGCTGAATATTGCAAAAGAAGGACAGGCAAGCTCAATCGATGGACATGAAATGCTCAGATATAACGGAATCATGGAGACATGCGGCAAAGATAGGCCTTGCTCGTCGGAATTGCCCGCGCTAGTAAGTGTAGAGCTAAAATGAGCCTTTCAGATGCTGACCGAATCAAGGTCGACACGGCAATTGAAAGTAATCAACATTTGCGCTCATCTGATCAGCCTCGTTGCTCCAGATGGCCCGATCGCGAAGACTCACACCCCCTTCGATCTCTTTGTGGAAAGCACCCGGTTTCTGAAACTCTTTATTAACCAGAAAATATGTTTCTAAATCCACCCTGACGGCACGGAATCGTTGCCTGCAAGTCCCGTGAAGCTGGCGAGACTCGTTAATACAGTCAAAAACGTTGTAATTTGAACGTGACCCGAGACACAAGGCTGACGCCTTTCAAGGTCATCCCGCCTTTGCCGATGAAAAGACGATCAATAGTATACATGACAATCAGATTGTCCCAAAATTGTCTCAGTCCGATGTAGACGTTTGGATAAACTCTAGCTTCCTCTATGTTTGCTATTCGCAGGCTTCTTCGCTATAAGTGTTAGCTCCTTCTGAATGATCTGGTCATAGTTGAAACCCCATTGTTATCTCAATCATTACCTATGGAGACAACAACAACAGCGAAGTTGAATGGTTCCAAGGAGCCCAAAAGGTCGGCCGGTTTACCAGAGCCGGCAGTTCCAGCCAATGATTTACAGTCGGAAGCTTCTGCAGCACCCCAATCGCCAGAACCTCCTGCCAATCTCGACCCTCCTGCGAGATTTGTCAACCCCGAAAAGCTGAAGAAAGTTCTCGCAACCGTTCCGTGATATGCTTTCGTCACTAACAGCATCTGAACAATGTATGTTAAGGGCGATTGTCTCACGGTTAGTCGGTAATTATAAAGGATTGACAGAGCAGAAGCTGACGACCAAATAGCCACGACCATTTCGATTTTCAGGATCCGAGGCTACCACAAGAGATTCGCAATATGATATACTTTGTGATCCCACCAAGTGCCAAAGATCGGACCACGCCTGCCAAACACCTTTCCTCACCTTTTCCTTGCATATCGCTCTATCTATGCCGAAGCCCAGAAGATCATGCTTGAGAAAACTATGTACGAAGAAGATTGTTTGAATATTCGCAACATGAGCGAGTGCAAACAAAGCCTGTACGCCATTTCTCGCTTTCGCAAGCTACACCTGAATGTTCAGCTATGGCTATGGGAGCAACGTGAAACCTGGCCCCGCTCAGAAAAGGACTTCATGAACGTTGAACAGTTTCTGGCCGCCATTGTCGATGATCAAGTCAATCGTCTTGACAAAAAACCTGTTAATCTCATCATACACTTCCAAGCACGCAAGATGCCCGGCTATTGGCGCAGCTCCACTCTAGAGATACCTATCGTCTTCGATAACCACGACTACTTCGACCCCCTCAATGCTTATGATCAACACATAGGTGAGCCTGGCTTTGAGCCCAAATGGGGTATATGGGCAGGGTGGCTAAGAGCTCATTTGCGAGAAAATATCTCATGGATACGGGCACAAATGAAAAAACAGGCGCCATACGTTACTCTGCAAACGAATATGGAAAAGGAAGATCATACGGTGCGAGTGAAGCGAGTCAGCTATGAATCGGCCCTTTACAAAATCCCGAAGTTGCGGCTTCAAGGGGAGGTGAAATTGACGATAAGAGGCTGGGATGAGGGTAACCAGGTGAGGATGGCTACTATAAGTCAGGGAATACGGAATGGTTCGGCACGGGGTTGGAAGGACTACGACTTGGGTTTGACCGACTACGTCTAATAGCATTCTGGGCTCTTTTGAGTGTGACATGGCTTCTTATTCTTCTCGGTAAGGTTTCATATAGCACTTTACTATTGTGAATTTTACCAGGCTGATACTCCCACTCGAGAGATGAATCTTGAGACTGATAGTGGTAGATAGAGTAAACAGCAAAACAAAACAAAGCCCTGCCAAACATCCAAAACCACTCTTTTAGTCGGCAGGCCCACTTTCTCTAACATTTTGACATAATTAGTCATCTAAAACGTTCTTGCTTGAAAGAGATTAGTCTGTGTTTGGTTGAACATCACTGGACCTTGCAAACGTGGGCCACAGTCTTGACTGTACAAGGTTGAGAAAGTAAAGGCATCCTGCCAGCACTTCTACCACAAAAGCAACCCTATTTCCTTCACCACTGCTAGGACAAAGAGACTTAATAGACTGAATCCGCTATTTACTTTCTTGGTCAATTTTCGACAATCTTAGTTCCTAACAAGCTCTACTTCCATGCCACTAGAGAACTCGCACGCCTTGACTGGGACAACACGGTGGAGAGAATCTCGAGCGTGTTAGAAATCCCCATACCTCGATCTAGTCTAGATGGAGATGGTCCAACCATCACCCTCGACCGCACCAAACCATCAGGCAAACACCGGTCCTACCCAACCAAGTAACACAATTTCAAAGGCTCAAATACCCAGCTTTTGCCGCTCCTTCGTCTACTCTCTACCTCTGGCGCACTTGAATCCATAACTCGATTTACCTGGAACAGAAACAACTCCCACAAACAACCATGGTGCTCGTCTTTGCTAATCGCAAGAAGCTGGCGGAACTTCCGAGCGAGGTCCGAGAGGCGGTGGAAGGATTAACGCCGGCGCAATTCGCAAAACTGAGGGCTTCGATTTCTGGGTAAGTGACCTAGTGTCTAGATAACTCGACTCGTACTACAGTCTATGCCTTTGCCGAGATTGCTAACAACTCTGTGAAGCCACGATCATTTCGACATCGAGCAGTTGCCGATGGAACTGCGTGAGATGATCTACTCCTACGTCGTGCTTCCAACGTCGAGCGTACTACATCGTAAATACGGCTACAAGGTCCCCTGTCCACCAATCCTTTTGGCATCTAAGACAATCAGCCAAGAAGCTTCCACTGTCATGTACCGCAACTTGACCTTCGAAACTACCATCGCGACGAAGGACTATTCTGCTCTTCGTGTCAAGGATGGGATTGCGCTCAGAAAGTTCCGAATTTTCGACATCGAGATGACTGCGCTGGGCTGGCATATACATGAGGATAAGAAAGTCCAAACGGATCTTGCCCATGCCCTCCGCTCCATAGCCAAGAAAATCGCCTCGAGAGACAACAAAGCTCCTACCAAATTGAATATCACCTTCTTAACCCGCAATACAACAACACCCAACTCGATCAACTCTTACTATGGCATCAAGTACCACGGACAGTGCAATCATGGACTCTTCCACCCTTGTCAACAACATCTTCCCGGCACCACAGAGGAGCAAGAAGAGGAATTGAAGGCGGCGTGGATGCGATCTCATTTTCTCAAATTGGTGGCCCACTTTCGCGTTGCTCTCAAGAAGATTGCTGACTCTGTCATACTGGAGACTAACGTTGAGGAGACTGGTCACAATGTGCGTGTGCAGCGTGTTGACGAGTTTACTGTCAACTTCAAGAATTTAAGGACGAGGAAGCAGGGAGTTATGAAAGTCAAGGGTACTGTCGGCCGGAAAGTGAGGATAAAGTACGGGCCGGATTGGGATGATTCTTTGGTGGGTTATGTTTGAGTATGGAGGTGAATTGGTCAACTGCCTCTGCGGTTGACAATTTAGCTAACGTTGAGTTTGTGACATTTATTGGAATGGAGGAGCGTATATTTGTGGATTTATTCGGGCGACACTGGGCGACATTGGGCAGATGAATAGATGAAAGAAATGTGTAACACACTTTCTTGGTATGTGTGTGACTTATTTATTTGTATCAATTGCGTGTGAACTCAGAACTCTTGGGACAAAGAGTTGGATCCATTGTACTCTGGTGAAGAAAATGATGTATGAATGGAGAGCTTGTTGTCAAGTTGGGCACAATCAAGTTAGATGATGGTTGCTCGAGGGCTCGTGAATTCTTCAGCATTGACATAATGCGAATACGATTCATTGGGCGACAACTGATGGATAGGAAGGTTGCTCGGATTTAAATAACGGAAATTATCGAAAGCCTGAATATAGCTGATTGTAACAGGACAATTTCAATACCAGGTGAGTGGCATCACTATAGATATGGCGCCTAGTTGCCGGGTAACTTGCGTGCTTATCAATATTTGTAGGTAGCATTGATACAAAATCTTTGTGTTCTTGGCTTCCCTCCTCTCCAATCCGTCTTCTTATGTTTAAGCCTTACTCATCCGTATTATAGAGCCACCCACCATGGACATATTACGTGGAAAATGAAGGCTGGGATGAATCGGATCTTGATTTCTATGTCCAGCTGGCACCGTCCTTCAAGTTATGCTCTCCATTTTTGGCACAGGATTGAGGGCCGCTCGTGGAAAGAGCTGCCTTCTGATATAGATACCTGAAAAGACAATGGAAGGAAGTACTAGATGTGGGGAGCATATTGAGAGCGAACGGGCTTGTGCAGTAGCTCTTGCGAGAGATTTGAAAGACGCAACGCACAAATTGGCGACAATTTCAAATTGCTCAGGCGGTGCATCAATAACCAAAGAGCAATTGGCACACCATTTCATTTGTCATATATCTACATGTCTGCCAAAAGGATGAAAATGTTCTAGAACCGGTTAGTGCATTGTTGGCGACAATTTAAAATGTACCTCTTTGTTTGATGAATGCATTTCCTCTTTTGGTTGGAGTTTGGCAATGATTCGTTTCTCACTTTGTACTTGTCCTTCTTCTTTCGCATTGTTTTTGATCATATCATGCTGTATATGTCTTCATTCGCCCCATAACTATCTTTCTATGATAGGAAGCGGATACAAGCTTTATAAATTTATCACAGTCCGAGGCTGCTACTTAACCTGAACACCTATATATTCTTCAAAACAATTACATATACACAGAGCATTAACAGTCATGGCACCCAATTTTGCCAAACCTAGACTGCTTGCCAAGCTACCAAGAGAGATGCAGGAAGTCTTTCTGAGCCTTACCCTTGACCAACTGAACATTGTGAGAGGTCTGGTCTCTCAGTAAGTAAACAACTTGATCTGCACAAGAGGTTATTGAAAAAGCAGCTAACATTTACTAGACACGGCCATTCTGATTTCCTCAATCTCCCTCTTGAGATTCGAGAAATGATCTACAAATACGTAGTGCTTCCCGAGTCTAGGAAGTTGCGAGCAAAGGTCAAAAATAGCGATACCAAGTTCGATCCGCCTCTGCTATACGTGTCTAAATTCATCCATGACGATGCAAAGCGAATTATACTCGAGAACGTCACTTACAAAATAACAACTAACATAGCCGAGCAAGACCTCTACGAGGACGATGTTTTCGCTCTCACGCACTTTCGTAAACTTCATCTCGAAGTCTTACTTGATTCGTGGTTCATTCCACAGGATGATACAGATTATTTTGAAGATGTTGTTTGCTTTCAGGAACGAATCGCTACTATTCTCTCCAATCGAATAGATAAGGCCAATGTGAAACTTAGAATCAGCTTTGTACCCAAAAACTTGCAGACTCGCATGCGCGTCGACGATAATGGTCATAATATCTTTGATCCATGTTATAAATCTGAGACGCCGAAACCGAGGATGGCGTCGTCGTGGTGGGTGAGCAATCATGTCCGCGAAGACGAGTATAAAATTGCGTGGCTGCGAGCGCACTCACTTGAATTGGTGCGTCGATTGCGAAACGATCTCCTCAGTAGAGCACCATTCGTGCCGCTGGAGACCAATGTTGAGAAGAATGGTCACAATATTCGAGTGGACTGGAGAGGAGAGATGGAGGTATCATTTATGGATTTAGAACGAGAGAAGATGGGAGTAATGTCGATTGAGGACCCTTTGGATGAATATATCAAGTTAAGGTGGGAAAAGACAACATTCCCTGCTGAGGAGGAATTGGATCGATTTGTCTAGGAATATTTGAAGTGTAAACCTCGGATTGAAACGAGGTTGAGTGGAGAAGGTTGTTGACTAGCATTCATTATAGTGCAAATTAAGCCTGCAAAGTGGGTCTTGAATGGCTGCCTCATCTCGAATCACTCATAACCATGTTTCGAGCTCAAATAATGAATCGATACAGCGTTCTACTCATTGTCCAGCTTCGTCGAAGGTGTCATGGTCAACAAGGCTGATGGCAAGGCTAAGCCACGTGCGACCGGTCGTCATCGACGGCGGTGTTCATGGTCAATGCATTCTCTCATCGCGAATCTTGCCATCAACCACCACAATCATCGCCAATTGCTTCAACCATCTTACGATGGCGTCCCCTAGATCAATGATACCGCGGCGATGCCTTCGCGCCGTCAATCCTCGAATACCAACCCCACGTCGCGCCTCCATCTCCCCGAAGTCCATCCCAACCTCCGCGCGACACCTCTCCACGACCTCTCCCTTGGTAAATACAATCGACAAAACAGAAGTATCTCACTTCTCCGCCCTGGCATCCTCATGGTGGGATCCACACGGCCCATCCCGCCTCCTTCATCTCATGAACCCACTCCGCCATACATTCATAAACTCATGTTTACGCGCAACGAATACAGCTCCACCCACGAACCTACAAGTGCTAGATATCGGCTCAGGGGGCGGTATATTTGCTGAAAGCGCTGCGAGATTGCCCAATGTCAGGAGTGTGACGGGAATTGATCCCACGCCGGAAGTTTTCAAGGTCGCCGAACTACATAAGAGACGGGATCCGAAACTGCTTGAAGAGGGGCGATTGCGATATCTGAATATTGGCATCGAGGATCTAGAGACATCACCAGAAGTCCCACCAGAGGGGTATGACATCATCACGATTTTCGAAGTCCTGGAACACGTTTCCAGTCCCTCGGAATTCCTCACCACGGCAGCGAAACATTTGAAACCTGGGGGATGGCTTATAATGTCTACAATTTCGAGAACGTGGACGAGTTGGGTTGTTACGAAGTTGATGGCTGAGGATGTTCTTGGGATTGTACCGAGAGGGACGCATGATTGGGACAAATATGTCAATGAATACGAGTTGAGGGAATGGTTCGCGAAGAGGAAGGGGTGGGAGAGTGCGAGGAGTATGGGTGTTATGTACGTGCCGGGAGTTGGGTGGAGAGAGGTTAGTGGTGGTGAGAATTTGGGGAATTACTTCTTCGGGGTGAGGAAGGCTGAATGAGTTGGAGATTGCTCAGGTTGGATATGCAGCATAAAAATGGACTAGCGAAGTCCTTGTCCGAGGGAGGAATAGAGCTCGACTGATGCTCACTCATACGAGGTATCCAGGCATCGTCTCACAACGGAGGAGGATATATATCCGAGATCTCATCGGGATGCACAGCACTCGAGGCAGCTTACTGCATAACTATCCGAAGATGGATCTGAAGCAGCGCCCTTCTAAAGCTGATAGGCTGGTTTCGAAGACATGGCAGCATATAGTCACCTCAGTCTTGTCCAGATGACCTTGCGCAGGTCACTCATCTCCCTTTCGATCTCTGAGCTGATGTCCTCGATATTCTACCATTTAGACGAAAAACAAATAAGAATTTTCACGGCTGAATTCTCCATAAGGCTCTCCGAATGATCAATGCTTGTTCATCGAACTCTGTGCAGATGTTGAGCTGACGTGAAGGAATGTTCATATACTCGTAGATATTCGTAAACAGAAGCAACCCCAATGAGTACTATCAAGCCATAACAGGGGCGGTGTCGGAAGGATGCCATCATTCATCGAGAATACCTTCCCATTGCGCCGACAAGGGCAAGCCGACCCAAGTTTTGTCCTACGAGCAGTCCAGTGCTCATGATTTCCAAACATCGAACGGATGAGAGAGATTACAATGTATGAACTTCAAAGGCTAAATAGGCACACTCGCCACATCAAATGAAGCACAACAAAATACCGTCCCTGCAGTAGAGAAGGAATTCTGGGGAATTGCATACAAGTACAGGCAGTGGTTTAAGAAAAAGAAAATTGACAATTTAGATCCAGGCTAGGGGTAATCACGTCGCGCCTAGGGTTCATAGTGATACTATATCTATTCCGTTTTCCATTACTCCAACAAACAAACGAACAAACAAACAAACAAACATCAAATATCGAGGTTCCTCATCGAGCAAAGAGAAATAAGATAGTATACTCGAGATGGTGGTTAGATAAGTGTAGAGATTGCCACTTCCACCCTTTTTGGGTGCCGTGAAGCTTAAATTAGCTCTCCCTTGAATTTATTTTACCTGTGGCTGCTGTAGCTGGGAATTGGGGCCTAGAGGATGGAAGGAGAAGAGAATTCCTTCTTTTTGCTGTCAGGTTCTATCCATACAGCTCTGTGTCATGGCGTGTACGAGCATGGAACATTCATATCAGTCTGTCACAAGTGTCGTTCCAAATAGGTCGATTGATGATCAAAACTTGAAAAGCTCCTATGAAGACACTTTTGTATGGAGGGAAAGCCCAAAGAAGAGAAGAAGCAAAGACAAGATACATATATATAAATCCGAAAACAGATTCGACCGAGCGCATCCACAAAGCTGATGGAGCCATGTTGAACTCAAAAGTTTCTAAAGTACCGTCGACCGATGCACGATAAGATACGCGTTTCACCTCGTTAAAAGGATAATGAACATGACAAACATCTCAATCATCCAACACTAGCCGCCCACTCCACCCCGTCGCTCTCGAACTATTCGCAACCCTGACTCCCACCGATCCTTCCACTTCCTTCCATTCCTGGCTAATAACATCCCAGAAACTGACATCTTTCCTTCTTAACCTGAATTCCACGGACTTGCTCTCCCCGGGTTTCAGAAATACTTTCTTGAAACCGCGTAATTGCCATGGTGGGAACTCAATACCCGTTTGCTTCAGGGAGAGGTAGAGTTGAACCACTTCTGCGCCGGCGACGGATCCTGTGTTTGTGACTGTCGTGGTGATTATTTGGGGGAGGTAGGTATAGAGAGAGGATTGTGTTTGTTTGGGCGAGTGAGGTGGAGAGGGACATTCTGGTTTTGCCTTTTTGATGGACAATGTCGAGTAAGAGAAGGACGTGTATGCTAGACATGCAGAATCAGTAACAGGGACATGGACGAGCAAGGAAAGAAAAAAGAAGCGGCCGCACTTACAAAGACCAAACCCAAACTCATATCGTGGCACAATCCCGGCCTTGTCGAAATTGCGATAGTCGATATACAAGCCCTCTTTGAAGTTGTCGATACCTCCTTTGGCAACGGCAACACCGTAATCCTCTTCTCTCTTCGCAACTGTGAAGGGCAACTTTCCACTCGGACTAACGTCCCCCCATAAAACATCAACCAATGAATTGCCACTCTCCTGCCCGGGCAACCCCGCCCAAACAATTGCAACGACATTCTTCAGAGCTAGAATTTTCTCCAGGATGATGGGGCCAACGCTGTGTATTACGACAATTGTGGGGGTTCCCGTTGAAGCGACCGAGGTGACGAGAGAGTTGCCGTTGTGCCAGGGGTCGAGATCAAGTCTGTCGGCTTGTTGGCCTTCGACGGAAAGATATTCTTCGCCTGAGTGGGCGTTGATGAACACTAATGCTGTTGATGCGGACTTGGCTGCTTGTGCAGCATTGGTGCGGTCGTTGGAGGTGGAGGCGATTATTGTTGTGCCCTCCATCGCTGCTCGGGCTGATATGGCGTCGAAGGGGGCGGAGAGGTACTGGGGGTTGTCAGTAAGTCATGATAAAAGGTATATTAAAGACGAACTGACAGGATATTGCGCGGTGCCACTACCCCATCCCATTGCTAAAGTCCCATTGTTACAGGCTCGATCTTCGCACGCATTTGGTCCGTCTGGATTATTGATAGCATCATAGCCTATAATCGCCAAACTTTTTGCTTTCTTCAAGGGGAGAGCTTCCTTCTCGTTCTTGAGAAGAATAATGCCATCTCTGGCTACTGCTCTAGCTATTTCCTTGTGGTTTGCTTGGACATCTGGACCGCCGCCGGTATTGTTCCAGGAATTGAATTCAACGGGTGGGTAGGATTTATCTTGACCTAGATAGTACCACGAAGCGAGGATTCGTCGAACCATGTCATCGAGGCGAGACTGAGGAACTTTCTTATCAAGAACGGAAAGGAGTTGTGGACCCCAAAAGATATTCTTATTCGAGAAGTTGGATCCGGGCATCGTCACTACACAACTGTTAGTAACCTCGTCACTGCTTCTTCAAAGCTGAACGTACTGTCTAGTCCTGTATTGGCACTCTCAACAGTCGTGTGCTGAGCGTCCCAATCACTCATCACATATCCCTTAAACTCAAGCTCATGTTTCAACAACCCGTTCAGCACCTTCTCATTCTCGCAGGCCCAGGTCGTATTCAACTTGTTATACGAACACATGACACTAGCCACCCCAGCTTGAACCGCATCGGCAAATGGCCAAAGATACAACTCATGTATGGTCCTATCGTCAATGTTCTCTGTGATAGTGGTACGGTTGAGTTCCTACCACAGTCAATCCTCACCCTCCACCATCTCCTCCAACGGAAAAGATTACTAACCTGTTCATTCCCGATAAAATGCTTAGCATTGGCCTGCACACCCTGACTCTGCATCCCCCCAATCGTCTCCCCCATGGCCACACCCGTCAAATACGGATCCGGTCCAAACCCCTCCCATCCCCTCCCACCACCCGGCATCTTCCCCAAAGGCCCAGCAACCGGCCCCAGCAAAACATTAACACCCTTCCCCTTGGCTTCCCTTCCTAGCGCCTCACCCCTCTTCCTCATCAAATCCACATCCCAAGTAGCGGCTGTGTGTATACCGGCTGGAAAGACGGTGACGCCTGAGAGAAAGCGTATGCCGACGGGGGAATCCATGAGGCAGAGGGAGGGGTAGGAGATGGAGGGAACAGCGTGGGTGTTGCCGATGCAGGGGCCCTTTTTCCAGCCGATGCCTGTCACTATGGAGGTTTTTTCGGGGTTGGTTAGTGTGAGGAGGGAGATGTTTGCTTTTTCGTAGGCTTGGGTCCAGGTCAGGCCTTGGGGATCTGGCGGGAGAGTATTAGATTGTACGTGTGGAGGATGGGTGGGGAAATTGAAGTTGAGATGGGAGATGAAGATTGGATTTTCTGAGGAAGCTGGCATTATGGCAAGGAAACGGAAAAGGGATATAATCTTGTTCGTCTGTTTGGACTGAAAGCGATATCCTCAGTCCATGTTGTCGAAATTGGGCCTTCGTGTCGAGCCATTACCACAAATTTGGTTTACTCCCTATGAAATCACCTCTTTGCACTCGATCCAGAGTCCGAAATTCAGCAGAGCCCTAGCTCAGTCCTGGTGCAGATATCGAATAAACGGCACGCAACAAAAAGAGAGACGGCGAAGACGACAAGATACATGGAAAAAGGACCACAATCAAAACTCAAAGAAAGAAAAGAACCTACCGCCTACCCTCCCCTCTCCCTTACACTCCCCCAGCACACCCACCCCAAAAAGTGCGAACAGCAAAATCCACATAGCCAAAGGAAAGACAAAAGCGAGTGACAAAATATAATGACAAACTACTCAAGACGGGAGGCCATGTCGTCGATCATATCTACCACGCCCGGAACAAAATTCCTGAATGCCGGGATACAATTCTCTGCATGGAGAAACGCCAATTGCGGACCGTTAGCTATTAAGTGTATTGGTATGGAAAAATTGGGAGTGGTTAATTAAGGTTGGGGTCGTGCGTTGTGACAAATTGAGGAGGTGGAGCGGTGCCGTTTTGGGAAGTCTTCTGGAAATCCGTTTCGTCAACAGGATGGACACCTTGAAGGCTGGAGAATGGTCCTGGGGGGTGATATCGGAGAGAAGTTGAAGTAGAAGGTTCTTCGCAATCTGGGATAGTAGTAGTAAGTTTCTTAGGTACTTAGGGGGTATACAATTTCAATCAGCTCCACCATGCAAAAAGGGGGGTATCACAAATAAGACGCCGCCGTCGGCGTCCTCAACAATGGTTCCCTCGCCGGCTCTGACCTCCAAGTAGCAGCAACGCTCATAGTACTCGCCCTCCTCGTCTCACCAACGGGCTCAGCATCCCAAGTCGTCGCAGCCCTTCTCAACCCACCGCTCGACTCGTCATCCCAAGTCCTCGTAGCTCTCCTAATCTCAGGACCCGGATCCGTCCTCCACGTCCCCGTAGGCTGCGCTGTAAGCTCGCCCGTCGAATTACGTCTGAGCAGTACTGTTCTCTGCCGGTCTAGATGTGTCCTCCCTACCATCCAACCAACTGGTACAGTTAACACACCGCTTCGCCTTGTCAGAAATATACTTTCGACAGTACTTGCACTTTATCTGTCTTTTTACAATATTATCACTGCTGAGCCAGCCATATATCCTCGCTACTGTGAATAGGGCGAGGGCGATGAGGACGAAGCGGAGGAGTTTGTCGATGAAGTTTCCGTAGGCCCAGACGATGGCGCCGTCGTCGAGGGCTTGCTGGACCGTGTTGTAGTGGGGTGTCTTTGCGGGTGGGAGGGGCTTTATCTTTGGCGTCTTTGATTGTTGGAGGACGAGGAAAGCTTCGTCGAGGTTGTGGGTTAGGCCGGGGAGGCAGGAGAAGATGGGGAGGAGGATGTCGGTGACGAGACTGTTGGCGACGGCCGTGAAGGAGGCGGCGAAGCTGAGGGTTTCATTAGTCTTTTGCAGCTTTGGAGGACTTTCAATTCGTAGTGAGGGAGTGCAATTGGGGTATTATAGCTAGCAATGAGAAACAGGAAATCAAACCTACATCAAACCGACAGCAACCTCAAGCACGTTGTCTCTCAAAGCAAAATCCAAAAACGACTCCCAAAAGCCATACGCGCCATCCCAAGCGCGATGTCGATACTCCTCAAAGGTGCCGTGTTCCTCATCCATGACATGGTCGTCTGCTAAGCGGGGCATTGTATGTGTTTTGGGAGGAGGGTGAAGGTGAAATAGATGGTTAGGATCCAGATTGTAGCAGGCAATGCAATATCTAATGTACGCAAAGAGTGAGGTTGTATGAGCTGAAGGAGGGCCAGACCAGACGCGTCAATAGAGAACCAGAGCCAGAGCCAGTGCCAGAGCCAGAATGACGCTTGCAACTTTGTTTTTCTGGCGGGCCGAACCCCCGCAACTGAAGGAACAATCCACTATCTTACAGGGGCTACGCTCTGCCAAGTTTATACGACTACGTGTACTGTACAGTACATGGGCTCGGGAAGAGGGAAATGGAAGCATCCACGAAGCATCAGCAGGGAACAGAGGATTTGATTCCATGATGCATTAAACATCTTAGGAGATAGCCATTACATGCGACTGACGA
Organism: Venturiaceae sp. KMAF11; assembly: GCA_023078705.1. Classification (NCBI taxonomy): domain Eukaryota; kingdom Fungi; phylum Ascomycota; class Dothideomycetes; order Venturiales; family Venturiaceae; species Venturiaceae sp. KMAF11. The sequence goes on along the minus strand of JALGOQ010000007.1, from coordinate 1,329,151 downwards.
TTAACGTGCACTGCTAGACTAGATATATCAACTCATTTCCATGTCTCACTTGCATAAAAATGTAAGCTGCTTGGATCTACAGTACCGCCATTTCTTTCTTTCTTCGACCGCATTGTGTAATGGAGAAGCAAGCCAGACCCAAAGCGACGACTGATATCATTCTAGTCTCCAGGTGGACATTCCGTGCAGCTGGAGTCATTTTCATTGTCGGCGCTCTCTGTATCCTCTACTTCCGAATCAGTTCCCTTCTCTGTCGTGGCGGCACTCAAAACATTTAAATACATTCTTCAGTGCGAGGTAAACTACTCGCTCGTCTGGAGGAGTCTTTTTGGCCATTGGTCGAGTCGTGTTCTGATTTAGCGCTTGAGCTATCACCATAATTCGTAGTAATTTAATCCAGAGCTTCGTACCAGACAATTTCGCGTTTCTAACCGATTCGTCGTCAGAGAGCTCAGAATCACTCTCCGTGGTAAAGTGTGAGCAGAGATTGGGTTGGGCACCTGTGACTGATATTTGGAGTCAGTGGAAGCTTTGTGAAGTCGTGGTGTACTGGAGGCTCGGATAATCGACAGGACCCCGCAAACCCGGAGTGTTCCACATTCCTATCCAAGTTCTGCCATTTTCGCGTCAGTTTTCTTCCACCTTTCACCACGGGAACAGTCTGATGTAAGAATGAGTAATCCTTATTGCGTTGGTCCATATTATTCATACAAGCATGTTCTCCAAACATGCTGCCCAAAACCATCGTATGTATGCATGGCGAATCCTTGATTTTTAAACGCCATCAATTCCCAACCCAAAGACATAGGGGAATATTGAGTATTCAAGATTATACAATAAGAATTACGTCCATCACGACCAACAGGACAAATGACAGTCGTGCAAAGTTTCAAACATGAAGCTTAGTCTTCAGCTTCTCTTTCCAGCCGCTCAACCGCCTACTTCCTGCGGCCGGTGACAAAGGACTGGTTGGCGACACCGTTGATGTGAGACTGGACATTGTCTGATCCTCCGCTTCCACGCCCTGTGGATCTTCCATCACGGGGCTGATGTTCCGTTCCAGCTTCTGAAAATGGCGATGTTGATCTTGCACTATGAACTGGTCGTACTGCTGCCACCACGGCACTTGTGCCGGGTCGGGCAGTGTTTCCGTCGATTGAGCAGCAGATGCTGAGCCGTCCAACATGTGGGAACGTGGCTGTCGCAATGACGACGCCACTGTCTCCGGCAAACACGATCCTGACGCCTGTTGCGGCGGTGCATCGAAAGGATCTGCGTTCTCAACTGTAATGATTTCTGTTCCTGCGAATGACTTGGCCGTGGTCGGTCGACTTGCCGGAGCAGATGAAGGGTGCGGGACTGGTGTATAAGGTCGCAGCACCGTTGCAGTCATATTCAGTGCATCTGTCCTTGTAGGACGCAGATGACGGAGTTGATGGCTGATGCGTCGGACATGGCGGAGTCCGCGTTCTTGACGTGGTGATGAATGATCTTCAATAGAGAAGATGGGGACGTCGGGACCTGCTTCTGGAGGGACAACACTAGGTCGTTCTCTTTTGAGTCGGCTCGACATCGAACGTGACAAAGACCCCAAACCTCCCTGTCTCACCCAATGCGGAACTTCATGATGACTCCAGGAGCGTCGCTTTACTGCCTTGTCTTCGATATCACCTTGGGCTCGTACTCGAGGAACTACGGCAGGACCGAGCGCTCGTGGTTTGCTGGCGGCAGTGCGCTCTGGTGCTGCTATTGTCGTCGCATTGGGCTCTGGCTCAGGTTGCGCATCTTGGTGTGAAGTGTCAGGCACAGTGGTCTGCGAGGTCTGCGACACTTTACGGTCGGAGATGATGGTCGCTTCTGTTGATTGTGACATTGTACGGTTGGTCAAAACTGTCCCCTCAGATATACTTGTCGTATCCGAACCGTTTTGGATGTCTAGAGAGGGTGCCTGTGACGATCGCAATGAGGGAGACGAAAGACCTTCGACTGTGGGAAGACTAGGAGATCTCGAAGGAGACGGAGTGAATATTGATCGCCTTCGCGTCGGTTCCGCGGGCATCGACATCGCACGGCTGTGAAGTGGTCTTGCACAGAGGTTACTTGTTTCGTTGACCTTGTAGCTATTTGACCACCCTTCCATGAAGAAAACCCATGCTGCGGAGACAACGATGAGTTTCCTCGTCAGCTCGTCCGTGATAATATCCTCTTCGCGCGAGGCGACGGTGTAGCTTTCGCTTATCTCGAGACTTGCTTCTGTCATGGATGCGATGATGGGATGCTGCTTCGTGTCAGGTAGGATGGTGGTGAAGTAGAACTTGCGCGCATCAGGCACTGGTGGAGCAGCAGAACCACCGATAATGACATTGCTTCTTTTCCTTTTGGGAACATACCATCGTGCTGTTTGAGGAGCGTCGCCTTGAGACTCGATGATGTACGAAGCACCATTGGGTCCAGCTTTGATGCTCCAAACAGTGTTGTCCAGAGAGAACTCGGCGACCGTTGCATTTGCTGATGTTGTCGAGGAGGGAGATATCACACCGACAACCGCCTTTGAATCTGAGATCTCAATTTCTTCCAAGCTAGTGTCTGAGACATGATAGTCCTCAGCATTGACAACGACGAGGTCGTCTGCTTCCAACCCATCTCTTCCCCTATGCAAGCGTTGCAATTTCTGTCCAAGCTTGGTACTTGGTGCAAACCTGTTGGCAGGCAGGACCTCGTACAACGGCTTATGAAAGCCCGACTCTCGACGCTGTTGCAATTGCAATAACACTTTCGGCCGTAATATACCCTTCTTCCCCAATGGACGTGTAGGTGGTGGTGGATGTGCAAATCGTAGGGTGGTTTTTGGTCCCCGCGCCCGCTTCGTCGAGGAGGCTAAGCTGGGCTTTTCGGTGGTAGGTGTGATAGGGGAGAGTATCGTAGGTGGAACGAAAGTGGGCTCAGGTAGTGCGATCAAGGTCTGGACAAGAGGTTCGGTGGGCGCAATTGGAACAGGGAGTGGCATGATTAATGAGGCTGAGAAGTCTGCTGTGATATTCATGGAACCGTGAAAGGCGCCAGGCATTGTGTAGCCCGACATCGAGTCCTGGCTATGACGCGAGTCCTGCTCCTCTTCTTGAGCGTCTTCCTCTGGCTCTTCTCGTAGCTCTGCCATTGTCAATTTGATGCTCGCCGACCGGACTGGAGTCGTAGCCCTCCTCGCGCGAGGGCCCAAGGGAGACGGGCCATGTGGAGATCTCTGTCTCGTAGAAGGAAGAACGGCACGTGGAATTGTTAGCCGTCTAGGCTGTCCTTGCGTGGTTCCTGCTGGAGGAGTAGGTGTTCGACGAGCACTGAACTCGTGCCCATGGGCGGACGCAACATCGCCAGCCAGCATGGAGAGGAACATGGTCATGTAGAGCAGATTTCGACTTCAATTTACTTGGTAAACACTGGTGGGAGGAATCGAGCGATAACGGCTCGAGTTCCCAGACGCATCGCTCCAGCCAGTGGGTGTCAGCGCGCGGAATGACACTATTGAGGTTGGAGTGAAGTGGATGCGGTTGCGATTGTGATTGTTGACAATACCGTTTGCGTTTATGAGCGAGCTGCACCTCTCCCTCGCTCGGCGGATTGTTTGTGCTGGCGGTGTAGATTGTTGGTGTTTTGCGATCTAGGTAAGGCGTGGAAGGAATCGTGCATGAACTGGCTATGCACAGCGGATCGATCAGGGCTAAGGTTGGTACATGGTCAAAAGAGGAAAAGGATATCAGGGCAAAGGAATTAGGAGGGTGCAGAAGAATATATTATGTGGCATGGATGGTGGTCCCTTATTTACAGACAGCAATAGGCTGAGATGAGCTGAGGTGGTGGTAATTCTCGACTTCCAACCCATGCCTAGCAGCCTACGGGAATCGGAGAGACTCAGAAGCCGCCAGGTGGAGCCATGTTGGTGGGTTAGCGTTGATGATATTAGCTCGAGGCTTTTTGGGCTGGCTCCTGTCGGACGAATCTGCTCGTTTCTTCACCACATGACTGACCGACATTGAAGACATAACATCCGCGGGCATCCGATATGCTATGCGTTTCGCAGTTCGCGCTTCGCCCTGACGTTCCAGAAACTCGCAGCCATGCCACCAATCGAGCACCAATGTAATTGTTTTTGTGGGAACTATTCTAAGTAATTGTGCTGCTGCGAGCGCCAGGGGTAGAACAACCCCGAGAGTATGTGCATCGTAATTCATGTAGATGGCCAACCAATCTGAGCGCGTGCTGAGTAACGTCATGATCCAACCCAGTTACTCAGGAGTAATATACGCCTATTGCCTATTTGAGTTACAGGTTCTGCCTTGTTTTGTTTCAGTGACATGCCATAGCAAGATATATTCATTCCGATGCACGTCAACCAGAAGTCATCAATTTCCATGCAGCCTTGTTCGTGCGTACCATACACGGCTCATGATACAGTCAAAGCAAGAGCACGAACTCCGAAGCATCCGCACATACAGCACGCACTTTTGGAATAGTAGTACTCTCAATCGCAATTCGAGTAACCAGACCAATTTGAAAACATGCGGGATTTCCGGTCATCCAAAACAAAAGTCGCTGAAGTATAGAAATCCTGCATCAGATTTCCCACTTTACTTCTGCTTCAAAACTCCCACATCTCTGATTAGTTTTGTTGGCCAATCGTCTTACCAACAACCACATGCTGTAATAAAAATTCTAGATCACGATGGTTCCAATCCCGTTCTTGGTCGCCGAAGGTGTATCCGTGTCCTAGTTGTATATGAGATCCACAATGTTTGAAGAATTGCAAATTGGGAACGGAATCCGCGGACTACTCGCTACTAGCCTAGGTTCTTCGAAACTTCTGATGTCGGAATCGGATGGAGAAAAGGTCTGCATGATATTCATTTTTCCATAATCCCTCAGGAATCCGGAATCTGCGAGATCGCTGTGGCCGAGATGCACGATGGTCAGGAGATGCTCAAGCATCTGGTCCACCTGCATCAATTCTTTGTCTAGGAACAAAAACATGTTCAAGTCTATATCAAATAACTTCTTGGCAGTGCAGAATAAGAGATGTCCAGAAAACATGTCGACTACTGAACGAGGTTAGAACCGCATTGCACCGAAAGGTGAGTTCGTGGTTCCAATGAGAAGAAAGATCGACCAAGTTGAAAAGGCAGTCTCGTACTCGTACAAAGCAGACTGGAGCTAGTGGAACAACCATTTTGCGATCATGCTGCGTTACTCAACAGCCAATCCCAAGACCCACCCAAAGCATTGCACAGCACATACTCGTCTATTCGGTAAAGCCGTTTTTCAATTCTTTGAAGGAAAGCAATGGCCTTCGAATTTCACGCCCCCGTCGCTGAACATGTTCTCCGCGACTTCTCCAAGAACATTCACAAAAGCACAAAAGCACAGAATGAAGCACTGACAACGTAAGAAGATGGTCGCCTGTTGGACCAATGGTCCTCAGACTGTCCATTTGTTCTGTTGGTTCAAGCTCTGACATTGGTTTCAGTGGCTTTGACGCGATAATTGATAATTTCATCAAGACCGCCTATGACGCAGAAATCGTTGCAAGTCATCGAGCAGCAGCAACAAACGCGATATGTTCAGCCATTGGACATGCACAATCCATTGGACTCCGGCCGCTCACTAAAGACCGATGGCTGAACATTCTCTCCGTCGTCTTGGACCGATCAGATAGTGCGAAGGGGAAGTCAATGCGGCAATTGCTGGGTGTTTTGATTGCAGTACTGCCAACTTTCGATGCCGCAGAATCTGAAGCAATCAAGAACGAAACCTTGCACTTGGTCTTTGGAATTCTGATCTCCCAATCCGATCATGTCAAGGTCAAACCCGCTTTTCAGATCGTGTCTGTATTCTTTTCAAAAAAGGTCATCAGTTTGGAGGTCTTCACGTCACGACTTCGCACTTTCGTAAGCGAGGATCTTGACGAAGATACAGCGCCTAAAGCTGATAGAGCAATTCTTCAAGACTTTGCACAAAACTTATTGAATTGGACTCGTCACCTCGAAGCTGCGCCTGCAGCCGGGCAAACTTTCTGCGCTTTGATCAAAGTCATCGCAGGAAATGAGAAGCAAATCGCCGCAGAAGCTGGGGCGCCAGCTCCGGAGGCCTTCTGGGCAGAGCCATTGATTTCTAGCTTTTCGGCGTATCCGGATGCGACTGCAAACTTTCGTCACCATCTACTTCCAGAGTTGTTTGCGCTAGATATTCCCGATTATGTAGAGTTCCTAGAGAAGCTGGGTTTCAACGAGTGGCTTGCAACCGGAGACAGCAGTGGTTGCAATGCTTCGAGGATGAACCTTCTCTACACCTCACTCCAGGTTGGCAAAGAGACGGGACTGATCCTCGACGCAAGTAAGTACTTGTGTTTGTTTCAATCGAGACGTGGCTGACTTTCTAGGCCCTACGCAGAAATCTGCTTCTCAAGTTCACGACAGCAAAATCTTCATCTCGGACAAAGCCTGGAGCCGTCTGATAAGAGATTGCTCAAGCGATGTTCGCTTAGCAGGATTCTCACTTACCATTTGCTCTGCCGTGGCCACGAAACCCTTCTCGTCGAGCTCAATCAGATGCTTGAAGCATAATATGCCACACTTGCTTATGGAAACAGACGCTGGGACACGTGGCGATGTTCTTACAATGATTCAACGCATGGTTGATCGTACCAAAGCAGCAACCAGTGTGGCTCACAAAGCTGCCAATCGCAGCAAAAGTTCACCAGTACCAGCACCGCCTGTGAAAGGAGAAGAGACCGAGAAAGAAGCACCTAGCAGGACACTGGCTCGCCATCAGAACTTCGTCTCATGGCTTATCCGATTCTTCCGCGCACAGTTGCACCCTGAAGCTGCATATCAGAGGCACATCACCGCACTGCGAGCACTGTTATTGATTGGCAAGTCCGGGCTGGATGATGGCATTGACACCAAATTCCTGTCGAAGCAAGCATTAGGCGATACGACATGGTCCTTTCACACGACCATATTTGATCCATGGATGGTACGGGCGCTTTATGACTTGGTAATGGACCCATTTGAGGATGTGCGTGCATTCTCGGCAGCATTACTCGAGATGACACCAAGAGTTCAAGGCTCCTTAATCGCGTCGTCCGAATTCACATCGAGGGGTCTGAACTTTCTATTGAAAGCCGAAGAACAAATGCTCAAGAGCGGCCGAGCTGATCATGCTGATGGTGTTTCACGGACGTACGCTCTTCTGTTCGAATCAGCTTCTATAACATGGCATGACTCGCAAGAGAAAGAGGATTGGTGGAATTCAAGAATCGGAATCACATCTCATCTTGTCGAACTTCTGGACAATGCCCTCGACACCGCGAAAGGAAATCTACAGCTGGCTGTTACTCGATTCCCAATGCACGGCATACTGGCCAGCTTGAGGTTTGCTTAGCTACCTTTGTGCGTTCATTTAGCATGTCTAATCTGAGAGACAGGTACATACTTGATACCCCGAATTGCTATCCTCTAATGGCAGATGGAGATCAAGCTTGCAAGACTCACTGGAATAATCTACATGCACGTTTGGTCTTGGCTCTACAAAGGGTTTGGACTTGTGTTCGTGATGTACTCTGCAACGACGCACCCGAAGGATATGTACCAGATGAAACTGTCGAGGATGAAGGCATTACGACCAAGGATATTCTGAGCTATTCTTGGAGAGCGCTAAAAGAGGCCAGGTATGTTACATGTCGTGCAATGTCGATTTGCCATACTAACACTGTAAGCTCGCTGATACGAGTCATCGCACTCAAGGCTCCGGTTGGGGACGAAGGTCTTTTGAGCAAGAAAGAATTTGGGGTTTTATGTGCCCTAATCTTCACCGAGCTCTCGGAACTCAGACATCGTGGCGCTTTTTCTGCTGTTGCACAGGCTTTCGCTGCATGTTGCTCGAGATGCAATTCGTTGAAGCACCCAGAGCTTCTAGACAGACTTTATCAGGTACGCACTACCACATTCCAATGAACCCCCAATCACTCATCGTGACTAGGATACGCTAGCGTGTGTAAAAGCCAAAGGCTCGGCTACTACAAGACGGTCTGCAGGTTTACCTTCTCTCATCACTGGGATTCTTGGAGCAGACCCTGGTGGTTCTTTGTTCCATATAGCGATCAAAGACCTCCAGGCTGAGGCTGAAGCAGTTCCAGAGACTACATCCTCCCACGGGGATCCATTACCCCAAGTCCACGCTCTGAACTCCCTGAAAGCAATTTTCATCAGCACAATCCTAGGCCCTTCATCGGAGCAGTATATTGTTTCCACCTTGAGTATTTCTGGACGCTGTCTCCGTTCTCAAAGTTGGGCGATCAGAAACTGTGGTCTGATGCTCTTCCGAGCACTTATAGATCGACTGATTGGTAGTACCGACTCGCAGAACCTTGATGATGATGTTGAAATAAAAACCGCTCGCATATCATACAACGACTATCCAAAACTGCTCGAGATTGTTATTGAGCTTCTCTCCCCTGACCTCGATACATTGGTATCCACAGAAGCTGCACTTGAGAGCGTCTTCCCTGCCCTAAAAATCATCCAGAGGATGCCCCCTCCAGCAGGCCAGCAGAAATCCATTCGAGCGCTTGTCTTCAAGTTGTGTGAGAGTTCGCACTGGCACGTTCGAGATATGGCTGCTCGAACCTTCGCCAGACTCGTCAATGACGCTGAACTCATGTCTGTTTTGAGCGAGACGATTCCTCAATCACTGGCTCATCAAAACCATGTTCATGGCAGATTGCTCTGCATTCAATATCTCATTGAGCCAGTACTACGCCGAGCATCCTCGAGCTTGGAAGGTACGTCATGTTCATTACCATTCAACCCCCTAGCTAACTTTAGCAGGAAATCTCATGGACCTAGAGCCAATATACGATCTATTTCGAAAACAAGTTCAGTTACTCTACAGAGAAAATCCGTGCCCTTACACGCGATCCTCATTCCTTGATATCCTGAACCGATTCACCGCCACTCTCATCTCAAGTCCTCACCTCTTGCACAACTCGGTCCTATTCGCCAGAATCTCCGAGGAAGAATTTACAACAATGGACCAACCTGGCTTGGTTGTCCCGGAAGCAGATTCTGAGGTGGCAGAAATTTTCTTCGAGACGCCCTCTGCTCGAAAGTCGCTTGCGCTTCACTTTCTTCTCCATTATGTGCTCAAGATACAAATCCTAGAGCAGCGAGCAGAAAAAGCTGTATCGCCCTTGGATCACTTCCAATTAATATTGAGTCGCCTCGAGACTGGGGACTCGGACGCCAAAATGCAAGTTCTAGAATATCTAGTGGCCATTGCCGCCTTTTTACCTCGAGCTTCCGTGCATGTACTTGTGGCAACAGTCACTCGTCTGACGGAGAGATCAGAAGATAACAGAGTTTCTTCGAAATGTAGAAGGCTCTTGAAAAGCCTGTACACGAATGTCACACAAGATCCGGATCTTTTGGCCCACGCTCCGAGTCTGCCATCACTGAGAGGCGTGTTCAAGAGATCACCAGTCGCAGCGCCACCACTTGTGGTTAATACATTGTCCCTTTGGGGTTTTGTTATGAACAACAATTGTCGGGCAAATGCGCCTACGTACGTACTCGCAAAAGAAATCTCCTTTCTGCTCTCTTTCATTGAGCAAATGCTTCACGAGTCGCGGGTAAGCCTTTGAATTCTGTTCGATATCCTATTACTAATCATTTGACAGCCCTTTGACCTTCGACACGCCTCGGCATTGTGCTTGAAAGATTTTCCAAATCTCTGGACGTTAGTTATTCCTCGACAAGATCTAACACCAATACGGGTAAAGGCTACGATGCTCACATACGACATACTAAATGATGATGATGACGAAATTCGAGAGGTTGGCTCCCAAATCGCTTCTCAGATACTGGCGACAACGTTGAAGAAAAGTCAAATCTGCGTTCCCCTCGTCGCCAGCCAGCAACTTGTTGCTCATTTAGCCAAAAGCCATCGACATTCAGAAGATGTCTGCAAACAAGCTGTGCAGAAAATGACCACTTCGACTCTGGAGAATGACATAATTTTACCGTGGGCGAAAGAGAGGCTGCAAAATGCAACGGCAGAGAACACAGCTCTGTTCGTGGTTGAAAAGCAGAATCTCTTTATCGACCAATATCGCGAGGCCGAGCTTTGGTCTCAAGTGTTGAAGCGACTGTCTGCCAACGCTATCCCAACTTCAACGGCCTCAGCTCTATGCACCTGGGTGTGCGATGGCCTTGGATTACTCGCTGAAGAAGCAGGGGCTGAAGTGGATGGGCCACTGGGGTGGACTTCCAAAGCTGAGGTTTTCGTTTTTGGCATGCAAGTTATTTGTGCTGCAGATGTGGTGTTGAACTGGCGCCGTAGGACGAATAAAGTGCAGGTTGAAGGGAAGGTGATCCGTGAATTGTTGGCCAAGCTGTTGAGCGATGGAAATAGAAACGAGGTTCATGGAGCATGGTTGGAGAAAATCGAGAAGATATTGATGGATGCCATGCGGAAGAGAGCCGTTGGTCTTGGAAGAGTGTCGAAGTCTATCGAGGACGTCTATGCGGTTCCGGAGGCTGAATGGAAGAGACTGTTGTCGTAAATTTGTCGACATCACAGAATTATTTCCCACGAATTTGGTAAACGAAGCATTAGTTAGATATTCAGTATACTGAGTATTCCCAATGGCTTTGTAGGTTATGACAATATTAGTAAATAACACAGAGCGGTTTCTAGCGCGACGAGATAATGCCAACACTTGCTCTCCACAACCTTTAATGAACTTCAGACTACCTCTCATCTCCTCTTTATCCAGGTTCAGCTCTTCCGAACATCGCATCTACCTAATCAACTAATACAATTACTACGAACCGGCACCTCAAGATCACCCCAATAACAATCCACCAAGAACACTTCCACCAAGCCAACAACCCGCCTTCACAAAACTCTCAACCGCCTTTACAAACCCTCGACTCCCAAACCAATCAACCCACTCTACACCCAGCGGCGTCTCCTCAAAATCAACAGCACCATGAAGCAAACATCCACCATCATCTTACTACTCTTCCTACTCGTAATTGTACTCTCCGTCTGCGCGTGGATTTTTTTCACGAAATGGTTGGCGAGGGATATGGAACATTTGAAGGAGGAGGTCATTGAGTTGCAGGCGAGACGGAGGACGGATGGGTTATTGGAGGAGGAAAAACCGAAGGGCGAGGAGAAGTAGAATTTTGGGTAGGATGGTACGGACTTGTCGAATATTTTGGTACTTGCTTGAGGTTAATCACCTGGATCTGAGTGAGTGCTTCTTCATTGTGTTTTGGGGTGTTGGTTATGGGGATGGTGAAATGGGATTTGGTTTTATACCCTTGGGCTGGGATTCGGAAATTCATCATAGCACGCCTTTACGGCATTCTGAGCATATGCAAGTACACTTTGTAGAGCTATAATTCTAGCAATTGTAATGACATCAATCTTACACGCCTATCCAAAGCCAAGGGGTATCTCAAATCAAGAACTCCAATCCAAACATTTCCAAACAAGGCTTGTCCAAATAGTGGTTACCAGATAACCACTAGTTGAAGTCCAAAGGCTCTGCTAAGACGCCGGCATTTTCAAACCGCTCTAACCTTTATCCAATTTACCAACTCTAGATCAAGGGGGCAAAATTTCTGGCGATATATCTTTTTGAACGGCCAGAAATCTCGCGTACCTGAACTCGAGTTGGTTGTTTCCAGAGCGATGGAGATAGTCAAGAATTCCCACAATGAGTCTCAATCTCTCCGCGGCATGACTCCTCCCTATCAGCGGCAGCCAACCAACCAATCAATCCATAATAACATCCAAGTCCTCCCTGCTGGAGCTCATCATTACAAGGCTGGAGTTATTGGCTTTGTGGTGAGCATCGTGCACACCGTTGAAATTTATGAACTGGGCAATGAAATTCGCTTCTTCTTCTGTAACAGGCTCAATACGATATTCACCTCCAGCGCCGGCATTCGCTTGGGCAACAGTCTTCTCCTTTCGAACCATCCACGTAAGTCTCTCGTCAGGCGATGCGTACGAGCGCATGAGGCGTGGCTCTCTCTCATTGACGTGCTCGTCGATGCACATAGCATATGGATAAAGTTGGGGCAACTGCTGGATCTGTACAATATTTCTGTTGTATCCTGGCGTAGGAACATAGTCGTCTGGATGTTGCCAATTTTCGACGCTCCAGAATTCTGCACTAGCCTCAATATAACCCATGGCATCGTCTATGTTTTGGAACTTTCCTTTCATAGATCGCTGGTAGGCAATGTCGAGATGGCAGACGAGATTGTGAACGACAGCATTCCTGAGACGTGTACCTTGCTCCGAATCCTCGGCTACCAGGGGCCCAAAGGTCGACCAGAACTTGGAATCTAGCAAGAATCTGTCGAAGGACATTTCTGCGCTCGAAGAGTTCGAGCCCGAATCAGGCTGACCTGGTTTCTGGCGGTCGTCTTGGCCGCTCGGAAACGCCTTACGCCTCCAGCATGAGTAAAAATATGCATAAGTTCCGCGCATGATATCTCGAGTGATTGTGTATCCCATCCCTGTTCGTGGGTCTCGGCCCGTGAAGGAGGTCTTGAAATCGAACTTGAAGATCGGGAAATGTGGAAACAGTCGATCCGTGAGGACATGTTTTCCTTGCATTTTCAGGAGCGTGCGACGCCACAGGAAATATTTTACACCATCGTTGAGGCTGAGGAAGAAGCCTGGATCCCCGAGGAACATGGCCTCCATCATGTCGGACGCCATGTGTCGGTCCACCAGTTCAGGCCTAAAACAGTTAGCAAGTGTAACTGGATACTTCGCTTCAGATGGGAGATAGAATGGTCCTACTTGTTGAACCCAGGATGCGTGTAGTGTAATCCTGGTGCGTTTCGAATATGAGGCACGTTTACTGCAGGCAGTCGGTATCGAACACCCTTGGACGTGAAGTTAGTGGAATCGGGACATAAATCCTCGGCCACAGTCATGGCGCGCCGTTGTTGTGGTTCTTGATGATTGTGTAGCTGTTGTAGCTGCCCCAATTGCGGTGGAATGTATTGCCGCTGTTGTGGTGTTTGATTGAATGGGAGATTGACCCGCACAATTGGAGCAGTACGCTGCGCAGAAGTTGGTGGATAAGGAGGGTAGGGGCGAGTATCGCCATTGCCAGGTCGCGAAGGTTGTTCCATGGTGGACTTCAAGATATTGAGATTAGTATGAGAGTGTTAGACTGATATCCCGCTTCGTAATTTCCTAGCATTTCAAGTTTTAATCTATCCAGAAACGACTATGCTCGCTGTTCATATATGAACACTCCGTTTGTTTTGAAAGTACCCAAAATTCTTCAAATCCTTTGGTAGCGCGGACAGAGTACTGACCTATGATTTCGCTTCGAGGCTGGAGCAATCGTAAGCCAGATGTTTTCGTAGAAGCTGAGATAGAGACTGGACGTCAGACTTTGATTGATATCTTGTTCCCGATGCTAGGCTAGTATGGTTAGTTGGGATATTTTATGTGATGAATATAATGCAACATTGTAAGCAAATATAGGAAAACGATACTTGTAGATGGAAGTAGTATTGAAGCACTAGGGTTACTAGGGGTTTGGCACGCGTATAGCTGCATTCACATAGTTTGGCCGTTAATAGCAGGTGAAGGGGTTTTGCTAGCAAACGCAGGCAAAGCGTCTAAAGGTCTTGGGGTGCTCTACGCCTCTATTTTATCGTGAGAGGGAAGTGGTGAATATGTTGAGTAAAGGGTTGGGTGTTGAGGACGTGTCTGTGGTTCGAGAAAGTCAATATTTATATTATTGTCTCTCGTACCTAATTTGCAAATGGCCAGGAACTTATCAATGGCGATCTGCTCTCGGTGCTCTTCACAAACTCCAAAATTCCAACCTCTTTGCTTCAATCTTAATTTCTCTGTCATGTCCATACATATCACACTTTTTATCGCCTCTGTTCATCTGTTCGTGACGGCGTGGCGTGAGTTTTTTTCAATCATAGAAACGGCGAGTATGATAACCATAGTTCGGTGCTGCTCGATTCCTTGGTTTTAGAAGCCTTTTCGTAATTGACTATCGTATTATATAATTGCAGCGGATTACACAGCTTGGAAGCGCTCAGCAAGTGGGGGATATCATTGATTTCCTGTTGACAGCTCCTCAAAACAGCTTGGGAATCAGAACAGGGGTCACCTTCTTCCACTTCTGATAGTCTTTCCTGTCACCGTATTTCTTGTCGTATTTGCCCTCACTCATTGGGATTCCAGACACTTGGGTCAACAAGAAAGTGGTAAAAGCGGGGCTCACTCCAGCAATAGCCAAAGCACCAACTTTCGCGGCTGGTGAGCCAGACCATCCCAACGCCTTCTGCCCAACACTGGAGGCCAAAATGCTTCCAGCTGTGACGGCAACACCAGTCCACATCGTAATCTCACCAAAGTAGTTTGGGTGACGGCTCTTGCTCCATAATCCGCGAGTGAGGAAATCTTCGTCATGCTTCTTCTCTTTCTTCTCAGCCATCCATTGGCTTTTTTGCCGGTCTGCTGTCACCTCAAAGGCAAAACCGAATAGCCAAAGCGCAATTCCAGCAAGTGTACCAGGGGTGAAGTATGGAATTGCGGCGAACGCTGTAGGAGGCATCGAATTGAGTGCTGTCACAGGGAGCATGACGAGTGATACCCAGGTGGCTTGAGCGAAGAAGGCGACGATGAACTTGGAGGGAGCGGTACGGATCTTGTCGAAGCGGGAGTCCTGTCCATTTTCACTGGTGATGCGGGAGAACAGGAATGTTCCCACTACACACAATTAGCTCTCTTCTCATAATTGGGGGTTTTCCTGACGAACATCTCGTCGCCCAAAGTCCAACAAAGGCCGTGAGAACAAGCTGTCTCCAGTCCCAGAAGCCTCCTTGTGCCAGACTCTTTCCTTGCAAGCTCTTCAGGATGCTAGGCCATGGTAAACCGAACGTGCCGGCTCCCGTTGCTGCTCTTGCGCGTAGAACCGGAAGGTAAAGACTCAATGCTGCACAAGAGAGATACGTCAAAGATCCGGAGAGATCGTAAAACCGTTCAGTCTGGGCAAGTATCGAGGGAATAGCTACCGCTCCTTGAATTGCGAAGGCTGCGGCTACAGTTGGAACTATCGTCCGCAACAACGGCGAGCGGTAGTTGGTGGCATGCAGGAATGATCTGAAAATGCCTGCCATCGTTGTGTATGTTGAGTTGAATATGGATTAAGATAGTAGTTCACCAAAGAACCTTATATATCTTCTCACATGTTGAGTTCTTGCATATGATGTAGCATGATGCTGCTCCACCAAACACGAAGTCTACATCATCGTCCTCCGCATGAAGTTAGAAGGTTTACCCCTTGGCAACGGCAGAGGCCGAATTGATTCCTCCGAGCGACAACCAATCGTCCGAATTCACCTTTTTGGGTATTACTGCTTTGAGAAGCGCGTTGTTACAGCAATGCCATACATAGATGTCGTGCCATCGATCCCCTGACGTGCTACCCAGAATTCAATTACTTTGTTGAGATCATCCACTACTTTAACAACATCACCAGGTCTTGGAGACTTTATTGACCTGTCACCATGGAACCGAATTCAGAGGCAACGCGGCAGCATCTGCAGAACAATAAGTGGGAAAGCACTTCAGAAAAGAGCATGGAGAAATCACATCTATTCGAAACGTCCCATCTCTATGAGACGACCACATCACCGAACCATGAACAAAAGTTCAACTTAATTCCTCGCTGGCCTCCGTGGACTCTATCAAAAAATCTGAAACGTTGCTCTTTACTTGCTCTGGGAACGATGTTTGTGCTTCAACCGCTCAAATATCTCGTGCCGTCATTGCTGTGTCTTCCCTCGGCATCCGCGGCTTTGCAAATCGTCCCGGGAGCCGCTTGGACAGATGTAAGAAAGCCACCCACGAATCAAACACCGAGATCCACGTGTCTAATACTGGGTCAGGGCGTCACAGGAATGCATCTTCAAGCTCATGGTCCAGGAATCATCAGAGTTGAAAACACATATTACATGATCGGCGAAGACAAACTCAATGGTAGCAATTTTCAGAATGTCAACTGCTATGCCTCCACCAACCTCGTAGAGTGGTCGTTCGCTGGCGCATTGTTATCACGAACCTCATCCGGGGAACTAGGACCAAATCGAGTTGTTGAAAGACCAAAAGTAATCTACAATAAGGCAACGAAAAAGTATGTTTTGTACATGCATATCGAAGGCGGCGGGTACAAAGAAGCAAAAGTCGGCGTTGCAGTTGGAGATACTGTTTGTGGGAAATACAGGTACGTGGGGAGTTTTAGACCTATGGAAAATCAAAGTCGGGATATGGGATTATATCAAGATGAAGATGGGACCGGGTATCTGCTTTCAGAAGACGTAAGTACTTGCTCCTCTCCTAATGTGCCTTGATATTCAAGATTTTAATAATTACAGCGACCGAATGGACTTCACATCTATAAGCTCACGCCTGATTACTTAAAGGTCGAAAAGCAAGTCTACATGTGGCCTGAGAAATATGAATCACCAGCCATCCTCAAAAAAGATGGCGTATACTTCATGTTCGCCTCCCATCTAACAGGCTGGCAATCAAACGATAACCTTTACTCAACTGCCACTTCGCTAGCTGGTCCATGGACACCATGGACTCTCTTCGCTCCAAAAGGGACTAAGACATTCAACTCCCAGACGACCTTCATCCTTCCCGTCAGCAAAGAGCTAACCGTCTACATGGGAGACAGATGGGTTGATGGAAACCTAATGCGAAGCACCTACGTCTGGCTCCCACTGAAAATACAAGGTCGTCAAGCCAACTTAACAAATCAAGATCACTGGTCCATCGACTGGAAAGCAGGGACTTGGGCTCCAGGACCAAAAGAAGATAGTTACGAAGCCGAAACAGCCACTCTAAGTGGTGGCGCCAAACCACTCAATTGTTCTGGCTGCTCAGGCGGCAAGAGCGTAGGCTATGTTGGAGGCCAGGAGAATGGTGCTGTCACATTCTCCAATGTGGCCAGTGAGAAGGCCGAGAGAAAGACCGTGAGGATATTTAGTCCAAATGGGGATAGGACGCAGCGATTTGCGAGGGTGAGTGTGAATGGGGGAGCAGCTGTTAGGATTGCGTTTTTACCGAGTAGTCCAGCTTCGTCACCGGCGGTGTCGACTGCGAATTTGGACTTCAAGGCTGGTACTAATAGTATCAGAATTGAGGGCTTAGATGGGAGTTGGGGACCTGATTTGGATAGGTTGATGGTTAGTCGGTAGCTTTTGTTATTATATACTCATTTCTTCTTCCAATGTATATATTTGAAGTCGATGTAGATAATACAAAGTTAGACTTACTTCATATTTATCCATTGCATCAAGCTATGTATAGCTGTAGATAAGCTTGTATAGAAAGTGCGTTTATTTGTGTCATCTGTGATGAGCTCTTGGTAATTTCTAACATGAATTTGGTAGAAACTAATTCACCTTCGAAGCGGGTATTCGTTAACTAGATCGATCCTGAACCGTTTCGCACCTGTCTTTGTAACATACAATTTCCATCTTCGAAACAAACTCTCTCCTACAATTATCATATACCTCTTCAACTTTTCTTCTCATCATCCTCCACCCCGAAACTCTCGCTCCTGTCCGCCTCCGCCTCCCCAACCGTCACCCTCCCCTCCCTCTTCACCTTCTCTCTCTTTCCCATGAATATCAAGGCTGTAGCCCAAATAGCAAGAGCAATGGACGTCCCAATCATAGCCCACATACCCCTCGTGAATTTAGGAGCGAAATTGGCACCGTAGAATAGAAGGCTCCACCAAGCATTCACGGCATTACTTCCTAGATTCATACTTGCGATGACTACGCTTCGGAGTTGGTCGTCTTCGTACCTGGTGTTGAGAACGATCAGCATAAGATGATGAAAATGGGAGAGGAGAGGGTATACCTGAGTTCGTCGTTTGCCCAAGCGAAGAAAGTGGCTTGACAAGCGTAGACGGAACCGGCCCAGTAGTAAGCTCCGAAAACGATACTTGCGTTTGTGAATGAGGAGAGGACCATTGCGGATGTGCAGATGCCGGTTATAGCGATGAAGTAGGCGACGATGTAGCGGTGGCCGCCCATTATGTCGGTTAAGGTGGCAAAGAAGAGGGTGCTGATTATTCCGACTGCTGGGACGCCGGTTGGGTAGTTGTTTAGTTGCGAGACGCTTAGAGATTTAGTGCTGGTTCGGTTTGGAAAGAATGTGGCTAGACATACCTGTATTTCTTTGTTGTTGAACTTTTCATGGTCAAAGATAGTAAAGAGTTTGAAGAGAAAGACTCGGTTTCTCCGGCGATGATCCAGAGAATCGTGAAGAAATACCATTGCCAACTTCTCACAACGCGTTTTAGGAAGTCGAATGAGAAAGGTTGGCGGACTGGTACCTCTGGGACGCGGGATATTGCTAATTCGCGTTCTGCGTGGGATAGATATGGTGCGGTTGTCGTTGAAGGCGTGTCTGGGAAAAGGAGATACCCGTAGATTGCCACGGGAACTGTTATCAGCCCGTCGATGATAAAGAGCCATCTCCATCCTGCCAGTCCAGATTTACCGTTTAATGACGAATGGATCCCTGTTTGGATAAATCCCGATATCATTGTTCCTGCCAATCCACTTGATGTGAAAAGCCCCGATCTCTTTCCAAGCTCCGAGGCCGTGTACCATGATCCGAGGATGTAATGTGTGCCCACGAATGTACTGGACTCAGCAATACCCTGGAAGAATCGAATGGCCATGATTGAGGTTGGATGCTTGACAGAAGCGGTCACCATTGTCAGTCCTCCCCAAACAAGGACCATGCTCGGAAAGAAAATACGTGGTTTGATGTAGTAGAGCGCCAGATTGGAAGGAACCTGACCTATTATGTAGCCAACTGTGAAGACGGTATTGATCAAGTTGAGCTGGTTGCCGTGGAAGTTTAGATCTTCTTTCATGCCGGAGACGTAGGCATTGGTTAGGTTCGAACGGTCGAGCTGTGGTTTATATTAGCTCTTTTACTCGAAGCCCAGGATTATAAGAAAACGAAGCCAAAAAGCAGATTGAAAGTTCAACTCTTCGAACACCTGCTGTCAATATCTAGAAATACAAAGTTTAGATTTGCCAGAGAGACCTCGACCCCTCGATGTGAACTTCCCAACGTGGTGCTTCCTTCTCAGGTCTCAAAATCCTGACTCCACCTTGGATAGACACAAATGATGTACATGTAGAGGTAGAAGCAAAATTGGACGCATATGAAAACCAATAGTCCTGAAAGAGTGATTGAAAGAAGAAGTCAAACTCACATAGTTCAAGAAGTAGGATAAGCAGCAAAAGGAGAGGATGAAAAAATCTATCTTTTGAACCAACTTGCGCTCTCCTGGTCTTGTACTCCCAGGAACAAAGTATTCTCTAAGTCGGCCTCGAAATCCAATTTGGTGTTGCGAACTCTCGAGAGCAACGTCTTTGTTCCTTTCGTTGTCCATTTTTGTTGAATAAGACTCCATCGGTTCTCAAACACCGATCAGAAGAAACTATCAAAAGTTATTGGAAGTTATTGTCCATGAGATAGCGGCTATCCCCAACGGATATCATACCGATGGTACATATCTTACCCAGAACTCAGTTTCGGACCCTCTCCATTAAGGCATGTCATCCTGAAAGATCGACAGCCGGGACGACTATCCGACAGTTCCTGCGGCCTTGTAGTCAGTTTTCGCGATAGCGCCCCAAAGAGTATAATGGATCACGGTTCATATATACCGAGAACAGCCGCATAGAAGATGGCGAACTCAACCCTCTTACATAGAGACTCGCAGATATGGTTGCAAAGTGGGAAGAGATTGCTCAGAAGAAGCGAGCTGAACTCCGCTACACCATCCCGAACGAATGGATCATACCCGACGACATCAAACCTCCAGAAAGCCAACTAGATGTAACTGGATTCCCTGAAAAGTCCGGATGGTTTACGCCCAAAGAATTGGAGATTACTTCAACATCTGCCACCGGCATATTGGCCAATACAACAACAGGACAATGGAGTGCCGAAGAAGTCGCAATGGCTTTCTGCAAGAGGGCTTCGGCAGCACAGCAATTGGTATATATGGGTTACAAGGTCAGCCGTATACAGCGACAAGCCTAACTGTCACATAGACGAATTGCCTCTCCGAAACCCTCTTCCAGCAAGCTATAGCTACGAGTAAAGCCCTAGACGCGCACTTCAAGCAAACAGGCAAACTCAAGGGACCGCTTCATGGACTCCCTATATCGCTCAAAGACAATTTCAATATCAATGGTGTCGACAGCACTTTAGGATTCGTGTCTTGGGTGGGTCATCCTGCTGTGTATAATGCTACTTTGGTGGATATACTACAAGATGCAGGAGCAGTCCTATACGTCAAAACTAACGTTCCAACCGCTATGATGATTGCCGAAACAGTGAACAACACCTTTGGACGTACTCTAAACCCTCGGAACAGGAATTTAACATCTGGGGGCTCGTCGGGCGGAGAGAGTGCTTTGATCGCCTTTGGCGGGAGTCCTCTAGGTGTGGGCACTGATATTGGTACTTTTACTCCATAGAATTCATGGCATTATCACTAATTCATAGCAGGTGGCTCGCTAAGGATACCCGCCGCCATGACTGGCATATTTACCCTCCGTCCCTCCTTCGGTCGTTTTCCTACATTGAAGTGCAAGAGTGGTCTTGCGGGACAAGAAGCTGTGCAGTCGGTCAACGGGCCCATGTCACAGTATTTGGAAGATCTATCTCTTTTTGCAAGGGCTGTGGTTGGTTCCGAACCTTGGTTTCAGGACCCAAGATGTCTTCCTATTCCATGGCGTTCAGTGGAAAAGAAGCAGAAGCTGAAGATAGGTGTAATGTGGAATGATGGTGTTGTTATGCCTACGCCTCCGGTTGCACGCGCACTCGAAGAGACAGTTGCAAAACTCAAGAAGGCAGGCCACGAGATTGTGGATTGGGCCCCCGAGGGACATAAAGAGGCAATGGAGATTTTGGTGAGCCGAAAAGTTTCTCCTCAAGAAGGCTAGTGGTCTAACCAATCTGACAGGTTCGTATGTTCCTCGCAGACGGTGGCAATAGCGTTCGAAATATTCTGGATGTCGTGGGCGAGCCGTTTCGACCTGAGATGCACATGTATTCTGTTGCAAAAGAGCTTGGTACCCACGGAATGTGGCAATTGCAAATGGAGCGCACAGACTTGGGCAAAGCGTACCTGGACCGTTGGAATCGTTGTGACGGCCTAGATGCAATTCTATGTAGGTTTGGTTTTGATTTCGAAATAACGTGTTCCTGCTGCTCACTAACACACCGGCAGGCCCCACCACCCCCTATGCATCTGTAGAGCATGACAATTTCAAATATGTCGGTTATACTGGAGTTTTCAACATCCTCGACTACCCAGCTGTGTCGTTTCCGTCAGGTGTGAAAGCGCATAGAGACATGGATAAAGCTTCGGACGTTCAGCCACTCAGTGAACTATGCACGGCTGTCCAAGGAATATGTGAGTCTCGTTGTGCTGCCAGAACAGATTTTGGCTATTTGCTGAGTACAGTATACAGACAATGAGGGAAATGTCCATGACATGCCAGTTAACCTACAGCTGGTTGCACGTCGTCTAGAAGAGGAGAAAGTATTGATGATGACCGAGGTAATCTTGAAAGCCTTGTAGACCTTTCAATGAACCATCGCCAACAATGACCGATTACCGATGTTATAACAGCGGTTCATGTCTAGTGAATTTTCTTATAGCCATTAAATGCGCTAGCATCTTAGGATCGTGCACGTTTTCCCTGGCCTTAATATTAGACGCAATTTCCACCTTCGCATTTTCATATACCAACAAACGCCGACCGTATTCCACGATTTCAATTTCGCGATCATCGCCAAGTCCCCCTCCCGCACGGACAGATTATTGTTCGGGTAATACAAAGATGGGGAAGAAGTTCGTCCTGTCATCAAGACTACTAACATCCTGGAAAGGTTGTCAGGGTATCGCTAGAGTATCATAATGATACTAAACTTTAAAATAGACGGACAGAACCTCTCTCCGCAGATCATGCTCCTACTACCAATATTCAATAAATCGTTTGGGCTTGTTTTGAGGCTCCTTCCGAGCTTCTGTGGATTCTTTGAAGCCAGAACGTGGACCCCTGCTTGAAACAAGGCGGGACCACTTTACCACTGACCGTCTCTTGCACCCAGCTTACGATCAATTCAACATATGCGACGTAATGATCCTGTTTCCTTATATGGCCTCGGCTTGCCAAATTGCTGTGTCTGTTAAGAACAATTTGAAAAGACTAGCATATGAATTTCTATATCTGTGCCTTTACTTTCTTTACTTTTCCTGGCGTTCGTCCTTTAACCTCTTTCACCGTTTTCGTTCCCCACATTCATTTATAGAACCTCAGACTCTCGTTTGAAAATGCGCGTACAGCTTGCCAGCACTTTTGCGGCATGCGCTTTGGCTGCAAGTATCAATTATGATGCACCTACCGTTGTATCTACCTCACTAGGCTCGATTGAGGGTCTCAGTCTTCAGCATAACAAAGTCAAGGCATATCTAGGTATTCCCTTTGCTGCCTCACCTCCAGAGCGATTTGGTGCGCCGCAAGACCCACAGGCATGGGGCGAGACCCTGAAAGCAAAGAAGGTCAAACCGTCCTGTATACAGGAATTTGGAGGTTCGCTGCTCTCATCTAGCGTTACTGACTTGTTTAATTGACATGATTGCTCAGGGCCCGAAAATATCCGTAACTTCACGATCTCAATATTTTCGACTCCTATGCCAGAGGAAAGCGAGGATTGTTTGTATCTCAATGTGTGGGTACCAGCTGGTGATGCACCAGACGGTGGATTCCCGGTCATGTTCTGGCTGTACGGAGGTAATCTTCAGTTTGGAACAGCCGGGTTGCCGATGTATAGTGGAGAGCATATTGCTGCCAACCGTGGTGTCATTGTTGTTGGAACAAATTACAGAACAAATGGTAAGAAGGTTGCATCCAAATAAGCGAGAGTAAAATTAACGCATAGATTCAGTCTTCGGCTTTCCAAATGCCCCAGAGCTGCCAACTGGAGAAGCAAACCCAGGTTTCCTCGATCAACGTAAAGCGCTGAAATGGGTTTCGGACCACATCGGATCGTTCGGCGGTGATGCATCCAAGGTCACCATTTTTGGCGAATCTGCTGGTGGATGGGTCAGTACAGCTACTAGTCTTGCAACTGATTCTTGCTAACAGCTTCGTAGAGCGTAAAACAACTCGTCGCTCTACCACCTTCGCCCCTTTCCTTCCGCGCCGCGATAATGCAATCTGAGGCTGCAGGATTGAGCGGTGGAGCAGAATCATGGAAGAGTCTTTCCGCCGCGCTCAATTGCACTGGCACTTCCACCATCGCTTGTGTGCGCAAAGCTCCAGCCACAGCAATCAAATCTATAATTGAGAAGGCGAACATGAACTTCGACCCTGTCAAGG
This sequence comes from Venturiaceae sp. KMAF11, assembly GCA_023078705.1. NCBI lineage: Eukaryota > Fungi > Ascomycota > Dothideomycetes > Venturiales > Venturiaceae > Venturiaceae sp. KMAF11. The sequence continues at coordinate 1,305,602 of JALGOQ010000007.1, read as the reverse complement.
ACGACATTACCTGCTCCAAGAACATTTCTCTTGCTCTCACATCAGGTAAAGCGGCGAAGGTACCATTCATCATTGGAAGCAATGCGCAAGATGGAACTGTTTTCGCTGTCGTCTTTGGTGGTAGTGGGCCAGGGCAACCAGGTTTCGACGCCATTGGAAAGAGCTTGACTGAAGTAACATTCCAGTGCCCAGCAGCACAAATTGCTACCGTTGCCAGCACAGCAGGATATCCACCAGTCTACAGATACTACTTCAACGCCTCGTTCCCGCAATATGCTCCTTTCGTTGATGCTGGGGCATACCATAGTGCGGAGATTGAGCCCATCTTCGGGACGTATGATCCCAAGCGCACTGAGTTGAAGAGATTGGGTGATTCGTTGCAGGGTTATTGGACCGGATTTGCAAAGGACCCCAGTAAACCACTTGCGAATTGGCCGAAGGTTGAGGGCACGAGCCAGATGATTAAGGTGTTTGGTATGATGGAGGATAAGGTTGTTGATGCTACTGCTATTGATCAGGATTGTCCTGCTATGGCCGGGGATATTGCTATTGGCGGGCTATGAGCTCAGGATGTTATTGTAGTAGGCGTTAAGAATTGAGTGCTGTCGAGAACGGCAAGGGTTGGGATGGGTTTTCTTCCTCAGTTTGCGTCTAAATGTCGCGCCTCGATGAGTGTGTTTCCCTACTAATAGTTCTGTAAGATCTTTCTTCATCCTATGCCTCCAATTCATTACTAAAATTTTGCGGATGGGGCTTCAGAGTCAACCTTATATTCTCAAGTATGTGTATGAATGAGATTATGACGACAAGTGACGGCCAAAAATGTTTGAAATCTAGGATTGGCTGGACGGATTTCACCGAGACACCTAAACGCCAAGGTGCTCACCTAAGCTGACTAGAGGGCCTGAAATCCTATAAGACACGGCCTCTCCTCGCAAATTTCATCTAGCATTCATCGTTCCTATTCCCCCAACCGCAAATTTCCCATTTGTCGTAGCAGCTGAAATCAAATCAAGTTCCTCTCTGCTCAATTCTTCGTGATTGTGCTTATCGTGAACCGTGACTGATCTGCTTATAAATCCCCTTTTACCATAATTGAACCAACCATGGATATCCATGCGCTCGAAATGTTAAGACCTCTAGGTAAGCACGAGCCCTGAGACATGAAAAGAACAGTATACTAACATTGCGAAGGCAAGATGGAGCAGTTTTCCAGCGCGCGTCATCATCTCGGGTTTTACAATAATGTCGGCATCTCTGCCCAGTACAAATTCTCTACAACACCAATGTCCGATGTTCGCAAAAATGTGTATCGCGCAGTGACCGATGTCATTCAAAAACATCCCATCCTGACCGCCCTACCAGTCAACGAAGACACCCCAAATCCTTATTTTGCGCGTCTTCCTGTGCTAGATCTCTCTCGGACCATTTCCTTTGTTACTCGAACGCAGAACGTTCCAAATGGAGAAGATACAGAGCTTGACGCCCTACTTCAGGATCATCATAACACCAATTTCAAGGCCAATTATGGCACTCTTCCGTTCTGGCGTGTGATCATTCTCCAAGATCTGGCAGTGCCGACAGAGTTCACGATGTGCTACATTTTTCACCATTCACTGGGTGACGGAGTTTCTGGGCTTGTCTTCCATAAATCTTTCCTTGCTGCACTGAACAAGGTTGAATCTACTTCTGCATTCGAGGAGCTACAAAGCATGGTAAATTCGCCAGGAACACCACTTCTTCCTTCCTTGGAGGAGTTGCACTCTCTACCCATTCCCATTGCGACCAAAACTATCACCACCTCTAGTCTCGAAGAATGGACAGGGAAGGCAATACAGCTTCCGTGTGTAACAAGATTCAGATCTCTATTGCTCTCAGCGGAGAATTCTAAAGCTTTCATCAAAGAATGTAAAGAGCATGGCGCAACAGTGACATCAGCACTCCCCGCTCTAATTGCCTCTATTCTCTTTCAAATCGTCCCACCCGCCATCGAAGCTTTGTCCTGCGTCGTCCCAGTTAGTCTGCGTCGCTGGCTGCCATCTGAGATCACCACCGACGTAATGGGCGTTTGGATCGACGCATTTCAAGTTCAATTTCCACGACTCAACGATGACCCGACAACCGGTATATATTGGCAACAAGCGCATCACTGCCGTACTGCCATTAACACTTACCTCGCCCACGGTGGCAATGCAATAAACGTCGCTCGTTTCAAAAACATTCCGAATATCTCCTCCATCTTCAGCTCTAAAATAGGGCAAGCACGCGATTCGGCATTCGAAGTATCCAACCTGGGAGTTTTCCATGCTCCAAAAGTGGAAGATGGATGGAAAGTGGGCAAATTTTTGTTCAGTCGCAGTGCATTTGCTTCGGGTAGCGCGATTGCGATTGGTGTTGTGTCGGGAAGTGATGGCGCAATGAGTTTGGGATTTACGTGGCAAGAGGGAATTGTGGAGGAAGAATTGGTAGAAAAAGTTATCGATGCCATCAAGGAAGCATTCGTGCATGAACGATTGTGCTAGCAGTTTGATGGTAAGGCTTAATTGAAAATAACCCGGAGCGGCCACATCCGAGATAAGGAGGATTAGAGTACCAACTTTGTTAGTTGTTGGAAACGAAGACGCTTTTGTCAGAAGCTGCTCATTGGATAGGAGCGTGCACCTTCGTAGCTGAGAGCAGGGGAGATGAAATTGGCGGCCTCCGGAATAATTTCCGGAGTGATTAACGTTTCTTCAAATGAGACCAACAACTGATCATCGCACAGTAACAGTCTATAACATCCTGAACGCCCAAAAGAATTCAATGCAAAAATAGGGTTTTGAGCATTGTTTCCGATAGTCTCTCCCGCATGCTGTAGCTCTTTGGCCCCCAAATTATTCTCAGCCGCACTGCGCCTCCCACTTATCAACTTCTAATCCTAGGCAGCGCACTTATGAAGCTGACAGTCGTAGCACGCCAGCAGTCTGTTCAATTGGTCGGCATTTTCTATTCGTGCAAGGCCTCGCTGCAGTGGATCTCCCGCGTTGAAAGGTGAGTTGGGACGTGGTCGGCGACCTGGACAATCGACCGCAGTAATCACTAATATGGGTGAGGAACTTGTCGGATTGTATCTTTGTTCGTTTTTGTCTGTCTGTTTCTTCCCTTCTCGTCTGCTTCATTGTTCAGGCGCTCAAGTTCACCTCTTCTGTCAGCATTTACAACTTCATATTCCAATTGCTTCAATCAGCCGCTGGATGTGCGTTCTGGTACATTCTTTCACTTCACATATTGCCCTCTTGAGCTTGCCTCTTAGGTAGGCTCAACTACTAACGGATCGTCCTTCTCACAAACCTTTATCCGACCATGACTTCATTTCTATTACCAGATTCAAATGTGTGGTACAAAATCACCAACTCCACACAAGGTTTCAACTCGTCTCTGCAATACAATGGATATATTATCTAGCTTTCCGGGGGCGAGGTCAATGATCTCTGGCAATTTTTCCCTCCTCCAATGGAACCTACTAAATCCGCAATCAGCAAGCTACTCAACGACCCACAGCTTGCTACAAGCCTGAAGAACCAGCAGCGGGAAACACCCAACCTTGTATGATGGCAACAACAAACGATACCACTCAAGAATGGAGTCTCTCGGGCTGGGCTGACGGCACTTTGAAGATTTGGAATGTGTATAATGGAACGGGTTATAACTTGGACTGCCATCCAGGAACATCTATGTATATGTCTTCGAGTGTTACGGAGGGTCCAGTTCAACCTGATCAGCATTGGGAGATTAAGTCCTTGAGTGACATGATACAGCTTTTCCAAAAGTAAGTGTTTGGACTCAACTCATTTTCATTGATCCCATGAGCTTTGCTAATGAGGCACAGGCTGTCATAAATCCTTCTAGCACATCCTCAATCTCTGCAAATGGAACCTCGAATCCCACAGCTTCAATATCTGCACCCGTATCATTCACACCAACACCAACAACTTCATCCACATCTCCAGCCATCTCCTCCAAAATCTACGGCCTTTCCACAGCAGCCGCAGCTGGAATCGATATCAGTATCGGTGTCGCAGTACTTCTCCTTTCTGCCTTATTGTTTTTAATCTACCGCCACCGCCAACGAAAACGGTTCAAATTGCTGCCAATCTCCGAGTTACATGGCGACGGTGGATTCAGAGGAGGATCACGGGGTGGGCTGCACAAAGCACCTCATGCTGAGCCTAGTGAGATGTACTCGCCTCCTGCTGATTTGCCTGTTGCGGTAAATCAAGAGAACTCGAATAAACCACCAGCCATTGCTTTTCAGATTCATCATTCGGTGGATCAGGGCTGAGAGGTAGAGATATCTAGATGATAGGTAGCGCCAGGAACAAACCGAGGCCGTATAGAGGGTCTTCGGTGCTTTGAAAAATTGTCATGGCGCAGATGATATCCAGGATCGAGAATTTCACGGCCTTCCATTCTCGCCAATCTTTCTCCTAAAGCTCCATGAAGATTGACGAAAAGCACAAGGGGGACATTCTCGAATGATTTGGAAGCAGTATTTTGGGTTTGAAGAGAGGTCGACAACCCAAGAAAAGCCCTCTCGGAAAAAGGATTCAGACCCAAGTTCAGGAATTAAAATTATAACGGAGTGCAAGAAGTCTGACTAGTTTTATTTTTGCGGCGCTAAGAATAGAGGCCTAGGTAGCTCTGAAGATAATGGAGGTTCTTCAAATCCTTTTCTTTCTATTTGACTTCCTGTGTTCATATCGCTTGCCTGGTCGCTTTCATACGGACAAAAATTGGCGATATGGCTGTCATGATCAAAAAATAAAAACCGAGGCTGAGACGCAACAAGCATAAGCATGGATATTGACAAGGAAGACATTTAAAGAACTCAAGAAAAGGGGGCCATCGTTTTGATTGGGAGAGATTGGCCCGATACCAAGATACAGAGATTTCGGGATCCCAGCGTTGTAAAACCCAACGTGAAGGGGCCAGATCTTTTAGGGGCGGGATCCAACATCCGTTCAGAGGCAGAATGAAGAAACCGATTCTGTTTCCCTCTGTTCCCTTTCTGAGAACACTGGTCGATGATATAATCCCAGCACACTATTAATTAGTGCTCTTCTCTTTAGCAAAGTAGTCGTAGAATTTCTGGCGATTTCCCCAACCTTGAGAATGTTATCTTCATTCTTTTTGTTGGCTTGCATTGATGAAATGGATGATTCGACTGTGGAGGGCTCCTGAAATCAATCACATTCATTCCTGCTGTGAGATATTTCAGTCCGAAAAAAATGATTTTCGAGAACCCTTTTGATGCTTCCATCCAAAGATCCTGAAGACTATTCACAGAATGAATATAAAAGCCAGCACACCAACGAAGGGCATCAAACACAACAAGCCTGGCCAAATCTTTCTGAACAGTAATCTACACAGACACAAAAAACTCCTCAATCCAACTATGCAGCTCATCTCCTTCCTCACTATTTTCGCCCTCAGCATCGGCTCAACCATAGCCATGCCAACCGCAGCTGTATCCAGTCCAGGTGAGCACTCTGCTCGAATACCCATCTTTATCAATCCATTCTAACATGAAATTAGCAAACAAACCGCAAGAAGCCAAAGATCTCCTTGCCAACACCACTTTGTGTCACATCACATGCTCATCACGTAAGTAGGCTGCGAGGGAACTGTGCATGCAGAGCTGATCAAAAGACAGAGGCGGAGTGTGATAGATATAAACTCGATGTTTATCCATTCTGTGGGCCTAGGGTGTTTCGGGAGGGGTTATGTGCGGCACCTTGATAAAAGTTGACTTGTTGATATTTGCTAGTTGGAAGTAGAGTGGGAGGCGAGTCTTTGGAGCGAAGAAAAGGCGAGGTGCCGTGAAGATGAGGAGTGATGAGGAGTTCGGACATTATCGATATAGAATGAAAAAGAGTTGAGAAATTGCTGGGAGAAGTGTGACAAGAAATTCTTAGAAATTGAGTGCTAGTGATGTTGGTACTGAAATCGAATCTTGCGTTTTGCTGAGCGATCCTTCAGGGGTTGTGAAGACTGACAGGCTTCACCATTATAGTTAAATTCATAAAAAGACGTGCGATTCAAGAGCTGCAATGTTCATTCCAACTGGACAATGTACATATCGTGACCGAAGACAACCCCTTTGCGACAACTGACTTTCACAGAGTCCATAACATCGGGAAAGGGAGGATTGATTTCGGTTAAGGAGACTTTGATGTCTGTAAGGGGACCAGCAGTCTTGGGTTTGAAAAGGACCTTCAGCGTTTCGTAGACGCCAAAATATGGGTCGAGAGCCTTTCTGAGGGGTCGTGGTTTCCAGTATATCTGGCACGCTTCTTCGGGTCTCCAGTACGGATTCCCATGATTGACGTCGAGTAGAAGAGTAAAGTGTGACCGAGGGCCCTCGAATAGCAGAATACCAATGCCTTCAGTATTGGTTGCCATGACGGAAGTGTCCTTGTTCCATCCATTTGCCGGAAACGACTTTGTTAGCTGGTGGATGAAGTTGTGTTGTATGCGGATGACGTATCGACCCTCGAGAGCAGTGGTCAGCGGTATCTGATGCTTGTCAACGACAAATAATGTGGCTGGTATTGCCTCGAGTATTTCGGCCATTGAGATAGCTTTCGGATTCTTTTCTTCAGAGAGCACTCTTGTGTACTGATTTCCGCGGGTTGAAATGCGTTTCAGCGTCAGCCCAAGTGGTCCCCGAAAAGGACCAGCGGTGCGGCACTCCAATACGGCAGTGTACTCGCTAAGTAATGCAGTGTCCTGATTTTCAAGAAGCACAAGATTCAATCTTATACCTTTATTTGTTGACGAGAATAATTCACTCATTTTCGCATGTCGGAAGGGCACAACATCCGCGGCATTGGCGAAGGATGCGGGCGAATCAGCCAGGAGGCCGCTCTGCATTGTTTGTCGTTGTAGATGGTCAGCGTTGGAATGATATTCCCACGCAAAAAGAGATTGATCATCCGAGTGCTTCATGATTTCTTCTTGAAGTCTCTTGAACGCTTTTTTGCCCTCGCCATACAACAGAGGCATGTGAACGTCGAAGATCCCAAGTAGTGAATATGCCACGTCCTCGACTCGTGTCACTTCCCGGCCAGCCGCCCAAGACATTCTTGCAGCTACGCTCGTTAACGGCAAGTAAGCGCCTCCCAGGATATGGACGGGTATCCTAGTGGCACGTGAGATGGCAGTTGATAAGGTCTTCTTCGTGCCAATGCAGGTCCAGTCTTGAGAGTAGAACTCAACGATTCTGGAAGCTAAAAGCTCTTGCAACTTCATGTCTGCGTCAGCCCCGATTTACTTTACAATGGAAGAAGTGCGAACTGACTGTCCATCCTCGCGTGAACCATCTGCATCGTTCGAAGTCGATGTTCGTCGCATCATCTTCGCTCGAGGATGACGCCAGGTTGCTTGAGTCCATATCGGCCAGATAGGCGTAACATTTCTTTGCTTTCTTGTAGTAATTGAACATGGAGTTGATATTTTCAGAGAGTTCGGCGCTACTAGATTTATCGATGCAGCAGGTATCTACCCAAGCCCAGTGCAGTCCATCACGAAGCGCTTGAGTGCAGCAGTTCATGATTTTAGCGTAACCTGGACGATCCTTCATTTCTGGAGAAAGGGTCTGAACTTCGTGAAAAGAGATCTCGGATTTGGTGGGGCCCCAGGTATGGGAGAGTATAGCATAGGGAGGGATGTCTTTGCCTGTGAATTCCTCGAGACCCAGAGTTTCGGCATTGATGAGACGCATACTTTCGAGTCGCTTGTTGTGGACGATATTATGAAAAGTTACTCAACCATCGAATAGAAGCTGTTGAGATTGAGCCCTCGTAAAACCATGATGTGGACCAAGGAATTCACGTTTGAGGACTTGTTGACAAGTTGATGATGTAGAGCAAGTGGTGAGTGAATGAGGAACTGATATATGGTGGAATCGCGGTCTCAGTCATGCTCAGAGATACGCTGGGTTTCAGGTTACTGAAAGCAATGAGGCCCAACGACAGCGAAGAGACCCTCCCCACCATCCCGGCATCGCCGCCACCGTGACAAAGAGAGCGGCTCTACCACTACCCAAATACCGAACACGAGAAGAAGGCATCATAACACGTCCAATATCAAATGCTATGGTCTCACGACTCCCTCAGTATGCGAACAAGCATCTCAAGAACTGATATACTGAGATTTAATGAGCCTCGTCTCAACCAATCCTGGGCGGAGTCTCGGAAGATCACACACACATAGGCAATGGCTGAGGCAAGGCAAGCAAATTGACTAGATTGTTAAAGACTGCTGTACACGAGAAACGCGCAGCCGCCTTTTCTCTGCACTTACATGCATGGGACCAACCCGAAAGCTATCTGGTTCCGCCTCTGAAACACCTCTCCAGATGATTTCATCAACCTCTTCTACTAGTGTTCAGAGGCCTCGATGGGAGGTTCCAAATATCGAGAATCTATTTCGCAATTGTTCTCGTGGCCACTCCAGCCATTGAATCTATTGCTCGTCGAGGAAGTTCAAGATGCCTTCCACAGCACGGTCCGTCCACCCTCTGAGATACCACTTATCATCCCAAGGAGCGGATAGGATCGCGAAATGGGCAAACAGCACCAACGCTCCGCTGTCCGATTCTCTCAGGAGCGTCATGTAATCCTGGGACACCAACCCTGCCCATTTCCAAGCGATGCCGGGATCATGGCCAGGGTCGTTCACTACCAAGCCAATGACCTCACCAAACATCTCTTCAAGGGTTTCCAAGGCCTCAAGAAGCGTTTCTCGACCATTTCCAGCTGTATACATGATTGTGATCATCTCTTTGATAATGCTGAATTGGCCCGAGATGGAGTTTGGGACGATTGCTGACCCTCTTTGAGGTGGGTATCTTGTGGTTAAGAGTGTGCTTAATGGACCAGACATCAGCCAATCCGAGGCTACGCCAACGACCTCACCTGTCCCTCGGATCATTACCAAAGGTTCAACGATATCTGCAATCGACAGAGCCTGCCCATCAGGTACGATCGTTCCATAACTCGAGAAAGCCAAGCTTGTGGCCGAAATGAGAACTGCAGTTGCGAAGAGCGCATGGCAGTTGTTCTCGGAAAGAGCTGGAATCTCAGCACGATACCGCGAAAGTGCCATATTCTGACGACCCAAAGCGATTGGAGCCCATAATGGCCGCTCGTGTGGTCTGAAAGACGCGAGGTGGAGTGCGGACATTCCTTCATCGTCATTTTAGCCAGATACAGTTGAAGTTCGGTTCTGACTGAACCTACCCAATAAGCCTTGCATCAAGAGCGGCCACTGTAAAGCGATCTCTGGAATAGCAGACTTCCAAATATGGCGCATCTCATCGTTGTTCACAAATGATGTAGCAGTGCTGGTGCTGTAATGATGCATTAGGTACACTAGCGGTGTCGTTTCCTGCCCCGCCGGTGATTAGTTTGTGTCTGCAGAATAGGGGGTCCATCTTACTTCGTTCAATTCAGGACCTCTGCAATTTGCACATTTCTTCAATTTCCGTATAGACTTTGGCGTAAGGAGGTCGCAGGCCTCCCCGCGACGAACGCAATGAGAGCAAGGTGCTTTTTCATCGCACTGTAATAGAGTCATTTATACACTCGTTGACCACTTTTAGGACATGTCCATGAAAGAGTCTTGTTGCTTACCTTGAATCTGCGATTTCTACAATGAGTGCACCCATCCCTACTCTTTTGGTGGCCCTGTTGCTTAAATTTTTGTGAGACCATATTTTCAGCCTTGTCGAAGCAGGAAGGATTGGAGTTGCTTCGGTCTCGGAGCGAAGTACAGGACATGAATATTATTCACCTTTGTGGCTTCCGAAGTGAGTGCGGCGTTTCATCATTTATCTGAAGCGCAAACGTGCTTAGTTGATTCTTTGTTGCATGGTCGCTTCGTTCCACGGGAAGCAGATTGTCCACTGATTTCTCGCTTCGGGAACAGAACTTTACACCACAGCTGTGTTGAGTGTCAACCGCTTCTAGTCTATAGAACACAACTGCAGGTCTAACTGATGTTCCAAAATCGTATGCTATCAGTCCAATTTGAATGTAAACGTATTTCAGGCCAAGCCCGCTCAAACGTGCTATATAGGCGAGCGAATTCTTGTTCAATTATGCGTGGGCCAGAGGGTTTTTTACTACACTTGATCTAGGTACTGTTGTGTGCACATGATCGTTTCTCGTCGCAGCTCGCCACGCAGCGTTTATGTTTTGCAGACCAACTAATGCAAGGTGTAGGCGTGAGCAAGCTGGAGGAGCTGAAGCTGAGGAAATGGGTCTTGTGATGTTCAGTTTTGCGGCGACGAGTGCTGGAACCCCTACTTCCTCTTCCAGCCGTGGCATGTTGGAAGCATTGTCTGGATTTGGAAGTGCGCTCATGCCGTCGTTTCTGAAAGATTCGCCTGCGCCAAATGTTAGCTGAGTAGTTCACCCTTCTTGATCAGCATTGGCATCTCATGTACCAGTCCTTCGGCCATGATGATAGAATTAAGGGCTGATCGATCCTTTTTGAGCCTGTATACTGTATCGTTTGCACTAGAACAGCAATTCCAGTCAAATTCTTTTCTTAACGAACATGACGATGCATTATACATGCGAGATTTATAAGCATGGTGTACTTATCGAGGAGACTCGATTCGGCATGTTTGAAGAATCCGACGCGGCGGTAAAATACCTCACCAGCAGGGAGCAAGGCCAAACCCTGGATAACTCCGAACGGCAGCACAGTGACCACTTCGAACTCTTCCGTTATGCATCCCAATGAAAGTGACTTCTCTGTTCTCAATTCGCGGTTCTTCCATATCAGTCGTCACACCTTCGATATGGCCACTATATCTTCAACTCGGAAGGGGCAGATCTTTTAGACCAAATATCCGACAGACTCCCGTCAACTCCAAGTAGCCAGCAGATACGCCACCGTAAGGGTTGTTCACGAAACGTAGTGTCACCTTATATCGACCGAAACCATAGTATCGAAGAGGTTCCGAGCTATAGAAACTCTTTGTTAACACTGCTGCATTAATGGAGACCTAACTTCAAGATGGGGTGCGATATTCCTCCTGTTATGTTGCGCGCCAAATGTGATAAGTTTTGCCATTGAAGCTCCGCTAGCAAATACTCCTCCCGAAGCCCTGCGAGGTAGCGGCCATGGACGTATTTACTAACTTCTCTTGCAAATACCAATATAGTGGTAGCTTGTCACCTCCACTCGAGAGAAGTCCCAAACTGTACAATTGCCCCACAGCATGACAGAATGGTGCAGGATGCTCGTACAAGCTAGTGTCGACGGCCCGGGGCTTAATGGCCATAGTTAATTTGAGGTACTTCGCTGATGGCACATGTAGCATGTCCTTGCAAACTATTCCAACCATGTCATGAGCAAAAACGAGCAGGTGACGAGACATTACATGCTCCTGAGGCGTCCAAGCTCTTGCGTTGATAGGATCGCGCTCTTCATAGTACAAAGTTTTGGGTCGGAAATTGGCTTTTAAAGATTTCTGCTCCGGGGCTTCGATAGAAGTGGCTCAAGGATGGTTTGCATAGTTTGACCAGATCAGACACGATCAAAGAGCTGTCCCACGCTGAAATTGTGACAGCGGCGACGAGTGTGACGGCTGAATCTGGTACACGGCGTACATTTTCGACACCTCGGCCTCTCGGTCTTCAGAATCATCCTGTATTATATAGCTGAAGAGATATATGTGAGAGACCGAAGGATGGACGAAAGATGGACGAAAATATATGGAGCACGGATGGCTTATCGTAATCTAGCCTTATACGAGTTATGCCAGCTGCAAGTGCATCGCTATATTCGAGATTCAGAGTCTAGTCTGAACTTGGGCCTAAGGTTAATGTGAGGAATATTGGTGGATTTACAGAGCGTCAACCCGGAGATACCTATATCCCAAATGACTCGTCAGTGAAATGGCCTCATTTATTGTGGCCTATAAGCTTTCGACATCCAAGCATTCCATTTCCTCGTGGAGTATTGCTGTGAGAAGCATGTAATCTTGGTCTCCGCCCTATGAGTAACTTAGAGCAGCGTACACACCTATGCAATCGCTAGAAATGGAATCTACAATTCGTGGGCCGTCAAGTGAATCGACTTCTATGAGTCGTAACGGAAAGTGGTTTACCGTGCCCAAAATTTTCTCCGGGTCAGGTGCAACATGATGAGCCTGGCATCGGTGCAAGAAACCTCGGATTTCATTGATACATTCTTCAGAAGATATGTCGAACTCGTCGTTAAGCTGAGGAAATGTAGGGCGACCAAAAGAATCTCATTTGAGTCAGTGCTGCAGAATTGCCTGTCTGCAGTAGTTACATACCTGTAGCGCTGGTGCTGAACCGGCATAAAATGAACAATTCGTCCTGCTGACACCGAACACTGGCCTCAAAGTTGCCATTCTGAGACGAACACGCAAAGCGTAGCGAGAGCTCTATATCGACACTAGGCTCCTGAATTGAGCATTCTCAAAAGTCCCTCCAGGCCACCACTTCAAAATCTTTTATGCCTGCCCCCAGACCTTCCCTCGTTATTCATTGCGATGGAATACATGCTGGTAACCAACGTGTTGCACCAAGAACAGCCCTGCCGGCGTGAAACATAGATATCTCGCGCAATTCGCGTGTAGCTGTAGGTTCCAACACTGGGGATCCGGGTCCTGACTCCAGAGTCTTGAAATCTTGGACAATAATACAAGTGGAAAGACCTTTGAAGTGCAGTGCTCGGTTGGGAGAATTACGAGGAAATGGGACTGGGACTGGCTCCATCTGGCGGCCCACGCGCTACATCAAAGGCCTAACCACCAGCGCTTACGGAAATAATTGTAGAACGCTCTAATTTGAGCATATGGAGTATCTGGCAGTGAGGCGCTGAGATGGTGGTGTTGTTGTTGTTGTTGTTGCAGCTCCTTCAAGCCAGCCTCACACGTGATACAGAAGGATTCCGAGGCAGATGAAGTTGAATAGAGAATATGCGTAATATCCTTCCAGTGCAGAAATCCACAGATACGATGGTAGTGAGGCGATGTTTGTGGTTGTTGTAGAGTCAATGGGTGATGGACCTCGACTCTTCAGCTGCCAGCAATCTTCTAGCCCCGCTATCACGATCCAATCCAATGCATCTCACTGCCTCCTCTTACACGTATATGAAGGGAAAAGAAGCTTGTAGTTGTCCTGTTCTTCATTCATTCATTCACGGGCAACCTCCTTTGTTCGGCTTCATTGGGAACAGTTCACCTGGTTGTCAAAGCTTGAAGTTCGAATGTTGAACCGTCTCCTGAACCAAGACCGAATACCCTCGAGCTTCTATCTAAGCAGTCAATAGACATCTCACAGCACCGATATACGCAATACATACATACGCGCTGCTCACGCTGCATCAGTAGCCACCATGGATTGGCAGCAATCGAACCAACCGAATCACGCAATCCCAGCGTACTCCTACTTTCCATACTATCAACAGGACTCTAATCAAGACCCTAATCAATCCAACTACAACTACGATGATGACAATGAGGGATGGGACGACGATGAGGAGAATGAAGGCTATCAGGATCAGAACGCGTACTACAGCAGTGAGCATCAGAACGCGGACAAGTATGTGGGAGGCCTTGACGGAGTGGTGAGCTTTCCAATCCATCCATCTAAGTATGCAACCACCTGACAGGTCCAAGATTGAACCAAGACCAGGCTTCGCTCCTCCATCGACCGCCCTGGCGACCTTAGAGCACGATATCCAGAACAAGGCGGCAATTCTAAAGGCGAAGCTATTGGAGAAGCGCGCAAGTAGCAGAGGAGCGAATAAGCCGGGCAAAGAAGAGGTCGCATCTGCCTTTGACAGGCCAGCTGTTGATCGTCAGGAGTCCGACTCGGCCATTGACAAGTTGGTGAGAGAAGCCCGTGCTGCTGCAGAAGCTGAGGCAAAACAGAAAGAGTCCCCATATGACGAGCTAGTTCTGAAGACCAATGTCACGGAGAATGCTGCTCCACAAGTCTCACCGGTTGCGTCAACGCCGACCTTGACTCCAACAGATACAACTATTCAAAATTCAAGTAAAGCGAGGAAAGGTGGTCAGAAGAGCTCCAAACAGGCGAAGAACGCCGCAAAGGCCGAACTACGCGCTCAACAGCTACTACAACAGCAAGAGGCTGCAGAGCAGATGTCAAAGGCCAGGTCTAATTTGCTGGCAAAGCAGAATGCAAATCAGGATCTGCAACAATCATCATGTGAGGCGGGCAATAAGTTAAAGTCGTCAGAACCGAAAGAGCTGAATTTAGAAACGAAGGGTGATATTGCAAATAACTGGCTCAAGAGTTCTGTCACAGGCACTGTCTCCCACCCGGAAATTCTTGGATCAAATACAGAGCAGAGAGACAGCCCAACAATCACCGCTGCTGTCAATTCGCGAGCAAATATGCCATCGCGTTCAGAAACTCTGCAATCGACAATTACAGTACAACAGGAGCCATCCACTGCTTTAGTCCCAGTGGCGAACAGTCCCATGCAAGCGGCGACTGAAGTTGGGCAAGGATCTGTTGCCTCTTATTCTCACCACTTCGACGATCTTGACGAGTGGCTTGAAGTTACTGGTTATCATGACAGAGGAAACAGGGAACGGACACTCTCACTGCATCGCCGGAAGGCGCAGCTCGAGCGCGAGATGGCCGACATTGATCGCGAACTGGAACATACAGTCTCATCTCGAGCTCGTTCTATTCGTGCTGGTTCTTCTGCGAGGCGAACCTCGTCAACCATCTCAGCGATGCCGCCACCTCCAGCACCCTCAGGGTTTGTCGGCACAAGTGCTCAAACAGGCCATGAGACAACTGTTGACACTCGGGCTGGGACAAAACGAGCTCGATCGCCTGAAAGGCAATCAGACTTGCAACATGCTGACAAGCATCAACGAACAAATTCTGCTAGTAATTTTGCTAAAGCGAACAGTAGTGACAGACCAAGGACTTTGTCTAATGCTTTGGAAATTCCTTTCGGGCCCAGGTAACTCAAGTTTCACAGGCTTTGCAACCACAGTCATGTTGGGTGAGCACTAACAAGCTGCAGGCGTAAAGACGTCGGTCCGGGGCTGAATATACGTGGAGCTGAAAAGGGTTCTCCCGATCATAGATTTGGTCAGGGTAAGAACAATGGCGGTCACGCTCGTGCCAGAAGCTTCAGTCCTACTGCACGTCGTAGCTCAGCTGCCCACGATCGTCCAGAATCCCAAACACTTCGTGGTCGATTTGCCACCAGAGAGCCATCACCAAAGCGCCCACTTGGCCCCGGTCACGATTCACGCTCGCCAGTACCTTCGACATGGAATGCATATCGCCCGACCGTTTATGAACCGCATAGGTCTTCTGGATTTGACCATAGCGCCTCTTACCGTGGGCGGCAGTTCAGTGGCTCACGGGGAGGCAGTGTTAGTCAGCGCCGTATGGAAGACAACGCCAACACCAGCTCTCTGGGTCTAGGTCTTCAACGAGGTGGATGTAGATATTTCATGATCAAATCCTGGAACCATGAGAATGTCCAGGTCGCTCTGAATGAAGGCACTTGGGCGACTCAGGTTCAAAATGAGGAACTGTTCGCAGAGGCTTACAAGAATTCACGCCACGTTATTTTTTTCTTCAGCATCAACAACTCCAAGGCTTTCCAAGGATATGTGAGTACCTTTCAATTTGTCATTTATACCGATCATTGTGCTAATGTTCTCACAGGCGCGAATGGAATCTCTCCCAGGAGTTGCTCCACAACCATCATGGGTGAAGAATCTTCGCTGGCCATCTAGCGCGCCATTCTATATTCGCTGGATCACAACCGCAGAGACAAGGTTCAGCCGCGTTGGACATCTTAAGAATGCATTAAATGAAGGACAAGCTGTCCTGGTAGGCCGAGATGGGCAAGAAATCGAAGAGGGATGCGGAGCAGCTCTTTGTGAAGCTATCGATGACGAGAGTAAGTGGAATGGCGGAGGTGACACCACTTTCTAGAAAGTGGTGCTTAATGAGACTGCAACATGTTTTGATTTAGTGGGGGGCAGATTTTGAAATGGCCATCACAATACCTCCACGGATCTATTTCAATCCAGAGCCCGGGGCACATTATACATACAATTCAAATTGATCAAATTTTTTACTCAAGACTCTTCGACTCACAGTTTGTCGACCGCAGTTTAACAGCGTCTGCGTTATTTTCGGCCCTTTGTGTCTGTCATTTACCTCGCCCCTCCCGCTCATACTAGATTGCGACTACTCATGCAGCTTTTGCCCTTCTGCATGAAGGCACGACATCTTGCAGCCGATACTCTCTTAGTCATGCCTATTACTATTTAGTAAGTGCTGAGCACCGGGAAGGCATATCTAGCCTTGAGTCACCTGAGAAAGGAACACAACCTATCTTCTTTCTCCCCCATGCCTTTATTTCGCCACTTAAAAGCTCCCGTCTCCCAATACGCCAGTCAAAGTATTATTTTATATCATCGACAAACACTCCACCGAACCATAGCGACTTCAAACTTAGCAATAAAAAAGCCTTCGTTCCTTCTTATTGGAATAGCTTGGGATCAATACTCGTCCATGGTTCCAGCTGAAAAGGTCGAGTCAACTATTGTTTGGGTCAAGGAGGCATTGGCGAGAGATGAGAAGAGTTTTGAGGATGCGGGGTTGGGGTATCAATTTGTAGAATTTGCGCCTGGAGAGAGTATGGGAAAATTGGAGAAGGTGCTGGGGGAAAGGAGGTGGGATGGGGTTTGTGTGTGAGTTTTATCTTTTTTGCATTGTGGTTGATCTCGTGAATCAAATTGGGTCATTTTTTATGCTTCGTGTTGTGGGCTTAGTGGGAACGACGTACTAATTTTAGGACAGGGGAGTTGGGATTAGAGTAAATAGACAGTTTACGGGATTGTTTGAGGAGTTGGTTAATACTGTTGTTGAGAAATCGGGGGGAGCGAAGCTGCTGTTTAATAGTTTGCCGGATGATACTCTGGAGGCTGTTAAGAGGGTGTTTCCTGGTGTTGGCGCATCGGTCAAGTAGAGCTTTATATTACAAGCAATGGATATATGGGATCTGAAACTTGATGAGCTATCTATCTTTGAAGAGGACGAGGATTCGAGGAAATGTTTTAATATCACGAGGCTGTTATTATCGCAATTTCCGTTTCCGTGCTAGCGCCGTTGGATCTAGTTGATGTTGGTGACCGTCGAAACGTTTTTTCATTCCTTTCTCGAACACCTTCATCAGTAGGGAAGGTCCTCCTTCGCTCTGAAAAAGACGATCGGCACGACGTGGACCACAATTGATCGTCCATCGCGTTGCGCTTTCAAGAGCTGATGTGAGATCTTCAGTAACAACGCATTAGGAATCACCAAGGAACGCGGTGAAATCGTCGTCGGTGTGCGACATAAGTACTTCCATGAAAGTTGGCAGACGAAGTTCAAGACTTTCCTCTGCATTCTCATCATCTACTGACCAAAACCCAGCCTCTTCGCTCTTCAATTGTTGCACATGTGGACCATGGCTACTTCACAGGCAAACGACATGGATCTTGACGCTGTCATCGTGGGCACCGGATTTTCAGGCATCTATCTCCTTCACACCCTACGAAAACGTGGGTTCAAGGTAAAAGCGCTCGATGCCGCTTCCCAACTCGGAGGTATCTGGAACTCGACCTATCCTGGTGCCCGAGTTGATATCGAGGTCCCGACCTATGAATTGAATATTCCTGAACTTTGGAATGATTCATCCAATGCTTTCATCTGGAAGGAGAGATTCCCAAGCAGTGAAGAGCTTCGAGCGTACTTCAAGTTCATGGACTCTCGACTCGACCTGAGCAAGGATTGCAAACTCGGTACTTGGGTTGAAAGTGCGACATGGGATGCGAAGAAACAGAAATGGGAAATCAAGACCCGAAAAGGCGAATATTTCAGCGCCAGATACTTTTTGCCATGTCTCGGGTATGCTGCGAAGCCCGTTTTTCCTTCGTTTCCCGGGCTGGAATCGTTCGAGGGTGCGCTTATACATACAGCCCAGTGGCCTAGTGAGGGCTTGGATCTAGTAGGAAAGCGTGTGGGTGTTATCGGTACTGGTGCAAGTGGTATCCAAGTTATTCAGACAATCGCTCCCATCGTGGCCAAACTGGTAGGTTGACCGAGAGTCTCTCCAATCCCAAATTTCTGATTATTGACACAGACTGTGCTCCAACGAACGCCATCTACTGCAATCCCAGTGCGGCAGCGCGAGTTGACCAGCGAAGAAGTCACCAAGTCGTCCACCGACGAAAAGAGGGCGTTCTTGGAGCAGCGCTCATCTTTCTGGGACGGCTCACCGGCCTCAATGATCAGCAGGTCCGCCCAGGATGACACTCCCGAGCAACGGGATATTGTGTTCAAACGACTGTGGAACGAAGGTGGCTTCTCATTTTGGACTTCGAATTATTTCGACCTCTTCACGGACAAGACCTCTAATAGCATGATTTATGCATGGTGGAGACAACAAATCCACAAGCGCTTGCCAAATGCTCGAGTTCAAGAGATTCTAGCTCCCCAAGCGCCAGCATATGCGTTCGGCACGAAACGCGTTCCACTCGAACAAGACTACTACGAAGCCTTCAACTTGGATCATGTTCATCTTGTGAGCCTCCAGGATGAGCCCATCGAGAGAGCAACGCCAGAAGGCCTTCTCATGCGTTCTGGCAATTCTTATGACTTCGAAGTTCTCGTCATGGCTACTGGTTTCGAAATCGGCACCGGAGGGATGAACCAAATAGATATCCGAGGACGCGATGGAGTGAAGTTATCAGACAGATGGTCAGACAGGACAAGAACATATCTCGGCATGGCAGTCAACGGGTTTCCAAACATGCTATTCAGTTACGGCCCACAATCGCCAGCCAATGTATGCAACGGGCCAGTCTGTGCTGAGATCCAGGGCAACTGGATTGCAGCCGCAATGGAAAACCTGCAAGCGACCGGCAGAAGTGTCATTGAGGCTATGCCCTTGGCAGAGGAAGAGTACGTGGAGCTTGTTACGGGTCTGCTGAAAGGTTCTCTGTTTGAGGAAACCAAGAGCTATCTTCACGCGGACAACATATCGCGTAAAGAGGGTCAGAGAAGGGAACCGGTCTTCTGGATGGGAGGCGTTCCTGGATACGTCGAGAGGATACAGCAAGAGGCAAAAAATGGGTTTAGGGGCTTTGCAATCTCGTAAAATCTGTGAGGCAGAAAGATAACAGACTTGAGGGGGCAACAGAAGAAAACATGGGCTGTCGTGCGTCAACGACTAGAGCCCAAGTATCTGTCGACTGGGAAGAATTCCATCAGGTGGATGAAGGTTACGAAAATATCAAGCAAAAGCAACCACAATAGCTAGGAATCGAATTCCTTCTATGCGCCATTGAGCATGATACACTAATCCAAAGCTTATTCATAGGCAAGCGAAAAGGCTAGTCATTTGGCATGATACCATCGCCATGGAGATGTGTACAACAGACTTGTGAAAGTTCGGCATATTAAATATACAGTATGAACTCTCCTTCATTAACGGGTTTTGCCTCAAGATAGCGACACTCGCGGGTAAAGCCGTAGTTCTGCAAGACACCTAGATCACTCGTATCACATCAGCCAAGACCGTAATGCACTTTCTTCTGATAATTCACTCTCAAATTAATATCCATCGTCCCATTTTTTAGTCTCAATAACTTGGCTTATCCGTATTGCGCCTGATAGCACCTTTAATCTCAACGTCAATCTATTTTGCCCGCTAACTACCCAGCTCTCGCCACGGTCCAAACAACAAATACGAAAAATGATTCGACACATGGACATGGCCGACAGAAGATACGTCTAATCTTAGAACCTTTGGCCTGACAAACAATCAATTGGTTCTGGAGGTGGGAGCTGGACTCATTCTGATTGATTGCTGCAAATGGCACGAGCCAGGAATGACACAACGAGCTAGCTGACCATATTTTAGCGTTCCTGGTTTTTTAGGATGAGAAAGAGCTTGGACTGATCTGCGTTGGCTATAGAAAGATGTTTATATCCAACCCTCTGCGCCCAACTCTCCATCATCATCTAAATCACCACTCGTCAAAATGAAGCTCACCACAACCCTTCTCACCTTCCTCCCCATCCTCGCGTCCGCGAATCCAACAAACCAACTCCCAACCACCGCTTTAGCCCCCTCCTTCGTTCAAGTCGAAAATGTCCAAGCAGCAGGAACAGGCTGTCCCCCGGGCTCCCTCGACCTCTCCGTAAACAACAACGGAAACCAAATCGGCCTCTCATTTGGCCAATTCGTAGCCTTCTCTCCTACCGATCTCAACTCGAATAAACGTCGTTTCTGCCAGGTCAATTTCAAGGTCAGGTATCCACCTGGTTGGGCCTTGACTGTCGCGAGCACGAATTTTGAGGGTTATATTGGGATTGATGGGGGTCTAAGGGCGGAGCTTGTTAGCAGTTATTATTTTGGTGGGTCGAGCAATGGGGGAAATGATGTGAGTTTTGTACTAAAGTGATAATGGTTTGTGGCATGCTGATTTTGTTTTCTTTTAGCCTTCTTCGAAGTTGTCGGTGCAAGGACCTTATTACCAAGACTACAATGTTGTTAGTGGTATTGGTGCGCAGTTGTGGTCGCCGTGCGGTCAGGATGTTATTCTTAATTTGAAGACTGATATTCGTTTGATTGGGGACGGAGCGGGGGTTATCAGTACTGAACGACAGAAATCCCGGTTCTTCAACTTAGTCAATTTGGATTGGAGACAATGTTAGTAAAGGGACAAGAAAAGGTGAAAGGAGATGTTTGGAATGGAAAAGCCATTTTGAGGTAGGGAAAAGCACCCCAATTACTTGTATATAGCACATTTCTAAACCCTGTCTATCCAATGCGCATTACCTACTATTCAGCAGGAGCGCCTAGACCCTTTGGCAGACCTTGACTGG
Organism: Venturiaceae sp. KMAF11; assembly: GCA_023078705.1. Lineage (NCBI taxonomy): Eukaryota > Fungi > Ascomycota > Dothideomycetes > Venturiales > Venturiaceae > Venturiaceae sp. KMAF11. The sequence goes on along the minus strand of JALGOQ010000007.1, from coordinate 1,284,633 downwards.
GGCCGGATCGTGCTGTGATTTGGTTAGTATTGCAATGGAAAGATGAGTTCGGAGTAGGTGCTCGCCCATGATAACATCAATGGCATCATTACTAGCTTCGTACTTTCCACAGTCCGCATCATATTCCTCAGCTTTACCAAATGTTGCGCCCGCTCCTCCTTCGAACCCAAACTTGATCAAGGTGTCTTTCTTTGGATCATACAAGGGGTATCCGAGTTTCGCAAGACCATTTTCAGGATCTTTTGCGAACGTGGCCCAAGCAGTCATCATCTCCTTGGTCAGTGCAGCTTCTGTAGGAGTGTCGGTGCTAGGAGCATTGATCTTTTCTATGGCCTTTGGAGTACCGAAGACGAGTGGTAATTCAGATCCATGGTATGCGCCTTCGCCTGGAATATGTCTGTTATTGTCGAAATCCCCAAAGAACCGGTATCGCCAAATAGGCACTTTATGGTCGAACCTCGCTTTCGCGCTTTTCAGGGCGACGCAAGTGAAGCAGCGGTTCATGGCTTGTACATCCGCGGCCGACATGCCGGATCTCATCAGTTTGAAGAATCCACCCTCGTTGTTCGTGTTACCAGTGAAAACAGGTCTCTTCGCGAATAGTCCGGCCTTGGCTCGCGCATCATAGTCTTTGAAGATAATTTCTTCATCGAATGTTGGTCCAAAGCTCAATTTCGGGGCCCGTGGTCCAGTGGGAACCTGCTTCATGATGTCTTTCCAAGGTTTGCCTCTCATACAGTCCACGGTCTTCTCACCCGCCTCTGCACCGCCACATCCGGCTTTACTCGAGACGTTGTACCAAAAGCTGAGATTACTGTCGTCGGCAATACCACGCGTCCAGACAGATCCAGACTGTGGGATGAAAGCATTGATTATGGGATCCCTCTCGTATGCAAAAGCATAGTAGTCTGTTGCTCCTCCACCTGCACTCTCGCCCATCAAAGTGATTCTTTTCGGATCACCCCCAAAGGCGGCAATATTGTCACGGACCCATTCGATCGAGGCGCGAATATCTCTCATCCCGAGATTTTGATGTTTGAGTCCTGGAGCACCAGAAAAGCCGAATACATTGATGCGGTAGTTCATGCTTACGACTACAACGTCCTGCTGGTTGGCGAGGGGTGATCCAATCAGATATCGGGTGTTGCTGCTTCCTGAATTGAATCCACCTCCATATATGGATACCATTACAGCTTTGGATTTTTCGCCAGTCTGAGGTTTGGTCCAAATGTTCAAGGTTAGGCAGTCTTCGTCCATGCTCGCAGCATTGCCTTGCGGACAACTCCTGTCTTGAAATCAGTCTGAGTAGTATAGGAACAATTCTGTAACGTACGGGCCCTAGATGATGTTAGCAACTATCAATATAAAGTGATGCTGCTTTTTCTCACAAATTTGTTTGCCAGAATGGGACCAGTGGGTTTGAATGGCTGAGGAGCAAGCCATCTAAGACTTCCAACTGGAGGAGCCGCATAAGGTATTGACAAGTATTCTGATACCTGCTCATTGCCGACATAATTGGCAGGTCGTCCCGTGATCTCTCCACTTGTTGTATTGACGGCTTGGCCGACCTGCCAAGGACGGTCATTTACAGCCCCAACCGCCTTGAATGAGATGGTGACCAGGCTGAAGAGCAGTAGAGACTGCATCACGAACATGAGAGAAGAAATCCTCAAGATTCATCGCCTTGAAATGCGGCTCCGAAATGCAGTACCTTTAAACATGTTCGAGATGTTCGACCTTCGAAGGCAGGGATCTCGCCATATTTTAATTATATGGATGAGCCAGTACCTTGATATTGACCGAGAACGAGCGCTCTGGCAAAAAAGCATTCATTCCTAATTCTGCTGATGGTGTATAAATGTTGAAAGCATGATCGGCTACCAGCTTCCGGCTCATTCAGACAGAACAAAATACGTGGTCTGCGCTACGTTCGTTCTCGCAAAGGTTAAACGTGCGCATTCTGAGGGGCCGAGGCCATGATGCTGTGATATACTTGGAGAGTTTTCCTTGTGGGAGAGCTATCGGTGTGGTGCTAGTGTCGGCTGATTGAGATAAATTGATTGGCTTCCGAGGAATTTCCGACCTGTCCAACCATTTTCCGAACAAGCGGCCATGGCGAGGTACCAGTGATACTATTCTAGCTAATAGAACGAGCCTTCGTGTTGTTTAGAATAGGTTAGTCTTCTGGATATTCCGCGGAACACGACTGTGAGCTTTGTTGATACAGACACAGATGCACCAAAGCTGAATGGACATCTGATCCATCCACAGTAGCATCTGAAAGGCCCGGCAATACCGTTTCCACAGGAGGCCTTCTACTGTGATGAAAATGTTCTGGCGATTGTTGCTGTTTCGAGGCCATGTTGGAGTCGCGTTCCTAGAAGCAGCAACCTCACAAGCCGAGCTGCTAGTCCGAAAAGCAGCACACGCGACGACGAGATCATTTCTCATCATTGTTCTCTTTTCTAGATCTAGAGCCCAACACCAACAATTCAATCGGATTCCTCTCCAGCTTCCAACTTGAAATGATGAATCGACATGAGTGCTCCTTTCGCGGTTCAGACGGACAGATCTGGATTAGTCTCGACGCATGTCAGATTTTATGCACCCTCTTTAGTCACCTAATCGGACTCAAATAGCATCTTCCAAGCTGAAGTTGTTTGGCGTTCAAAGATTGGAACGATCTGACCATTGAGATAGAGACATTTCAGCCCATTCAGCCCCACCCTGCCAAGAAATTTGGAAGCGTTCGAAGCTCAAATCTGAAGCTGGGTGAACGTCCTCCGCAATAAAGCTGACCTCTTCCTTTGAACGTCTTTTTACCCTTTTCACTCCCTAATCTTGATACCGTTCGCTGCCTTTGTTCTCAGATCGTCGACTCAAAATGACGTGGCTGGTGGCAGATCTGGCCGCGGTGGCAAGATTCACCGGCATAGCTTCGTCAGGAATATTTGCTGGTAAGCAATACTACTATTGTGCCTGTATAGCATTCAGTACTGATTTTTGTAACAAGGATACACGTGGTCGCTCTCAGACGCTGCGGTACCGGCGATTCTGGCGGCAAAGGATGAAGCAACCATGGCTCATCAGTGGAGAATCCAATACGTGCGAGGGTTTATTGTATGTGTTTTTCGATGACACATTCTGTGTACCAAACCCGAGGACTCTGGGGTCTAACCGAAGCAGCTCGCAGTACCCGCCACCATCATTAATCTTCTGAGTTGGGGCATTCTTGCCTACACAGGTAAGTAAATGCCCTTTACATTAACCTTTTGATTGACACGATGTTGGATAGCCAAAACCTCATTGGCTCGCCAGCTTTACACGACGGCAGCTGTGACTACGGGCTCAGGAACAGTCTTCGCCTGGACTGCACTACGGCATATCAATGGCGCCTTATCAATCCGATCTGCGAAGGTTGCTGGACCTTGGACAGGAGTTGGCACATTGCCTTTGACGTATAGCTCGAAAGAAAAGCGATCCATAGCTACAGAGCAGAAGTACAGCACCGCTGAGTTGGTGGTAAAGTGGAAGGACTACAATCTAGCCAGGTCTGTCATCTTGATTATGGGCACTCTCATTGGGGCATTTACGCTAGCTTTAGAATCTTGACTTGAGCTCCCCTTGGATCCTAATTATAGTAAGAGCATGGAAGGATGGACTTCGTGATATAGTCACAAACAGGTCGCGTTGGAGGAGTGTATCGAGGTTGAGAGGGAAGAACTGCCAGTAATACAGTGGACAAGAGCCTTATGACCAATGAGTTCGAGATGAACATGATAACTATTATCCATTCTCTATTTCATCTTGACTACTACGAACACTATTGTGGCTGGAAGACTGACGTGGAATGACAAATAACACCAAAAACAGGGAATAGGTTGATAGGCGTGTAAAGTTGGTTGCATGTCTGAATGAGACATGCCTTAACTTCTGAGGAGCCTCTTTGAAATCTACAAGGGTGGCTCATAGAAGCATCTCCAGGTGTTAAAAGCTGTATGAAGTTTTCCGGCGATCATTTCTTGAGGATATGCCAGGATTTCACCACTCTATACATTCGCACCCTCTCTAAAGGTAGGTACAGTTGGCTCAATTTCCTGGCTGAAGGGTTTTCATCAACTGCCCATCTTCCCGACTCCACTTGTAACACTTTTTTGACGAATGTCCCCATGCTCCATCATACACCTCACAAGAATTCCACCATTTCACCGAATCGCCTGCCCATCTGCGATAAAATGGAGACGTAAACCCGCATTCGCAAATCCAAAATGCAAAACCACGATTCCCTACAGTAGTTGCTATGATGTTGGTTTTCTCGTAAAACCAGTCGGAACGACAACTGCCAGAGTCCCAGTCGTAGAGACCCAGCTCCTGAAAGCCGACCAAAGGGGCGTCTGCGAAGAAGGTGCTCATCCCAGTCAAAATAACCTCATTGTTGAAGAAGTAAGTGCATTCTGAAATTTGGAGTTGCTGAAGGTTTGGTGGAATGGCTTTCCCCAAATGTTTCATTACCGAAGCTACCCATTCGGGGTAAATTTGGCCAAACAAGAACACGGCAGAGATCCTCAGGAATTGGAGGTTGGTGAAAGCGGCGAAGAGCATTGGCCGAAATATTGTAAAAGATACCTCCGGTGTTTGCCAATAACACGGAAACGTGAGAGACAGATATTTCAAATCCTGTTTTGTGGCTTTGAGGGCCGTAGGAATGGAGTCTATGATCGCACTGTCCCAATGATCGTATCTGAGAGGTGGATCTCTCAGCTCGTATGTGAATGTTGTGAGTTTTTTACAACCTCGTACGAGTTGTGTGAGCGCTGAAGGAAGCAGGGCGCAATGTCGTAGCTCGATTTCCGCCACGGACAATGAGCGCTCTTTGAAAGGGAGCCGACAGGCTGACGAATCGGTAGCTTCGTAGCCAACGCCAAAGAAATGGATACGTTTGAGGGAGGGACAAGATACCCCAGCACCAACCCACATTGGATGCAAGTGGTTTCGAGGGCCTTTGATGCTGAACTCTTCGAGGAATGGGAACATACGGTCTTTGGGTCTCACCTGCCACCCACCAAACACATCCAACAAAGAGTGGGGATTATTTCGGAACTTTGCGGACCATCTGGTGAAGAGGTCACGTAGCCAAAAAGTGTCGTAAGGAAGTTCCAAGACCAAACGACGGAGATAAGGCAATCTGGTCAGAAGTAAAGCTAAAGTGGCATCTTCCCCTTCATGGCTTTGGATCTGCCTCTCGAATGCGTAGTATCGTTGTTCACCCTTCGCGTATTCTGTGATTGCGTTTTTGAGGTCAGGGTCGGACCAAGCATTTGGAGGAAAATGGCTTCGAGGAGTGTCTTCGACAATGTTAGTTCTTGACCAATAGCACCATTCGCCGAGCCAGCTATGGAGGGCAAAGCCTCGCACTAATTTGGCTAGGTGAGGTTTCTTGATGATCGTCCAGGTGAAAGGTCGCAGTTGTCTGAAGCCGGTTTTCTTGTGTTGCGCGGTCAAAGAGGGATTGGTGTATAGCACTTCCAAAGCACTCTTTTGTAGGCGACGAGACACCACAGCAAGGCGAGCCACGGTTGCTTGATCCTCGATTGACTCTATGATCTTGATTTTAAGCTCGTTTGGAAGCGACTCCAAAGACGTTGTGGGATAGAAAACCTTCATGTCAGTGACGTGTAACCGACGAGACACAGTAGCAAGTCGAGCCACGGATGCTTGACCTTCGATTGACTCTACGATCTTCATTTTGAGCTCGTTTGGAAGCGACTCCAAGGTCGTCTTGGGTGGAGTCGTGGCAGTCATCGTAAAAGGTGTTCAGAATGTTGCAAAAACCTGAGCAATAAGTCGAAGCATCTTAGGTTTTCAAACTTTAAAACACACCTCTAAATCGAGTTCAAAAGCTTCAGGTTTCTGGTAATCCTTTAGAGAAAATTGACAGAAACTCCCAAGGTTCTATCTCGATTATGGCAATTCTTCGCATTAAAAGCCCTACCTTTCGACCCTCTGTTATAATTCGCTGCCACAGTGTTATCGAGTTTGGTATGTTGATGGTTCCCAAACATGAACTGTTGCCTAAGAACACGTCGAGGACGAGTCATTGATACTACCCTTGCTTCCACTTTTGAGGAAAACGTAATACCATACATAAGTATTTGTGCCACAAGAGATAGAAAAATAATTAATACACACTAGAAGTGAGCATACTGATATAAAACTCGCTCAACAAAAATGAAGAAATCGAAAATGTCATGGCATCGTGCGTGATTCGTCCAAAAATTGCTTCCCACATGTCTTCATACCTCCGTTATTCTCCTTCCCAGCCTTGTCATCCGGCTCCTGCAACATGTATCGGTAAGTGGTGGCGATCGTCTTACCCTGATACCCAAGTCGTCGGTCGGCAGTCGTCGGCCGTCGTCCTTTAGATCACTGAGCGTCCATACAGTTTCCCCTTTCCTCATTATGATTCAAAATTCCTCCAAAAAGTGGTTCATTCAAACACACTCCTCGGCTTTTCAGCTGTACCCAGTCACCGTCACAGCTTTCGTTGCCAATGTTTCTATCCTCTTTGCATACAATGTCATGGTGTGACACAGCGGATCGCCATAAACGACCTCCCTTAACATTTCATCGCTAACTTGACACGCCTCAATGTCATCGGAACTCTGACTCTCATACCTCTCTCTCAGCAGAATGACTCTTCCACCGAGACTAAGAGTCGAAGATGGCACATCCCACATGGGTGCCGGATTCGAGGTCTGCATCGAGCTTGCTTGAGCGGCCAACTTTAGTCTGCTCTTTTTACTTCTGAGGACTCCCGGGACGACGCTCTGCATGATAGCGCATGGGGTATCAGGGGTCGGGGTGACGTAGAGTTTTAGCAGAGAACGGACGATGGCTCTGTCCGCTCTCACGACTGGGTCGCCTTCGTTGGCGAATGCGAAAAAAAGACTTTTGCGATGTCTGCTCGCTGTGGACTTTTGAAGTGGAAGTAGTGTAACCGGCGGAGCACCAAATGTGATGCAGTGCACACGTTTGAAGAATCCCGTCAGGTATGTCAGCTCGCTGTCTACTGTCTCTGACAACATATGCGCATAAAGCAGCTGTGCAACTGCTCCTCCTGCGCTGTGTCCAGTGATGAGCAGACTGGCGGCACTTCTGGATGGGTCTTCTTGGAGTAGTTTCTTTAGTCGTGCTGCCACAGGCGCGATCATAAACCGTGCCACACAGAGAAATCCAGAGTGGCACAAGTTACCAGTGTCGTCTAGAAAATCTGTCGGAGCAATAGGAGCTTGTGCGAAATTCACAGCCCAGTCCATGAACGTTTGGGTTCCTCTGACAGCAAAGACAATGGTATTCATGTCGTCGACAGGCATAGATTTAAGTACCATGGCTTTCGTCCCGTGAATGATTGATGCTTTGACGTGGTCTTCGCGTTCGCTCTTTTTAGGCTTGTCATATACTCGCAATGAGTATTGTGAGGCCAAACACAAAAGCGGATATGTTGGCATGTAAAGCTTCAGTGGCGGCAGATATGGCGGCAGTCTTGAATTACTGTAAGACCATACTTTCGAAAAATGATTCGTGCTGTTGGAGGAGCTGGATGTTGGGACAGATAGGGTTTGGCTGGTGTTTCTTGAAGCATCCCTATAAACTTCCTGGGACTCATGAATCCCTGCGACATGGTTAGCCTTGAAGCTCAACATTTTGATCGCTAACTACTCACTCAGATCTCGTTCATCTCCACTGAACTTTTCCTCATCCATGCACGTGATGACGGTGTCTAATTTCGAGGACAAGCGGTCATACAATGCCGCTCCCTGATTGAGGTATTGGGTACCACTTTGGTTGAACATGGCATTCAAATTGGTGACGGACTTCGATGCTTTGTGTAGTCCGCCTGTCACTGCAGATGGCAGATGCAGTAGCGACTGCTGATTCGACGATTGACTCTGAGTTGGGTAAACAGGGTTTGGTAGATTTGATGGTGCTGTCCAGTGAGCCACATGTCCAGCAGGAGGCCCATACGACTCAGGCCCATAAGGTGAGGCTACATTTTGAGGCGGCCTCATAGCAAGATTTGGCCGAGAAACTGAGGCATGTGGATTTCCATATGGATCCCCATATGGATGCCCATATGGACTCTCTTGCGCTCCGTTCCATGGCCGACTCAATGGCGGCGGTTGATGTTGTTGGGCAGGCCGTGGACCAGAAGATGGTCTTTGAAGGTTTACAGTCGATGCAGAATAGTTGGATGCATAGCCGTTGGACGAAGCTGGTCGCGAACTAGGTCTTCCCTCCTTCCGCTTCTTGGTGTGCGAGCTCCCAAAGGACCAAAACGTCATTTTGGAGTCGCAGCCCTGGCGGTTTCTTGGACTCGCCGCTCTCAGTGAATTTACATCCCAGATGGAAGTACAGTGCGGGGGGCGGAGTCAAGCCCGGTCTTTCCCTGGTACAGACAGCGGCAACCAAGATGATAGACTAACGTAGTGGGCTTGTCCGGACAGGTCGTCTCGCGATTCCAAATTTTCTGTAGGCTCCAGGAGGGGATGTTGTTGTAGAGAAGAGGACAAGGCTCGTCGAAGAGGAAAGAATCGCAGTCGTGAGCGTTTTGCGAACGACTGACTTGACACAGCCACTCTGCATTAGTGGATGGAAAATACCGCGCTGATAGGCTTATATGCTTGCATAAACCTAGGGCTTGCATATCTTTATTTTTGTCCTTAGCTGATCGACTGGTTCTCCAAGAACGGCCAAGCGCTGAGATAATTGGCATGTGAGCTTCGTCATAAGGGGTATATTCCACCTCTTAATCACACGCTTCCTCGCCCTGAGAGTTGTTCGGAAATCATCGAAAAGTGCTCCATACTGCACAATCGCGTCGAGCCAAATCTGTCACGTCAGCAGCCTGGGATTCGAGTTTCTATTAACCGATCTAGATACCTCTGAGCCTCTTTGATAGTAGCTTAACTTCTGGCAAATTTCTTTTGACATTGCCAAGAATGTATCGCCCTCGATGTGAATTGGAATAATATGTACTTGACATCACCCTCTGTTCAATTGCACGGAGTTCAAGAACCCTGGAATAAATGGCTAAACATCTGTTGCTAGGTATAGAGCAGAATGAAACGCTGGTATGAATTATGGCCAAGATGCCAAAATCGTTGCAAAGTGGGAATAAAAGAAAAAGCCGAAGCCAACGACACACCACCATCCCTCCCTCTCCCTCATCCTCATGACTAGATCAACCCCTTTCCTCATCCCCCAACAGGCCGATCACTTCCCCGTCCTCACCTTCAGCCTCGACATCGGCCAGATTGCGAGTCCCCCAGGCAATATCATAGAAAGTGAGTAGAGCCCACAACTTGATCAAAGAGTGATAATATCCAAACAGAATCTGTCCAGGAAAGAAAACAATATCACCAGGATGCCGCTTAAAATGAGGCACAATCTTCACTGCCTTCGAAGCTACAACCCAAATCGCCAACAGCGCAAAATTAGTCGCAGTAGCCCACTTACTAGAATACAGGAAATAGACGAGCCCTGCGTCAGTGAAGAGTGCAAAGTTGAATAAACTGGTGATATAGACGGCGTAGACACACCAAGGCTGGGCTGTCCAAACAGTACGATCGGTAAATAAAGAACAAGGATTACTTCTCCAAGTCGTCCTCACCCATCGCATACACTGGCCCAAGAATTTGGGGTATTCACCCAGTGTAGTCTCAATAGTGGCATCCTCACAATTCTGAAAAGCGAGTTTGTACCCATTTGTGACATTCCAACGAGTAACAAAGTTATCATCGTCAGGATTGATTGGTCCAATCATGCCAAAGAAACAGTATTCGTTTTTGAATCCGTGGAGGAATCTGGGATCTTGGATGATCGATGTTCGGTGTAAGCTTGTGCGACCGGAAATGACGAAGGCACCACCGTCGATTTGACTGGTAGCCGTCACTTCGTAATTGTGGCGCTCGAGATAGAGACATCCTAGGAAGTTCCAAAAGTTCTTGAAGTAGGATCCGTGATCAAATCGTCGAACTCGTTTGTTAGTGCCAACAATGCCGACCTTCTCATCTTCGAAGGAAGCCATCGCAGTAGGGACAAAGTTTTCTGAAGGCCAGAATACATGGTCATCAACCCAAACTGTAATTTCCGTATCAACTTCCTTGATCGCGGCAGCAAGTTGATAACGCTTATTAGCCCGGTGAGTCTTGATCACCTTGATCGTGGTCTCGGTATTGGGTTTGGAGAACTTGAAGTACTCCAAAGCCTCGTTACAAATATTTTGTGCGATATTGAACCCTTTGTCTCCTACCGTGACGACCAAGATCCTCTTTGGTTCGTTCTTCAGCACGGACTGAATGCATTCATTAAAATCTGCATTCCAGGGTTCGACGGTGGGTATGATGGCGGTAGAATCCGATCGTCCATATTTGGGTTTGGCGGGAATCGGTGTTGGCTTGTACATGTTGTATGCGATGACATGTACAATTAGGCGTACATATCGGAATAGGAAGAGTCCACAAAACAATACCTCGTATGACATATTATGTTTTCTCGGTATGGCAAGGATTTGAGGGTTTAATTATTATTTTCAAAAGAGAATCCAAAAAACTTACTTCAAGTAGGAATGTAGTGGAAACGTGGAAAACGTTGTAGTTGTTATGTGGAGAGTTCTGCATGCTTGGAATCAGCGAGTCTTATAGTACTACTTGTTGCTATTGGATACTCCTCTGCGACAATGCCATAGAATCCTAGAATTGGGAACAATTCTGTTCATGATAGAGAGTGATTCTGGAGCAAATTGTAAGATTTTGTGAAGAACGACATTGTTGTCGAGTTTTGTGGGCCAATCACGCCTGGATGCAGTGAGTTGGAAGAGTTGCTTGCCTTTCGATACGGTCCATATCATGACTTTTAAGTGGGTCCATTCTACTGAAGTCTCTGTTCATAGACTGTCCTTTGAAGAAAAGCACGAGGTTGACAAAGAAGGTTACGCGCACACGTAAAGACCAACGGAGAGAGAGTTGCAAATATGCTTCATTCACATGCTAAACTCGAGGAAAATCATTCGCAGAACTGTCCAAATATCCTGCCCATCGAACTTCCGACCTCCTCCAACATGGTTCTTCGGATCTCTAACGGCAATGTCCACGGATGGTTTCGCAGGACTTGCTGCAACACTCATCATCGAAACGGCAGTTGCTATAATCATTAGTCACACGAACAAGATCCATCCAAAACAGACATGACTAACTCATCATGGTATCCCTTGGTCTTTCCAACTTGTGCTGTACCAGCTGGGCAGACACCAGCGTGCTGGGTAGCCATATCCTTCTCAGCGACAACTGCCGCGGCTTGTGAGAATGCCACGAGGGAGAGGGCGGAGAAGAGAACGCTGAGGAACTTCATGTTGATTTTTGATGACAGATAAATAAGTGATGTTATGAGGAATCGACTGTATAGAGATGTTGATGTTGATGTGAATGAGGTCTCTTTTCGAGCGCCAAGTTCCCATCTTATATACCAACTCGCCATCATCCGTTTCCTGTTAAGTGGCTGTGCGTTCATACCATCATTTCCAGGAACAGATGTCAAAGGCCAGAGACATGATACTCTCCAAAGAGAGGACATCCTGGTGAAACCGCACCAAATTGGGCTATTTTCCATAGCAATCTGCCCTGAACCGGGCCTCCGCACTGTCAGATCCAGGGGTATGAGGTCCGAGTAAGTGGCGCAGGACTTTGGTAGCCACGACAATGACGCCGTTACGAGATTGACGATAAACTCAGACCTCACCAAAACTATCAGAGGTCATTTCGGTCTCAGTCTAAGCCATCAGGTGACGTCATAGGGCAATTAGGGTTCGGATGTCCAAACATGACAGTGATGAAAAGTGCGAAGTAGAAGATCGTAACTTCGAATCCGGGCGTTGGAAGGGAATTTGATATCTTAAATAAAATTCAAGGACGCCAAGTATGTCGTCTTCTCATCCCTTCTTGGCCTTCGTATTTCCCAGCCTCGAGAATCCTTACGATGTGACTGCGGAGGATTGCGACAGGATCTGTGCTCTCAAAATGTCATATTCATTACAGTTAATCAATATCAGTCAAAACACGTCGGTTAGCCGCAAATGCGCGCGAAATTGAAGGATCGTGCGAATTTACACCAGCCATGAAAACACTTACCTGAGGATGTAAATAAGTCTTGTAGCGCGTGTCCAGTCCTGTCTACACGTGATGATGCCTGCTAATCTTCCCCTCGAGGTAAATTTGCCTCCTCGAAACAACAGAACATGCTAGCTCTACGGCAGCACACACACGAATCGAGCTCCCCGGAAGTTGGTCGGGAACAAGATCTGATTAATCAATGTTCCGTATTGCTCCTTGGAAGGAAATCCTCGCCCCAGGACCAATGCGAGGACATAACGGACCAACATTACCGGCCGAGGTCACCCCCAAGAACGAAGATTAACTTTAAATAGCCTGTGAGCATGTTGCTAAAGTCCCCAGATGAATGTACGTCGACTTACTGGTCCGCTCGAACAAATTAATTGCCCGCCGCGCTCTTATCAATGGCACTTGTTTATGCACATTGCGGCGAGACTCCAAAAATCCCGTGTAGGATTCTTAACATAGTTCTTGTGCGATTGCGGTTGCTTATGGTGTTCGCGCCGGCCAACCACACCGCTCGTACTTGCTTGGCCCCTCATCCCAAGAGAAAGTTGTCATGGTTGTAGAGATGTATTTATGGTGTGGACTCTGTCTTCCCATTAGCTGCTAATTCATTCCACTTTTACACTCTTTTTCTCGCTTTTATTGTTCGGCTCTGTGCGGACAATCCCATAATGGTGTCCAAGAAGGTCCTTGGCGCTGTCGCGCTCTCCTTTGTTGCGGGAAGTCATGCTGCTACGGCAATGAGGCAAGTGGAAGCCGTGAACCAAGCTGCTTTGGCTTCACAGGGTTGGGCCGTCGCGCGCACACCAGCTGCCCATGAATCCATCATCCTTCAGATTGGCTTGACCCTCCAGAATACCGACAAGATGATCAACACGCTTTTGGATGTGTCGAACAAAAAGTCGAAGAACTATGGGAAATGGTTGGACCGAGATGATGTCAACGCAATTGTTCAGCCGAGCCAGCAAGCGAACGAGGCTGTGGTGAAATGGCTCAATTCGGAGGGCGTTTCCAAGGTCACTAGCGATGGCACCGTGGTTACCTTTAAGACCACGATCGAGACCGCCAACAGAATTCTGAATGCCGACTTCCAGGGTTACCAAAAGGATGGAATTGCGAAAGTCCGAACGATCGAATACTCTGTTCCACAGGACGTGGCCGACCATATCGACATAATTCATCCAACCACTTTCTTTGGCAAAACCCAGCCTTTCGCCCCGGTCCACGTCAAATTTGGGGAACCGCTCGAGAGATCTACCGAGGCATTGGAGTTGGAGAAACGTCAACAGGCCGCAACTTTGGATGGCCCTAATACTGTTCAGCAAACTGTTGCAGCTGCATGCGCCAAAGCCATCTCACCATCATGCATCAAGCAACTGTACAACGTCGGAAACTATACAGCAAGTGCGTCTTCTGGTAGCAGAATTGGCTTCGGTAGTTTCCTGAATCAATCAGCGCAGTTTAAGGACCTTAAACTATATCAAAATGAGTTCAAACTTCCACCACACAACTTCACCAAAGTGGAGGTGACTAAAGGCGCCGCTAATCCTGGAGAAAAGCTGGGCACAGGCGAAGCGAATTTGGATGCCCAGAACATTGTTGGTCTGGCATATCCACTTCCCATCACAGAGTTCCTAACTGGGGGCTCTCCACCATTTGTTCCCGACCTTGAGATGAATGATACGTCATTGAACACGAACGAACCCTACCTTCCTTATTACCAGTATCTCCTGTCAAAGAGGAACTCGGAGCTGCCACAAGCCATATCGAATTCTTATGGAGAACCAGAACAGACAGTACCAAAGAAATATGCCCAGAGAACTTGTACTTTGATTGCCATAATGGGACTCCGAGGTGTGACGGTGATGGAATCCTCCGGAGACACTGGAATTGGCGCTGCTTGCTTGAGTAATGACGGCAAAAAGAGGGCTAGATTCGACCCTCAGTTCCCAGGCACTTGCCCCTGGATTACTGCGGTTGGAGGAACACAAGCTGTTAACCCAGAGATTGCTTGGGCTGACTCCTCTGGTGGCTTCTCGGACTACTTCCCTCGACCAGCATATCAGTCAGACGCACTCGAGACTGTAAGTGCACATTTTTCCCAAAATCCGAAAGTGTGATACTAACAATGCGATCAGTACTTCGCAGAGAAGGCTCCAGCAGCAGTAACAACAACCTACACTCAATACTTTAACAAGGCAGGCCGGGCATTCCCCGACATCTCTGCACACAGTCTTCGCCCTAATTACGTAGTAAGTATCTAACCAGTAGTGCTGCAATTCATCCATTGCTGACCCTACGTCAAGATCTACGACGGCGGAGAGAGAACAGGCTCTGGAGGCACTTCTGCAGCAGCTCCAGTTATGGCAGGGATTTTTGGCCTGCTCAATGATGCGCGACTCAGAGCTGGTCTTCCAACAATGGGTTTCGTCAACCCATGGCTCTACGATTCTGGAAGCGATTTTATTGTTGATATTACAGCTGGTGCCGGTCGTGGTTGCGATGGTATCAACCATCAAAGTGGTACTAAGCTCGCGAACAGTGGTATTATCCCTGGAGCTTTCTGGAACGCAACTCTAGGTTGGGATCCTGTTACTGGATTGGGCATTCCTGATTTCCAGAAGATGGTTGCGTCCGCTGTGGGCGATAGCGATGATGATTCGGACGAGTAATGGTAACGAGTTTGGATTAGCGAGTCGTAGTGTCCAAATTTCGAGGGAGTGTATGCAACGAGAGTCAACTTTAAGTCGACGAGTGGATGAATTTTGTGCTGCTTCGGATAAAATTCGTTGTGCCACACTCTGACTTTGGTACTTAATGGTTACCGATGGAGCCGTCGTCGTTGATTGCAGGCAGAAGCACATGCACAAGGTCCATGAGGTGTTGAGTTGTTGGGATATTCGCAACGAATGATATACTTGGTGTTGTAATAAGTGTGAAGCAATGATAGAGTCGAAGGCGGTGCAACTCCCTTGTATTCTCCCAGCATCAGGTGACCATTCATGATAATCATTTCATGCCTGCTTGCGACTCAAGCACCAGTGTAAATATCTACAGTAAGAGACGATGCTCGAAGACCATGAGTGTTTCCACTACAAGCCTTCCTGATGCCACCGGCTTACTTCTACCATTTGGCCTTTGAGCTGTATCCCGCGAGAGGCACAGAAGCACTTTCTACAGACAGTCCTACACAAGTCTATATTCCCCCAACAGGCACCGATATCTTCACTTCCGAGTTTCCCGTTCATAGAAGCTCGCCTTGGGCCCTTACGACGCCCAAAAGACCTGCTCACAGACGTACCAGAACCGAAGCCTCTGCGACTAGCAGCCCTTCCAAATCTCGAACCTTCTCCTTCCAACGCTCCAGTGAGGATCAGAGATCTAAGCTGGGCCTTACCACCGACTTTTCCAAGCGCGGCCCACCACCTGAAGAGCACAAAGACCCACCACGCGATTGGCGGCTTGAAGCCATCACAATAGAGAGCATAGACATGGAAGCGAGGACTGTGGAAGACCCGCTGCGTCCAAGAGGGACGTCTTCATCACAAAAAGCACCAGTAGATTCAACTTCTGCAGGAGGCCTCACAACCAGAGCAGAGTTCTTTCCCGCAGATCCAAAGAGTACGGATGTGGGATGGGGCGTGGTTCACCTTTATCGAGATGCTGAAGAATCTTCACGTCTTCACGATGAGACCCACACCAGCTCCGGATCTGACGGGGGCATCGATGACACTGCCATCTTCAGCGAGGACGACTGCACCACGCTTTGCATACTGGCCGTGCCATCTTACATGGTGCCGTCCGACTTGCTTGGATGGGTTGGAGACTCAGCAAAAGAGGACGTCAGCCATTTCCGGCTTATCCGCACAGGCAAGGTGAATCGCTACCTGGTTCTCATGAAGTTTCGGGAGGCAAAGAAAGCAAAAGCATGGCGCAAAGAGAATAATGGACGTACCTTCAATCATATGGATCCGGAATTTGGCCATGTCGTCTTTGTCCAATCCATTACGTTCCAAACGGGCGATGATATGCAACAACCATCAAGCTTCCCAAATATGAGCGACGACCCATTCATTCCAACTTCTCAGCCGACTACAAAGTCTGATCCAGCAGCAGCCACTGACTCGTCCCTTACTACCACGCTTGCGACAAAACCACTTGCGCCATCTGCCTCCGACCTCGTTGAACTTCCTACCTGCCCAGTGTGTTTAGAGAGAATGGACGACACGACCGGTTTATTGACCGTTCTTTGTCAACACGTCTTTCATTGCGCTTGTCTCGAAAAGTGGCGAGGCAGTGGCTGTCCCGTATGCAGATATACTCAGAATAGCAGCATTCCCGGCATTCTGCGATCACCACATTCCACCGAGGATGCTGGGAATGCGTGCAGCACATGCGGCGCGGAACAAAATCTTTGGATATGTTTGATATGCGGCAATGTTGGATGCGGAAGATACGACAGCGCCCATGCTTTCGCGCATTACGAATCAACGGCACACAGCTATGCAATGGACATATCGACACAGCATGTGTGGGATTATGCCGGTGATGGCTACGTGCACCGGTTGATTCAGAACAAAGCCGATGGAAAGTTTGTCGATCTACCTGGTGCGGGTCATGGTGATCCAAAGGGCGTCAGTGGTGGCATGGCTGCTTATGGGGCCGACATGGTTCCGCGAGAAAAGATGGAGTCAATGGGCAATGAGTATGCCTATCTGATACAGAGCCAGCTCGAAAACCAGCGATCATACTTTCAAGATCAGCTAGAGAGAGCAGTGGACAAGGCAAGCAAGGCATCGGCATCGGCGGATCGTGCGGCTGCAATGCTGGATACAATGTCGCAAAAATTCTCGGACTTACAAAATCAGCATACGGAAGCATTGGCCAACATCAAAGACCTGGAGAAGAGTCTGAATCGAACGAGCAAAAAGGCCGAAAAGACCAATGCCCTGGCTCAGAAACTCGCCAAAGATTGGAAAGAGGAGAGGACAATGAATGAGGCGTTGTCCGAAAAGATTACATTCCTTGACGGGAAGATCAGGGAAGGTGAGAAGAAGTACGCGGAGCTTCAAGCAGAGAAAGCAGATCTGGAGGACCTCAATCGAGATCTGAGTTTCCATTTCAATGGTGGTGAAAAGTTGCAGGAGCTAAAGGAAGCTGGTGAGGATGTGGATGGTCAGATTGAGGTTGGAACTAGCAAGCGCAAGAAGGGCAAGGGGAAGAAGTAGAGAGGTTGTCGGTCTTTTTGGGAACATGGAAGCATAGCGAGGGAGTTTGATCAGCATTTACATTGATACCCACAGCCAGACTAGAGAGTAGTATATACTCTCTTTGCTAACAGGAATGAATTAATCGAGTGGACTTCTCAAACTTTGAAACCAATCGATGAACAGTTGCATTTTGTTAGCCAACAATGAGTATCAATACCCCGGACTCGGTGCAATACTAGAACTATTCTTCACCCTCGGATGGAAAGAATTAACCTTCCTCTCAAAAATCCTCCACCCCCCATCCTCCACCTCGCTCAGCAAATCCTCATAATATCCAAAAACACTAACATGATTCAACTCACCCTCCTCCGTCGTAAACGTATTGGCAGTAAAATAAGTAAAAGCCTGACAAATCACTTTTCCATCGTTCTCCACGAATTCGAGACGTTGGGTGGAGAGGGCATGTTGTGTTATTCTTCCTTTGAGGATTATTTGGATTCGTTCGAGGAATTCGGGGAGGCCTTTTATGGAGGGGTTTGTGGGTGAGACGGCGGTGTAGTCGCAGAGGACGGTGGGGGTGAAGACTTTGTGGAGGAGGGAAAAGTTTTTGGTGTCAAGGGCAATGCAGTAATTCGAAAGAGTGTTCCGGATTGTGTTTAGAGTTGCGGCGGTTGGTTCGTAGGGCATTTTGGATTTGTTCCGTAGGACTTGTAGAATTGAGAGGAAATATAAGAGAAGATTGTTTTCTTGAATTTAGATGGAGTTGTTTGCCGTTGGGGTTCCCCGATGAGGTCGTGCAACCCGTCTCGAATTCTGAGAAACAGCTTACTTTTGAAGAGTGATTTGGATTTTGAATTGTGTTGAATGCTCTCCCCTTTATCTTGATAGAAGCCTTTTCATATCTCTTAGAACTTTGATGAAGTTCTGCTGTGATGAAGTTTATGCTTCCTCGGCTCATTTGTTTGGCGCTATATTAACAAAACAAACCGATTCCGAACCATCAATCAGTCATGATTGCTCCAGCCCGGCTAGCTCAATCGGTAGAGCGTGAGACTCTTAAACCGGTCATCTCAAGGCTGCGGGTTCGACCCCCGCGTTGGGCTCACTCAACGCCAGCATTAAATGCTGTGTCACCTCCTTTTTGCTCTTTTTGAGGTTGCAGGAAGGCAATGGAAATCTCGGGTCTCACGATGTTGCGTGGCTCTCGCGTGGCCTGCGAAAAGGGAAGGCACGCGAATTAAGGTTTGGCCTGGCTTTTTCACTTCATTTTTTGCGGTCTTGCCTATAAAATCTGCTCTGTGTTTGCACTTTGTCGGTAAAAAGAGAGCGGTTGATTTTCGATGAAATTTCTTTGTGGGTGCAAAATCTTGGCGAAGTGAAGACAGCAAACGAGTTACAGCCTCGAGATGACTGGTTTAGAAGTCTTACGCTCTACCGATTGTTTCGTGGAATAAAGTATTCGCATTCGCATTTACACTCTGGTAGCCCTCATAGTGAGTTTATGGATAATTTTCCTTTCGATTCTGCCCAATCATCCACGAGGCTGTCATACAAAACCTTCGCTTCTGGTGCCCCAGCCAGAGACTTCAGTTGTAGTAACATTCTACTTAGATAAGCCTCTACCAATGCTGACGATGGTCTTTCCATCCGAAGAAATTATGATCCCTTGTATCATATCCGCGCCGAAAATTTGTGAAAATAACTGAACTAAATACGAGGGATCAGGATTAAGAATCTGAGAGACGTAACTGGTGGTAAGCAGATCACAAGACCAAGATCTTGCACGCACATGGCCATCACCCTGGTGGGAGCAATATGCAATCCAAACGGAATAGGTATCTGCTTTCTTTAATATCTATCCTCCAAAGCACTCTCTTACCACTAAATAGCATCGAACTCGCTGGCCCCAGCGCTCACTGTGCTACACACATCCAGCTATTCAACCGACTGAAATCTGGTTCTTGGTATTCCTAGACCAATGGGAATTGCGTCTTCTCATCCTCACCCTTTTCGGCTTGATACGAAGCAACTGTCTGAGCCAGGCCTATGATCTTCTTGTCGACCCTGGAGCGAAAGAATCCGTTTGCGCCGCTTTTTATCTTCTTCTTGATCAAAACAGAGGCACTTCCTTCAATCAGTTTGCCAATGACCTTGCCGTTTCGGTCCATGATCGTGCCATCAGACTGAACACCAAGACCTTCGAGGATTGAGAAATTGGGCAAAGCAGCCTTAGTCTGTGGTGCTGTTTCCGAAATCTGTGCGGAGAGGTCGTCTTGTAGACTCTCAGTGGTAGTCTTGAAACTGGACAGAGACCTGGGCATCCGGTGTTAGCTTGTACACATCGAAATGAAAATAGAAAATTGCACTTACTGCTTCTCATTTTCGCTCCCTTCTTGGTTGAGAGCGTCAAGCTTAGCATGGAGTTTTACAGTTTCATCGTTTCCAGCATCCAACTGCATCATCATCCCCTTCTCTATAGTCTCCAATCTCTCTCGAAGCTTGCTGTTGTCTTGTTCGAGAGAACCGACCTTTTGTTGAAGTTCCCGATTCTCCCAATAGCCAGGCTGAATCTGTTTGGCCATCTCGTCCGACATCACCTCCACCTTCTCTTGAAGTTTGCTGTTATTTGTCATGAGATTGAACACACGCCCAGAGAGCTTGTTGTGTTCAAACGCGTAAACTTCCCGCCATCTGTTCTTCCATCGTTTCCACCGTCCTGCGAAGCTCGTTTTTCTCTTCATTGGTAGAGAATATTTCTTCGACTTTTGGTTCTCCTTTGGTTTTTGGTTCTTTTTGGTCTTTTCAGGCGTCGAAAAGGCGTCGAAATCGATGTTCACCCAGTGGTCGTCCATCCTGGTAGTGAGTGAATTGTGAACTGCGATCTCTTTGTAATTGTTTCTATTATTTCTCGAGAGAAGTATGAACGGTCCGGTAGGGGTGCGCTCTTAGAGCCCAGAGTCCTTTGTGATGAATTCTGTGATGTTTGCACTTGTCCCTACGATTTGCCATATTGATTTGATCCAGCGTGGTTTGGTTTGGTTTGGCCACCAAAATTTCTAATTCAATGAATCCATGAGTGATATTTTCCTGTTTGTGAAGTTATATGTTTTATTTCGCAATTATCTCGCTTCGTGGTCCCAGCTGCTTCAGGATGGCGAGTCGTCATGATCATGCCAATGGAAAGGAAGTTGCTCCTGTCCAATCCTGAATGAATGTGACGGAGTAGTGTTATGTGTAAAGCTTTTGTTGTCGAGTTTCAAAGGATGGGGAGTATATTTACCTAGTCAGGACCTTATAAACTTTTTACCTTAACAAAGGCCATAAAGCTTGTAGTGAATAGCTGCTGCAAACCCAATATTCGGTCATTTTGCCATCGCACTACTAGAGCAAGAAGCGACCCTAATCAAATAGTCCTTAATAATAATTGTATTATATCCCTCATTTCAGCATCCCTCTTGTTACTACAACGAACAGTCGTTAAGAATCGCCGACTCCAATAACTGCGGCGCTACATACAGTCGTCCAACTGCGATGTTTCTGCTGGTGCTGCCGCCTCAACCTTAGCAACTACGGCCTTCTTGTTCTTCTTCCCCCTCACAAGCGTCTCCGCAAATGGAACCCAATCATCAAGATCTTCTAGTTGGGGAATGTCTTTCTCGATGACCTTGCCTTCATCCCGCTTGATCATGCTATCTGACTGGGCACTAGAACCATCAAGCATCGAGATAGCAGGTAGAACAGTCTCAAGAGTTTCCGTGCCCAGAGACATAATCGAGAGATTAACTCCCAGACTGTCGGCAATAACCTCAAGAGTAGATTGTAGACTATTTCTCCGCTGTGAGTTCTTGCTCCGACTAAATGGCAAACAGATTACTTACAAATTCTCATTCTCTTCCAGTGCGTGTCCAAGCTTCTCGACCTGCTCCCGCAGCTTCCCATGCTCTTTTCCCATGGACTTGGTCTTCTTCTGAAGCTCCTCGTTCTCTTCTCTTATATTAAGCCTCTGCCCGTCCACCTTCTCCGTCATCGTACGTATCTTCATTCAAAGCTCGTCGTTCTCTGCTTTAGCAGCGCGCGCCTGCTTGGTCAATTCCGTCGCTATGGCCTGTTGTCGAGTCAAGAAGGCGTTGACAGGCACAGAAACCGCGTCCGAATCCAGGGCAGTATTGTTCTGTTGGATAAATGCCATTTTGCTCTCGTCGATAGTGTCTGGGAGAAGTATGGATGGTGGTCGGCTTCTTATAGTCTACAGACTACTGTTGAACGTCAAAATCTCTCTACTCACCATTGGTTTGCCAATTTGATTTAGTTCGGCGTGTTCTGGACTTCCAGCTTTTTTCTCAACCAATTAGAACTTGTCAAAGAACCTCCTTTCTATGTTTTGTTGTGTTAATACAGGCCCAGAAGTTTTGACCTGAGCATCCTAAAGGAAGACAAGAATGGACTGAGCATAAAAATGACTTTTGTTCTGGTACCATAAGGCATGTAACCTTCGGTGTTAATTCCCAACTATTTCATGGCATGTTGCATGCCTACATCCATGTCACATAATACATGACCGGCCATACATTCGTCCCTCGTTAGCCCCTTCATATGCCTCCATTCATCACAGCGTCCGCTCAAACCGCCATTTAAGAAGCAGCATCCACATCAGTGATCAACTTCGTGATCTTACCAATAGCAATGGTTTGTCCCTTGTCTCGCAACGTAAACCGTCCCATCTGTGGGTAATCCTCAAACCGCTCCACACATATGTTACCCGCACCGCCTTGAATCTCCAATCGCGCAATAATGCTCATTCCCGTCTTGGCAAATCCGGGTGGCTTCTTGCTCTTTCGTCCTGTACCCTTTTCTAATTTGTGCAACAAAGCTGCGAATGTGACTTCTTCCGTGGCGCTGTGTACATGCATGACGCAGTTGAAGCCAGCGCTGAGAATAGATGGTAGATCGATGAGGACAATCTAATTCAGTGTCAGTAAGATAGCTCACATGGTTGAATCATGACGTAATTCTTACCTGTGCTTCAAATGCACTGACGCAGTGTACAGGTCTGTTTGGGGCGCAAAGCACAAAACCGGGCATGATATCTTCCTCTTCCACTCCTCGGATGCGCAAACGAACTTGCTCACCGCAAGCAGCTTGAGGGACCTCATCTTCAGTCTCACCATACAGTGCCGAGATAGTGACCTTCTCTCGGTTGGGCATCAAGAGGTAGGAGTTCTCTTTTTTGATGACACCAGCCTCGATCTTTCCTTCTATCATGGTGCCCATGTCCTTGTATTTCGCAGATATTGGCATCATGAAAGGGGCGTTGAGCTTTCGTTCCAGAGCAGTCATTCCGTCCAAGTATTCGAGGAGTGATGGACCGTCGTACCATGGGCAGACGTCTTTTGGCACTCGGTTCTTGATGCCCAGAGTCGTCTGTGCGCTGATTGGCATGAACATGAGATCTGTCTTTGGATTGTAACCAATGCCCTACGTGGCTTGATTAGTGATGTTCTTGCCATTTTACGAAAAGCACATCATCGGCGCGCATATTTCTTACCTTCAAGAAGTTGGCGAGCTTGGTAGTACACTCCTTGTATCTAGCTTCACTCCATTCGACTGTTGGGTCGTCCATCTTGTTGACAGCGATAACCAACTTGTTCACACCTTGAGTTTTCGCAAGCACAGCATGCTCACGCGTCTGACCACCCTTTTCAAATCCCGTCTCGTACTCGCCCTTTCGTGACGAAATGACAAGAACACCAACTACCAGCGATCATTAGTCCTGGTCCTTAAAGTCGTCAAAACATCACCTACCATCTGCCTGTGATGCACCACCAATCATGTTAGGCACAAATGTCTTATGTCCAGGAGCATCAAGAATGGAGTATCGTCGTTTCTCGGTCTCAAAAAACCCTCTGCCGACCTCGACAGTCTTTCCTTTCGATCGCTCCTCCTTGGTTAAATCAAGTGCCCAAGAAAGATACCATGTCTCCCGTCCTGCCTCCTTCGCTTCTCTCTTGTATTTATCCATGGTTCGCTCATCCACCATGCCTGTAGCATATAATATAGAGCCTCCCAGTGTGGACTTACCGGCATCGACGTGGCCGAGGAAAATTACGTTTACGTGTTCCTGTGACAAGGTTAATGATGCCTTCGGAGGGGCTCACTTCGTTGAGTGTTCGATCTCAGGTACCTTTCCGTAGACCTCGTTCAGTACTGATTCATCAACGTCCTCGGCCTGCTCCTTTGCAACGTCATCGGCAGCTCTTGCCGCAGCTCTCTTTTCAGCCATGGTAGGCGAATTGCGTCCCGATGATGGCGACGGCGATGTTGCCCCAGACCGAGAGGCAGCTGCGCCTGTTGGTTCTCCTGTCTTCTCAATTGCCTTTGCAGCAGCGACCTTGGCTCCAGCCGCCGGTGCTGACTTGTCCACATCCTGCTTTGCAGACGAAGGTTCTGCAGGCTTTGTTGCGCCGATGGTCAGAACCTTTGTACCTCCAGTCTTTTCTAATTTTGGCGTGCTGTCACCACCAATGCTCAAGACTTTTGCACCGATAGGCTTTTCCACTTTTGCCACACCATCCCCACCGATAGACAAAACTTTGGCCTTTGGTGCTGAAGCCGGAGGAGCTGCCTGTGCTGGCTCTCCCGCCTGTGGTCGCTTAGCAATCTTCACAGGTGCTGGCTGTTGTTGCCCTGGCGCTGCTTGTTGCTGTGCGTTGTATCCCTGGTATTGCTGGAATTGCTGGCCCTGTTGGCCGTACCCTGCCCCGCCATACTGAGGATAGCCCTGTTGTGCTCCGTATTGTTGCTGCTGTTGATAGCCTCCTTGTGGGAAAGCCGCGTACTGGTTCTGTCCATATCCTCCGTACTGCTGGTACTGCTGTTGTTGTTGTTGTCCATACTGAGGATATTGCTGAAATTGGGGTTGGAACGACTGAGCGCCGGGTTGAAAATGTGCGGCGCCTGGTTGGAAGGTTGGGGCAGTTTGAGGATTTCCAAGGTTTAGATTTCGCTGTGCTTGCTGGGCGAGCTGCTCGTCCTGGGCATCTTTATCGTCTATAAGAAAATTGTCAGAACGGCACTCGCCAACTGAAGGTGCTGGCCAGCGTCAAATACCTTCCCACGAGTTGAGGTCCGACATGATGGGTGATATGTGGTGATTTGATTTCTTTCGCCGTCTCAAACAATCCAGGTATCTTTTCTGAATCTCCCTCTGTGATATGTTTGTGAAATCGAGAGCCCGAAAGCGCAGATGGAGTTGGGCAAATCTCAGAGGAATGACGTATCACGTGCAGGTCTTTATTTCAAGTTGAGTCACAGCGCGGGGAGGGGAGGGGAGGGGAGCGGCGAAAAAGTCTTCTTTCTTGGGCATTCTCTAGCCACCATTCTGATGACTTTGACTCCCACTAGTATGTTCAACTTCAATCACGTGGATAGCCTTGCGTTCACTGATAGAAGTATGAGTGATATTTCAACTTATACAATTGGGAATAGTAATTGAGCCTCGTAGAAACCACCCATCTTTCCTGTCTGATGCAAAAGGATAGTACGAAGGGAGCATCGCCATCATCACGCCAGCCCCATGACCCAACTCCCCAACTCCACGCCGAAAATCAAACAAGCCGCCCTTTGCAACCCTTCAATTGCCCTTCTTACCTGCAGCACTAGTCATTCTCAATCCACCGCCATCTTCTTCGCTCCCAGGAGTGGTATATCCACTTTCGGTCCCATCGAATCCATCCCGATGCATCCTGGCCATCTCCGTCTCACTACGCCTCCGCTGACCTCTCTCCTTCATTGCGCCCCGGATCCTCTTGCTAACTTCGTCGAGCGATTCTTTGCCGTCAAGACTGCTGAATGCTGACACTGGGAAAGCATTCGAATTAGTCCTACTTCTTGAACGTGCATGATGAGGGGTAGAGGGTCTGGAGGCAAATAAGCCAATATTGGAGAAATTGCTGAATGATTCGTTTCGTGAAATGTGGTGTTGTCCATTCGCTGCTGCAAAGGTAGCTTGGTCTCCGGGTGTGGGCGAAGTGAAGGAGATGTGAGTTGGAGATGTAGGGGTGGTTGGA
This sequence comes from Venturiaceae sp. KMAF11, assembly GCA_023078705.1. Classification (NCBI taxonomy): domain Eukaryota; kingdom Fungi; phylum Ascomycota; class Dothideomycetes; order Venturiales; family Venturiaceae; species Venturiaceae sp. KMAF11. The sequence goes on along the minus strand of JALGOQ010000007.1, from coordinate 1,259,184 downwards.
TCACCAGAGCCAAATGAGTTGTACGAATCCTGTCGATTATGCTTCCGAAGCCCACCAGGAGTCGGTGGGCCCTGGAATGGATCTGCGATAATGCGCGCCGAGTCAAAGTCGGGGAACATCTCTGGACCTAGAGTGTTGATCACCTCCGTTACTTCACCTGCTAGAGCAGCTCGGCGTTCCCTCAGCTTGACTAGCATCGTGCCGTGCCATGGACTGAGAGCTACAAACAGCGGGCGAAGCGATTTGACGATATCCATGCCCGTCTCACCGAATCGAAGGGCGCCGTACGTGATGAAGGGAAACACTGTATATCCGGCAACAACCACAAGCCAAAGCGGTATCCACTCTGGAGCATAGCCCTGCATGCGATTTCGGTGCATCCACCAAGTGAGGAGCATGGTATAGACCGTGTATAGCGTTGGTGCCAATGCTAGAGAGACAAGCAGTTTCCAGGTTGCCATCACGTCTCGTGCTTGAATCTTGACAGTCGATGCTGCTAGAGCCTCTCGAGACTTCTTGATTGATATGACTTTCCCAGCGATGAAAACTGGTGCAAAAAGGAATAAGCCTGGAAGTACCGCTACTGCCAGAGCGAGAATTTTTCCCAGTCTGTAGAATAATGTAAATATGACCTTGATGATAGGTAGTTTCGCGTAGTCAACTTGATGGTCTCGGATGTTCAATTCCAGCAGTTTTCGGTTGTATTCCAGCACCGACTTCTTCAAAGTGATGATACGAGCATCGTCTTTGTAGTGTTCGTAGCCCTTGACGAGGCGACGATTGAGCTCAACAACCATTGGCAGTGGAAGTTTCTTGCCCTTGGGATTATATAGTCGTCGAACAGCTTGTATTAACTGGTCAAAGGTTAATAAATGAGCATACGATACAAGCAAAATCGGCTTACCATCAGAGTATCGTAGTCTGGAGCTGTGACGGTGACAGACACAAGCGAATTGTAGACATCGTCAAGCAATTTACCTACCGCAGCTCTTCTGTCACCTGTCTTGTATTGCTCGACCAACTCTGTTGGAATTTCCACAGGGGTCCCAAATTCCACAACTGCTCTAGATCTGAATTTATGCGCGTGGAAATAGTTCATACCACATGGGATGATAGCCAATCCACAATCAGGGTCCGCAGAAAGCGCTCCCAGCGCCATGATAGCCACACCAGCTGAGATACTAAATCAGTATATTGTCTGCAAAAAGGAATTTCAGTACGGCTTTACCTTTCAATGGTAGTAGTTCTGTCCTGTCATGGCTGCCTCCTTCTGGAAATATACCAACACAACCTCCCCCGTGTAGCTTTTGGAAGACTGCATCGTAGACTACTGTCTGATCAACCTTCGGAGCCACCTTGAAAGATGTGCCACTGAATTCTCCGTTTTTCCAGCTCTTTTGCACGCTCTCCTCTGTTTCGCCATCCGGAACAACCAGAGTCCTGCCCGTCAGTTGGCCTAATGCCGTGCTTCCTTTGAAAGGTTTCTTCAGCCTGAGCTCTTCCGGTCCTGTGATTTCCAGTATTTCTGCATTGGCACCTGAATGATTCACATTCGGCAGCACCACGAGCCCACCGACTTGAAAGTCCTTTGCTTCGAAGTTTGTGCCCACGCCGCGGAGGAGCAGTGGGTCATTGTCTGGGTCTGGCAGATATATCCTTCCTTGCGCTCTCTTTGTACTATCGAGAGCTCTGCCGACCGGAACAGCGCCAACCAAACGAGCAAAGAAACCTATGACCTTCCTCCTCATGGACTTTTCGGCTATCAGGAATGCGATTCGGCGGTGGGACTCATTGCGAACCACGCGCATGAGAATGAGGGGATCGACGAACTGTGTAAATCGTGAGGATATGCGCAAGTGAAGTAGGGGAATAGACTTACCTGGTTGGCATGAGGCGCTGCCACAAAAATGACGGGCCCTTTCCTTGGAATCTTCCATGAACTGCGCGGGTGTATCTCGCGAAAGAAGAGCTCAACGACTATCGAGAAGATCCAGAGAAAGAGATCGTAAACAAAGTTGTTCATAGGAGCCAAGCTCTTCTTCTTCCCGGCTCGCTCGGGCGCCATGATGAGTAAATGAGGCTGAAACTTGCTCGAGTTGTTTGGATGCAGCAATAGAGTAATAGATGAGGTGGGAAAATAGATTGCCGGAAGAGGGTGCTACCTGGTAAAAATACCGCGCTCAAAGCTCAGCATTTATTCAAGCAGCAGCAGCAGCCAGTAGCGCTAGAGTAGAATGGTTATGTGGTAGCCGGTACTTGTTGTAGGAGTATGATTGTCATGATACTCGATCTCGTATTTGGGAAATGATAGGTGAGCCCGAGGTTTGGCGGCTGTGACATCAACAGCGAACTCGATACTACGGCGGATGGGATCGGAGGAGCGGAGTATGTTTAATGTGGATATAATTAATGTAATAGGTGTGGTCTGAGGTGTTTGTTGGGGATATTCATCCTCAACTTCTTCTCCCACAGCCTAGAGCTTCCGCATGCGTCTCCAACTTTTTGCTGTCCCCGCGAACGTCTCCACACATCCACATCATCCTACATGCAGCCTATCAGGAACATTCCATTGGGCAACGCCCTGAGCAACATCAACGCTTTCCATTCAACATGTGTGCATGGAGATATCGCTTGAATTCTTTGATCCTTTGAGCAACAGGTCGAGTTGTCGACATTTAGTTTGCAACACAGCAGAGTTGGTGCAGTCGACATACCAGTCCCCGATGCGACCATAGGAGTACTGTAGGGCCACAACTCTTTGCTATACTCTTTTGCTTTTTTTCTCTTCTCTTTTTTGGAAAACGTAACCATAACAGACCGAGACCTTCAGCATGCTTCGCCTTCTTAACTAAGCGTTTACAATTGCATACATCAAGCGAGGAAGAGGGAGGAAAAAGCTGACATTAATTCCGCCAGTTGATCGAGTAGATTCTTACGACATGTGTCTCAAGTTTGCTTGATCACGAACCTAAATGTGGAAATTGGATGCACGGGATATCACGAGCTTGTTGGAAAGAAGACGGAGACCAGGTAACTCCCTCTCCCTATTGAAGTTCCGACAAAGTGCTTTGACAACCCCAAATGTTCAGTTTTACCAATTATGCGGCCAGACTACGAACCAACATGTTGGATCCTCGCTAATTGAAAATTGACAGAAACTCATGGAACCGCTGTCTACCATAGTTGTTTACCGGGCATATTCTTCAATTATCGGGCATGGCGACTCCATTCACACCGATTTCATAACCAGCTTCACCATAACAGTTCCATGTACAACCTTCAGGGTGTTAATCCCTCTCTCGGTCCCAAATTGGACCTTCGCAATAGGGAGAACAGTTTTTCCACACTTCTGAATAATCGATTGACACTCTCCTACACGACGCCAGCCATTTGAGCTGCTCTCATACAGAGAGGATTTGGGCCTGGTATCCTTACCATTGTGCTGCCTACATGCAGTCTCATCATTTTTGCAGCAACATATTCCTGATCTCATAGAACGCACATAGTTCATTTCGTGTTATGCTTTGTTTCTTGGACGAGGGCCATAGGGTTTGAATTATGGGTTGCATTGCATGCTTCGTGGCTTTGGGAACAAGTCTTGATGATGGTACATGGTAGCCAACCTCACAGAGCAGAGATTCTCCACCGATGGCATCACAGCACGACTAGACGAAGTCCTCGGGATACGCGTCTCGTTGATCTTTTATTTGGTCATGGCAATCCTCATCCCAGTCGATCCAAAACTCCAAGTCGTGGTCGGGTTTGAATTCACCTTTATGCCAATGAACTTTATAATAAAGCATACCAGATCAATCGCTTGATCCCCTTACCAAGATGATAGTGACATGTCCTTTCATGCATCCGACCAGCCTCAAATTTCTCACGACAGAAGGTACAATGCTCAATCTGACCAGTCCTGCTCTCTCAGAAGCTGGTGAGCAATACTCGCAGCTCGAAAATTCGAAGTAATTATTGCCCTAAGAACGGTAGCCAGAACCCATTGGGAGCTTGCTTAGATGTCCAAGTCCTGTTCTTTAGATGCCATGCTGTTATATAAAGGAACAGTCTAGACAAACAGCCAAACAGGACAACGCATCGACATCGAGCTATGATTCCGGTACCAAAAAAGGGACGAAAGCAAAATCGCGAAGTCACGGGAGGCTAGCCTTATTGGAGTGGATTTTGTCCGGGATGTTTTCCATCTTCACCCTCATCACACCCTCTCAACCGCATCAACTTTCCATGTTTCCATTCGCTCTTAATGACGAGGCACCCTTTGGAGACGCAGTGGTTCTTGACGACTCGCGTTAGCAGAGCGTCACCGGATCCTCTTTATCACCCTATTCGTTCAGCATCGAAAGCCCATCACTCCAGTCCAGTCAAATTGCAAGCCTGTAATGAGAAGGACCGCTCTCAGATACAAGCGAGCACCCAATGTCACGCGATTGTCAACCCTGCCAGGAAGCGACCAAAAACAGAAAAACCAAACATTCAATCACACTCGATTTAAAGCTTCAAGCTTACCGATCTGCGATCGCAGAACAACTATTGTTTACAGCATGAAACACAATGGTTAACAACAAACAAAACTTTACAGGTGGATCATATCCGATGTCCCAAAATCTTCGCTCCCACCACTGAGCTACAAGGCCCGGAGAACTCGACCTAGAGTTTTGCCGAACGGGCGATACCGAATGACCAATGAAAAATTAGTGGGACAAGAAATGCTATAGTGCGCTTATACGACACTTTTTGGGCTGATCCTGGTATGAGATCTTTTGAAATTGTGGCGAAGATATTAAAATATTCATCTTTTCAAACACACTAGCCGATTCGAGTAGTTTTATATGAGAACTACCCGGCCATCTGATCTCGACAGTTGTATGCTTAACTAAACTTCGCCGATTGAGGCAAAATTGGCCGCCAATCGGCTATGGCCATGCCACGATGTGTTTCAGAAAATTAGGAGCGAGATGCGAACGAGCAACTGACCGCCAGCCTATCCCACTACAGAAACCTAGATCCCTAGTATGCTGTGTGGGCTATGTTCGATCTCGATCCTAGGAGATGATCAGTCTGTCACGATTTTCTCCAGATTATCGAGGGAGCATAGAGATGTCGGCGATTTTCTTGCCGGCAGCACATTTAAATGTTTACACCATGCATCGCTGAGAATAACGGCCGAAGACAGGAGTTTTGAAGGGAGATTTCGTTCCTGGGTTTTCACAATGCGCTCGTTAATTCTTACTTCTCTATTATCTTTGGTCTGTTTCTCAGCCTCGTCACAGGCTCGACTTGACGCAGCTTCTGCATCGTGCAAAGCAATTCCAGGAAGTCCTGATTGGCCTGCCGATGAAGATTGGGCAGGTCTCTATAAAGCAGTAGGCGGCAGGTTATTGAAACCAGCTCCTCCAGCCTCAGTATGCCATCGAGGATGGACCAACTATAACGCTGGGGAATGTGCCGACCTTAACGCGGAATGGAAGAATTCAGGTATGATAGTAAATCTTGAGAAGATACCAATGGCTAAATTTAATCATAGATTGGCATGCTGGGAATCCAACGAGCGTTATGTGGCAAAATTATAACAATTACAGCTGCCCACCTGAGCCGAATGCACCATGCACCAATGCCGGATACCCAGTCTATGTCGTAGCCGCCCAAAATGTAGAAGATGTGAAGGCAGCAGTGAATTTCGCGAGAACAAGGAATGTTCGATTGAATATCAAAAGCACGTATGTTATCCTGTAATGATAATCATCATCTTTCCGAGACTGACAACGTTCCAGAGGTCATGACTTCCTGGTATTACTCAGCTTTGGAGCAACTAGGAAGCTTTCGAAGAGTACTAATTGATCATTAGGGTCGCAGTGTTCAGCCAAACTCGCTATCAATCTGGACCCATGCGTTGAAAGGGATTCGATGGTTTGATACGAGCTTCACACCAGCAGGATGTAAGTTTCAAATACCAGGGCCAGCGGTGACGGTTGGGTCTGGTAGTCAATGGGGAGAAGTATTTGCTTCTGCAAATGCCAGGAATGTGGGATTAGTCGGAGGTAATTTCAAGAGCGTGAGTGTTGGGGGCTATCTGTCTAATGGAGGTCACGGATTGCTCAGTGCAAAGTATGGCTTGGGCGCTGATATGGTGCTCGAAATAACGTTAGTGACTGCCAATGGTGAAGCCATCGTCGCCAATGAATGCCAGAACCAGGACTATTTCTGGGCCATGCGTGGTGTAAGTTATATGCAAAGCCGAAACGTGAGGATAAAGACTAAGTCTTTCTAGGGCGGAGGGTCAACCTATGGAGTAGCTATGTCATATACGTTACAAGGAGTTCGATCTGGACCAACCGCTCTCTACCGCTCTACCGTGAGCGGATGGGATCAAGTTGCTTACATGCATTCCCAATGGCCAAAAATCGCCGCAGCTGGTGGTAGCGGTTACATCAAAGGCTATCCAGCCCGAGGCGGTGTGCTGACGGTCGAAGTTCACCTCCCAAACGCCTCTTCAGCAGCCCTTCACCGAATAGTAGACCCAATCGTGGGCGCCCTCCACCGCCGCTCCTCGGACGCCTCTTGCTTAACAAACACAACGATAACCCGTGGGGACGGCACTGTCCTTACAGGATGTAACAAAGTCAACCCAGGCGAATATACTGACTTCCCAACTTTTGAGGCTGCCCAGAGAGTCCTCATGGATCAGGATGTCGACTACGCGCCTCTCGATCTATCAAGCCCATCTGGAACCTTCCCCGGTCTTGGCGGCAACAAAATAATAACCTCGTGGCTCTGGTCCGCTGCTGACGTTAAAAGTCCCAGGCTTCGCGCCGCCCTCCAGGGCGCCTTCGATGCAGACGCCCAACTTCTCAACGACGCAACAATGGGTGTAGGAACTCAAAATCCCCCTTTCATCCGCGGAGGTGGTAATGCAGTGAATCCCGCCTTTCGCACGGCTGTCATGCGACCAGCATCTGAGCTGGCCTGGGATGGGACGGATCCTAGGAGACTGGCGAAGAGGAAGCAAGATGCGTTGAGGTTCGGAGCAAGTCTAAGAAGTCTCAGCCCTGGAGGCGGTACCTATGCTAATGAGGCGGATCCTGATACGCCGGATTGGCAGCATGCTTTTTGGGGGAGCAACTATGAGAAGCTTTTGGAAATTAAGCGAAGGGTTGATCCAAAGGGTGTATTTTATTGCAGGGCTTGTGTGGGAAGTGAATTATTCAGTGACGTGGAGGGGGTCCTTTGTAGGAAATGATGATCTGCCTTCTCCAACAACGACAATGCCCTGTCCCTCTTCTATTGCAGTCTTAAGACTCTCCGCTACAAGTACGTTTGGGGTAACAGAATGTCCCATGGACAACAAATCCGGCCCAGTGGTAGGGTTGATGAAATTTCTCTTTGCCCATCAATTTTTTCACAGCATTCTGCCATGCCACCGCCAAATCGATCATTGTCCTGTTCGCTTCATCAGAAATCTCGTTGTCAAATGAAGAATCTTTGCTCGTCTCAAACTCGTCGTAAAATGCTTCACAGAACTCTCGCCCAGTTCCACTGTCGACGTGCCACAGGATAGACATTGACATCTTCAAGGACTTATTTCACGGTCTTATGACAATGGCTACATTGCAGTCCCGGCTCACTATCTTTGTCTTCGATGAGTCTCCGTGGAACCCACATATTACTGCTGCAATTTGTAACAAGTTTTTGTGAAGGGTAAACTTTTGCTCGGCTGTTAATGTAGCTACTTCTGAGTCCTATCTTAATGTTTCATGTGTTTTGTGACTTATCATTTTGACGATTGACTTCTTTGTCAGCAAGAGGCACAACTTCCTATCACAATGAAGCATTTTGTCGTACTGAAAAGGAGTTGAGTGATACGACTTGTGATGCTCGTTTCAGTGAGGGAGATTTTGAGGAGGGAGTTTGGGAAGATTGGGATGTAGCCGTTACCATTGAGGTGGATACGTCCGATGTTTTGTTCTAGGAAGATACTCTATGTAGGATGACAGCTTGTTCACCAATTCAGTTCCGCCCTCCGAGATGCCTAAAAGCCAATATAATACGCCTGAGTTGGTGTTAATATCGACAAATTCTGGTAACGCTGAAAAAGATTCTACTAGAAACCTGTTAACTACTTCTTAGAATAGAGAGTGCACTCTGCAAAGGCCTATATTATCAGCCATGCTGTCAAGAAGGAAACAGGTTCCGATAGGGAATTTTTTCTGCTTGGTTTTTGACTTTTGAACTGATGGTTGCCCTGCATGTAAAAGTACGGCGCTAAGAGTAACGATTCGTACTACCTTGTGTGTTATGAGTGAGCCGGAACATGAGTATTTACAAGCCCAATTATGTCCATTCCTCTGGATCCCATTTTTCGGCTGGCTGCATTTGTGGATTTCGAATTCTGTATCGGAGGTTTTGAAGGCCTAGTTCAAAGAAGAGTTGAGCAAGACATGTGGAAAGTCAACAACCCACAAAATCGCCCTTGCTTGCAAGCTCCTCGGCATGCCCATCCGCTAAACCAATCGGAGCTCTCTAATCAATCTGGATTACTTCAAAAGCAAATATGATAGCCAAAAGCAGGGAACGGCAGGCGGGAAGGCCACGAGCGCGGGCCGCAGCGAGAACTTTGGATCAGGGAAATACATTCATAACTTGTCCCACTTGGAAGCGTGTCAAACACAATAACGCCCATGTCACTGGTACACAAGAAAGCCACGGCCTTGTCAATCTGAGCCTTGTATCACTGCAAATAGCAAGTCTCCTCGGGCTCCACCATATCGCTCCACCAGTAAGAAAAACCCAAGCAGCTGGAATGATCATCAATCCTCCTGCTGCCATGAGACACCAATCTCCTCAACAAACACAGCTGACAAACAACGAAAGTGACGCTTCTGAGCTCCCAAAACATCGCTATCGCATCCGCTTTCCTCTTCGTCATCTCGATTATAAACCGTATCCTTGCCTATCGTCGTCTTGCGCATATTCCAGGTCCAACATTGGCAAAATGGTCACGGTATTGGATGGTAACGAGCAATGGCTCCGGCCGAATGCATGAAATCTTCTTCGAGACCAGTACGCAGTATGGAAGCCTTTGCCGTATAGGACCAAACCACCTCTTGACTAGCGATGCCGAACTCATACGGCGCATGCAAGCCCCTAGGTCAAAGTACAGACGTGCGCCTTGGTACACCACCTTTCGCTTCAAGCCACGAGCGGACAACATCATATCGTACACCGATGAGGCAAAACATGAGGAGCTGAGGAAGAAAATGAGTGCTGGATACAGTGGGAAAGAAGTACCCTACATGGAAGAATACATCGATCGGCAGATCAAGATCTGGGTTGACCAGATACGGACAAAGTACATCTCCACCGATACCGAGTTCAAGCCAATGGATTTGGCAAGGAAAGCACAGTATTGGACTCTCGACGTTATATCTGATTTGGCTTTCAATTCCGCTTTTGGCGACATTCCCGAGGACAAGGATAAGTTTGATTATATCAAGACGACCGAGGACGCGATCGGATCAATGACTTTGCTCAGCATCTTTCCGCATATTCACCGATGGATTGAGCAAAGTCGTTTGATTGACTTGCTGGCGCCATCTGCAAAGGACAAGACCGGTTTCGGCAGAATTGTGGGCATTGCGCAGGAGAAAGTGAGCGAGCGATTCGTGGATTCCAAGTTACAAGATAAGCAAGACATGCTTGGGAGTTTTCTGAGACATGGCTTGAGTCAAACTGAAGCTGAGAGTGAGACAGTATTGCAGATGTGAGTCGTGTCTTCATTGCATTCGGAACAGATGAGGATGCTAATGAAAGCAGAATGGCTGGATCAGACACTAGTGCGACCATTATTCGTGCTGCTTTCCTGAACTTGTTGACCTCGCCGAGCATATTGGAACATCTCAGAGCTGAGATCGATGACGGCATCAAGAATGGACAGATATCAACGCCAATCAAAGACACAGAGGCAAGGAAGTTAGTGTATCTACAAGCTGTGATCAAAGAGACCTTGCGATTATGGCCGCCAATTCAAGGTTTACTACAAAAGGTTGTACCAGCAGAAGGTGACACTATCAACGGCATCTTCATTCCAGGTGGAACGTTCATCGGGTAAGTTGTATTACGCAATCTGTCTCTCCGCCACCCCTCTGACATTCTTTCCAGTCAAAGCACTTGGGCCCTCGGCCGCGATACCAAAGTTTACGGATCCGATGCGGCTCTCTTCCGGCCATCACGCTGGGTTGACGCTGCGCCTGAACAACTAGCCATCATGGACAAACAGGCTGACCTGACTTTCGGTTATGGTCGGTTCTCCTGTCTGGGAAGACCTGTTGCGCAGATGGAGCTCAATAAGGTGTTTGTGGAATTATTGAGGAACTTCGATATGGAAATTGTGAACCCTGACAAGCCCTGGGATTGTGAAGGGAGAGGAATATTCTTGATGAAGAACTTTTGGGTTAGAGTTACCGAGAGGGGTGAGGGGACGGGAAGGTAACTAGCCTTCATTTCGACTAAAAATTGAAACTGTGTTTGCCTCAAGACTTTATTCCACGAGGAGAGATCTCAGTCGACCAACAGAAGCGTCTTCAGAAGGGCGACTATCCGCTCTGTGTCGGAGCGAGTACTAGGGATTTTAGACTCAATGGCACTTTGGCAGTCTGATTTTTGTGAGGGTTGAAGAAGAAACGATGGACCGCGCTCAACCTTGGGTAGTAGTTCAAATGCATTGAAGACGGGAAGCATCTTGAACTCATCTTGCGTACTGTCCTTATCTTTTAGTGTTAGCTTCACTCGGCGCAATTTTGCCGAAGTGGTGAACGAGTGAAATGAGACTGTTTCAATCGCTCTGATGTGACATTGCGTTCGGTGTGATGAGAACACCCGGGTTGGTTAAAGGTAAATGTAATACTTGAGTTGAGAACTCGTTGCTTCAAAACTCTAGCGCATTATAACCCCAAATTGTGTCGTCACGCCACCCTATCGGTAAAGCATGACGGTCGTCTTTGCTTTGTCGAACGATTCGGGCCCAAGTGAAGTCCGATTGATTCCACCCAACACCTTCCATGTATATAAACGAGCTGGGTATCATCAATACATTACCTCCTAGCGAGGCGGTTTGCGCCCGTAAACATAGTAAACTACTGATAATTAGTCCCATTCTCTCACCAGCACGAAACAGACTTACTTGGCCAAAAAGCGTGGATACTTTTGTTCTTCATATCCTTTCTAACATCCATCATCAACAACTGCACCTCCTCAGGAGACATCCTATGCGCCCTCGTACAAATCGCCATACTATATCCCTCTAACCCATCCAACGAATTCGCAAGATTCCACCGTCCCAACTCTTTCAATTTCTTATCCTTGGGCCACGTATTCTGGGGCCATACATACTGGATCTCTACGACGTCGATGAAGCCGGCATCGATCATGTATTGTTTGTAGTTCTTTGCTGCGAGTTCTTTGCCGAAGATTTTGAGGCCGGCGACGATTTTGTCGCCCCAGTCGTAGAGGGCTGAGGTGGGTTTTAGGCTGCCGTCTTGGGATTGTGGTGGGAATTCGCAGTCTTGCATTTCTAGGTAGGCGCCTGGTTGTAATTGACTATGTTGGTTAGTTGAGGGAAGACTTTGAGCAGCATTTTGATGAGGTATGGAAGAACGAGCGATAGACCTACTCAAAACATTGCTTGAAGAATTTAGGGTAGTTGCTGAATGAAGCGGTCATCATTCGAGCGTGTATGTAGTCAAACTTTTGAGTCCACGTCCATTCTTCTTCAACATCGTCGATCTCGAAGCGGCAGTTCGTCGGTACACTGGCTCAATCATGAGTAGTTGTTCGTTTACTGCGTAATATTTGACGACTTACAATTCAGGCTGCGAAGGACTTAGATCTACACCAACTATCTGTTCAGTTGATCAGTCATCAGGTATCTTCGAAGCATAGATAGAATATTGTTTTACATACCTCAGTGTCGGGGTATTGTGCGGCTGAAGGAGATCAGCTTTTGTAACACAATATAGATAATTATAACAAACCAAAGTCAATTGCCCTGCAAAGGACGTCTACGTCAGTAACTGTGGATGAGGAAGAAACGAGGATAAATTACCAAATTCCAGTTCCGGTTCCTATATCGAGAACCCATTCAGGTCTTTGTTTTATTGGTGCCAGATGAAGCTTGAAATCAGCAGTTATCAAAAATAAGTGATGTTGTAGATCTATAAATGATGAGAACCGTGGGTGGTATATGTGATTGATTTCAAGACCAGTCAACGTACCAAGTCTGTCAAGCTCTGCCTGTTCTTAAATTAGCAATAGTTTCAAGATTAATTCTCGCACTCCTTCTTACATCGTCACTGGGGAGTATGTAACCTGATTTTAATGTCAACTCATTTGTCCCCGTTGCTGCCAGATCAATACTCACTGCCTTCTTTGTATCTGTGGTACTTTCGTCCGTTCTCATCAACGCCAGCGTAGAGACTTTCTCGTAACGACATGGTGGATTCTGCTCTGCAGAATCGAAAAATTAGGGCATGTTTTCACCAACCACTGTCGCTCCCTCGCAATCCTTACAACCACGCTCAAGCAGAAACAAAAAACTCACATATCGTCTCCTAGAGTCGAGTCACCACTTTGCGAAGTGGCTTCGTCGGTGTCCACATCGAACTAAAGAGACAAGGAGTGTCAGATCTTTGAATCGAGCAGTCGACCAAGAAGGGGTCTGCTGCATGTTCGGAACGACCAGACTGCGAGAGATCAAGATCTTACGTTCAGATCAGTACCATGCTCATCAAAGCCATGCAATACCGACGATTGTGCCGCTCCTTCCAAAGCCGCCTCGCTTGAACACTCCATGCTTTTTCTGATCGATCGGGTTTAGACTGATATTCAACTAATCTGATCATGCCCCTCGACGACCTTGGCCATCTTCGATTTGCGCAAAAATCGGTCTATTATACAAGACGTATTTGAAGGTAAAGAATTGAGTACGAAATGTGGACGGGTGTCGACATTCTTTTACGACGCTATGCTCGCTACCCTTTGCCCAACGGTCCTAAGCGTCACCTTGGAGTACCAGACTGGCGGATCGAATCCGCGACTAAATTTGCTAGGCTTCGGACCGCGGCCTCTCGGAGAGGCAGCCGGACTGATCATGCTCATGGTCCAGGGTCTGTCTTGCAGCTTTGAGATTCTTCCGTTTCAGCCCACACTTCCATCATGACTAAGGCGGCGGCGGATAACGTGGAAGAGAAATGTCTCACTTGACCGACGAAGATATTTCAAATTCGGTAACTCCGCGCTTCTGTACAACCTCCAATCCACTTTCATGCAACTCTTTATGCTTCGGAATCGGCGTTTAGAAGCATAAGCGATTCCCTAGAATGGCTAGCAGATCGACATGTCATTTTTTTGAATCAACAGTTGACAGATCGAGACGACGGCATCTCGCAGCAGCATCGATTTCCCACTCTACCCAATTGGAGACAGAGACGAGGAATACATAACGGACATCTCCGACATCAAAAAGGACTGCCTTCATCAGTCACTTTTTTTCATGGCACTTTGCCAAAGCACCCGACCAAGCTTCCATTTGCCTCGTCTGCACTGCCAGAGTACAGAGAACCCGATGTATCACCAATAATCAAGTTTATCACCGTTAAGTTCATTCGCTAATCCCAGCTCGATCAAAGTACCAGGACTCGGCACAATTCACAACGACTGTCAATTCTACTATAGTTATGACGTCCCCATCGGTTTGCACGCGTCAACTAAGCCAAGAAAGGTCTCCAGTGCTGCTGACTATGTAGCACTTCATATACACATGATCGTATATGTACGGATTTATAACTGCTCGCAAACAGGATCTTCAGTACAAGCAATCGATTTAGATACTATTTACTGTGTTGATAGTAGGAGGTAGGTTCCTGGAAAAATATTTTCGAACATTGTCAGAATCCGTGGCGCTGCACGTGATGCCCTATTTTATCGAAGATATCCTGTTGAGATTCTTTGGCACGCACTTCGATAGCCTTGAACTAAGTCCTAAGGTGACGAGGAAGTAAATCAAAATACCAATTCAATACTTATCCAAATGGTGGTGGTCTAGTTGCACATCAATCTGCATGAGCCTTCAAATTGAAGAGGCATATTTGCCAACCAGTCTGCATAAAAAGAAAGTCCCCACCGAGATACAATTTACAGCGACCAGGTCGTACTTCGGAACAAAGAAGTCCGCCTTCAGCTAGAAGACCTGCTAGAACGCCGCATCAGGCTACCAAATGCAATCCCTGTTTCAAGATCTTTCACCGGTAATCACTCTTTACTGAACTGACTTCGCAGCGTTCTGCTTCACCTACTTTCTGCCTGCTCAGTACACTCTCTCCAAGTTGAATAACCTCAAAGCGAGGAGGCTACATCCCAGCCATAACATCGTCAACAATGTGGGAGATCGATTTTGCCGAAGGCAGTCGGCAGACGGGACCTGCATTCGAGTACGTCCTATCCGTCGTACCAGCAATTTGTATCTCTCCTTCTGCAAAAGGTCAAGCACTAACTTAACAAATAGCATTGTTCTGATTATGGCGGAGTCTGAAAAGCCGCCAACTATTGTCGACATGCTTTGCCGGGAGATACCGAATGCCCGCATCCTCGTAGCAAAGTTCGCGTGGCCAGGCTCCCCATGGTCAAGCTATCCATGGCCACCCTCCGGAGCTCAATTCTTTGAAAAGCTCGGTTCCAAGCTCAGCTGGAAATCATCATTCAAGGAACGCGCAATGAAGTCCTTGAAACGGTCTCCGACCATTCCAGACGGCGAGCAACCTGCACTGGAGTCTGGACGAGCTGAGTGTCCTGTCTTTTTCATGGCCTTCGGAATAGGAGTACAATTTCTTCGAGAGGTAAATGCGCTGTTTTGCTTTTCTCGAATTGAATCTAATATCTCTTGCAGGCAATTATAAAGTCTAGTGAAGTTCAAAGGGGCATGAAATGTCGCATTCTTGGCGTCGCGTTCATTGGAACACCAAATGATGAAGTTCTTGCAAACGGGTATCCATATAGCAGATTTCTCAATGACAGTCGCTTTAATGACGAGCACTTCATGGAAATTGCAGGTGGAGATCTGTACAGTAAATGCAAGGTTCGTCTCGGCTTCCCAAGTATAACAATTCCCCTCGACACAAAAAGAGTCCTTGATACGCCAGAGTTTGCTCGGTTTGGACCTTCCGAATCGCAAATTATATACCGCAACCAACAGACGATGAGCGTGGAACGCTCGCATAATATGGTATGAATTCGACTATTTGTCGACACAATCTGATTTTGACATGTAAGTAGTTCTCACCTGAAAGGCCTCCTCGGCGACTCTGTCCAGAAGAAACAATTCTAGAGGCAGTTCCGTCATTTTCTGATCTGCTCAGCCCTGCAACCGCAGGAACGAGGTGGTTCCAGGATCTTCTGTGCGAAATTTCTCGGATCCTTCCAGGAGCCCTCAATGTCAAACAAACCTCCCGAGAGACCTCACCTTTGCTAGCATCAATCGCTAAGTCTGTTCATGAGAATCTCACTCCAGTCCAGCGTGTGTTCTCTCCAGAACGACAGGACAATGGAAGGTCACCTAACACATGGAGCCCGCCGCGCTCGACTTTGAAGGGGATCAAACTTGTAGTCGAATACGATGAGTATCTTAAAACCGAAACGAGAGAGGGCAAGCAACTGGGTCCTCTGCTGACCCTGAGTGGATCCTCCGACGATGCCTGGGCGACGAGTTGCAAATCGTACTTGGACTGGTTATGGCCCATGGCTAAATTCGATGTCCTCCCCATTCTTTCATCGATGGTAAGAGTGGATACGATGGATACAGCACCAAGAAATTTCACCATATCAGAGCATTGCAAAGTAATAGCACAAGTTTTAGATCAAACTACTATGTCGTTTGAAGCCTTTGGAGCCCCGGATCAATTGGTGATTTTTGCTCAGCAAATTGCATGGCTGGTAGCTTGCTTCAGAAAACCTGATACTGTGCTTTCGGAGTGCTTGTCAATTGTTGAGGGCGCACCACCAGCTCCACGTCGCGGAGATTTCGGTAACCTGACCCCGAGGACATTCTCCAACCAAACAGTGCAACGACTCGAGTTGGCGGGCAAATTGACGAAAGACCGTTTTCTATCAATTCAATGCTCGCCCACACAACCAGCCGCGCCTACCGTGAAAGGTGAAACAGCAAGATGCTGGCACCCGATGTTCGACCATTGCGTTCTGGCCAAAGGATTCCCTGCCTCAACAAGAGAACGCCGCCAAAGGGGAGTGGAGATGGCTTTCAAACTCATGTTATCTTTGGGCCTTATATGGTACCCACAGAAGTATGACAAAGGCATGGTCTTGAAAGGTTTCTCTACAATCCTCGTTCCGATTGCCGAGGATAAAGACGGAGTGCAATGGCATTTAATACGCAGGAAGGATCAGAGCGAGGAAGTCCCCCTCGACATAATCGAAAAGCATTGCAAAAAAAGGCTAAAAGGAATCTCGGTTGAAAAATTGTCCAAGAAAAGGGCTTTTGTAGGGCTCACACCTGGAGCTCTCGCTAGAGCTCAGGCTGGAGCCAAGGCTGCAGTGGTTTTGGGAACAAGTGGTTTCGGTCTCACCAAAGTTTGCGCACCCCCAGAAGATCTAGCGAAGAATCGAGGTATCGAGCTCAACTTTGCGAGGAAGATCAGCCCCATTTTCTCGGTGTCAGCCAAGGGGGTCGTGAACGTGGGTGCCGGCATTGAAGTGCAACTCACCAACGCAAAACTTCACGAGCTGAAGAAGGCCGAAGAGACTTTCGCCCGCAAATTGAGAAATGCGCGTAAGAATGCTCTAATCATTTACGACGTCACAAGAAGAATTGGGTGGTTGGTCCCAGAACTCAGCGCCATCCTCTTTTTGATCCATTTTTGGGCTTCAAAGAATGGAAACGACGAACTGAAACAGGCTTTGCGGTATGCAGAGGCCTCAGACGATGGCTCGGAGGCTGCAGAAAAGGTTCTCTTGCACCAAGCCAAGCAAAACTTACCGGAAAATGCGGAGGCCACAGATAATTCAGCATTGGAATTAGCATCCGAATCACTCGACGAGCTTGGTGATGGTATGAAAGACGATATTTTTGAGAAGGAGGTCCAAGCAATGTTCTTGACTTTGCGAAGCATAAAAGGTTGGCAGACTCAAGAACAGCGTGAGCTAAAGAAGGCTCGCAAACCCTTTCACCACAGACTTTACGGCTGGGATCTCGAGGAAGTTGCAGACAGAGTTCAATTTCTGACTGGATTGAAAGCCAGCCTACAAAGGTCAAGCGGCGGTTGGGAGACCATTCCAATTCACGACACTAAGATCCCTGTCATATTCTGTTCCGGCCTGGACTCGCCGTTCACTTACAGTCACTCGGCACCATCGTGTCCTTTATGGACTCTTGTCCCCCAAGGCAAAGACTACCTCGTCACAACTGTGCCAACAATTCGTTACTTGACAAAAGTCCACCGTTCCGACGACACAAAACCTTTACTAACACCGAAACACTGGTGTGCGCCAGGAAATTTCGTCTTCAAGTCATGCCAATGTCAACAAGGCTGCAATCATTTGCAAAAACTTGGCAGCAGAAAACCTAAAGTGCCTCTCAACCTTGGGACACTTGACCCCCAAAACGTAGTCATCTTCGGTGCTAATCCCTCCCTAGAATGGCCAAGGCTGCTATCGTCGGTAACAAAAGCACATGCAGAAAAGCTGCCCCAAAGCACCTCCGCCTCTGCTGCATCCGTTCAAGCTAATGGACCCATCCCACCACCTCAACCCAACTCCCAAGGAGAACTAGCCATAGCGAGCGAGGATTCGTCACACAACAAAGATAACTCGAACAATGTGGTTCCTAGACCATTGGGTACAGCCATGGAAACACCTCCACCAAGCACTCAAACAGAATCAGCTGTGACAAGCGCAGAGACATCAGGCGAGCAGCCTATTGCCAACCAAGAAGCCAAGATCAATGGCATGTATCCAGCCAGCGAACCCACACCATCTGATACGAACGCTATCGTCCACCCGAACGACCGTCCCCAGACCCAAGAAAAGGATACGGAACACATCGACGGAGATTTCGAAGATCAAGCCGTTTCAGGTGCAGAAACCAGTGGGAAAAGAGCCACTAATGCCGGAGTGATGACTTTGCTGCGGGATTGCAACAAGCAAACCTTACCGGAGTGGAATTCCCCTGCACTTGGTAAGACAGTCAAGGTTATTACCCAAAGGTTCCGGACGTTGTGAGGATGAGGGATGTTGTCATGTTGTTGTCGAATTTAATGGGTATTTTGATTAAGACCTTTTCTTTCTTATTTGTGGTGGTTTTATAATGGGTAGAGAGGAGCGTCAGAAACGCGTGATATATGTCATAGAGTACTCGAGAGACAGGACAAAGGTCGAGATACCGAAGCCGATTTGGTGTATTGACACTACTTATTCTCATTCAATATCGTCATCGATCTCAAAATCGCTTTCCAACAACATTTCAACAACGTCATCTCCCACCACCCATCCTCGCCTCAGCAGCCCTAGCCCTCCTCTCCCTCTCCAACCTCGCCCTCATCTCCGGCGTCATCCCCCGTCCCTCCTCCTCCCTCCTCTCCGCCCCCTTTTTCTGCACACTCTCCAAAACCCCCAAACTCCTCCCCTTTCCCAATTTTCTCTCCACCTTCTCCGTCTCCCTCCCCTCCTCCTCCCTCTTCAACCTCTCCACCTCTCCCTTCCTTCTCTCCGCTTCCTTCTTATCCTCAACCGCCTTTTCTTTCTTCTCTTCCTCCGCTCTCTTGGCGATGTCGGAGGGAGAGAGTGCTGAGCCAATGTTTGCGGTGTCCCATTTCCATTTTGCTTCGCCGAGGGTGTGGCGGGCGAGGCGGAAGGCGTCGCGGGTTGAGCGGTCGCCTGCTATTTCGAAGGCAGTTTTACCGTCTTCGTTTTGAAGTGTTGGATCTGCGTTTGCTTTGACCAACAATGTCGTGACGAGTGCTGGACTCGATGAAGAAGCCGCGAGGTGCAATAAGGTCGGTGAATGGTGATTTGCTGCCGGAGGAAAGAAGGCAAAATCCGGTGATAGCGAATTCGACTGTATGTAATTGAGTAGAGCTGGTGCTTTCGATCTCTTGATCAAGGTCTGTAGTTGAGTTGTATGCATCGTCGCTGTTTCTTCTTCCTCGGTCAACTTTGGCGGTGTCACTTTCTTCGGTGCCAAATTCGCAGCCTTTGAAGCCTCTTCCTTTTCTCGTTCTGCAGCCGCTGCAGCAGCCAAAGCCGCTTCATCAACCTGGCTAACTTTGACTCTCGTAAGCTCAACAAAAGCCCTCATAAGCTCTGCCTGCGTCGCTCGTCTCGTCGTGAAAGGAAAACTTCGATTCCTCGGATCGTTATGTCGAAGGACTTGTTCCTCATATGGTCCAAACAGCGTAGTCCGATTACTGTTTCCCGTAGCTCTTATAAATATCAATTCGGCAGTATCAATCAAAGCCTTCCACTCCGTCAACAGCGCCCTGACCTCCTGCATCAAAGCGGTCTCATTATACCGTCGTATTTGCGCACCAGCAGAATGCGCCGCACCCTTCGCATTGTCGTTGGAGGATTGTCCACCACCCTGTTTCCTCCTCGTAGTATACCGATGAAAAGTCTTATGTGCCAAAACATCAGCTTGACGTTCGTGACTCGCATTCTTCTTTGTGACCTTGGGAGCCACAGAGACAATCATGGCAGCAAAATGTCCACCGCCAATCATGCAGAGGAAGTAGTGAGGACTCTTTTTGCCCAAACTCACACCCTCCACTGCCTTTCCCATGGAAGTTGTAGAAGGAATCTGTCGCCTCCTCACAGCATCAACGAAACCCGCTGGTTCTTCCACTTCCGTCTTCGAGAAGATGGCCCTATAAACACCCAAACTTGTATTCTCCGGCAACGAGGCACTCGAAAACCAAATCAACGGGGCATTCCCAGCCCCTCTCTTCCCAAGCTTCCTCGAAATCTCGTCATCGTCATCCTCCCCATTCGCCGAAATCTTAGCCTGCTTCTTCAACAAAGCAACGAGTGTAGATTCCTTCCCCTCAATCTTGCCATCGTCTTCTGATTCAGTCTCTTCACTCTCAGAACCAGAGATACTCTCGTTCAAGTCGCCAACCAAACTCTCAAATTGGGTTTCCGTGACCGGTTTCAATCCACGTAATTTCTGTTTGAGGTTGTAGTTGTGGAGATCGGAGCGGACATGGTCTCGCTGTTCCTGGAGAGTTGGGAAAGTGAGGTTGCAAAGATGGCATGCTGTTCCCTTTGACGTGGCGGGGTCTTCTGTTGCGGATAGAGGGGTCGTCTCAGTTTGGATTGTTGGAGGTGCGGAGGCAGTGATTTGATTGTCTTTTAGAGTGAGGGAGAGGAGAAGTTCTTCAGGGAGATCGAAGACTGTATAATGTTAGCTGGAGTGAAGAGTAGTGGTTTGAGTGAACGGACTGTATAGAGGCTTCTGAAGAACATCAGGCTTGGTTTGGGATTTTTGGGCCATGGTATGAATCTTGTCAATGTGTTTGTGGAGAGAAGAGAAAGGGAAGAAAGCTTTCTGGCAAAATTGTTGGTAAGTCGCGTTCATATAGTATTGTATAGCAACGTCACAGTCACCCCCAAAGTGCTGCGCCCATTTCCCAATCCGTCGACACCGCAAATGGAACACCGATACCACTGGAAGTAGATAACAAACGATAGCCGTAGTGGAAGGATTATGGGGCTGGAATATCATAATTAAATCAAAGGATCGATTGTGTACGAGTATCATGAATTGCATATTATCATAATCCCTACCAAAATGAAAGACACAACCATTCTGGGTATCGCTAGCAAAAACCTCATAATCAACGGAAGACAATGACCCCTCTAGATCTGCCCACCAATACTAGCTTTCCGGCTCTGGGGTAGCATTTGCCTTCCCGCCGTAACACTACTCGCCCTCCTACTATGATCAAACCCATCATGAAGCCCAGAGCTCTGAAGTCCGCCACTCTCTGCTCCACCTGCACCAAACAGTCCCGCAGAAGCAGCTTGACTGGCTGGAGTAGCGAAGAGATGTCGTCCGTTTTCTCCGCTCAAGGCATTGCGTAGAGCGTCTTTCATGCGATGGAATTTGTACTTTGTTTGTGGTGCCACGAGTGAAAAGGTGTTTATCGGTGCCCCGGCTAATCGAGAGCCAGTGTAGGGATTGTTATGGTAGGACCGTGATATCGCGGCCATGACTGCCTCTCGTTCTTCGTCCGAGTCGATGGTGCCTGGTGGGTCGAATTCGTCGGCGATGGGAGCATTTGCGTCTATAGCGGCGCCTAGAAGTTGCATGTTAGTATCAATCCATGTAACCACAATGACCAAACCTACGTTGCTGCTTCGCCTGATTCTTCTTCTGGTACTGTGCCAGCAGGACATCGTATCGCATACTGCGACCCGGAACAGATCTCTTCGCACCCATAGAGTGGCTCTTGCACGTCAAACTCCTGGCACACATGGCCCCATTATTCAATATAACACCACACTGTTTCTCTACATCCACCGGTCCCTTGGCCTTCGCCGCCTTCGCCTTCGTATCATCCTTCTTCTTCTTTTTAGCACTCGCGCCCTTGGGCTCGTCATCCGCCTTCCTCTTCTTCCCACTCTTCGTCGCCATCCCATCCCCAATATCAAGCGCAGTCTTCCTCGCCCTCTTAGGGTCGCCACCCTCCTCCCCTTCCGGCGCGGGACTAACCCCACCATTCTTCTCCTTCCTCAATGCCGCATCTTTCGCCTCCTTAGCCTCCTTCTTCTTCTGCAACTTCTCCTGCTTTTTCTTCAAGCAATCCTTGATGTGTTGCGCCGCCGCATGCCTTAGAACAGGTCGCTTGCAATGCTTGCAATTCACCGTCTCCTGCACATCCTCAAACGGCTTCCCACTTGGAAAAGCAGCCGCAATCTTATCATCCAGCGGCTTCATGAGCGGACTACCCTCTTTCCCGGCGCCAGCATCCTTCTCTTTCCCCCTCTTCCCTTTGGCCCCCGTAACAACATTCTCCTCGCTCCAATTCCCCGGATTCGTCTGTTTAGGCAATTGTCCCTTAACCTTCAACTTCACGGGCTTTTTGTCCTCGTCGGTAAAGAGGGTGTCGTATTTCGATGGGTCTATGAGGCCCAGTTTGGTGTATTTCTGGCGATCCGACGATGAGGTCTTGGGAGCTGGACTGGCGTGAGTAGTCTTGGTCTCTGTGACGTGTTTTAGGTTGTTCCTACCTTTGCGCGCACCATTTGTCGACGACATAATGGCTGCGAGGTATTGAAGAGGGTGTGAACGAGGGTGATGGTGAGAGTTTTATGAGGAGGTGAGAAAAGGCGCAAGGCTGTGAACGGGACAAAGTAATTGTTTGGTGGAGGGGATGGAGGCCGCCAGACCCAAAGGCCGAAAATGGATATCGATGATCACGTGACCGATTTCATCCGAAGCTGAATCATTTCATACCAATTCACAGAGTCTGAATCACTATGAGCGGTAAGAATGGGATTATCAAACGTGTCGACGTAACCTCAAGTTGTGGCAACATCGTCCATTCACCGGCTCTATCGCTAGCCTGACATGGCTCAACACAACCACGACAAGCAAATCTACAAATACTCATACAATCCCAATTCTAGCTCCCTATAACATGCTCGCGCCATCCCAATGCAGGTACAATATGACAGTCCGCCCACCCATGCCGACAAGAAAGTAGGGCCTCCCGCAACCATACCATCCCAATCGTCCGTCAACTCCAAACAGGCTCAAAAGCAAGCAAAATCAACCTCTCTCGTCGACCATACACATCATGTGCCGCTTACTTGCGTCCCTTGCTCTTTGTTGCCTTCCCTTTCACTTCAGCAACTCCCTTCTGTCGCTTCTTCCGGAGTCCGTCGGAATGGAGCATCCCCAACTTCTCCAACGCTTCAGTGTTCTTCCAAGTGAGGCACTGCCATTTTGTGCTATCACCGCCTGTGTACGGCTTGGTACGAGTGCTCACTCGCATGGCTGACTGCTCCTCTCCCGCCGTCCTCTTTGCCTCAACTTCGTCGAGATGGGCTCGCATCTTGTTCATGCATTCCGCGATCATGTCTCTCCAAAGCACGATTTCCTTCTTGAGCGCTTTCTCGCGATGTCCGCGTTCGTCGAGCCAGCCCAAGAGCTGATCGATGACTGCTGGATCGTCGATATAGCCCCATTGTTCGGCAGTGTCGAGGTGCGTTGATCCTTCTTCTTTCTCCTTACGCTCCAGTACTGTCACCTCGTACAGTTCCTTGTATTTTGCTTGATCTTCTTTGCTCCAATCAAACAGACCTTCTCGATCCATAAAGTCGGGGCCTTGTATCCATAGTCGGCCATTGGCGTAGCCGTAATGTGCTGTTGACGTCTCAGGCACTCCAGCAAATGGCATGCCATTTCTCTCAAACCAAACATAACGATTGCAGAATCGATCGCGTCCAAGTGGTCGTGTGCGCTGGCAATCGGTTTCGCGTAGGTCGTCGGTGCACTCCATGATCTTATCTTCACACTCCATGATGTCGTTCTTCTTCTGCTCGATCTCTTCAACCGTCTTCTTGAGCTTCAGCTCGGCTTTCGACAGCTTTGGCGCAGCTGCCTTGGCCTTCTTCTCCTTTTCTTTTCGGGCATTTTCTTCTTCACGCTTGCGTTTGCGATCCATGCCGCGTCGAAGAGTGCGTGGTGCCTCGTCTTCGGAGTTTTCACTCGTCTCGGCATTGCCATTGGGCTCTTGTGGAACATCGGGTATGATGATGTCGACGTCGCCATTGACTTCAGACTGTGGCTGGGCTGCTTGAACCTCGGCCTGCAGTGTCTTTCGCTGTTCGTCCAATTCGTGGAGTTTCTCGATACTGTTTCGATGTTAGCTTTATCAAACAATTACCGTGACTTGAGTTGACTCACTGATCCTTCTTCAGTCTCTGCTGTTCAATCTTCTTCTTGCGCAGCTCGGTCATCTGTAAGCTCATTGCCTCCAAGTGTTCACGCACGGCCTTGGTGCGAACGGCATGCATGACGATCATCTCGAGCAAGTCGATCCGGAGATTGACTTCGAGATTGTTGTACTGGAATGCGACCACTTCGGCTGAAGGTTCCTGGTCCATGGGTGCAAGGACTGAGAGAATCTGTTCACACTTTGCCTTCTGACGTTCCTCGAGAGAGAGTTGATGCAAGAAACCAACAAGAATGGTTTGCCATCCACCGTCTCGAAAGTCCCTCTCCTGTAGACGCGTAATCCAGGTGCGCTCTCCAAGGATTTCCGCGGCGCGATGGACCTGCTTGTTCTCCACAGGAGGAGTTGGCTCTCTCAAAGCTGCAACCTCTTCCTTTTTCAGACTACTGCGAGTGGTTCGTCGATAGACTGGCTCTGGCGTCGGCGGATCCTCTGACACATCTTCTTGATCGTTCTCTTCGTCTGACGAGTCTTCATCAAATTCTGGTAGGCTGATCTGCAACTCACCCTTTTCGTTCACAAGTTGTTTAAGCACGGCGCAGTGGACTTCGGAAAGAAGCTCACACTCTATATCCTGCGATGAGTAGCGCATCGCCTCCGCGAAATCATCCAAGACAAAAGAGTCCAACACAAATACTTCACCGAGCACGTTGAGGGTGTTCCAGATTTCGAGCAATGGACCAACAGACTGCATCTTGAGACCCGGATTGTGACAATCCTCAGATTCTTCACCTGTCGGTGTCTCTTCGCTGAAGAACTTGATCCCTGGCCGTGGTGCAGCATCTTTTCGGGGTGGCACATCCAAATCTTCCATGGGAAACTTCATCGGTGCCGGTGCCGGTGCATTATCAATCACAACATCTACTCTCTGACCGAAAGGTCCATTCATAATTGGTTGAAAATTACCGTTATGGAAGTTGTGAGTGGGGACGGCTCTCGTTGGCTGTTGATATTGCTGCGATGGATGCATTTGTCCTGGTAGGTACTGGGGCAGACCTTCCAGCTGGCCCTGTTGCTGATGCATCTGCTGGTGGAATTGCTGATACTGTGGATAATTTGGATCCAGAGGTTGCAAGAATCGGCTCATATCTTGCTGTATGAATCGATGCTTTTGTCCCTTGCCGGTAGCTGGCTGGATGTTGAGGTTGCGGTTTTTGGCTGCAAGATAGTTGAAGAATGTTGTCTGATCCCCATTGTCTACCTTCTTCTGGAGAGTCAACGCTTTTCTCTCAGCGACTCGAGCATGTTGTTGGAGATGGGCTGGGATTTCGGTAGGAAGATTGAAGTCCTTGGCCAGTTTATCTTTGACAGTCCATGGGGCGCCTTGCCATGTCTCTTTCGTGAGCGCGCCTTTCAGAAAGGAACGGAGCAGGACCTTGGAGAAATGTCTTCGGTCGCGGTAGAGATGGTAATTATCCACAATCGCCTCTGATGTCATGCGCTTCTTTGATGGGTCGGCTTCCAGAGCAACAATGTATTTGGACATAGGTTCCGGCGCTCCATTTTCGTTCACACGGTCTGGATACGAAGTTTTTTCGCGAATGGTTCCTTCGACTTTGTCACCTGAATCGATGGTCGCAATGATCTGCTCTCGTGGAAAGAAATCGTGTTTGAATTGCTGCTTGGGTTAGAAGAGTCAATTGTCATGTCACTTTCACACTTACATCATATACCCAATGCACTATATATACAATGTTAGTATTATTGAATGCTCAGGGGTCATCTGGAGAAGGAAACGTACCCAGCTGCTCGAATCTCGAGATCGTTGAGAATTGCACTCTTCTCAAGACTTGCTCTCTCAAAGGCTCGGGGAGAGTGCTCTCTACTTCTCGGGTGTTTTGAACCTGGAAATTGGTTAGCCAGGGCCGGTCGAACATGATGAATCAGCTGGCGCATACCTCGCTTTCAAACGCATCGAAGAATGTGAGACCATTATGTCCAGTGATTTCGCAAGTAAACTGCTTCTATACCTGCTGTTAGCAATCGGGTCCTCCAGAAAGTTGTGGTTTAATTTCGTGGAAGAAGACATGCCGAATAGTAAAAGTCTCGTCTGCGCATGCAACGTCAGTATAATTGCGCCAAAACTCTTCAGTGTCGCGGAAGACAAACCTCTCCAGATATTGGTCATATTGAGTGAACAGCTCTCCTGTCTGGGCAATCTCCCATATCTGTAACCAGTAAGTACATTTCTGCCGCGTAGAAGTCGTGAACCAACCCTCACCTCTGCCTTGGGAGCGTATTTGAGGCCCTCAGGGTGAGGCAGGAATTCCACCTTCTTGCGCTTGAATAAGACCTTTAATCGAAGTCAGTATTTCGGTATCCCATTTGTACAAGCCGAACGTACCATGGCTGAGGTGTGGATCAACACCAGGCCTCCGTCGGTAGAGGGTGGCTCTGGTGTGAAGAGGGATTCCCGGTTGCGGAAATGTCGCGGACAGTAGGTCTATGTACTTCCCTCTCTTGTAGTCGTATACGGTATGAGATAGACGTCGGCTGGGGGTCGTCGCGTTGCTGGTCGGACCGTGACGCGGGAGGTGGAGTGTATAGGCTTGGTGTGAGTTGACTCTGGGACGTGTAGAACGCGTCTTTAGAAGTTCACGCGTCGCAGAGGAGGATGGATTGGGCCACAGTATGGGGGGAAGTGATGTGGATTATTCGGTGTTGATGGTGGAAGAGATTTTGGGGGTTCGTGGTGGTAAGGAAGCTGTCCACAGTTTTGCATGGACAAGTTGGGGTTAGCCGTCGAAGGTAGGTGAATGCTTTGTAGGCCATTTCCTGACATATTGCCCATTGCTTCACAACGCGAATCAATATTTTTCAATGGCCCTCTATGATCATTTGTTTATCCTGATTCTATCTCTGCCATGTCTAGAATTCATTTTTTCCTCACAACGTGCAGTAGGCACGATATCAAACTTTATATAGCTGCTTTTATTCTTACCCTTTTGGGCTGAATGCGCCTCGCGTGAAAATGGCTAGAACTCTCGATAGAATTCCTCAGAATGCCTGCCGATCAGATTAAGATTATTTGAATTTATCCCTTCACTATTTGAATGCAAAAGCAAGCGATCAATTGAGAGAAGTGCTTCACACATAGAAGAGATGCGAACCCTTGTCTCTTCCGCTTCCCGCCGCTGCTGATTGGCTGGGCTAAAATGCAAGGGTTCTTCTTCCTTTCGACGGACCCAACCCAGTCTTCGGCGCATTGTTACCTGCCTGAATACATGGGGAGTAATAGGAATTATTTTGCGGCCTTTGTAGGGCATTTCGCCAAGATCCAGGAGCCAAAGAAAGCCTGCTTGCCTCAGTATCCAACCAAATGAGCAAACAAGGCCGAAATACATCAGAGATCAGATGAGGCAAGCAAACACCTGGCACATCACAACCAAAAATGAACCACAATGAAGAACAAACTGGTCTTAGATATGTATTATATCAATATTGTCTTTTGAAATGCAACATATCGCTGCTAATCCTACAGTACAGCCGCTGCCTCATTCATGTCAACACACATCAAGAGATGCTGATGAAGTAAGTCGGATGAGAAACAACCCCAAACACCAAAAGGCCACTTTTGGAAGTTTTCCGAACCCCGAAAATAACCCATGTGAACGTGAGCCATGCCCATCTAATACTCCATCGTACAACTCCTTTTATGAAAAAGAAAAGGGACGCAAACGAAGGAAGACTGTAGGAAACTTGTCGATAAGAGTCGGATGCGCCTAAGCGGCAACCTCCTCGGTCTTGACCTCGGCGGCAGTCTCGCCTTCAATTGGCGCGTTTGGGTCTTCATCCTCTTTGCCAGGGCTGTCAATAGCGACCTTGACAGCAATCTCACGGCCTTCGATTTCCTTGCCGTTCATCTCTGCGCAGGCCTTCTGCTGCAACTCCTCGGAGGCCAATGTAACGAAACCGAAGCCACGGCCCTTGCGGGGTTCGCCACGGGCCTGGAGCTTCTTGACCATGAAACGAGGGATGGGTCGGAGAGCGATCTTTGCGCCGCTTGGGGAGTAGTCCTTGAAGATCTCCATAAGCTAGAAACATGTCAGTACTGAATTCGATGAGAAGCTGGGCTTGTTACAAACCTTCTCTTCGCGGAGATCATATGGCAGGTTGGCAACCATGACCTTGGTCTTGGAAGCAACACCGTCCTCTGGTGGGCCACGCTGCTTACGTTCACGGGGCTCGCGAGGCTCGCGTGGCTCCTTTGGCTTGGAATCAGCGGCTTCCTCTTGCTTGACGACGGTTTCCTTCTTTGTGTTAGGTTTCTTGTTCGTTGTTTCAGTCAAAAGATCTACTTGGCCGGGTACATTTGTTGGTGCTTCGGTCATTGAGGTAGCCTCAGTGGACTCGGCGCCATTGGCCTGCATATGTGATGTCAGTCATCATGTATACATTGCAAGGATGATGCAAAACTTACACCACGTCCTCCGCGAGCAGAGCGGCCTCCGCGTCCACGGGCACGGCCCTCTCCTCTGCCACGACCACGTCCAGATGCACGGCGGCGAGTCTCGTTGCCACTGCCACCCTCTCCACCGCTGGCAGCACCTTCGGCGGATGCCTCAGGCTTGCGTGCAAGCTGGATGGAGACCTTGCGGTCGAGAATGTTCTTGCTGTTGAGCTCGGCAATGGCGCGCTCGGCCTCAGATGGAGTTGAGAGGTCAACGAAGGCGTAGCCAACTGGACGGGTCGTGCGTGGGTTGGTTGGAATGGACACGGTCTCACTACAGATGTTGTCAGCTAAAAGTTCGACGTTTGTTCGAATTTGGCGCAAAACTTACACGAGGTAGTCCTTGAAGAAGTCCTTCAACTCTCCCTCAGTGGTCGCATATGCGAGATTCCCAATGTAAAGTCGCCTCCCTGGGATCTCATCAGCATCAAGTATCACAAAGGACATCGAAAGTGAAGACTCACCCTCGGCAGCACTGGCAAGGACCTCTGGGGTCTGCTCAGCTGCGCCAGCGGCAGGGGTAGGGTTGGCGGTTTCGACGGTGGACATGTTTAGATGTTGTAAAGTTTTGTTTGTTGATGACACGATAAAGAGTTCGATGAATTAAGAGAACTTCCTGGTAGCGAAGTTCTGCTGAAGCACGTGTAGGTATTGAGGGAACTGTGTGAGTCCTGCTGAACCTGATGGAGTCTGACGAAAGTATTGAAATTGCAAACTTGTCGAATGACCGCCGTGTGGTGGGAAATGGATTGAAGAGGGAGTTTGAAGCGGGTAGCTACGAGCCCGAGATCTGAGAGAAGAAGTGGTTGAGAGGTTGTGGTGTTTGTCTGTGAAGATTGTTGTTTGGTTGATGGGGATTTAGGGAGACGGCGAACTTTTGTGAGAAGGAGAGTCCTAGCGTGGGTGTGGCGTTTGTATATTGCGGAAGGAAGTGGCTTGCAAAGGAGAATTCGACTCGACCAACAACAGCAGAGATTGAACCACAAGACTTAACAGACTCGGACAGTGACTGTTACAGGCTGCTGCGAACGGCTAAATACGATAAAGGCCACCGATTGTAGCAATTCTGCACCGGAAATAGAGGGCTAGAGCTAGGATTGGGGTGCGGTGACCCGAACCTGTCGCTCCATTCCTCTTGCCTTGCAAGACGTTCGAACAAGACAGTCCTCGTTGTCGGTGTCGAGGAAGTCATCAGTGTGGAGTCAGTCTGATAAAGCAAGAATGACTCCTTCTCTCACCTCGCCAGGTCGCAGTGCCCTGGTGCTGTACGGGTCTGAGACTGGGAATGCGCAAGACGTCGCAGAGGATATTGGACGTCTCTGTGAGAGGCTGAGGTTTTCTACTCATGTCGCAGAATTGGATTCCATCTCTCTTGTATGTGTATAGGAATGAGTAGCATTGAGTGCATCCGAGGCTGATGATGGGTGCCAGCGACAACTACTCCAGCCGGATCTTGTGATATTTGCCGTATCTACTACCGGCCAGGGAGACCTGCCAGCAAATGCTCAGTCATTTTGGAGATTGTTGAGAAGTGTGCGATTGCCGCCGGGATGCTTGCAGTCTGTTCGATTCACTTCATTTGGTCTGGGAGATTCGTCATATCCAAAATTCAATTGGGCGCATCGAAAATTGTATAATCGATTGACGCAGCTGGGTGCGCGAGCGATTTCTTATAGAGGAGAGTCGGACGAACAGCATCCTGAAGGTATTGATGGTTCGTTCATTCCGTGGTCAACAAGTCTTCGAAATCAGCTATTGAAGCAATACCCACTACCTGAAGGTGTTGAGCCAATTCCGGAGGACGTTCTATTGGAGCCGAAATGGACACTTGAATTGTCAAACGAAGTACAGAAAGAGCATGGGACGAATGGAATGCATCCAAATCATGTTGGAAATGAGGCCGCCAAATCTCCAGACGCACCACCATCCGATTTGTTGGAAATCCCAAAAGGCTTAGTCGCGAAAGTCATCACCAATGACAGAGTTACACCCACAGACCACTGGCAAGATGTCCGCCATGTCACCTTCGATCTCTCCGAGCCAAAAAACTATGGTCCAGGAGACGTCCTCACAATCTACCCAAAGAACTTTCCCACAGACGTCGACCAATTCCTCAAAACCATGAATTGGACAGCAATAGCAGATACTCCCATCAAATTTACTCCAACATCTACATTAACAACTTCATATCCACCACCACCCATCCCGTCTCTCAAAGACAAAAACTTTACCCTCCGCACTCTCGCCACAAATCATCTCGACATTATCTCCATCCCACGCCGCTCCTTCTTCGCCCACCTAATCCACTACACAGAAGACGAGTTTCACATAAATCGTCTGAAAGAATTCACTGATCCTCAGTATATCGATGAATTGTTTGACTATACGACCCGCCCACGACGTTCAATTCTAGAAGTCCTCGACGAATTCACAAGCCTCAGAATTCCTTGGCAAAAAATCTGCACGATAATCCCCTTCATGCGCGGCAGACAATTCAGCATCGCCTCCGGAGGCGCCCTTAAAAGCATCACCTCGTCTGATGGAAGATCAACAACAAAAATAGATCTCCTAATAGCAATCGTAAAATACAAAACCGTCATCAAGCGAATCCGTCAAGGCGTATGTACTCGCTACATCACCTCCCTCACCCCCGGAACTCTCATAACAACAACGCTCCAAAAAGGCGGCCTCACACCCAAGAAATCCGACCTCGCAACTTCGGTCGTAATGGTAGGACCAGGAACTGGCATCGCACCCATGCGCAGTTTAATCCACGAGCGCATCGCCTGGCGTCAAGAACTAAATCTTCCATTCAAACCCTCCGATCCCGACATCTTAATCTACGGCTCCCGAAACCGGTCAGCTGATTTCTTTTTCGCGGAGGAGTGGGAGAAGATTACTGCTGAGACGGGTTTGATGGTGTTTACGGCTTTTTCGAGGGACCAGAGAGTGAAGGTTTATGTGCAGGATGTTATTCGTGAGCAAGGAAAGGAGATTTTTCACGCGTTGGCGGAGAAGAGGGGTGTGTTTTATTTGTGTGGGAGTAGTGGGAAGATGCCTCTTGCTGTGAGGGAGGCGCTCGTGGAGGTATTTGTTAAAGAGGGAGGGATGGAGAGGGAAGATGCTGAGGGCTATTTAGCGAAGATGGAAAAGGAAGGGAGATATAAACAGGAAACGTGGTGATACCTTAGTATGAAGATACTCTACATACCTCTTATCCATTAGAAAAACAAAGATATAGAAATGAGCAAGACAAGCATATTCGTAATCGTGTTCATTGAATTTCATAATACATGAACATTACACCCGTATAAAATTTGATGCGGATCTCAAGAAGCCAATTCCGTTGATGCTGATCTGTGGGTCAATACCTCATTAATGAGTTTCCCACGAATATTAAGCTACAAAGATCTTGACCCGGCTCTTAACAGTATCTCGACAAACCGGGCACTTCATTCCCTTCATAGCAGGCCTAGTCTTATCTTCCTTCTTCACAGGAACAGCCTGATCCGCACACCACGAACACATCGACAAATGCCCACAAGGCAAACAAGCTGTATCAGCAAGTTGACTCATACAAATTTTACACTCAACCTTCATCATCATTTCCTCATCACTCTTGGCTTTGGGCCGCTTGTCACCGATATCGAGGCCGATAGGGCGAGGAACGGCAACGATCTCTTGTACCACACGACGGCTGCGTTGTCGGAGATCTTGCACGGTTCTATCTAATAGCCTACGTGCGGCTTGGGACGGTCTGGTGGATGGAGGTCTGAAGGTGACGAGGCCTGACAGGCTCGCGGAGCGATGCATGGACCCGATGTCTACTTCGTCCTCTTCCTCGTCATCGAAGGGGAACCGCGCGTGCATTCGCCTCTCCAAGCGACCCCCATAGACTCTGTCTACTTCGTTCTCATCGTCGCTGATAAAACCCATGGCCGTTGGGGAAAGGTGCCGACCCGTAGGAGGAGAAGGACGAGGGGACCGGCAAAGAGCTTCGTATATCCGCTGCTGCCTATCTAAGCGGTCTCTGAACACCTCATCACTCTCAGACGCTTCACCGGTTGATCTATCTCTGGGAAGGCTGTTTTCGTCAAGTCCAAGGCGTCCGAAGCCTCCGCGACGAGCCACTCCAAATGGCATCATGGCTTCTGCCAAAATGTAATCGCTCGAATCGCTATAAAATTCCTCCGTCTCTGATGGTGAGAGTGGTTGGCCATTCCTGATTGGCCCTCGGGTTGTCATAAAAATCATGTCAGAGGGTCTTCGTGCCGGTATCGAATCCTGCAGTTCTGGCAGTAGTTCTGATAGCCAATTGTAAAATGGCGCCGCTTCTTCTGCAGCAATCTCTTCTCTTGTTAGACTTAATCTTCTGTGTCGTTCTGCAGCAAAGATCTCCCACATGTTTGGAGGTGGTTCAATAGTCTCTTCCATCTGAGAGGCTGGCTCTGATTGTGCTGATGGAGGTGTTGGTTGAGATTGTTGTCTTCTTCCCCACTCGTTCACTCTCATGAACATGTTTGTGATGGGCGAAACATATTCATCACTCTGTATATCCTCTCTCGTTCCAAACACACGAGCAAAATTGCCTTCGGCTGCTCCACGTCGACGGTTCTGTCTAAGCTGCTGACGCAGGGCCTGGAGTTGAACCATGGTCTGCCTCATATCTGCGGTTCTTGACGCGATACGTTCCTCAATAGTTGCAGAATGCTGCTGCTCGTTGCTGAGAAATCTTTGATGGTGCGATAAACGTCGTCTCAAAGCAGCCATGCCCTGCCGGTATTCTTCGATGCGTTCCTCGGAGTCTGCCAAATCCTGTTCTTCAACATCCAATTGTCTTTGGTGATCCTGCAAAAGTCGCTCTTGCGACTCAATCTCCCGGCGACCATTCTCTATCTCTTGTCGAAGTGCTTGCAACTCCATGGCAGTCGACGGTGTTGTTGGATCAAGCTGGGCTGCAGCTGTTGTTGCAGTCGCTGTGTTCATGTCTCGTTGTTCCTGGCCTTCTTCGGCAAGAGCGTCGTCCAGCAATTGGTCCAGTGCTTCATCCAGTGATGGCCCTACTTCTGTCTCCTCTTGTGCAGATATATTGAGGATTTCAGGAACGATATCTTCCCCAGTAAGACGGCCAGCGCGGAGCTCGTCAAGTGTTCTGGGCATGACACCTGGATCCACATTCTTCAACATTTCCCCGCTCACAGCGATTCTCTCTTCCCTCCCATCCGGTGTATGAACAATCCGGTAGCCTTGATGAAACTCGAGCCATCTTTTTGTGAATGCGGCTTGGTTGGGATGGTCGGGTATCATTGTTTGGCGGGGTTCAATTCCTGATGCTTCGATCCGGGCGTTCCAGAAGGCTATGTAGAAGGTCAATTCTGATCAAAGCGATTGTAGTATGTGTATACATACAGTAGCAGGGCCAGCAATAGTGATCCCATCTGACTCCACACTGGACATAGCCAACCCCATCAATGTATTTGCGATAGGTCGGTGAATGAATACGGTCATCCGCGCAAGCACAACAATTGAACGTTGAGGTCAAACGGCATGACGACGCGAGCTTGTGGGAACAGTGCTCCTCCATCTGAGGGACGTCTGCAGTGAGAGTACCCATTGTGATGATTGAGTGGTGGGGGATTATTTCGAACTTAGAGATGAGCCCGTGAACGAACGCCACTAAAGCCCGTCCAGGGCACTCGGAGATTAGTATTAACGCCGTATTTACTATTATTTCGTCAAGCTTCTTACAATATACCATCAACATATGCTTCCAAGTGTAGTGAGCCTATCAAATGTTCAGCCAAGAAAGAAGGCTGAGCCGAGTCCAGGCTGCTGTCGAGTTACTCAGCCTGATCGATGTTCTTTAGAAGGATTTTAGCCATCAAACACCTGAACTCATCCACCAAACATCAATATCAATCAAGGTTCATCAAACGAAGTCACACCATGGCAAGCTTCATTATAGCAGAGTCGACTCCAAGTTGCACTGTGCACCATCCAGACAGCCTCTCTGAAGAACAACTTCTCTCATTCCCGCCATTCAAAACATGGCTATCATCTTTCCAGCACTCCCTCTCAACACAAAAGGACCCAAGTCACACCTTTCACGATGCGCCATATGAGCTCCGAAAGATCGACGTACAAGCTGTAGATTTCTTCGGCAAAGGCCGCATTGGCTTTCTCAAACTACAAACCCAAGTTATCAACAACAAGGGTGAGACTCTTCCAGGAGCTGTGTTTATGAGGGGCGGAAGCGTAGGCATGCTGGTAATTATTTTTATGACATATTTTCTATATTTTCCTAACATCAAACCTCCAGGTAGTGCTTCAGCCTGATGACGCCGAGGAAGGAACAGAAAATGACAAACATGCAATTTTGACCATTCAACCACGAGTTGCGGGCGGCTCACTTGCATTCGCCGAAATCCCCGCCGGCATGCTTGATGGAGGAACTTTCTCTGGCGGTGCGGCGAAAGAGATCGAAGAAGAGACTGGGCTCAAAGTCAAAGAATCAGAACTCATCGATATGACTGCGCTTGCCATCGCAGAACCAGACGGTACGAATGGCGAAAAGTTGCAGAAGGCTATGTATCCAAGTCCTGGCGGGTGTGACGAATATATGCCGCTCTTTCTATGCCAGAAACGAATTCCGAGGGCGCAAATGGAAGAGTTTCGAGGAAAGCTGACAGGGCTGAGAGAGGAAGGCGAGAAGATCACGCTAAAGCTGGTTCCATTGAAAGATTTGTGGAGAGAGGGTGCTAGGGATGGCAAGACCCTTTCCGCATGGGCTCTATACTCTGGTCTGAAGGCTGAGGGTAAGCTGTGAAGAGGTGCGTGAAGATGCGATGTGACTCTCATCCAGTTCAAGAACACGAAAGAAGAGCCAACTCAGAATGGGATAGTGACAGAGAATGGCAATGCTCAATATGCTAGACCTAAAAACAACTATCTATCCAACTTATCCGCTGCCTTCGAAAGCTCCTCACAGCTCGTCGCAAACCCAAAAGTCTTCGCAGCATTAAACTCAAAACACTGCTGAGCGAATTCCGGACTCGAAGTCCCGCACCCATCACTCAAAAGAACACAGTCATACCCCTTACTAAACGCATCCATAAACGTCCCACCAACACACTGATCCGTATTAACCCCCGTCATCAACAAGGTCTTAATCCCCTCCTTCTCTAAAAACTCATCACAAGCCGTCTTCCCACCCCACAAACCCGACATCCTATTCTTATTAACCAAAACATCCGGATTCCTCTCCAATTTCTTGCCTTCCTCATACAGCGCATCCAATGGTGTATAAAGCGCCGCATTCCATGTATCTTTCATAAGAAGTCCTCCCGCATCGATTTTCGTACCATCAGGGCCTACGACTTCACCACATGGACTTCCCAAGCCTTTATATATCTTCCCATCTTTCCCATTTTCAAGTAGTAAATGTCCACCTTGATGCTTTACCTCGCCATGTTTATCAACACCAAAACCATGCGGCTGCTCATCCAAAGCTTCTCGATCTTTCATCTCCTCGTCTGATTCAACGACGGCTTCGAATCCGAATGCTCTTGTGACAGCCGGAGGCATTTCTTTCACATCTTGCTCGCTTAATCCCCAATTCAACCATACAACCCTCATTCCCGCCTTCCTAGCCGCTGGAATCGCAAACTTAACCAGATGATCCAAAGCATCGTGGCCAGGTCCTCGTGAGCGGCTAAAGGCCGGGGAGAGGAAGAAATTTTGCATGTCTATGATTACTAGTGCTGATTTGGCGGGATCGATTGTGATCGGTGATGTTGTTGTTGAGATTGTTAGGCATTTTTTGATTTGGGGACTGGATGGGGTTGGTGGGTGGGTTAGGTCAAAGCCGGTTTTTGAGGAGTGCAGCCAGAAGTTTGAGGGGGAGCCTATCATGGCTTTTCGGTGCGGTGTTGATGTTTCGTCTAAGACGAGGTGGGATGGCATGTTGGTGGTTTTTTGCGACGTTATATATTGATATTTGAATGAGTATATATGACGTGGAGCTGGAAACGATATTTTGTGGTTTGATTCTTTTTTATTTGAAGAATACGATTATAGTTCTCGGTCTGAAGAAGGAAAGGGAAGTTGAGAAGAACAAACGTTTGATTTGGACTCTGTGAGGAGTATATCTATCATAGAAATGAGTGAAGAGTTAGGGAAAGATAAGACCGCGGCGATCTCCACTTCAACTCGTCCTTCCCTTTTGGGATTAGCATTCTTGATCCGCTCTCAGCCGCGTTGACGACACGGCCACGTCGATATTTGCGGAGGAAGACGGTTTGACTTCTCCTATTTCGAACGAGTGATCACAATGTTGTACAGGACTTGGAGGTTGGTCTTTTGATGGCAGTGTTGAGCATAAGTCGCTCACTGGTCCTTGCCTTGGAGATGAGTCTTGAGAAATTTTCGTCTGGACATCACCATGACCACAAAACCAACAACATTCCTTCAATGGCCAACGCCAAGCGTCACTGCTCTAGCCCGGTCTCGTATTTTTAAAGGTTTTCTCATATCAAACGATCTTCTTCACAAATCCGGAACATGAAACCTCACTTTCGATATCCCACAGCTGGCCAACCGTCTTGTACAAAGGGCAAGATATACCGTCATTTTTTGTCTTTCAATACTATATGCCTTAGGTTGTAAGGATCAATAAAAAGAGCTGTGAAGGGGAATGGGCCATGTTAGCGACCCGGAGATTGATACCGGATTACACATGATTTTGAATGAGAACATTTGGAGCCAAACTGAAGGCCTTCCCTAGATCACTTCGTCTCAAGAAGTCGGTTCCGAATTATGGTAGCCTTGCATACGTATCGCATCCATACTCCAGCAATCAACAGCATCCTGTAGGGATGTCTGCTATCACAAATCGAGGCAGTAGTCAGTCATGTATTCTATCTTTGTCTCATGCTGACATTTGCGCGTAATACTACTCTTTCCATGATCAAATATATTTGCTCGGGTAGGAGGAGGATTATTGACAGCGGGAGGGTCGATCCGGAGTATGAGAATGATCTCGCTTGTTATACTCCCTGGTTGGAAATCATCATTGCCACTTATACATATGAAGATTACACGAGGACTCTTGGGCAATAGAGTATTCGTACAAAATTATAATCTACTAATTATAGAAAGGCTCTGCGCAGATCACGGGAAACGATTGCCTTGAAGTTCTATCAGTTGACCACAGATATAGCACCTAGTACAGATGCTTGACAATTGTCAAAACACCATGCCGGATTCTCGTATGCGAAAGCTTTCCAAGCCTTTCCCATAGCCTTTCCCTTCATTGAAGGAACACTCTCCTTGTTGAAGGATGAATTAGACTCGGGGGGAAGTAAGCAGAGACGGTGTCCCTGATCATGATAATGAGATTGCAGCTTCCAAAAAGCGAGTCCGAAGAAGGTATAAGTACGGCTGGTAACATCACCTTCCCAACAGTATCAGCCAGTCACTTCATCTTCTCAAGTTCAACCAGTCGAATCAAATCTTACCAGACCACTCTAATCTCATTCTCCCCAACCACCATTGTCAACTCCCACCAAACCACTTTCAAATCACATCATGTACGCTATAACCACCCTCGTAGCTCTTTTGCTCTCAGTCCTTACCGCCGCCTCTCCAATCGAGGCTACAACGGGAGCAACACAAGACCACAGCTCGAACGTTCAATTCTGGCACGGCGACACCTGCAACAACAATGCCGGAACGGTCAACCTAGTCGGCTCAGGCTCAACCCGATGTATCCCCGTCAACAACGTTCGTTCCATCAGTGCTACAGGAAGTGGGTGTACTGTTAAGACTTGGTCTGGAAATAATTGCCATGGGGGCAGTTTTAGGGTTCCAGATTCGGGGTGTCACAGTGTGCTTTATGGAAGTGTTTCTATCAATTGCTAGATTGGGGAGGGAAGGAATAGATTGGGTGGGGTTGTAGGTGCGTGTAAAGGGTTTTGGTTGACAGATGAGTGAGAAAAGATGCGAAGGCTACAGTACTCGAACAACAGGATATCATGTATTTAAACGTCATATCTTCAAACATCATTACTCAAGAATCACCTCCTGAAAAACCCCAACCATTCCTTTACCCAAGAACTCACTAATAACCCCAAAACTCTCCCTCACAGACCGATGCAAAAAAAAAATTGCATGTCCCGTCCTCCCAACACTCTTCCAACTAAACTCAGCATTAAGAAATAACATCCCTGTCTCCCTCAACAAACTTCCACACCTCGCCTGCCGTTCCTTCGTACTCCCCGGTCCACAAAACGCTTGATCCTGTTCACCCGTGATGACAAGTACCCTCCACTTATGTTTAGGCGCAACAGTGATATCAGCGTAAGCACTCACAAACTAGTCTATACTAACAACATCCTCCCTCTCCCAATAAGATTGCGCCACAACAGGATCAAAGTCGACGAATTTGGGGTCCCCTAGGAAAAAATCGGTGCGCGTGGATGCATTTGGAGAGGTGAGGTATGCACCGCTCAGAGTCGCAAACCGAGAAGGCCAAACGGTGGGAGCTGGCATCACATGCTGCAACGCGATTCCTGGTAAAGAAGGTGAATTTTATTTTTGAAACCCGGTGAGCACAAAGACATAGAAGTTTTCTGGGTAGTGCGCAGCTATATTGTTGCCTGTAACGGAACCATAGGAATTACCAACGTAAATGAGATGTGAGTATTTCCACTCAAGAAACCCTGTCGTTCGAGCACGGATTTGTTGTGCTAGATGGTGGTAGAGGGCGTATCTGTCTTGTTGGTTAGTTTTGGATGGAACCATGTACAAGATAATAGAGAAAACTAACTCGTAGACACTCTGCACGACAGAACTCGGATCAGGATGTGAAGATTTTCCCACTCCCAGGCGGTCAAGGGAAAGAGTTGGATATCACTTACTACCAGCATTCTTGACCCAAGAATAGACTTGCGCCTCATAAGCTGGAAACCCGTACAATCCCGTTCCACCCAGTGCCGTCCATGCCTCTCTATTCGTCGTAATCGAACCCAGCAAAAACTGAAGCTTCTTGTTGTTCTCGTTGATGACGGTGGGAGCGCAGTACCAACCCACAAGTGTTTGATTTGCGGAAATAGTAATGCGAGAAAAGTTGTTTGCCGTGATGGCTAGGGCGAGAGCTGTTGCGTTGCCTAGGGGTGCGGCAGAGACAAGGGACAAAATTGTAAGTTTAGAGCAGATGGGATCAATACTTTGATGTATTCATACTCGAGAGAGAGTGTTCGCACAAAATACCCAATCTCCACGGCCTATAATTGTTCATGCAGCGAAGTTTACTTGCAAGAAGTCTAGCCCGCCCTCGCGATAAGCGATTTAGGGCCAACCAGCCGGTCGT
Organism: Venturiaceae sp. KMAF11; assembly: GCA_023078705.1. NCBI lineage: Eukaryota > Fungi > Ascomycota > Dothideomycetes > Venturiales > Venturiaceae > Venturiaceae sp. KMAF11. Next base: position 1,219,334 of record JALGOQ010000007.1, on the reverse strand, counting down.
ATACTATATAATTCTCAGAACCTATAGAAGTCATCAGTAAAACATATGTGGCACTCAAAAAATATCACATTACAACGGAAGAAATGGTTTGACGAGAGATATGCCGACGGAAACTGTTATCACTCTTGAATACCTAGCTCGTGAGCGGGAATGTAAGATATAGAGAGAAAGATCTAGATTCGGACCAAGTGTAAACCGGGCTTTTTCCAACTTGGACGGAACTCAATTTGGTGTCCATACTCACGATCTATTCGTTGCTTGAGCATGCCCTTTGCGAGGAGAAACACGACTAGATCGGGAAGAGTGAACTTTTGAAACAAGACACCCGCCATTGATAAACTTCTCAGATCGAAACAGCCTCCGTTTTCCCTCCTTCCTTCTCTGCCCCCAAATTACCACCGCCGACCTTCTCGTCGCTTGCCGAATCTGTGGAGGCCATCCCAAAAATCACACTCATATCTTGGCGCAGGAGGAAGCGTCGTACAAACATTGCCAATGTATGCCGACCTTGGTAGATGGGCATGATCATGATCGTGGCCGCAGCACAAATTGCCCACAAGAATGTCCAGACAACCCAGAAGCGGAAGAAGCTTAGGTTAAAGATATAACGTGTGCCATATAGCGGCATAGGGAAAATGATCAAAAAGCACAATGCCACAGCCTACACCATTACGTATTAGTATGATTTCCATTGCATGCCCAACCCGTGGAAAACGTACGACAGAAGCCCAAGCAGCGACATTTCGTTCGTGCGTTAATTTTGTGTTTTCTTCCTCGCTGGCAAATTCAATGACCTGTTGTGCAGATATCTGCTCTTGGGTGATGCCCTTGACATCAGAGTCATCCACAGCCTGAATCCTTTTGAGCTCCTCCCAATCGAAGTTCTGAGGACCAGTCAGGTAAGTTATAATTGGTGAGTAGATGCATGGCGAAACCATAGCTGTCACCTGGCCGACGACTTGAGCAAGAGGCATACTCATGGTTTCGATCGTGACCTAAAATAAGGTGTTAAACATGGAAATGAGATTAAAGAAGAGATGATGCTTACGGCGCCGTATAAGGAATATGCTGAGCCCATCCAACTAGCTATTGACGTGATGAGACCGAGTATAGGAGCACCCACTACAGCATACACGTTTTGTTGTTTCCAAAGTACGGTGGCATATATCGGGAATAATGCTGGATTGCAGATAATCCCGATGCTCGTGATGATGAAGTTTACGCCGACAGGAGTCGTGGTGAGACCAGCAGCCACTCCACAGCATACCAGCGCAAAGAGAACGACGGCCAAATGACTGAGTCGAATAAGAAGACCCCCGGTTGCGGTGGGATTGAAGTAAGCACGGTACACGTCGAAGGTCCATACGGAGGCGAAACAGACGAGATCTGAGGAGAAAGCTGAAGTCGCCGCCATGAAGATTTGAAGAAGGATGGCGACAGCACCTCCTCTTCCCATCAGAGCTTGTGCGGCGTAAGGTAGAGCTAAGCCAGCAGCATACTGTTGGGCTGACAAAAGTGCAGGATAAGTGGGAAATGAGGGGCTCGCCTCAAGAGCACGTCCTACAAGACCAAAAGTGGTGGCTAGACAGAAAGGAATACTAATTCAAATCAGCACTTGTTTCGTGATCTCAGGCACGCAGGCAAAATTACCTAAACCAACACAATGTTCCAATAAGATAACCAGAAAAGGTTGTCTCTGGGGAGGCAGCGATGGCCTTTTGAAACAGTTGCACATCAACAGAAGAAGCACAGCCCGCGCCAAATAGAATGATTCCGTACAGAACTGCGTCGAGTGAATGCATTGTGAGATACTCTCCACCAGGGTTGCCTACAACAGGTGTTCTGATGGCGGCTTCTCGGAGAAGTCTGTACATCTCATCAATGGAGCCAATGAGATCGGACGTGGCATAGGTCACAAAAAGTCCCACCAGAATGACCACATAAATGATGACAGTATGTACCCAATCGGTTAGAATCGTTGCTTTGACTACAAAAAATTAGAAATGTTCAAAGAAATCATCGGAACGTGATTTGACGTACTGCCGCCGGTCAGCGTATAGATGATTGTACCCAGTGGGATCAAGAAACATGCGGCTATTTGGTTCATCCCAGTCAAGCCTGAGAACACGGCAGATGCTATTGGCGTATTGTCAGCATCGAAACATTGTGCCTCTGTCCGAGGGAGCAACTCACTTCCAACCAAAATGCAGACACAATTGAAGAATTGGTAGAGAGTGGAGAAGATAATCTGCACCCAATGACCAGCAACTCCATATCTTAACCTAGTGACTATTGGCCAAATTAGCTGCTGTAATTTCAGGTGAACATGACTGAGTAAGATAGCATGAGTAGCTCAGGAAGTTTTGACATGGTTTGTCGTCATTGTAGATCGGAGTCTAATTAAATATTGCTCATCATCGCTTGAAAAGGGGAGATAGAAATTCACGTACCCTCTAACATAGTATGAGCACCAGGAGCCTTCCTCTTCAACTCAATTGCAGCAACTGAAAACAGAAAGATCTGAACACAAGCACCGGCACCGTCTAAATTCGTTAGCATAAGCATCTGGGCGTGATTGATGACTTACAAAAGTAAGCGCCGCTTATCCCGTAGCCAAAAGTCCACGTCGTACTCGTCAAAAGGGTCGCCGCAATGGTCCAGGAGCTGACTACCGAGGACGCCAGTAGTCCAGACTTGACGCTGTGTTTGGCCGTCATGAACATTTCTGTTCCTTGGACTTCATTTGCGAATTTGGACAGAACCACAGTGGTGAGATACATTCCCAAGGCGAAGAGAGCCCCTATTGCAAGAATGATACCATAGCCTACTCCTTCAGAGAGAAGCAGTGATGTCGACATCTTGGAGCTGTAGATTAGAGATACTCAAGAGAGCAGAGGACAGAAAGGCTGGGTTAGGTTCACAGTGATGAAGTGCGGTCATCTAAGCACCTGCGCCATACATATGGCTTCCATGACAATCATTACCGAAATAGATAAGCAAGAGCTTTGGTTGTCTGAGAGTTGCGCTCATGTCCGTCGCAGAAGTGGAGGCGGAGCGAACTGCCTACGGCATCGTTATCATGACCTTGGATGAATGCGGGATTGTTGGAGCGACAGTGGTATCTGTTGATCTGCAAACCTATCGGCATTGAGACCGATACCAGGCTATCCTGGAGGTTGGAGAAGATAAGCGTTCAGACTCTCCATTGATCTTACAGATATTATAAGATGGATGGGTTTTAGGACACTGCCTGATGGAAATTGTTGTTGTGAACATCATGGAAGGATAAAAGAATGAGGTTTTGAAGAGAAGGTCGAAATTTTTAGGGTCCGTGTAACAGGCCGTGCATACGAAGCTTGTGTTATTTCAGCTTAGTGCGAGCCGTGTTCAACGAACTCTCGGACGAGAATGAGAAGTAATCTTTGGACGTTTTCTTCCGAATCTTGTAAGCTGGTTCCAAGGGTTCTAGAGAGTTTCAAAATTATTTCAGGTGGAATTCCTCAACCTCGATTCGAAGCAGAAAGCTTAGCATAAATTGCATTCGTTCTCTTTCCCAGCCAAAGATTGAACAAAGCAACTGTTCCGGGAGCTTCGAAGGTTCGGGATCACAACGTGGCAATGGAGTTTTTGGAAGTCTGTTAATACTGACACCTCTACGAACTATCAAGGTATTCCTAAAACGTTACAGCCCTCCCAGTCCCACCTCATCAAGGTCCCATATCCTTCTCTTCCGTCTCCTGCGCCAGTCTCGTGTATCTCTCTTTCGCGTACTTGATACAGACTCTACTCTTTGGCTATCCCGCCGCACTAGCAACATCCGAGGAGGCTGTGGAAGGTCTTCGGGCGAGACTGGAGCTGGTGCTGGTGTAGGTGCAGGAGAGCTTTTCTTCGAACTCAACTTCAAACCCAACAGAATGATCATTCCCACGACCAGAAGGAGCAGTAGTAATATTACCTTCCTCTTGATACTCTTCTTCTGATAGCCTGTAGCCACGGTCAATTCCTTGTCCGCTGCCTTCATATCCACAGCCATACGCTCAACATTGTAATCAATCCTGTCCAACATACTGCCTTGATCAATAACCATGGTCTGTAGTTCTTGGAAGATGTTTGCCAGTTCGATGATCCCTTGTGCAATGTCTTCGATTTCCCGTTCGCGCTGAGCGATGACTGTTTCGTTTGGATTGTGTAGGAGCCGTTGTTGAGCTTGAGATAGGGTAGCTTGAGAAAAGTTCCGATCTGATTCCGACTCCATAAGTGAGGGATCCGTGTATGGGTTTTGCGTTGTGGGAGTTGAGGAGCGGTCGATAGGGGTAGAGAATCCGCCCATAGTGCGCAGTTCTGGTATTTGTTAGCTTTCATGCCATCGTTATAGAGTGGGAGACTCTTACTCTTGAGATAGGCAGACTGCTTTTTGCGAAACAAGGAGCTCACGTCGCCCACTCTCGTCGCTAATGAGATTTTGAGGTTCTTTGCCATTGTTTCCTCGCCTTTGCTAATTCCTCCAGAGTGCTGCGATTCTCGAACCATCATGTCTATTCTCTGAATGGACTTTTGGCAGTTTTGGAATTGTCGCGTTATCTGCTGCGTCATATCTTCGATTTCCCGTTCCTCCCTTTTCTTGACATCGTCGTCGTCGAATCCGGGGAGCACATGCTTTTGGTGCAACTGCTCAAGCTTTCTCGTCTGAGTCGCAATATCGGACAGGATCTCAGTGACTTCGTCTTGTATGTCTAGCCATCGCGGTGGTAGTAAATCCATTTCTATGACCACATCTCCATCGTCCTCGTATGCGCCGGCAGACATGAGGCCACGACGCTCTTCCGAAAGTGACGATGCACCCTCGCCGAAGCCATTGGAGCTAGGTGTGGCGAAGACATTCTTCTTTTGGGGATGGTGTGCGTATGATTGACGGTAGGAGATGAAGCTATAGCTCTGTGTCAGTAGATATTCCAGGTAGCCATTGTTTCTCCTGAGCAAGTGCACTTACAGGTTCGTTCTATCCCGCCACATGGTGGTTGTTTATGTGAGAGAGGCTCAGCTCAGTCATTTGCGATATCTGGAGTCTGCCTGGGCGTCGGTGGCATTGCTGAGGTCACGTTGTAAATAATGGTCATCCAAGGAGTATTGAATGTATTTGAGGCTGAATCCGGGATTCGCTTGGCAGCGGCAGCGGAGCCCTCTCTCTCTCTCCCTCCTTCTTTGGCCGGTCAGTCTTGCTCACTGATATTAAAGCTAAACATCTCACCATCCAACTTCCTACAACAAACACCATAACCTTGGGGATACTCTTTTCTCCACTTGCGCTCCCCTCGAAGATACCAGAAACTACTCTCACATCACCCGTCTCCCTCACTCTCGTCGACCCTCTCACCATGGTATGCTGGTGCTTTCGACCCCACCTTCGCATGTTAAAAACGTCAACAGTCAACACTTGCTAACATGATGCGAATGACAGGCCGATTCACTCACCGAGGAGCAGGTCTCCGAGTTCAAGGAGGCCTTTTCTCTCTTCGTAAGTCTTTGCTCCTCTCTCCCGTCCCCAATCTTAATTGCTGCCTGGCTCTCACGTAGTGGGGTCAGGTTTGCGACTTGTTCGAATACTGGCTGACCAAGTCTTCGCACGATTTAGGACAAGGATGGCGATGGTAAGATTCTCACTCCTTCTACCCACCTCATACGAAGTTCCAGCCGCGAATCTCGCACACTCTTGCGCACCCCGCCATAACAACCCCCCGGAAGAACCCTCAACCCTCTCGCTTATTCCGCATCCCCGATAGAAGAGGTTCACAGCTCACGATAATGAATAGGACAAATCACCACCAAGGAACTTGGAACCGTCATGCGCTCCCTTGGACAGAACCCAAGCGAGTCTGAACTACAGGACATGATCAACGAGGTGGATGCTGACAACAATGGCACAATCGATTTCCCAGGTAATGATGATTGAAATCATGCCGCGAAAACTACTGACGTAGTGGCCAGAATTCTTGACAATGATGGCACGTAAGATGAAGGATACCGACTCTGAAGAGGAGATCCGCGAGGCATTCAAGGTCTTTGACCGCGACAACAACGGATTCATTTCCGCTGCCGAGCTTCGCCATGTCATGACTTCAATTGGCGAGAAGTTGACTGATGACGAGGTTGATGAGATGATTCGAGAGGCTGACCAAGATGGTGATGGAAGAATTGATTGTATGTTCTCAGACATCCCTTGTTGCAGTCTTTTGGCTGTACTAACGCCTTCACTACAGACAACGAATTCGTCCAGTTGATGATGCAAAAGTAAGCGATGCACGACAGATTGCTCCGATGAGATACACGTTCAGCCAGGAGGGCACTGCTATGAATGGAAACAGGCGACGGCATTATTTATCCATGAACCTCCCTTTTCTTGGCTCTATCCTCCTTTGGCTTTGCTTTGCTTGAATTTTGCCGACGGCGGGTACTTTGGAAGCTCAGATATCCTAGTTACTCTGGGTGGCTATCTTGGGTGCGCACAGGTTCTCATTGAAGACCAGTGCCGATTTCCTTTAAAAAAACATGTGAATTCACATTACTCGATTGCCTTCCTTTTCTGTGTCGAATGTCTACTTTGATCATTATTGGCTCTCTACTATCCGTATCTAAGCATCTATCCTTCCTGCATGATAGGTCTCCCCGAAAACGCTCGACAACGAATCACCGTGCACAAAGGCGGCCTCACTTGGCGATCATGAAGTCGCCACATTCTTTTAACGAATAGGCACCCATCGATCGTATCAGCCTAGGCATCATTTCCCGTCACCCTTCTGGGCCTCGAACTTCTCGGCCTCAGCAACACAGCCCCTCGCCATTTCCAGCTAGAAGAAGAAGAAGAAGTCAGCCTTGCGCAAGTCACTCCCGACCGATATTGGAATAAACTCACCTGTTCATCAGTCTTACAAATCAACACTCTATGTTTCGCACCCTCTTTCGTAATCTCTTCCACAACGCCCTCACCTGGTTTCTCATTCTTCGCCTCCTCAATCTCAAATCCCAAACACTTTGCTCCCTCCACAACCGCTTTCCTCAACTGAGACCCCTTCTCCCCCATCCCCCCTGCAAAGACAAGCGCATCAACGTCCCCTCTCAATGTGACATAATAACTCCCCACAAATCCCAGAATACGATCAACCATGAGGTCGAACGCTAATTTACACTTCTCATCCCCGTCGGCCGCCTTTTGCGAGATAGAACCGAAATCTGTCGTCCCGGTGAGGGATTTCCAGCCTGATTCTTTGTTGAGGATTTGTTCTGCTGTGGTTATGTGGAGGGATTTTGTGGACGAGGGTGAGAGTTTTCCGGCATCGTGGGTGTAGTGAAATACCAATGAGGGATCGATTGAGCCGGAGCGGGTTGCACCTGGTAAACCGGCTAGTGGAGTAAGTCCCATGGATGTGTCGTGGCTTTTCCCGCCTAGGATGGCGGTACAGGATGCGCCGGAGCCGAGGTGGAGTGCTATGATGTTTGTGTTCTCGATTGGTTTTTTTAGGTAGTGAGCGACGGAGCGGGTGATGAATGAGTACGATAGACCGTGGAAACCATATTTTCGCAGTTTGTTCTTTTGGGCGAGGACGGGGTCGATTGGGTAGGTTCGGATGTGTTGCGGGATTGTGGAGTGGAATGATGTGTCGAAGAAGGCGATGTTTGTTGCTTTTGGGAGGATTTTGAAGACGACGTCGACAAGTGTTAGGGCACCGGCGTTATGGAGGGGGGCGAGATCTGAGAGTTTTTCAATGTGGTGGTAGGTGTCTGTGTTGAGGAGTTGGGGACCTGGGTAATCTCCTCCGTGGACGACTCGGTGAGTGGCGAATGCGATGTCTTCTTTGTTTGATAGCTCTGTGAGACCAGAGTCTGAGGTTAGGTGGTCGAGGATATATTTGAAGGCTTTCTCCTGAGAATCGATATCGCTGAGTTCTTTGCCTTTGATTTTGTTGTCGCCGCGGGTGTATTTCAGGGTTGGTGGTGGGGCTGTCAATCCATCAATTTGGGCTTCTGCAAGCTCTTTTGGGTCTTCATTTTTCCCTCGAGCCTGATACACTGAGATCTTGACGGACGAGGATCCAGCATTGATGGAGAGGATGATTTGGCCTGACATTGTGAAGAAGACAAGGCTGACGTCTGTGCTTAGGATGTTGCTTTTGTTGGTCAGTGCTGATTTAATGACTCGATGATTCCCAAGCTCTTTATTTATCTTTTGGATTCCTTTCCTGAGGTTTGACTTGTGTTTAATTCGGTATCGACTTCGCGGCTGCTTGCGGAATGTGAAGGCTTCTATGACCTATCAAGCGTGATGGGGTAGAGATCACTCCACCAGAAAAACCAATTCGTTGTACCAAGAGATTCGTGATAGGTAGATCAAAGATAATTATGGATAATGACTCTCGAGTTCCCTGTATCAAGACTGATGAAAAGCGTTCAAGTTTCCAGGAATCTCTAGAGTGTCTGTTGTGACGCTGACGTAGTTGGTCGTTTCTCCATCTCGTTCCACGTGGTTGAGGCACAATTCAAACGTCACTTCCCTGTCTTGCTTACTTCTCATCAATCGCAACCTCAGGTAGGAGTAAATCCTCTTCAAATTGGAAATCATGTTCTCTGCTGGTTCTGACTCTCAACATCTAATTCCTAAGCTAGGCAAAATCCAAAAATTAAATGACGCCTAAGAGGTTCACCCCTTGCTCCCGAAGCAAAGTTTAGGTTGTAGAATTTTGTCGCTGATCATATTCGGCACCATCCCGCGTGCTAAACCCAGACGCGTCTTTCAACTTTGACTTTGGAGACACAAGTCTCCGCGAGTACTCCTAACTCCCCACGCGAGATTGTTTGGTCCAATAGGATTCGCTATAGATGCGGCCTCTCAACATCACTCATCGCTTGGCCGGGCTTGGGGCTGTGCAATACGACTGTCGAAGACAATAAAGATGCCTCCTTTGCTCTACTTGCCACTATGTGACTCGCATTGTCCTGTCGCTTACAACATATCAAGCTTCGTCTAGCACTATCATGGATGCTTTATCAGCCGCCGCCAGCGTGGTATGTTGCAACTCCCTCCTTTCCAAACGCATGTTCTGATATCACCAGTTACAATTGACATCAACCTGTCTTGCTGTTGCCAAATCGCTCCACTCCTTGCGCGAGAGATTCAAGAATGCCTCACTCACGATATCCTCCATCTGCGCCGAAACTACGGTCCTCAGTACCTCCCTGTCTCAACTACAAGCTCTACTCCTTCGCGACAGTCAGGCCGCGGGCACACAATTCCAATCCCGACCAGAGCTCGCCGCCACATTCGATACAGCTCTGACGGGTTGCATGGTGGTATACTCCTGTCTGGAAGATGAAGTGAAAAAGCTGGGCGCAACTGCTGGGACGGACTATGCATGGAAGACACGGGCAAGAGCTGTCTGGAAAGATGCTACCATGAAAGAATATTTGCAGCAGATACGAGGACAGCAGGCATCTCTGGCCGTTTTGCTGCAGCTTATACAACTGTGAGTAACATGATATCTAGCTTTGCGTACCTTGACATGCTAAGCTGCGTCTAGAGAATCTCTCTCAGAGATACAGACAACTCTACGAACTAACGGTGCCATGCTTGAGAATATTTTCAATAAAACCAAATCCCTCCGGAGCAGCCATCCTGATGTCAGATTTCCAAAGTCTATTTTCGAGGCAGAGGACCATGAGGCTATCGGCTCTGATGATGTCTATTCTGCCGTCAGCACAACTGAGTTCGAGTTCGATGATCTAATTGTCACCTCAAGAGTCTATCGGCGAGTTATGGAAACAACTTGGAGAAATCGAAGCGTACAGCAAATCTTGGAGATCGAAGTACAGGGCGACATACCAATCCTAGCTGCCAAAGATGATTCCGACTCCACTTCCGATTTCGATGAGTTTTTTGACGCCAAACAGGACCAAGGAATTGACGAGGAAATTGAATCATCCACAGCTCCAGCATCAACGGAAGTAGCCTTGAGTAGAAGAAAGCCTATTGTGAATCATGATGCCGAGCATTCGTCCACATTGAGTCCACTCTCCGGCATCAGCTCAAGTGGCCAAGACCCCCAGAACTCAACACAGGTCACGTTGAAACTCCCTAGTACTCTGTCTCCAAGATTTTCATACTCGGACACCAGAAGCGAAGCCAACTCTCTCATGTGGCAACAACGTTGGCAAGCTGAATGGAACGTTACAACGCAGCAATTGGAATCATTGTCTCAAGCCTCTGTGGAATGGATTGTCATCTGGTATGAAATTGCGGGTGTTGAGCAGCGCTACACAAGAGCACTACAAACATTGCGTGATGTCGGCGACAAGGTTAATTTAGGCGCGCAGTGGCCTCTCGGTAACCTTGGGCAACTCTTATGGTCTATCCGTGACTGCCACGAGACGTACATCTCGCAGCCATTGCAGCTCCAACTCAAGGAGGGCTGGCGCGCTTATGGCCATCCCGCTCTGTTTCGATTCTGGGTCGTAAGTGCGGAGCGCATGTACGGAAGCTTCTACATGGATTATGCGGCTGCAAAGTGGTCTTTAGAGTCACTTACAAGAGATGGGCCTCATGTCATCTTTCGAACGGAGAGTGATCCGTCCTTTTCACAGGATTTTACCTGGCAAGATTTGCTCCTGGAGCCGCTCAATCAAATAAGTCGATATGTGGACCTCCTCGGCCGACTCATCGCCGTTGCTGAGCCAGCTGGCATCGGCAAACTCTATCCCGAATATATGAGGGACCTTCTGGCTGCTCATGGTGTGGTACAAGATGTGAAAGGTCTCTGCGAGCGTTCCCAAACATCTTCGTGGAAGCCAACAATCAAACGCCTTGAGTATCCGGAGGGAGACACACAGGTGTTGTCCCGTCGCAGGCTCCAACTTGTGGATCCTCTTGCCAAACTACTCTACCAGTCTAAGTTCCAATCCAGCCAGCTTTCGATCTCAGGAGGCGAGTGGATGGCAACTACATTCCGCCTCTACGATGGTTGTTTGGCGTGGGGTTATAATGAGGCCTTGGACGCGCCTCCGCGGCCTTCGGACAATTCACAGGTATATTCCCATTTCAAGTTATAATTTACACTAAATTAACGGTTCTTCAAAGTCAATACCCGTCGACCACTTGAGTTTTGCGCGGGCACCGACTGTAGAGTGTGCTAGCGGATTGATTTACCAATTTAAGCTATACCTGCAGCTCCCACAACAAATCGAAACAGTCTTTGTGCGGACAGACTCGTTCGACAAGCGGGAAAAATTTATCAAAGCACTGCGGTCTGCAGGTTGCACTTCAGCCTGGTTAATGAGTACTGAGTCCTGGTTGTCCAGCCCCTTGCATTCGAGAGGAGTGACTGTGTCCCGCTCTTTGCGCCTTACTTGAGTATTAGGGTTCGCTCCGTAGGGAATCGGTACTTACCAGTTTCGATTGATATTGGATCTAGTCAGCCATCATGACTGACGAGATGGAGTTTGGCGCCCAAATGTAAATTTCAACATGAGTTAGCAATCAGGTTTTAGCAATGAATGCAAATATAGAACATTTTTTCCTTATTATGAGTCTCGAAGTCTCCACCATGTGCGTGAATTAACAAGACCGGAGGGAAGCTCCAGGTGGATTCTTTGAAGTCAAGAAACGAAAGAAGCGGCGGAAGTCAAGGAATGGGTGACTGTCTAGTTTCCAGAACTCAAATACAACCAAATCCGGGGTTTTCTGCTTGTTTGGAAAAGAAAAGTGCTTCAAATTTGTTACCAACAACAACAGCTCCAACTTGTTTCCATTGCCCAATATGCACTTGCGAAAATTATGACCCTAGGAGTTCCTCAAACAATTAGGGATAGCGTGACTGCAAGTGTGAGCAGCCTTGCCGGGAATAAAACAGAATGAACTTATCCACCATCAAGCAACAAGCGATTTTTTTTCGTTCCTACTCTCACAACAGCAGCCCGTTACCGCTTCCTTTGATCACTTCAACCCTTCCTCAGCCAAGGTGTTGAGATGAATTCGTATAGCGGTTTATTTCCCGCATTAATGATAGATACACCTCATCAAAGTTCAAGATGTCTTCCAGTCGGCATTTTCAACCTTTCTCTCACAAGTCAACAGCCTCATCGGCCTTGTCAGTCAATCTGAATTCCTCATCACGTGGAGCGATATCGGTGCATGGGGCTCCGAATCCTCATGAGCTTCGGAGCCCCATGCACCATGCCCGTAAACCCAACTTGAAGCTCAACAGCGTTCGCGCAGCGCCAGCCAAGGAATCCATGAAGAAGGAATCGAATCATCCCTTCGGATGCAAGCAGCCAGCCTGCTCCACCTTGACACTTGCAGTATAAACCTACCACACCGGCATGGTCATGAGAACGTGGCGGATAAGTCGGCCTCTTCAGCCGATGAAGTCGATGATCTGGCGAAGCGGTGCGCGGAGTAGGCAACATACTAATGGAATTTCCAACGCTAGCTTCCTGACACTGCAGGATGTTCGATTTCCATACAGATCTTGTGTGGCGCTTTCGCTATCGTGATCCACTAATTACTGTCCTTCATTCTTCATTTCATTTTTGGGCCTCTCTTTTACGTCCACTACAAACCACTCTTTCAGATGCTCGTGATCTGTGTCAATTGAGAACCCCATGACTTGACCTTTGATACCCGGACTGCAATCATATCATCAAAGGTGTTACCGGCTATACTTTTGCAACACTCGGAATCATTTCTCTCGTCAGCCGAACTTTCACAACACCAAACTGAGTACTGAAAATATTCCAGCCTGACGCAATGGAGAAAGAGATTGGCAGCGTCGAGCCAATTCACTCGATATCCAAGAATCATGACTACAAAGAACCGGAAATAAATGCTGAAGGACAGCAAGAGGATTCGGATGGCAATTCTCTATCACGCATCGTATCCGGACCACCATATTCGATATTCACCACTAAAGCCAAGATCTTCATTGTGGTTATGGTGTCGATATCAGCTTTGGTCTCTCCATTTGCAGCAACACTGTTCTACCCGGCACTCAATGTCCTGGCCGACCAATTGCACGTCTCAGAATCTCTTATCACTTTGTCGGTCACGACCTATATGGTAATATACACCATCATTCTGTTCTGTTAATTACCCACTAACTCCTCTATAGCTGGCACAAGCAGTCGCCCCAGCATTTCTTGCTGGAATTTCGGATCAAAGTGGTCGACGGTTCAGCTTTCTGATTTGCTTTGGAATCTATATTTGCGCCAATATTGGTCTAGCACTTCAGACCAACTATGCTGCTTTACTTGTCCTTCGATGCTTGCAAGCGACAGGAAGTTCGGCCACAATTGCATTGACTATTGCTGTTGTTGCTGATGTGGCGACATCTGCTGAACGAGGAACTTACATGGGCTATGCAACTGGCGGGATTTTGTTGGGTCCTGCCTTTGGTCCTGTATTAGGAGGTCAGCTTGTATCTTTTATACCCTTCTGTACGATATCTAATTTCTTCTCCAACAGGTGCACTTGCCCAATATCTTGGCTGGCGCTCGATATTCTGGTTCCTTGCCATATTCGGCGGGGTTTTGCTGGTCATCTTCGGTCTCTTCTTTCCAGAAACCTGCCGCAATGTCGTAGGAAATGGCTCGATCCCAGCCCGTGGTGTCAACAATTCCATCATCGGGTACATGCAACAACGAAAACGCAACGCTGACCTCGAGTCACTAGGCAGCAGTAAACCAAAGAAGAATGGCGAAAAGCGAAAACTCAACATCCCAAATCCCTTGCGCACCCTCAAGATATTGGGCGAGAAAGAATCCGCCCTAGTACTACTGTACAATGGCTTCTTCTTCAACGGCCAAATGATCGTATCCGCCGCATTACCGTACATGCTTAAGGAAGCATATGGCTACAACGAACTAAAAGTGGGTCTCTGCTTCATCACCCTCGGATTTGGATGTCTCTGCTCTGCACTCTCCATGGGACCTGTTGTCGACTGGAATTTCCGACGACACGCGAAAAGAGTCGGTCTCACCATCACCAAAGGCAAACAACAAGATCTCCGGGATTTTCCTATTGAGCGCGCAAGAATCGAAGTCGTTATTCCCAATCATGCCATCGGTACGTTGGCTCTCATCGCGTTTGGCTGGACGATCAAATATCGCCTTTATATCGCCATTCCGGAAGTTATTCTCTTCTTCATTGGTTTCGGGATCTCGACTGCCTTCAATACAACGAACACACTTTTGATCGATCTCCACCGCGATTCTCCTGCCACAGCGACGGCTGCCGTCAACTTTGTACGTTGTCTTATTTCTGCTGGAGGAGTCGCTGCCATTGTTCCCCTAATCGAGGCGATTAATCCTGGATGGACATTCACCTTCATTGGCTTGTTGTACGTTGTTTGGATGCCGATGCTTTGGGTCATCATGAAGTGGGGTCCAAAATGGAGAGCAGAGAAATGGGCGAAGAAAGATCTGGAGGCTGCTAAGAAGGCGAGAGATGACGCCGCCGCGGAGAACTCATCTGTAGGAGAACTGAGCGAGGTTGAAAAAAACCAAATCCTCAGATTAAATGGAAGAATATAAAATGGTAATGAAAGAACCATCGCTGTAAGAATGGACAAAGATACAATGGAGGAATAGAGGTAGAAGGGAATATGAAAGACGGATTTTTGGGCGCAGTGCTGTTAGCAATATGCATCATGGAATAAGACATCTAGACACGGCTAGCGGTGACAGATGTGGAACTATAAGCCAGCACTACCAGCCATTGCCAGCGAAAGTTGCAGCACTAAGTAAGCCTCGAGTAAGCAGTGAAAGGCTGACTTGCACTATTCTTCTCCATCAATCCATACCATCCCCTTCAGACAGGATTGAAGACAAGTAGATAAGACTCAATCAAAAGTAATTAATACCAAAACAATAAGAAACAAAGTTTCCATATCTCCCCAATATTACACAAGTTCAAACCGTAGCCACAATGAGCAAAATCTATGGTTACCCTTTTGTAAGACCAATGTATCAATGACGTTGGGTAAACAGCTATCGTGACGGTATCAGAGCCGCTAATCCAACGGTGAGCGAGCTAGGAATTATGGCTGCCAGACAATCTGTTGGATACACTTCACCAAAGTGCTGCTGCCCAATTACCATGGCCATGGAAATGAGCCAATCTGGTTGATGTTCTTGCGTATTGACGCCAGACGAAATGTTTGTCTGGTGCTGGTAGAATGGAAGCTATTGTTTCTAAACTTTGCCTTATTGAGGACCAAACTCTTCTTTCAGAAGACCGAATAAGGTTCGAGCAAAACGAACGGGTCGTCACCGCATAGGGAAAGAAGGGTACTTATGCATAATCAAATTCATCTATCAGTTTTTCCATTCCACCGAACACAACTACATCCGCAAAAAATGTCATCATGCAACTTCCCTCTAGATAAACAGTACCTGGCAGTAACTAGAAAGCAGAGTCTCATGCCCATCAATCCTTTCAGAATATAAAAAGCAGAACGCCGATGATTGCATGCATGCCGTCCCATCACCACCAAAATTTTCAGGACGAACGCCGTCGCCGCTACCACTGGTATATGTTGTTTTCCATGCGCTTGTAATTATGATGAGAGCAGAGATATTGGGGAAAGGTCCACCGGGGTGGAATTATGATTAAGCTATTATAAACACGAAAGGCCGAATCGATCGGTGCCGTAGCGTGGATGAGGTGGGGTGAAGGAAGGGGTCGAGGTGAAAAGTCGAGTGAGGTATCTACATGATGATAGATGGTGCTGGTTGATTATGTTAGCTCTAAATTCTTGTTTCAATGGTTTATCTTTGCTTACTGTCGACGTTCGCCTTGATGCTCTTGTGTGGTAGGACGGAGCCACCGTTGACATAAATCTCGTCTCCGATGGTCACATCGTCACCCAAAACAGTGATGTTCTCCAATCGTGCCCAGCGACCGACTGTGCTGTTCCATCCAACGATGGTGCTCTTGATCCATGCATGGTCCTTGATCTTGCTGTTTGACAAAAGCACACAGCGTTGTAGACGGACGCCGTCACCAACCACGACACCTGGTCCAATGGTCACGTTTGGTCCAATCTTGCAGTTTTTGCCAATCTTGGCAGTTGGGTCGATCATGACATTGCCCTGGTGGACGTATGGCTCGGAGTTCGAGGTAAGGAGTTTGGAGCTCTTCTTAGCGAGAGATGACAAGTACAAGCAGGTACCTGCAAGGAAATCCTTTGGCTGTCCAACGTCCATCCAGAAGCCCTCGAGATCGAATGAGTGTAGTTCGCCCTCGCTGACCATGGCTGGGAAGGTTTCCTGCTCGATGGAGGTTGGTCGCAGATCGATTCTCTTCAATATGCTTGGGTTGAAAATGTATAGACCAGCGTTGATCCTGTTTCCCACAAATTCTACTGGCTTCTCAACGAAGCGGTCGATCTTGGTGGCGTGTCCTGGCTTGTGTACAATGACACCGTATTTGGAGGGCTCCTCCACTCTTGTGACGACAATAGTTCCCTCATTGCCATGAGCGTTGTGGAACTCGACGAGCTCTTCGAACGGGTAATCGCAGATAACATCCGAGTTGAGGACGAAGAAAGGAGCGTCATCTTTTCCAAGAATCTTTTCGGCGAGCTTGAGAGGTCCGGCAGTGCCTAGGGGCTCCGTCTCCACGGAGAACTCGATGCGAACGTTGTATTCCTTCTCGTACTGTGATTCCCGTGTTAGACTACTGCCAGGTCAAAGCGGTGAAGGGTGAAATGTACCTTCTTCAACGCCGCAGTCATAATCTCTGGACGGTAGTTGACCGCGAGCACAATGTCTGTGACACCAGCAGCAGCGAGGGCCTGAATCTGATGTAGAATCATAGGCTTGTTGCCGAATTCAACAAGAGGCTTTGGGAGAGTGAGGGTCTTTGAGCTGTTAGAATTGGAATTGGTACGTTTCCATTGCTGGAATCGCAGTGTGATGAATTGCTGCGTACCAATGGCCGTAGCCGTGTGCCGAAGCCACCGACGAGAATGAGAGCTGTTTACATGGTTAGCTGGTATGTAGCTACAAGTAAAGTTGTCAAGTGCGGTTACCCTTCATGTTGATATGGGTGATGTGCGGGGTGGTGGTGGTGGTGGTGGTGGGAGAGAGAGGTTGATCAATTGGACGTCGAGGTCTGTTGAATAACTATGAAGGACGGTCTGTGTTCGGGCAATTGATGTTGTTTGCAAACAGAGAAGCAAGATAAATCAGGTCAAAGTCCGGACAAGTGGCTTCCTTCGTCCTTTTCTTCCTTCACGATATTGCTAAAACCCCTATTGCCTTCTAGCTCAAGACAGTCCCACTGTATGCTCAGCCACGAACTTGTAATTTTACGTGACAAGTCGGGAACGGCGAAGCATACGTGTGAAGGCCATCTCGTGCCTCGATCAATTTCCCTCTCCCATTACTTAGTCTTCACCCGATGCTACCCCTATGTGAAAAAGGCCACACCGCATTTCCTCGGCATTCCAATACCGCCTCCAGAGCTCGAGTCCCATGGCCTACGACCAGTGGGGTGTGGGATCGATGTTTTCTTTTCGCCATGACCGTCTATTTTGGCGTCTTACTCGCCACATGTACACCAAGCAGAGCGACCGACTGCCGTGGTCAGCAGATGTAAGGGAACATCAAACACCACAAATATTAAGCCTTCCTCGTACCCGTCACCTTCTCCTTTGAAGTAACAGGAACCTGGTTCCATCCCTGTCCGGCAACACTTCCGCGCCTCCTGGTCCCTCCTGGTCCCTGAAGCCGTTGGAACCATTGGAAGAAAGAGCTCCGCGTGACTCCATAAGGCTGTTGGTTATCAGGAGACATGGGCCAACCCTGAGCGACAGATATCGACTTTTGACTGGCTGATCTCCAATGATATTGCGATACTGGAACGGGAACATGCAGTCATCCTTGAGGATCATCTTCATAAGATCGGTTCGAAGATCCCTACTTCTTTATCCACAGTTGATGTTTCAAAACATTCTGCCTCTCGTTTCGATGCTTATTTCTTTCGTCGACGACATTCGAGGATACCAGCAATACTCTTGTGGATCAGGATTGACAGAGTGTTCACATGGAATGGATGGTCAAAAATATTCATGGTCTATAAAGGCTTCAAGAACAGCAAAGACAAGTCAAAATCAAATAACGCCGGCCTAGGAATAGTAACCAGCCAAATCGCCTCATTCACTGAAATTAGTTCCAGACATTGCAATACAAGAACCATTCACTCCGGTCGCTCAACTGCCGCTATCTTCAACTCACTAACTTCAGCAACGAGGATATCATCGTCCGCCACCATGACCTTCTGTCTCATCTCATGATCCTCGGGCAAGCCATTCACCTGGCGTCTTACTTTGTCCTTGAATGCTTGAATAGCACCAGGAGCGAACCTCGACATCAATCCCTCCCAAGTCTTCTGGGTCATTTGTGTCGAACGTGGAAACATCTCCTTCTCGTACTGCTGGACAGCCTTCGCCAAGTCGGTGGGAGACTTGATGATTTCCCGAGCAAGCGAAAGACCATCAGCCAGTGCCATGTTGACACCTTCACCTGCAAAAGGCGTCATGAGATGGGCAGCGTCGCCGATGAGTGCAATGCCCGCCTGGCTGGGCCATGAGAGGCCGACTGGTAGCATGTACAAAGATCGTGGAGTAATGGAATCGCCCTTCTCGACGTCGAAGTCCTTGATAATGCGGGTGAGTTCAGGAGACCAGGCGGCGAATTCTTTCGCCAACGCGGCTCGAATTTCCTCGTTGTTGCCAGAATCGAGCCCCACATCTTTGATCCAACTCTCCGGCTGTGGACCAACAGCGTAAGTTCTCAGACTTCCATCACCATTTCGTTGCGTAAGCAAAACCTTGCGATCGGATTCGCCGAAAGCAAAAAGAGAACCATTTCCAGTCATTGCGTCGATTTCGGGATGTTTCCTTGCGTCGGCCAGTCTGATATCGAATCCACTGATGCCAGAGTAGAATGGAGGAGTGTAAGTGAGTAGTGGTCGAACCTTGCTCCAAGCACCATCAGCACCAACAATAAGATCGAACCCAGTCTCAGTACTGTTCTCAAAAAAGATAGTCCCAACCTCAACCTTTTTAACCCTCTTCCCCCATTGAATCATCCCCGCAGGCAAATTATCGAGCAAAATCTGCCTCAAAACAATACGATCAATCTCGGGTCGTCCACGATCGGTATCTTTGATTTGGATATGCTTTTTCCCAGTTTTGTCGCAGAGGATAAAGTCTTCGCCTTCGAAGCGAGCGTGCTTTTTGAAGTCATCGAGGAGACCGGCTTCTTTAAGAGCGAGTTGGCCTGATTTG